>JACWFT010000004.1:177076-777076 GCA_019775415.1 Penicillium sp. VS I D KN
CCCCCCCCCCCCCCCCCCCATCTTCTCTTTGGAATATGCATATTAATACTATGTCAATAGTTGCTTCAACTGCGCGAGAGACTTTGGGCCACGATTAGTGGCTCTTATGGCTGGATGGGGGGGTAATCTCTTCCGCGAATCCCATGCTTGGTGGGTCTGGGGTCCCTGGTGCGCAGATATCAGTGGAGCGCTGTTTGGTGCTTTGATTTACGACATGGCAATCTTCACTGGGGGCGAAAGTCCCATAAACTATCCACGTCGGCGACGCAAGAGGGCAGTCAAAGTCAGAGCAGTTAACCTGCGAAAAAAGCTGGGGATCAAGCGGAATAAGACTGAGGATATCGAAAGCTCTTCTGCGGAGACTTGCCGGTAGTTCATCAAGCAGACAGAGCAAAACATTCTCTAAGATTGAGCTTTCACATCTATCAATGACTGCTTTCGCTACGAAACATGTGGTTGATAACTTGAAGTTCTTTCTATTCCATCCCCTCAGATCATGTCTTTCCACCAAAACCTGGGTTTTATGGAACGGTCTACTGATGTATACTAAAATTTGGATCTTTTATTTGGATATAGTTTCTTCGGCAAAAAGCATTGGAGTTTTTGATGGAGCATAAAGCCATTCGCATTGATCTATGAAGCAATTTGGTCAAAACATCGAGCGCAAATATTCTCTCTGGCTTAAATCATAACTTCATGAGCGATATACTATTGCAGAACAGCGTGCAAAAAGAAATGATTAGAATAAAAATAGCAATACGATACAGGTACCTGACAGAAAGTCTATATAGTATCACAAGGACTGAAGGTTTGAGTTCAGTATTGTCATATTGAAGAAGAAAGTGAAGTGGCACGAGGAACAGGCGGAGGTATAGCATGAGCAGGATTCCATCGGGCCCACGTCTTGTTAGCCAATTGAGTCATATAATTACGAACATGCAGTGTCTTAGATTGATCCGGCTGTAAGTAATAGAATAGCATGTGTCGAAGCCAGTTACCTGAAAGGCGAGGCTGAATAGTCGTCTCACCATTAGGCGCACAGCAACCCTAACAAGCACCCAGGATGGAAGCAAATCCTACTTTCATTTTACTGCTGTATTGGCTTTTAAAATTACAAGTGCATAAATTTTGAGGCCCCATGGCTGTGATGAAAGTCTCAGTTCCACGACAGGGATTGCCCTGGCCACTAAGTGTGAGCATTCTCTGATATTGTTGTCGGATATTTTGTCATTGCTCCAAATTTTCAATGAATTTAAGGGATCTTTCTGGAGATTCCGACTGCCATGAATGTGGGTGAGGATGTCGAAGTTTCATAACGAGCTATGATTCCATCGTCTTAAACCTATCACCAAAGTGAATCTTTTGATGAATGAATGGGTCTTAGTCCACCTCATGCTGAAAACTGTTTTCTGTCGAGTTGTGTATACTGAAGAAAAATGATAGAGAGGTTGTTTCAAAGTCTCGTGCCTGCATCTGTTAGCATAGTTCAACTATTTCATAGTCCAATGATAAACATACACTTTCCATACGGAATCCCTTGGGTCCATATTTTGCACTTAGAGCAATGCACTCTCATTCCATTCCTTTGGGCCGGTGAGTAGTTTTCCATGTGCCCAGTAAGATACTTCTTCGAGTTGTCCCTTCCCAATTGTTTCGCGTTGTATGCAGCAACAATAACCCTCAAGCTTGCGATCTCCTCATTTTATCCCCAGAAATCTCAAGATCCTTGACTAGCCTCTTCATTGACTGTAAGCGCTGAAAGACCGGCCAGCTTAGTGTCGGAGCCATCGATGCTTGGAAATTGCTACGCTGATCAGCTTGGTTTGAGTCTATTTTGATAGGATGTCTTACTCTTCCTCTTTATTCGGTTCCAAATATCTCTCTACGTGTATCTCGAAGAGCCCCGGAAGAACATTTTCTTCAATGATTTGGCAATCCGGGCATCAAGATGACTGCAACAGACTTGCTATCAGCAGAGCAAAATTCAAGGCATGAAAGAGGTAGTCTGTCTTTGACAGTCTATACATATCTGGCTCGTTCACAGTCCAGCCTTTGGGGGGAGCAACAGTTTTTTTGGTAGTAGTCCTTGTATTTTTCGAAGCTCCACTCGTTGACTGTGAAGATGTCTTGGGCTTTGGTTTCCCCTTCTCGCCTTTTTTGGCCTCGGACGCTTTTGCTGTCTTCTTGGGGGCATTTTTAGAAGCAGCTTTTGTAGCAGCTTGTTTGACTTTCTTCGTTTTTGGAGGAGCTGGTGCAGGATCCGAGGCCGGCCTCTTTGCATTTTTGCGTGTAGCAGGCATTGTAAAGTGATTTAGTAGTCAAATTGGATGTTTCGAAGTAGATCAAACAGTGAGATTTATGTCATGAAGTCAACTCAATTTAGAGGTCGCGATTTGAAATACATTGAATTTAGGTCATATTAATAGATAAATGTTTCTGATCCCGCGAGATATGTAAAACAAAGAAACATTTTTAAGAAGATCGAGTGAAGGTGCAACCAAAGGAAAATCCCACCCAAGAATAGTTTCAAGGACAAAGATGTAATAATGGGTATTTTTTCCTCTTTCGACACGCTTCAAATCTCTTTGATGTTCGCAACCTTGGCCTCGTTTTCTTTATCTGGAACACAGCACTTCCCAATGTGGCATCAATTTGAAACAAATCCTGGCAGAACCTTAAGATGCTCAGTCCAGAGGAATCTTCCAAAGTGAAGATTGAAATTTTATATATATATGACAATGAGAGGCTAATTTGAAAGAAATACTTGTAGCAGAACGGCCTCTTTGTTTTGGCGTCCGATGTCATGTGCACGTGCTCCTACCACAGCCGCTGCCAAATCGAGATAGAACTTCCGATTATCCACTTTATGGAAGTGTTGCTCACATTAGAGAGCGAGAACATCATATCTACAATTTTTAAAACTGGATTTATGATGAGCGTAATCTTTTTGACGGAGACCCACTTCCAAATCCCTTCAAATCCCGAGGGCGTCGATGAGAACACCCTTTGGCCCAGTCAAACACCCACGATTAAGTGGCTGGAAAACTGTTAACCCAAACTACCTAGGACATTTTAGCCCACCCTTATGTAATGTCAGCGGCGGCTGTGATTTTAATGCCGGCTACTGACTTGCAACCCCTGAGTCACATGTATACCGGAGTGTAGAACAAGCATGATTAATCCAGGAATTTGGTTCATGCTGTAGATTTTAGATGCATGATCCAATATTTCTCTCCTTCTATATTTTGGTTTTGATTTTTTCTTTTTCTTTTTTTTCTTTTTTTTCTTTTTTTCCTTTTTTTGGTGGCTGTTGCTTTCTGCTGCTCGCTTAATTTATCCATAGCTTAAGTGGAGTCTAGTCTCGAAAGACAATCCTAAATTCCAGCCCTACGGACGTAATCACGCTCCGCCCTAGGGCGTGCTGCATGAAACTTGGCAACATAGAAGTGGATCATCTCGAGAAAATGAGGCCCACCAGCTTCCGCTCATAAGAGCTTCCCATCTCTGAGTCATAGATAGTTGCAAGTATAAATACTCAGTGACATTCATGCCAATTGAATACACAAACATCATCCCTGTCTTCAGACTAAATTATCCAATGGCTTCTGAATACACATATTCATTCTTCCGCATTTCGAAGACGGACGGAATTAGCGCCTCCGCTCAAAAATACCGAGAACTGCGTCTGCAAGCATTGAAAACCTCACCTGGCTCCTTCTCCTCGACCTATGAGATCGAAGCAGCTTTCGCCGACACCGATTGGATTGATCGCCTCACGGTCCCCGATCGCGAAGTCTTCATTTGCGCCGCTACGCCAACCGACCAGGATCCATCATGCCCTAGTGATATCCAATGGATCGGCCAGGTCACTCTCCGAGGGCCTGCATCCAGCGCTGATTTCGAGTTACCCCCGGAAGCTTGTCAGCCTCCCCAGCGGTCCGACGAAGAGGAAGAGCGATGGCAGATGCTGAGCTTGTTTACACTTCCGGAACACCGCGGTCGTGGACTGGGTGGCAGATTATGTCAGGCGTCCATTGATTATCTTCGATCGTATAGATCATCTCCAAAAGATGTTCAAATCCGGCTTATTGTTAAGGCGGGTAATGATGTTACTGTGGAATTGTATCGGCGTCTTGGGTTTATTCACGCTGGAAAGGCGACTCTTGTTGAAGCTATTATTGCGAATGGAGATGAGCACCTTATTCCGAAGGATGGGAATGAGGCGATGTTCTCAGTTCGGCAGGGGCTTATTATGATATCGCGGATATCACGCTCTTAGTTTTTTGTAGCAATACATAGAGAATTTCATGTTCCCGGCCTATTCACGCCGGTTTTCTGCGAATAGGAATTATCTTAAGCCTTCAATGTCCAACTCTTTGCTATACAGACTGTCTAAATCATTCTACATTGTATCATCAATGGGATGGATCCGTGGAGCTGTCTGCCTCACGTCAGCCGGAGTTATCTGCAACTTAATCTTGATTAACCTTAAGATGAAAGCTTTATCTCTACCTCGGGATGTTGCCTTGATGTTGCGTGTTCTTAGTTCCAATTAACCGGCACAAGTACGATTTTTAGCAGCGTATAGCTCGTGAACGGATGGGAGTTGCTCTGCAAAGAAAAATAGTCTGACTGAGACACGCCATATCATGCACCTGAAATCAAAATTGAATCAAGGCCTCAGCGTCTAGTTGGTGCTTCCAGAATGAGTAGACTGTGGGTTTCATACATGAGCCTATGGCTGTCGACTGTCTTCGATTTGGAAATATTGACGCTTCTATGAATTATTTACTGCCCGGCAAACTCGATTACCAATCCAATCTTTATTTTTAGGATGAGTGTCCTTGATGCATGAGTATCATAATACTAAGTCACATTAATAAGCTCCTACTTGTACATCTCTGGATCCATTCTTAAATAGATTTTAAGTATATACTAAACCTTGGAAGACCTTTGTTGAATGGCCAGCACATATAAGCCGAAATCTCTCATTGTATTCCACAACCAGCACTGAGCCTCAGCCTAAGAGGCGAAGGGGTTCGTGCAAGTCCAAGACGTCGTAAGGGAGCCACCTGGGCCATACGCCGACTCGAGGGCCAGAACAGCAGCCCAGGTACCCATACCAGAAGCGGCGAAACCAGCACCAGTGAAAATTGTAACTGGAATAGTGATGTACCAGTTCTTCATGAAGCCACGGGTCCATCTGGAGATGCCAGTATCATGGCGAATTGTCTGACCAGTGTAGGGATCGAATCCCTCGCCGGGGAGTCTGGCACCTTCCTGGATTGCGTAACCCAGATACATGACGCCGGAGAAGGAGTATGTGAAGTTCAAACTGAAAAGTCCTCCGACGAAGTTGGTGAAGGCGCTGAATTCGGGGACGGACATGGCGACGATGAAGGCGATGATCCAATATAATGGACCCAAGCCCCACCACAACCATTTGCCCTTTCTTGTGGTGATTGGGGGGGCGTTGAAGAGTTCCTGGCCAACTTCGATATACACGGTCTTCATGCCGACGTTGAAGTAGAGGACTGAATTTTGTTAGAGATGGACAAGGTTGTAGAGGTGATAATACTCACAGACAGCGAGCCAACCGGTGATCAGAGAGAGTACGTTACTCAGCACTTGGAGACTGAGCGGCTTGACAGTCTGGGTGATAGTAACATAGCTGTACTGGCCGTAGTAGGAGTAGGCCTAAATTTGTTAGTGCTGGTATATGGACGGGAGGAAAATGTCTTACAAAGGCACCGAAGAAGACATAAACAACGGTAATGAAAGCCTGTGCGAGGAACACGGCCTTCCAGAAATCCAATGGCTGGCGCATCTCAGACAAGAAGGCGACGAACAGCAAAGCTCCAGAGTAGGCGTCTAACAATACGGTAAGCATTTTTTCGGCCTAGCGGCAGAGGGATACTTACAAACCATGCTGTTGATTCCGTTGAATTTGGCAGCAAACAGATTGGCATCGGTTTGCTGGTACTCTGCAGGTGGGGTACCAGTGAAGGTCTTGACTGGAACAGGGTTTGTTGCCCAAGACTTTGGCAGAATACCGTTGTTCACGGCAGCAGTAGGATCAGGGCCATATTTGGCCGCAGCAACGCAGCTATATAGATTAGTATATTAACACACCAGGATAGGCTCAGTACTCACATGATGATGAAAGAAACAATGTTGATCCACACAGATAGGTTGCAGAACCAACCAAGGTGCTTGAGAGACCGCATATAGCCACTGGCAATACTTACGATCAGACCAATGAGTCCACACACAATGTAGCAGAGATCGACGCTTTCAGCGAGCTGAGCAATAAGCTGAGTCTGACCAAGAAGCACAACAGCAACAGTGAGGAACATCTGGAGGGCCTGCGTAAAGTTGATGAAGTGACGGGCATTAGGTCCAAACAGACGGAAGAATGGGTCACCGAAACTCAAGACAGGGAATCGAGACGAGTCAAGACCCAAGAAAGTCTTCCAAATCATCCATCCAGACAGGGCAGCCGCGATACCCATGAGAATGAAGATTCCCACACCAAGGCCATAACCAGTGTTGGCGAAGACATAGGGTGTCTGTCCCCAACCCAAAATATCGGTCGTGATCAAGTAAAAAATACCACCCCAGGTGGCAGTACGCAGGGCTCTCGAGGCCTGCCGCCATTCGGCGTCGAAATCGTGAGTGCTGCTGGGCGCGATCGGGCTCGTCCCGTCGTCATCCTTGACAACGGGTGACTTCTCATCCTTGGACCACTGTGTCACCTCCTCGTGGGTCTGCAGGGCACGAGAAGTATCATTCTTGGTCTTTTCATCCTCATACGCATTCAAGTTGAAGTAGCCTTTGATGGCGCCCATCACTCCCTGGCCAGAGGTAAGAGCCTTCATGCGACGGCCCTCTTCGAGTTCCATCTCACGCTCAACCTTCGCCCAGTAGGTGAACTCTTCGTAGGAGACAGTTGGGTCCAAGCGGGCTTGGATTCCCCACAGACGTTGGCGAACACCCGGGTGAGTAGCGCTCATGGACATCTTGCGAATCTCCTCGTCTTCAATGCCTTTCTCACGCATCTGCTCCGTAGGAGCCGTGATGGCCATTGGGCCGGGAAGCATAGACATGGTGAGGGAGGGGGCGGAGTCAATTCTGAATCGAAGGAGAATTGAATGCGAGGCCGACAAGAAGAGAAGAAGCGAGAGCACCCTTATAAGACGGGGTGAGATGGGTACTTTGGGACGCTAGGACTAGTGTAGATAACCCCAGTAAATGGCGGGATTAATTCAAGCTGGTTATCTCCACCGTGACTAACCGGTACGAATGCAATAAGCAATGCCAAGATAACATTAGCTTTCCAGAAGCAGTCGAAGTATATGAGGCCGGAGGTCTTATCGGCGCCCGGATAAGGTAGCACTCACTCTTCAGCTCTCCACTTGATAGTGATTCACCTCGTCTTAGTGGCCAATTAATTTACGCATTTAATTTCATTTTCCTCACTAAGTAATGAGACAAAGGGGATCATGATAGAACAGCAGAATTTGAATTTTTGCCTCTATTATCCGTTATCCGCAATCAAATTAAGTCCCTGCTAGCGAGAGAAAGTGGCTCACGAGCCACTTGCCGCGATCCACCCACCCTTCTCACGCGATCATATCAGAACCGGCCATGCGGTGTCCCCGATTGGCTTTTTTGCATCCCTGTCATTGGAAGGCGATACAGGTTGCACCCCCGGGGTAACCCAAGTAAGGTTAGACGATATACCCGAGACACGAAGTCTCGTTGAATATAACCAAAAAGGGGGGCGAATGAGTGGCCAAGAGAAGCAGGGTGGCGTCCAAGGTAGTATTCGAGGCTTAGTTCAAATAAGCTTCGGACAAGACAATTGGCAAAGCCATTAGCACAGACCCTGTCCGGGCTCTAGTGTTTTGCGTCTTGCCATTCACCATCCATCACAAATATTGCCATTGCCTCGAAGCTAGCTAAAGGATTTGATTGATCGGAGATACTTCTCCATTGGCAATACTAGAAATTCAACCAGGATTGGGTTCCAATGACAATCTCAGGGGCTGGAACATTGTAGCACTGACCCACCTAACCGAGGCAACCTGGGGTTCTAATCCGGTTCTAGAATAGTGGCATTTCCCGCGGCGGGGCACCGGCGCAGACCCGACGGGGCAAATTCGATTTCCTCAACGCCCACGGTTCTTTGTTTCTCACGATAAGTAATTCTCCACTTTCGAGACTACTTTCAGGGTAATGGGGAATTGCTCGAATTTTAATGCGGGATACCCACGGATAAAGCAGTTCGAGGGTTAGAACAGTTAGTCTCGCGTTCGACTCGCCACACTAGCCGAGCACGGCTCCCTCCACTATCTGCACGTGGAATGGTGGGTACCTATATGACCTGGGTATCTCCGAGGTTCGGCGGTCTGTGCCACGCGTTACCTGGCTCTGGGGGTGGCGATAATGCCACATGGAGTGTGTTCCATGCTTTATGTTCAACAACTTTGATAGTACTTGGCCAAAGCTTGGTTGCGCCAGATTCGAACAGGGCATTGGCACTGGGGAGAACTTGACAGGTCACGCTACATGGTCATATAATCTAGGCCAACCTATTACACCTTTGGAAACAGATAACGCTCCATTGGATGCTAAACATGGTTCGTATCTACATACTACATCCAGCAACCTTGCGATCATTGGTTTGACACCTATCGTGTTCGTGTCTCAACGATCCGATATCCGGTGGAAGTTTAGTAGCGCACGCCCCAAAACGCCACATCATACGAAGAACTGAGGGAAATCAAATTCTTCTACGCCTATCTCTTGGGATTCGGGCCGGCCATAAGCATCCATGGCATAATGAAAGAAGAAAATGCAAGGATCAAATCTACCGCCTTTACCAATCAACAGAGTAGGAATCACTCTGCTGCCGGTCCTCAAGACGGGAGTCTGCATTTACATAACGGAACCAACTCGCAAACCATAAGCAGACATGTGTCAGTATAACCACTGCAAACATAAGATTTCTATTTGTAGCCTCGTGTTGTACAGCTCAAGGAAATGGGAAATTGGCGTCAAAAGCTCAAGCTCAATACCATCGCCGCTATATCAAATATGGTTATGATCATCATCAACGAGGTCCCCGTTTCCAACTGAAGAACAATGATACAACTGACTGAACCTGGTCCCATCTTATCAATTTTACCCATTCGCGGCTCTGTGTTGCGGTTTTTTCGGCCGTGAATCGTTCTGCGGGAAGAACGACTTAGCTACGGGATCTCCCTGACTCCCCGATTGCCGGTACGGGAAGGTTCAATTCAATGAGGTAGATCATGATCAAACATAGATAGCCGAAAAGACCGATACTGTCTCATGATCCCTTTCGGTCGCATTTGCCACGCGAAAAACAGTTGAAGTTGCAATCGATTCCAGCTTCCTCACCTCCAACGTTGTGATCCCGAGCCGGTAGAACCGTAAAAATCCAGGAATGTGAGAAGCCCTTTTGTTGGTGCTAGGTGCAAGAATAATAAGGCCGAACCGATGATCGCTACCACCAGACTTAATAAAGATCACTTTGCCACCTGGGGCTTTTGACGAGATTCCTAGATCTTGAAGAAACAAGATTTCTGATCAATTTCCGAGTGTCATCAGGGTTCTGTTTGGTCTGAGGATATCAAGAAAGCATGCGCAACGGTAAGAAGTTCCCAAGTGAAATCAAAACATAGTCTCACGATAAAGAACGAAGGTCTGGTTACAAGGCCATGGATTCCACAAATACAAGCTAGATAATGAATGCGAGAGGAAAGAGGCGCCGAGGCAGTTAAGAGGTCAGAATGCGAGTTGGCTGCACTTCAAAGGTGTATTTGATCATCTATCTATAATTTATGCCAAACATACATTTTTGAAGTAGAAACCTATCAAGTATAATGATATGAAAATTGGAGTGATAGAGTCATCCTAGTTTATAGCTGAAGATGATCATTTAAGTTCCTGACTCAGCATGCCGTGATTGGTTCTATCTAAGCTAAGGTCCCGCTGCGATTCATGAACCTTCCCATCTACATCGAGCATGGCCTCAAAGCGCCCTCGCGCAGCCTTCGAGGCCGACCATTCTCACTCGCCCTATGCCATCTATGGAACTCCATTACCCCCGTTGGAGGAGGGGGCGCGCGACGATGGCTCCTACCTACCTGTCTGGAAACAAGAGGTGACCGACGAGAGAGGCAGGAAGCGACTACACGGCGCCTTTACTGGCGGTTTTAGTGCTGGGTAGGTCCATATCCAAGGTGATGCGCACGCTTTTGCTAAACAACTGCAGATACTTCAATACCGTCGGCTCAAAAGAAGGATGGACGCCCGCAACCTTCATCTCGTCCCGCCAGAATCGCGCCCGGGATGCGAAACCGGCTGCGCAGCGACCGGAGGACTTCATGGATGAGGAGGATCTACGAGAACAGGAGGAATCACGAAATCTCAATACAACGGAGGGCTTTGCTGGGTTCGGCTCTACTGAGGCAGATGCCACTCGCCGGGCGGGGCTTATGGACGTGTTGAAAACTGGTGGGGAAACAATGGGAGTGAAGCTGCTCAAGAAGATGGGCTGGAGGGAAGGACAAGGAATTGGTCCAAAGGTCCGCCGGAAAGCCAATCTGGATGAGAATGCGGCGGGTGCCTCGGATGAAACATATCTCTTTGCGCCGGAAAACCCGCCCATGGTCGCTTTCGTTCGCAAGACAGATCACAAGGGTCTCGGATTTTCGGGCGAGACGCACCTAGAGAAACCCAGCCAGCCCACTCAAGACGAGGACGAAGATTCCGATTCATTCTTTGGAGATCGCTTGGCTTCCAAGAAGAAAGCGACCAAGAAATCGCAACGGGGAGGCTTCGGTGTCGGCATTCTCAATGATACCGGGTCCGACGATGAGGACCCATACTCTCTGGGCCCCCAGATTTCATACAACAAAACTATTGGCGGCAAGAAGAAGAAAGCGAAAGAAACAAAACCGGCTATCGCATCGGCAAATCCCTTGCTCAGTGCCAAGCCTGTTTTCATATCTAAAAAGATTGCTGCTGCTCGGAGTACGGGTGGGTTCAGAAAATGCCGCGACGGACGATTACCGCTGGACGGATTCGTTCTCGCAGACAGCCTCATGGGGTTATCGATCTCCGAAAAGAAATATGACCCTCCACAGGTTCCAGATGGATGGAAATCTGCCAGGAAAACTGCAGCAGAGCGCACATCGGACTATGTTTCTACAGCGGATGCGGCCAAAGCATCTTCCCTCGACCCGACCTCTAGAGCTGCGGCCCTGGGTGAAGCCCAGTTACCTGGTAAATCTATTTTCGATTGGATGACACCAGAGGCCCGCGAACGGATTGCAAAGCTTACTGGAAAGACCAATCTCCCACCCGCCATGAGTGAAAAGGCACCCAGGGGATACGAGCTATCAGAATCCGATCGACGAAGGGATCTTTGGGATCTTGTCCCGAAGTTGGACAAGCAAACCGCGGTCCAAGCCTTAACTCGAGGTGTCAGCGGATGGATGCCCTATGCCGAAGATGAAGCAAAACGCGCCCGTTATCGCTCGTTTATCGAGATCCGAGCCGGTCTTCGCGATACTCTACCCGACCGAGTTCCGGGATCTAGCACCGACGACTGGGTCACTGAGATGCAAGAGTTTGCCCGAGCTGCCGAGGTGTTCAAGCCCATGTCCGGGGTTATGGCATCTCGATTTACGTCAGCTTCGTCAGGACCCAAGGTTGTCTCCGATGCGCTGGACTCTGACACCCCACTCAGTCGGCCTGCTGAGAAACCCGAGGACCCAGCTGTGAGCGCTGCCAAGATTGGAATGTTTGGGCAAATGACTCGAAGTACACATAGCTTCTTTCCGACCCGTCTTCTCTGTAAGCGGTTCAATATCAAGCCCCCTGACCATGTACAGCTAGATCCTGGCCGATCGGGTGACTCTGGTCCTGGCACTCGTTTCCAGTCAGGTGGCTATCAGACCGACGCCAAACCTCGGGATCTGATTTCGAAGGAGGTTATGGATATGATCATGATTGAGTCGGGTCGCCAGCCGGTTCCTGCTCCTGAAGCTGCGCAACCAGCACCTGTCGTGGAGCCCGAGCACAATGAAGCCCTCGAGGCTGAGCGGCCAGGCGATGCGATCTTCAAAGCAATTTTCGGCAGCGACGACGAGGACGAGGAATGAAGTGAGCAACCTTGAAAATATGATATATGTTTATTAGACAAGGGTAAATCAACCAGTGTAACTATAGCCAATCCAGCTACAGCTGAGACAATAAATGGGCGAATCGGCCCTTCATAAATGCTTGATCCAAAGCTTGGAATCGAAGAATGTCGTTCACATTGTTTTTGACTATTTGACATATTTCATCTCCGAGTCAGGTTCCAGGTTCCAGGTTCCAGGTTCAGGGTCCAAGATTCCATGGTTAAGTTCAGCTGTCTTTGTTGCAGCTAAGGGATATTTTTAATTCCGTGAGCTTGGATCCTCGTCGATCCACCATTCGGCCCCTCTCTCCGTCCCCTCTTCTCCTCAGCATATGGAATGTCTATGTCGCATGCAAGATGGTAAGTCATTTATTTCTAAGATTCCCCCGTTCTATTCTTCCAAAGAGTCGAATAACCCCGTCATCACGGATCGAATCACCGGTCACACGACTTCCCACCTCCGCATTTACCATCTCCAACCCAACATACCCCCTCATAGTCCAGGTCCTAAATAATCTAACACGTTCCAGGGCTGCTGTGCCTCTACCCCATCGCGTGACGATGATGACGACCCCCAGAATAACCAAGACCGAGCCGAAGGTCACACCACACAAACAACCCTCGATGCCGACTCAACGGCACCACAGACAACCCGCCACCGGCGCACCCAGCGATCCCCCAACCTTCCACTAGATGAGCACTACAACGAGCCCGTCCGCCCGCACATATGGAAAAGCAAGCGGCGGATATGGACCCGCGCCGACCTTGACCGCGAACGCCGCGAATTCTTCGAAACCCGTGTCACGGGCCGCATGGAGATCTGGGCTGCGCTCTCAAGCGCAATATCTCTCATTCAGAGTGGTGACCTCGTCACGGCGCAGGGTATTATTGATGCGGCGGGCGTTACCGTTCCGACGGGCGATCTCTGTGAAGGGTGCTACGATGAACAAGGAGTTCTGTATAGGTTACCGCAGTGTATCGTTAGTGATCCGGAGAATATTGCTCGTGGTGAGGCGAATTCGCCTGCGTCTGGATCTGTTAGGGAAGAGGACTCGGATGGGAAGTTGGCGACGGATGATGCTTCCGGTGATGAGTTGATTGCTGCGCAGGATCTGGAGCGACGGCGCGATGAGAAGGGCAAGACTAGTGAGCGGGATTTGATTCAGGTTCTTGCTCGGTTGAGTGATCGCGACGGGCCCGATTTGATGATGCTTGTTGGTAAGAGTCAGAGTGTGGGCTTTTTGGCGAGGAAGGTACATCAGGAAGCAGGGGTATGTGTTCCTTCTCTATGGATTGGGTGTGTTTGGTGCTGACGGCTTGGTAGCTTTCGAAGAACCAACGTGTACGAGTTGCTTATCTCGGCCATATGTTGAGGGAGAATGAGCCGCTGGTTGGCCAGGGCTGGAAGACTGGCCATGTCATTAATGCCTTGGTTGTTACTAGGCCGTCATGATGCGGTCTTTGGTGGCTCTTTGCTTTTTTTAGCGACCACATTGCGATTTGGCCCGAGGGAGTCTTGCTCGGTTCTTTCTCTCGCTCTCTCTTCTTTTACGACATTCCCCTTTCAGCGTTCTGGCGTTCGTCATCTTATGCACAATACCCCGATTTCCTTTTATATTCGAGTAATGCTATGACAGTGGATGTTCTGCAATCTGACCATAGGGTTAGCATGTTGACATTGACATCTATTGTACTTGGTCAAGGCAGGCTTGTTTGGAATCTACAGTTATCTACGCATGTCTCTGCTTATGTAGGAATGATTGATGTTAATGTTTTGGAGTATGTGCTAGTGCAAAAAATCGACTCAAATCAAGCTTCAGGACCCATACACAAGACCGAGTACATAGAACAATGGTGGGGATCTCAATGCCAAAAGACAAAAAGAAATGCATCATCCGTGAATCGAACACGGGCCTCGTCGATGGCAACGACGAATTCTACCACTAGACCAATGATGCTAGTTGATGTAAGGGACCTAATATTTGTGCTTGATAGACCAAAAATACACATTGCGCAGTTTTTGAAGTCTTGCTTGTCGCATTTTCAACATCACAATAATGAAAATGTGTTCGCAACGACCCAATGTTCGATTTTCCTCGATTCCCGTTTGCCCAAGGAATTATTACTGACAACAGAATCAAGTAGTTTGATTTATCTCAATTGTCTCATTTAAAAAAAAAAAAATTGGTTGACGCCTGTCATTGTGGCTATATATTTCTCCCTTCCGGTGTACTAAAAACCGAAAAGCTATTACGGCCACCTGAGTAGTATTCGTATGTTGATGGAATTCTTGTTAATCATACACCTGAAACAAACCTGTAGCTAGGTATCAATTACATTCCTGCAAAACTGTATTATAATCTACTGAAAAGTACATCAAAAAGCTCAACACCAGGTAGATACAACAAACACACATCAAAGCAAATCCTTCAACGCAAACGCCGCCTTTTCTTCATCGCGAGCCACCGCATCAATAGTCCACCTCCAAAGGTCCTCCTGCTTAGCTTCATCAAGACTATCCTTACTAGAAGGGATTTCCCTCCGTCCCTCAAAATACCGACCACTCACCCCCTCCACGTCCTCCCCAACAGCCAACCGCGCCAACGCCTCCCCAGACTCCTGAGCCGTATGGATATTAGGCGAAATAAGGACACGCAGAAGTGGGATTATGCGCGGCAATACCTTATGCCAGAGAAACCTCTCAAAGCCATTCGCTTCCCGCGCAAGTCCAGTCCCAGGCATCAAGCCAGGATCCATGGTTGTCACAGTCCAATGCTTCCCGGCCTTCTCGTTGATCGTCGTAAACCGACGATGCAGAGCATACATGTACAGGACACATGCTAGCTTGGTATTTGTGTAATGTTGTCGACCGTTGTCTTGTTTGTACTTCGCAACCGGGTGCGCCATTTCCTCCGCCGTGTTGTAAAATGCGTCAGGCATACCAGATTTCTGGGCTGGGTCATGCGTTCCACTTCCCGTTATCACGATCCGCGCGTTGTCGGCCAGGTGAACCCGGAGTAGGGAGAAAAGTAGCGCGTGCCCGACATGGTTGATGCCGAAGGTCTTCTCGAATCCATCTTCTGTGTATTCAGCCGCGCCGGGGAATTGCAGGGCGGCGTTGCAGACTAGGGAGTAGAGAGGAGGGAGATTCGCCTTATCCCAGGCGTCGGCGAAGGAGCGGATGTTGGCAAGGCTCGAGAGGTCTAGCTTCATGAAGCGGACGTTGCTTTGGTTGAGAAGCGTGTTGATTGTTTCGGCGGCGCCATTGTCAGTGCGTGAGGCGATGATGACTTTGTAAGTTGGCCATTCGCGAGCTATAGCCAAGGTACACTGGTATCCAAGACCGATGGTGCCACCAGTGACGAGGACAGAGCGTTGGAACCTGGAAGACATTGTAAGATGTGACTTGGAACTTGGACTTGCGACTCGAGAAAGGCAAATGCTGGGAATCCCGGTCAGGGATAGCAGGGTGGGGAGTACTTATAATTTGGAAATTCTGGATCTGTCACTCATTCGAATCGGCTGAATTGTTCCACCGAAGGCGCGAGGAGAACAGAAATACAGACCGAGCGTAGATAGATATTGCACTAACCAGAACGGGACCAGCGAGATTGACAGACTTGGTTGGCTCGAACTGAGCGGATCGGCCCGCCGCTAGGCCGCTAAGAGATGGGCTTGTTTAGCTATACCTCTTAGCATGCTGTGAATGCAAGGCAACTGAGTACGGGACTGCTGGTTTTACGGAGCGGCTCAACCCGCCGACAGGAGCTAGGATGTATGGATTTATTTGGCCACCTCTTTGTCTAGCTGTGATGTGTATTCATAGTAACTGAGTCCCTACACGCTCTCGGGTTATTGACCGCTGTAAAGATAAACGATGGTAGTACCGTAGGCTCTTTTCTACCTGCATATGATACTTTGCCGTTCACCAGAGACCTAGACGCCGCGGAAACCAAATCCTTGCGTGACGAAGCTAGCCAGGATCACCCACAAATTCCTTCTTTCTATCTATCTTTGTCCTTCTTTTGCGTATTTCTTCCTATCTCCACGAAAAAACTACCACAGCACATTCCTGATTACCCCTCCCCCCAATTTACTCAGAAAATATCACCATCTTCATGGTCATGGATCATATCATTTATCCCGGTGGGGAAGTGATCATAAACCTGCGCAACCCAAACGCTACTGTTGCCCAAGGGACGCCTAACGCTGCTCCCAACCCTCAAGAACCTGACAATGGTCCGATGCCTGACAGCAAGATGTCGCCCGAGGACGAAATTCTTTACATGTTCCGAGTTCAAGTCTCTGCACAGCTTTTAATAACTGCATCTCCCGTCTTCAAAAAGCTACTTCCTACCGACTGGGAGGAAGCTAATTTGCAGAACGGCCCAGTTGAAATTACCGCCGAGGGCTGGGAACTTCATGCGTTCTTGTGTTTCCTTGCTGCTATCCATGACAAGAACTACCGCACGCCACGAAACCTGGAGACATTAGCCAAGGTTGCTGTCATCGCGCATTACTATGAATGCAGAAATGCCCTTGATAACATGGTCAAAGCATGGTTGCCACGTCTGGAGGCAATGCCTATTAGATGTTCTCGGGACATGATTATGTGGGTGTGGATCTCCTGGTTCTTCCGTCTCCCCGTCCACTTCAATCACTCCACATCGGCAACCATGACATTTTATGATACTGAAATCAAAGACTTGGGATTCCCAATCCCGCCTCGACTCATCAGTAAGTAAAAAAGAAAACACAACCTTTTGGTCTCTTTCTGATAAATTTACAGAAGCACTGGACAAAGACAGGAAGAAGGCTATCGAGTTCTTGCTCACGTCTCTTTCTGAAACACTCGAGGACTTCGAATGGGGTGATATGGGCTGTGGGCGTGAGTGCAGGCGTATCGTGTGCCAACATCTCACCAGGTGGATGAAGCGATATGGTCTCGACCCGGCACCCGAGGTCCCTTTCCCAAATGTGAGCTACAGCGCTATTATAACGAACTTGGAGGAATTCCAGATCGGCGTTTGTGGCTGTGATGAGTCAAAGTTCACAATCTTTCCCCCCTATGCGGATTTAAACGAGGATCTCGGAGGACTGCATCTATCCCTTTATGAATAGCTGTGGCAAGACTGAACCCTTCTTCCTGTGGCGGATTTGAATGATGTTGTCAGAGGATCGCTTGCACCCTTGTCCCCGTGTGTGGATTTAATTGATTCGTCGGAAGGTTGTACTTACACCAACTTAATATTTCTTACAATGCAAGAGTGACATTGACTTACCAAATTAAGGGATTTAAACTGGAAATCCGGGGTAAATCGCAATGCTATCTTTATTTACACAAATTGTATATGACGCCAGTCACGGTAGATGGAAGAGATTTGCATGAGGGCGAAGAGAGCAGTAGTCAGCCTGCCACGTCTGTGTGTCATCAAGTTGTGATAATAAAATGGAGCTGCTGACGCACTGTACTGAAGGAACTAGTCCCAGTACAGCCAACTATATCGTCCCCAGACCCATCCAATCCGGAATTACATCGAACAATGCACAATCCGTATTGTCTGTCAATGTGTAAAAATTAGACGTGCTACAATTCCCCAAATCCCCAGTCGCGTGTCCATTGGAGTTTTAGAGCTAACTGGTGCCAGCGTGATGTATGGAGACAATCGGCTGCCGATAAGTACCAACCACTTCATACGACCAGGAGAAGAAGATCAGCGCCTTTCTTTTTTCTTTTTCTTTTTCTTTTTCTGGTTGGAAATAGAAAGTAATCAATATTAGAGTATGAATGAAGAAAGAGACAACAGAATAAAAGAAAGAGATGAGGAGAGGTCGCTCCAGAGTTGGGCTTTTGTCGGAGTAATTTGTGGTCTATTCGGGGATTCGGGCCCTCGGGTTAGTCACCCTTAGTGGAGCGTGATCATATCCACTATACCTATAATGCACTAGCGTAGAACGGCGCCGTTGAATCTGGCACGTTTGATTGGCACTTCTCGCCCATTTGCAATGATCCGCCCCATTTTGACCAGACTCATCTCCTTTACGTCCATCTTCCTGAACGTCTCTCTTTCCGTGACTTTTCTTCCAGGGAAATCAACTGAGACCACTTTCCAGAATTACCGGAATACCCAGTGTCTGGTCTCAGCTTGGCACTATGCCTGCCACAGAGAGCCGGGGCTTGCCCATAGCCCCACAGGCGCAAAATCTCCACAGAGCCCTTCCTTCACCCCCACAGCTGCTCAAATACTTACCTACGTATGAGGTCCTGATATGTACGAGCTGTCGCCATGCGATCAAACCGGGAGGAATCACCCGGCACCTGAAAGACATCCACCATCTCCACAATGAAGAAAGACGCCCATACACTCTATATACGAGCAGCTTTAAATTAAAAAAGCCAGAAGAAGTGGCAGATCCACCGGAACAAGATTTCCCAATGCCATATCTGCCACTTGAACAAGGCTGGAAATGCAACGCACCAGGCTGTGATTACCTTTGCGTCTCGACAAAACGAATGGAAACTCACTGGCCCTCGAAGCACGGCTGCAAAGGAAACCCAAACCAGGACTGGTCTTCAGCTCCTCTACAAACATTCTTTCGAGGAAATATGCTCCGCTACTTTACTAGCAATAGAGACAAGTGGCCAGATCCATCCCCGCAAAAATTACCGAAACCGTCTTACATTCGTCACATGCAAGATAAGCACGAACTAGACCCGATCGACTCACTGGCACTGGAGCATTACTTTTATTCATCTTGGCAAAGTTTCTCCAAAGATTCCCAGACGGAGGGCATCTGGATCAATGTCATTGCAGATCTGGCATGCAACCATCGATTTCTCTTACATGGTATTCTCGCTTGTACCGCGTTACACATGGCCCATATATACCCAGCACAGCGGGAGACCTATGTCATCCGTGCATACGCGCATCAGGACACCGCACTACCCTTATTCAGGTACGAAATTGAGAACCCAACGACAAACAACTGTGATGCGATTATGGCATTCGCATACCTCTTAGTCGTCTTCTCGTTCGCAACAGAACTGGATAACGGACAGAACTCGCTTCTTCTCGTCTGTAATACGGGTACAGGTGTTCAAGAGAAACAGTTAATCCTGCCCCAGTGGCTACATTTTATTCGGTGCGGATGTGACATGCTAAGTGAGGTCTGGGAGCGAATTGAGAATGGCCCGGTCAGTGCTCTAAGTGAAGCATGGGAGACCGAGCTGGATGTTGGTGATAGCAAACTTCCTTACTTGGAGCGTTTCATGTCCTTTGTCCCGCAGGATGGGTCTTGGTCTGAACATGTTATATCAGTCTATCGGGATGGAGCGAGTGCGTTGGCTGATGCATTTGCGTATATGGACCGTGAAACGACGAAGATTGATGTCAGTACGTGGAATATTCTGGGACTATGGTGCGTGCGGCTTGAAGATGAGTTCTATGATCTTATCTTTGAGAGGCATCCTGGTGCTTTGATTTTACTGGCGTATTATTGTGTGATTATGAAGCGGATGGAGACTTGCTGGTACTTTGGTGGGAGACCGGCTAGGCTTATTGCTGCTATTTCAGATGTCCTTGATGAACGGTGGCATCCTTACATCCAGGAGGCGGCAGATCAAGTTACCGGACTCGAAAAAGTTGGAGATTAAATTGAACATATGTTTTGTAAATAAGAACATTCATGAATGAAATGTACATCGCAAATCTTAGACAGACTAAGGGGAAACTGGCTTACACCAAACGCCCGTTTTTGTCCTCTTTTCCTTTGGGTGTCTCTCCAGACCGCCGCTTAAACACACGGCAAAGGAACGAGCCACCCTGGCGGATACCACGAACCAGAGACGTGGGGTTGTAGTGTTTGACGCGGAACAAGTAGTACATCAGCACTGTACCAAAGATATTGAACCCGATGTAAGCCCACCCAATGCCAAAGTTGCGCCATCGTTGACTGTAGTCTATATTAAGTTAGTACATAAACCCAAACAAGGATGAAGAGAACTTACAAATGCTACTCGCAGCCAAGTATTGATCAGAAACAGATAGCTGACAGTACTGACAATCACTCGTGGCAGCAGGATTATAAAGCTGCCCCCCTGCAGCACTAACATAGGGATTCAAGTAGTCACCACAAGTCATTCCACTCGGGGGATTGAAAACGCTTAACTCAGCCGTCGCGCATTGGATAGCCCGCCCGTGTAAACCGTTTGCTGTTATTCCGGCAATCAAGTACGTCAGTGGAGAGACACGGTACATGAAGATCCAGAATCCGGGCAAGGCACTCGGGGCTTGCATGACACCGTTGAAGACAAGTGTCATGATGAACAACAGTGTCGCGATAGTACCACCCGTTTCGGCATC
The DNA here is from genome assembly GCA_019775415.1 of Penicillium sp. VS I D KN. Classification (NCBI taxonomy): domain Eukaryota; kingdom Fungi; phylum Ascomycota; class Eurotiomycetes; order Eurotiales; family Aspergillaceae; genus Penicillium; species Penicillium sp. VS I D KN. The sequence continues at coordinate 197,657 of JACWFT010000004.1, forward strand.
AGGCAATGCCGCTATGATAAACGCGGCAAAGGTGGAGGTGAAAATGTAAAACTGGACCAGGAACAGAAGCATCAAGCCTTGGCGGTTGGCTGCTTGATTCGCCCCATAGATGGGAAAGTAGTAGCATGCCCAAGCGATAACCGCGGCAAACACCTGATATGGGATCTCGACGATGACATTCGCAATGAGGAATGCGGCCCATGAGTAGGCTTTGGAGGGTCGCTCGCGTACTTCATAGAGAGATCGTTGGACCACGAATTTGGGCATGATGGACTGCACAAGCGTGGAGAAGATGGAGGTCACCATGAAGGCTGAGAAGATCGCATCTTGAAAGCCTTGTAGAGAGTTGTCTGACTTGAAGAAGGTAAAGCCTATGAACAAGGATGACAAGGTTGCTAGCAGGATCTTCGCCCACACGTAGGATGGCTCGCGCCAGATTGATTGGAAGGAGCGGTGGGTCACGTAGAGGAGCTGCCTACTTAAAGGCATAGCATACTCGCCTTGGTGGGTTTCTCCATTGTTGCTGGTTGCCGAAGCTCGCTCTTCGTGGATCCGATTCAGTTCGGATTGCACGTTCTTGGCTTCTTGGCTCTCGTTCCACACGACTGCCCAGTCCTGTGTGGCTTTTCCAGAGGCCCCAGCACCGATGATTTCGAGCATATACTCTGCAGGCTAATGATTTGTTAGTTTGTTGAATTGAAGAAGTATCTAACAGACTTACATTCTCGGCAGAGCCACAAACTCGAGCTCCGTTGCTTTCAAAATAATCCAACAGAGTTCGTGACTGGTCACCGATATCGCCAAAGTATACTGTTCTACCTCCCTTGGCAAGGAATAGAAGACGGTCGAACTCCTGGAAGAGCAGCGCGCTCGGCTGGTGAATGGTACTGAGAACAGCTTGACCATGCCCAGCCAGCTTTCTCAAAAAGGAACAGATAGCCCATGAACTCTGCGAGTCCAATCCACTAGTTGGCTCATCCAAGAAAATGAGAAGCGCGGGCTTGGCGGCCAATTCGACGCCGATTGTCAACAGCTTTCTCTGTTCCACGTTCAGGCCTTCACCCGGAGAGCCAACAACGGCATCCGAAAAGTCTCCCATGCCAAGCATCTCTATCACATCCTCAACGTACTCGTACTTTTCTTTCTTGGACACAGTACTAGGCTGACGCAGCATTGCACTGAACCGTAAAGCTTCTCGGACAGTGGTGGTAGGAAGATGTAGATCCTGCTGCTGAACATAACCTGTTTTTCTTTGGAAACTGTTATCAAGTGGCTTGCCATTCACTAGCATGTCACCCGTTACGACACCTATAGAAACACGCTTTGCTAGAACATCCAGCAAAGTTGTCTTTCCAGCTCCAGAAACACCCATTAAAGCTGTAAGGGTGCCCGGCTTGACCCATCCAGATACATTATCTAGAAGGCGCCGTTGGCCGCCCTTGACGGGGATGTCATAGCAGACATTCCGCCAAGTAAAGACGTCGTGCTGAGACGGTATGACAGAAGTTTCATCCTCCTTGTGCTTCTTGGAGTCTTTAGAGACTGGTGTCACTTCAGCGGTGCTACCACCCCCTTTTTCCAGATGACGCAGATGAGCGGGAACATGACCTCTCCGGAAGACAAGGTACTCGGCCGTAGAAGATGTAGAGGAATTCAGTTCTGATGCAATGAGATAAAGAGAGGTGAAGAAGATCCAGAATCCAATTAGAATCCCGAGATTTCTCCACTCGTGCGCGTAGGAGTAGTTGTATTGGGTCTCAATGTAGGAATCTCCAGATACGGTTCTTTCTCCTGCAACGGCACCCCTGACAGAGCAAATGAAAGAGTCACCTGACAAAGTCGGATATGCAGGCACAAATGAAGAGCATTCAAATCGGCGGCCGTGGAATTCATTGGCAATGATTGCTTCGAATGTGTAGAAGATTGGATTAATCCAGCGAATCCAGCTGAACCATGGAACTTTAGCCATCTGCGGGGCCGTGATTACGAAACCCGTGTAGATGACGATTGCAAGTACGATAACACCTGCCATTGACATAGCCTGTGCAAGAGTTTTGGTAGATGCAGCCAATGTTCTGAAGACCCCTGACATGGTGAGGGTGCTGAGGAAGGTGAAGAGGAAGAATATAAAGAATTGAGAGGGTTCATAGCGCTGTAATTGGTTAGCATTTGCCGAACACCAACACAAGTAACTTACCAGACTAGCCAAGAAATAGAAGATGATGTTGAATATCGTCGCTGACACAAATTTGACCGGTATGTCGGCGACAATGCTTCCTAGTGCCTCAGCAAACGGATGGACGAAGGCATAGGAGGCTTGTTTCTCGATAATAGGTCGTTGGTCGTAAAGTGAGTTGATCTCCGTGATGCTGATAAGAGCATTCAACAAGACAGAGAAGAACAACGCTGCACCTTTGCTCTGGAACCCAGCAGATGCATTGGGGGTCCCAAAATAGATTGAACCGATGATCAGTGCCATGAAGATTCGGCCGATGACAGTTGTCAGTGTAGATGGCTTGTCGTTCCAGATACTGCATTATAGTGTCAGGGGATAGCAACAAGAGATATGGACAATAAATTCGAAGGAAAGACAGACCGTTGATACGCGCGTTTCACACAAAGGCGAACCTGCATCGTAATAGTGATGATATAAGGACTCTTTGGGCGCACATGCTTGGCCTGCCGTTGCCGTTTCGTCTCATCAAAATCTTTTTCAGCCTCGCCTCCTAGCGGATAATGCTCACGATACTGGGAGATCTCTTTCTGGAGCGCCGTATAATGGAAGCTGTTCTTCCAGTACTTCTCGAAGTCATCCGGTGTCCGAGGAACATTCTGTACCCCTTCCCGAACCTTTCTTTCGGATGGGTTAGTAACTGAAGTGAGGAAGTCGCCAGTCGTTTGGCGAGGTGGGCATTCCCAGCCCATATCGATGAAATACTGTCTGGCTTCGCTGCAGCGCCCAAAAAAGATCTGCCGTCCTTCATACAAGACGATCACCTTGTTGAAGACGTCATAAATAGCTTGGGATGCCTGATAGATGGCAACAGAGTGACAGCTACCGGTGAGGTTGGCAGAGACTCGTAGAGCTTTGACAAACTCCAGGGCACTTGCAGAGTCTAAACCTCGGGTACTGTTGTCCCATGCCCCGACAGGAGCTCCGGATACTATGCATAATCAATATTTGAGCGTCAATGATCAATAAATAGACGTACAAGCCATCTCAGCGATACTATCTTCCAATTAGCTTCAATGACTTATAAGGTTCCAGGACGGGAATAGATACCTAACTCGCTTCCGTTCACCACCCGAAACACCTCGGATATAGTCATCGCCAACTATAGATGTAAGTTACCATTCATCTTCATGGTAATATCGCATACCTTTAGTATTGTATGTATGGCTCAACCCCAGTACAGTCATAGCTACTTGGGTAATCTTCTTGGCGTACTCCGTCCGGGATATCCCGCAAAGCCGATTCTCTGGAGTCCGAGCCGCGGCAGCAAACTCAAGTGTCTCTCCAACAGTAAGATGAGGGAAATGCTTGTCAACCTCCTGGTTATACAAGACTTCACCCTTGAACTCCTTGTACATTCTCTCCATAGAAATGCCGTTGAACTGGATATCGGAGCCCTTCTCAACTTTCAGTCCATGGTGTTCTCCAGTGATCGACTTGAGAAAGGTCGAACAGCCACTCCCGGGACGTCCCAGGACAATAAGCAGCTCACCACTTTTGAGCACACCGTCAAAGTTCCGCAGAATCTGCTTTTGTGGTGCCTTATTTATGCAGGGAAGATATTCCTGTGGACGAAACGGGGCCAAGGGAACTGATCCCACGTTGTTCTGGTACTGAAGCGCAGATCCAGAACCAGAGATGTTGAGGTTCTCAAATACCACGCCAGTCGATTTGCGTAGAGGGACACCTTCTTTATCCATCATCTTCAGCATCATACGAGCCCATTTGTAATGATCGAATTGGCCGCTGGTCGGATCGAGGACAGGGTCGCCCAGCTCCAAGCCCTCCAGTGTATCCTTCCGTTCCACATCGGTCATTCCACTCAGATCGGACTCGGTGGCTCGATGACGGGGAAAGTTGGAGGCGATCCGGCCCAGCTCCTCACGCTCTTCGGGGCTCATATGCGCGAAGATAGCTCGGTCATCTTCGGCTAGTGCTTCGGAGCTGCCGCAAGAGATGCGTTGCTCGTGAGGCGAGCTCGCTTCGGAGATCTCATTCTCTTTGTCTTGCTCAGCCATTTTGACAGGGAAGTCGATGACTGAGAGAATCGCCGAGGAGCTTGGGGAAAGCTACCTAGAGTACACAGTAGGTAAGAACGGTAAAGCAGGGAAGGTAGTTGATTGACAGGGTAGCACAAAAATATAACGATGTTGCAATTGAACTAGGATCTAAATTAAAGGAACTACTCGTCCTGAGCCATAGTTATTGTGAAAGAGGAACCAGGGCTGCTGCAATTCTATTTGGCGAGACTTAAGTCATGATGTCAAGAAAGCGGAATCTCATGCTACACTAGATCGGGCTGTGGGGACGGAATGTAGTCATTGAATAGTTTGTCATTTTGCACTTCAAGTCCAATGTAGGAGGTTTCTACAAGGTAGAGATGCATAGCTCCTAGACAAATTAATGAAACCTGTGAATACATTTCAATCAAAAAATAGGACTTTAATCTCCGAGATCTACAACAATGATCGACACCTAAGGCATCGACCAATCAGGGCAATGCAGCTAAAATGCAAACCATGCAAACCCAATCGCCGTATCAAAAATTATTTTTTATCGCAAATCCGCAGCTTCATCGAACCGATCTGCAATTGACAACGCCATGGTGGAAATACAAAAGACCCCCTTCGTAAGGGACCTCGCCTCGAGCGGTAAGAAATTTCCAAGCGATCAAGCGCATAACCCAGAAAAGAAGGGGCCCAAAACTAATCCTCTCTGCAGACAAGAAAGTCCGCGACAAAGCCGTTGAATCACTCACATTATTCCTGAGCTCAAAGACTGATTTGAGCCTCGTTGATCTTCTCAAGCTCTGGAAGGGTCTATTTTTCTGTATGCGTCACCCAATAGACTTGTCTAAAAACATATACATATAGAGAGATAATTTACTCATACCGCTACAGGCTTCTTCCACTCTGACCGACCACTCACCCAACAAGCTCTCGCCCGCGCTATCTCCTACCACATCGTTCCCTCCCTCCCTCATGCTACCCTCCACCGCTTCCTGCGCGCATTCTGGATTACCATCGGCCGAGACTACCACTCCATCGACCGTCTGCGTCTGGATAAGTACCTTTTCCTGATCCGTTGCTACGTCGGCGTGGCATTCGAGGTTTTCGTCAAAGGCGCCAAGAACACAAAAGCCGACGGCAAGAAGCGCAAGCGCGAGGATGCCGGAAAGAAGGGTAATGGAAAGAAGCAGAAGAAGGCTGAGGCCGAGGCCGAGGCCGCTGCGGAAGCCGAAGATAAGGACGGCGAGTTGGATGGGAAATGGGCCGATCTCGCCGCTTACATTGATATCATTGAGGAGGGGCCTCTGTGTCCCTTGAACTACGATGCGGATCAACCTGAAGAGGATATCGAGGCGGACTTTGTTCCTATGCCACATGGACCGGATGGATTGCGGTATCACGTTTCTGATATTTGGATTGATGAGTTGGAAAAGGTCCTTGAGTTCGAAGGGGAGGAAGGCCAGCGCAAAATCAAGGGTGATATCCCCATGGAACTGATTTTGCGGCCACTGGAGAAGCTGCGCTCTGAGAGTGCTTATAGGCCTGTGCGGACAAGAGTTGCTGAGGCTCTGGATGACGATCGGTTGATCGAGTGGGGATTGCGAGTTCGGGAGAACCCTGATGATGAGGTAGACAGTGATGGAGAATGGGGCGGATTTGATGATTAAATGGCGTGCATGCTAGACCATGTCATTTGATGGGATTTTATATTGTACAGCATTTCCTAGCGAGACTATGAATACACCTAAAAGTTGATTGTCATGATATCCATGGATATTCGAAGAGGAGGGTTACTAAAAGATGAAACAAAGTAAATATATTAATCTTCTATACTGGTATACGAGAGCTATACAACCCGTCCCAGAATCTAGCACGCACAGCTAAAGTCTCAAAACGATCACAGTGTCAAGTCTTTGCGAGAGGGTATCATGAAAATATGGCAAGACCGACCATGTAAGGATATACAGACTTTTCATAAAATCATCACATGGGTCCATCGACCTCGTATCTGTTACCTGACTTGGAGAGAACCGTGCCCAAGCCGGGGTGAATCTCAACCTGGAAAGCTTCGAAGGGAATCGACTCGCCATCAATGCTGATATAACCCTCTTTCTGATGGGGCACCAAGCGGAACGCAGTCGCCTTGCGAAGCGACACTTCAGGTCGATGGAAGAAGGCACCAGTGGCGACCTCGGAAATCATACCAAGTGAGGTCAGACGACTAATCGTACCGTCAACTGTGATGATATCCATAAAACCATCGTTCGGCAGAGAGGCAGGGAAAAAGTTGGCGTCCTTGGTCACAATCGCCATGTTACCAGCATAGAAGTTGCCCATTTTCTCGCCGGGAATAACTTGCCAGTCCTGAGGCAGCTCATCAGACACCGTGCCGTACTTCAACTCAGGCAACGCAGGTGACTTCTCCGCAGCCTCAATGCGGTGGAGATCAGCCATTGGATCCGGTTCGCGATTAGTATATTCGGCATAGTGCTGCTTGATCGCTTCCTTGTCATCGATATCGACCTTGATCGCCAGATCACAAGGCCAAACTCGGTTAGACATCACGCGAGCAAGGTATCCATAGGTAAATCGCTGAGCACCCATCCACCGAATGTTATCCGTGCCCAGGTCAGACTCTGCGATAATTCCGAAAGACGACGAAAGGAAGGAAAGAGTGCGAGTACCCTTCTGCGAGATGGACATCAGATCCAGCGGTGTCCGCAGACCCTTTACAACGGCCAGTGCTGCGACCGAGACACTTCCAGTGCCAAAGCAGCTCCAAGTCATCGCATTCCCAGATCCGCAGGGTAGTAGCGCAACGGGTAGCTTGGCCAATGCCTCACGGGCGTTGGGACGCTTGCCCAATCCGTTGAACACCTCGTAAGGGAGACCATCACCCGAGCAACAGACGATCGCGTCATAAGCATTGACATCGAGCTGCTCTGCGATTTCGATCGCGTGACCTTGGTGTTCAGTAGTCTGCACATCCAATTTGCATCCCGCAGCAGCGAAGATGGGAGCGGCCTGTTTCTGGTACAGAGCCTGGGCTTTCCCTCGTCCGCCGAATGGGTTGATCAGGATCTTCAACCGCCTTGTGCGCGGCACATCTCCGTAGGAAGCACTAAGTAGCTTGTTCGCCCATCCCTCGACCGTTGGGCTTTCCTTATCGCTGACGGAGTAGTGGAGGGTCTTGACAGCGACATCCTCCTTGGATGACGACTCGGCGTAGGTGATGGTGAGGTTTGAAGGCTCGGCATGAACATCTAAAATGTTATAGAGGGAGATCGCACGAGGCAACTTTGTTTGTTCTAAGAAAGAGATGCGATTAGGTTCATTGAACGTGATGCGCGTGCGATATGGCAATTGACGCTGATCGCCAGAGCCTCGGGTCCTAGCTCAACTTACCTGACTTCCGCAGTCCGCAGCAGCCACGAGCCGATTTGCGAGGACGGTCGTCTTATCAAGTTAGCATGACGGAAGCACTCTTCCTCACAGCGCCAACTGGTTGCAGCTGAAGATAAATGGGAGTCTTACCGACGATCAGGAGCGAATCGCTGCCAATGGTCAAAGAAACGGATTTATCGACGCGCAGAGTGGAGTCATGCTCCAGCTGCGGCTGTTCTGGAGACGGGTCGGACGACATTCTGAAGTTTTGGTGATATAGCGAAACAATCAGCGCATGACAAGGAGAAGTAGGATGGCCAAGCTAAAGATATGGGGAGACGTCGCAGATCAATCACCCGCGTCGTTCCGGTTCCTGGGGGCCAAGCACAGCTTCTTTGTTTGAAGTCCTAGGCGGTAAAGTCTGACCCCCAACCTTCGCTTACACACTAAGAATAGACCTGGTACTTAGTCCGTTTTTTAATTAAAATGGCCCCTTAATCACTCGTATTCCTACATTATTTCCTAGATTACTGGGGCTGGTCTGACAGGTCCATCGGGCATCGAAGAGTATTCCTAAATGGGAAAGTTGAGGGGATCTACCGCCTACTGCAAATGGTGCGAGTATAGAGCCAAGGTGCTTGAAAGCTCAGTATACTCCTAATGTGTATAACATCGTAGATCGAGTAGATGAAAGCCATAGAGATGACCGAAGATGACCATCATCGAGTCTTCTATAATGGCTTGGCTATGGGATAAATAGCTACAGATTTCCTCGATAATTGAACATCATCAATCAACGCAATCCAAACTATCCAATTTACAGTCAATCAACCGATCTCCCGATCAACCAAATCATCCATCAAAATGCAGTTCATCACCGTTATCATTGCTACCCTGGCCGCCGTTGCCACTGCTACTCCTTCCCCCGATGCCTTTGAGAAGCGCACCTGTGTTGGCCGTGAGTTTGTACAACAACAATGATGCGTCCAATAAGCTGACGATCTTTTAGACTACAAGAACGCCTGCCACAGCACTGGCCCCGCTTGCTGCGACGGCTGGCAGTGTGTTGGCGCCACTGAGTGGAACGCCGGTGTTTGCATTCCTCGCTACTAGAGGTCGAACTGTAATGGGCGAGACTAGGCAACAAGTTTGATAATCTGTTTTCAAAGATTACAAGCTTTCTCATCCAGTATCTTCTTGTCTTTTCCTTTATCTTTGTTAGAGTTTCTCGCGATTTGAAGCGTTTTCTGTCTTTGTCTTTGTTGGTCTACGAGGTTCATGGGATTGCTAGGAAGGACTGCTGGCAGAACTGTCCTAGCTAGTTGTGCCTGAAATAGAGGAATTGCATCTATACATCTTGCTTTGATCTGCTTCTTGCATGTCCTTATTCCAACCGTATCAAATGCTATCTCGTATGGAGATGATCTGGACAGTACCATAAAGCTCCAGGACTACTGGCTACTGATACCGATACTCAGGTTATATGCACAGCCAATCATTATCTATTTTTCGACTCCCTGATATGACCCCCACAATTGTCTCAGAAAAGGGAGAAAGGAAATCAAAAATAAAGGTAAAAGGAAACAAGTTAAAATAGGAGACATATACTGCAACCCGCTGGAAACAATGAAAAACGAATATCAAAATCTACTCATGCCGCCGCGGCCTTGAGGCCCTTCAAGGAACCCAGGCTCAGGGCCAGGCCCTGCGAGCGACTTCTGATCCGAACGAATCCAGTAATCGGTCCATCGTCAGCTTCCTTTTCAATGCTCAAGTTCGCCAAAGCATCCTCGCCTAGTACGGTTAGTCATGGGTTTACATTTGAGGAAAAGGAAAGAAAACATACCGAATACGCTCCTGGCGTAGAGGTTGGCAGACAGGAACCGGCAATCGCCCTTCAAAGAAGCATCGGGGGTCAGGCAGGCCATGTTGGTGCTCTCCATCAGTTGCTTCAGGAATTCCCGCAGGGTCTTAGCCTTGGAGTTGATGTTAACCTTGTTCTCCCACTCGAATTCGGTCCACATGGTGCGGAATTGGGTCTCGGTGCAGTGGGCGGGCTGGATGTAGTCCATGATGTCGGCATGGATGTCGTTGAGAATGACCACATGGGTCTCGGTGGAGCTGGCACCGTCGTAGATGATGTTACCGAAGATCACACCAGTGTCAGTGGAAGACACCTTCACCGTAGCCTGGACGTTCAAGAAGTCGCGAGGACCCAGATTGTGTGTGGATGGCCGCTCGACAACCTTGAGATCGCCCAGAGTAGCAAACTCCACAGACAGATTCTGCAGAGTCTCGTTGGTCTGGTTGACCAGCAGAACATCCAAAACGATATCGAATTGGTGAACGGTCACGTAGGCCTCAGCATAGACAGAGTCGGAGAAACCAGTCAGTTGCACCACCCGGCTCAACTTGGAGGCGACGTTCTCAACAACGGAGTCGCCACCGGTGGCCTTGACGAGATCCATCTCAATCTCCTCGGCTCCCTCGACAGTGTTCTTCTTTGTGAATTGCCGGATGGGGATGGAATCATCGACTTGAACGGCAGTCTTAGCCTTCTCGACGGCCTCCTTCGCGGCACGCTTCTTGTCCTCCACCTGGACCATGGCACGGAATGCCTTGCGGGTATCCTCCAGGAAAGTAGCCTCGAGGTCCTTTTTCTCGGAGAATTCAGCCAGAGAGCGGACACAAGTCATCACACGGTCAACAGAGTCCTCATCAATTGGAGCCTTAACGAAATGGGATTGGCCAACGCGCAAGATGGAAATCATAATCAACATAGCCTCAGCACGGAGGGCGTTAGTGCGAGCGATGTCCTGCGAGACCTCCGAGTGGCGCATGACCAGCTTGGTCAGTGTGGATGAAAGGACAGTGGACAGGTAGTAGTCACCATCCAAGATGAGTTGACGAAGAGGTGGCTTCTGTGCGGCCTTAACAGCTTCGAGGCGAGCAGCGGCAGCAGACTGGCTGGTAAGGGCGCTCTCGGTAGCGTAAGTGCCATCTGCCAACACCTTGCGGGAGCCAGTGGGAGCAGTCTTAGCATGGCCATTGGTCTGTTCCTGGTGGAGCAGCGCAGTGTCCTCGGGGACTTCGTCGAGCAGGCGCTGCTCGGAAGCCAAGATCGGGATCTCACCAAGACTGGCGCGAATCTTCTTCCAGGCCCCACGGATATCCTTCTCTTCCAACGAGTACTCTCCGACGACCCAAAGAACACCGCGGTAGACCTTGCCGGCCCGGACTTCACTCAAAGTCGACACCAGGCGATCAACAATAGCTCCACGCAGGTCGGGGAACTTCTCAACAACCTCCTTCACAAATGAGATGACATCCACGGCGGAATTGTTGTTAAAGTCAGCAATGAAGTCCATAAGGAGATCAACCACGCTAGCGGCGATTTCAGAAAACTTGATTGCGCAAGTGTGTATTGATTGAACGAGGAGTTGACGGTATTCGCTGTTCTGTGTATTGTTAGTCAACCCATATTCAATTCGACCATGCAAACATACCTGTTCATATTGTTCATCCACGGTCTTAGCGAGCTCTTTCTTAAGTAGCATAACGATCTCCTCAACATTCTTGCTTGAAACCATCTCCAATGCAATGCCCAGGGCCTTTCTCCGGACATCAATATCGGGGCTGGAGAGAACGCGCAGGATCTCCATGGTCAAATCTTCTAGCACACCCTCATTGCGAATGCGCAGCTGATCCACGCGATCCAGAACAATAAGCTTAACGTTGTTATCAGCCTCCCGAATGGCGAGCTCAATCAACTTGGCGGCAGAGGCCTTCACGGCGACGGGGTTGCTGGTCAGAGCAGTAAGAGAGGTAGCAGCCTCGTAGACCACAGTGCTTGTTGGGGCATCGAGTAGCTCAAGCATGAGTTTGAGATAGCGCGACTAGGCTTCGTTAGTATCTTCGATTGATCCCAGAATTGTTCCCTTGGTTAATGGACCCACCTTGTTCTGAGGGTTTTGGACCGCATCCTTGCGCAGGAATTCCAGCTCCGCCAGCTGGAGCAGCTCATCGGTGTTGGGGATGGTATCGAAAGTCGTGCCGAGGTACTCAAGCGCCTTCTGGTGGCTGATAGATGCGAGGGCTGCAAAGGCATTACGCTTGCAGGTGCTGTCGGTCTCCGATTCAAGGAAAGTCTGGAGGAGTTCGGGGGCGTCGGGAATGAGGGGCTCGGAGTGCTGGAAAATCGAGGCGACAGCCCAGGCGGCATTCTTTCGTACGTAGGCGTGGCGGTGTTCCAGACACGAGCGGGCCGAGGACAGGAGGGGCTCGATGAGTTCCGGTTCGCGGAGTTTGCAGAGGAAACGGAGAGTATTTCCTCGGATATATTCGTTGGGGTGCTGCAGGTCATTACGGATGCCATTGCTGCGAATATGTTAGTTCAGGGAGAGCACGCTGGCTATGAGGCCTCCTTACCAAACCAGGATCATCTCCTGCTTCAGCTTGCCAGAGGAGTCGTGCTTGGGGCAGATCTCGTAGTAGAAATATAGCAGCTTCTTCAATTGCTTGCTCTTAGAAGGCATAACAAAACGAATGATGTGCATCAGAATATCCGGCATGGGGTTTCCGTTGAGCAGGATCGTGATGATTGTCCGCATAGTGTCCAACTTAGTCTCATCGTTGCCCTTTTCCAACTGCAGCCGCAGCTCCTGCAAGGTGGGCTGATCTGCTGTGTTGTCCATGTGGACCAGACTGTAGGCATTTTCGAGGTAGGACGCCATCGTGGGCAGCGGATTGAGGAACGGGAGGAAGGAGAGCTGGCAAGTTGTCAGTTCGGGGGGAATGTTTTGGGTATGGACACCTAGCAGTTTACTGCATAGGTGCGAAAAACATACAATAAGGAGAGACTCCCAGGGAAAGAAGATCAGGCCAATGTCAGAGACGCGCAATTAGAGTAAATCCAACACCCGTCGCCAACCTGGAAATCATCAAATCATTGAGATGCGCGATGGGGGGGAAGCATCAACCTGTCCCTTTTGCCCCGTCTGTGTGGATGACTAAGCCCGACCACGTTCTTCCGCCTTTGACTGCTCTTATTACTGCTACATCTTCTTCAGTTGACAGGTCTACCAGCAAGATGTCGACAAACGAGACTTTCTACCTGCGCTACTAGTAAGAGATTAAATATGAGCCCAGGTTTCCCTGCGTTGCTGACAGCTCCGCAGCTCAGGTCACTCTGGGCGGTTCGGGCATGAGTTTCTAGGTGGGTTCCCTCTCCGCAGCTTGGTATCAAGTATCCATGAGCTAATTTGGGTTCAGAATTCGATTTTCGTACCCTTGCCGATGGCAGCAGCGCTGCTGTCCGATACGCGAACAACTCCAACTACCGCAATGACTCCCTCATCCGCAAAGAGAGTAAGTTGCGGCCAAAACGGACATATGCCAGTAATCTGACGGTTGGAATGCAGTGTGTGTGAGCTCTGCGATGATCCAGGAGATCCGGCGCATCATTAAGGAAAGCGAGATCATGAAGTATGTTGCAATTTGAGCAGATCAATTGTGCAATGCTGACCCTATCTAGGGAGGACGACTCCAAGTGGCCTCAGAAGAACAAGGATGGACGCCAGGAGTTGGAGATCCGGCTGGGCAGTGAGCACATCTCATTTGAGGTAAGTGTGATAATGGCCTTACTGGACTCTGTCGCTGACTTATGCTAGACCGCGAAAATCGGCTCATTGGTTGATGTGACGGAATCGGCTGACCCTGAAGGATTGCGGGTATTCTACTACCTTGTCCAGGACCTGAAGGCGCTGATCTTTTCGCTTATTTCGCTCCACTTCAAGGTACGTGTTGTTGTCTGTGGCTCATATCGAACCGTGCTGACTCATTCTATAGATTAAGCCCATCTAAGCTAGCATTGCTGGTGGAGACAAGTGGAAATATCGGGTCTCTTTCTTGATTTATGATACCGGGCGTTAGTGAGGATTTCCCATGGTTCCACCGATAGAGTGCAGCTGCCAAAAATAATGTAAATTTGACATACTTCTGACACGATATAAAATACTAGAATGTATCTCCATAGATATACAGTATCACCTTAGTAGTAATAATTAGGCGTAATGTTGGGTTGTGTACCTGACGTAAATGTGATGCCTCAGGCCTTAAAAACGCCTCCCCCGCGCTATGCGCTCGCATGACCCCATCTGAGATGGTCCGCCCCCGGGTAAGAGCCTTTAAAGATCACCATTCTTCCCCTTCCTTTCTTCTTCCTAATCCACTTCGACTTTCTTTTTGTTTGGCCTCTGGTTTAAGCGCGCCTACGATCCGATGTCTACCCCCCGTTTTTGATCACCACACCCCCAATGCCAACCCCGAGTGACAACCACCCGACTTCGATCGCCGAGGTGATCTCCACCCGCACCTGTCCCCCGGAAGCCGATCGAATCTCGGCCTGGGAAGACGCGTCGGTTGAACTAGACACAAGAGATGTCCTGGAGGATGTACTTTCGCCTGCCAGTGCCACTGCACCGTCCGTGCAGAGTCGCTCCGACGATGGCACGGCTCTCTTGGCGACCGACCCGCTGAGAGTGGAGAGAAAGATGGTCCCAGATGAAGATACTAGACCACCAAGATCTAGCTCGCCGATGGAGTCATGCTCTCGTAGCCAGTCCCCTGTAACACCGCCTAACTCTTCGCTGCTGCGTTATGAATTTTCAAATGTTCGGGTATGTTCCGACTCCCTATATCGTACTTGTCTATTCCTCGACCGCCATTGGTTAACATCAACATTGACCTGCAGCTGTTACCAAATCATTCCTCATCCTTTCTTCGTTCCGGAAGCAGATTCGTCGGTACACAGCAGTCGGACCGCCAAGTGTATAATGTTGACGTGGAGATTAAGCACGTGGACATGGCTGAATCCTACCTGTGCGGTTACCTGCGCATTCAGGGCCTCACCGAGGATCATCCGACCCTTACCACTTTCTTTGAAGGCGAAATCATCGGAACCAAGCACACTTTTCAGACTCGTAATGAAGAATGGGGTGCCAACGAAAAGACAGACATACATCACTGGTCCCGATTTCCGGCTTGGAAACCGCTTGCCAAACAAGCCAAGCGGACCGATTTCACATACCGCAACTTTGCACAGCGCGAACATGTTTTTATGAGGTGGAAAGAGTATTTCCTTGTTCCTGATCACCGGGTTCGAACGATCTCCGGTGCCAGCTTCGAAGGGTTCTACTATATTTGCTTTAATCAGATTGAGGGAAGCGTCAGCGGTGTCTACTTCCATGCGAAGAGCGAACGGTATGACCATACTTTATCCACCCATGATAGTTCTTGTGAGACTTATACTAACTTGTTCCAGATTTCAACAACTTGAGCTCAAGCATGTCGAGGATCATGGATGCTCACCCGCAATCGAATTCCGTTAGACGCTTGACTACTGGCACTGGCTACAGTCTGCCCTTTCATCTTCTTTTGGCTTACCACGGCTAAGCAGCGCTTCCTGGTACCGTATGACTTGCCTCCCTACGAACGGCTTTGCATTTTTTGTTTCTCGCGACCATCCTCCATCTCCTCTGGACCCATACTTCGCCAACCAACACCGTTTTATGGACGTTCGACAATATCGACACACTTATACCCCGTGGTCAATAGTCCAATACTCGCCACCGCCAAATTGTATCTCATCTCATGCCTTACGACTATGAATGGCGTTCTTCTCCTTCTCATCCACTCGGCGAACTAGGTCTTTCTTTCCAGGACTGTCTCTTATACTTTTTAACATCTCGCAATTTTTTCCGGTATTATCGTTTGGAATATGTATTTCTTGTGCAGTCACGCTGCAATATTCTGACAAAACTCAATCTTCAATTCCGAGAGCCTTCTCTCCAGTCCATCTGAGCAATTATCTGGGTTCAGTAGATATATATACATATATATGTATATGTAGATATGTATTGGGAAACGATGTAAATCTACGTAAAATCTTCGAGGTGTAGATGATGGAAAATCAAATTGCATATATGCACGCTATGACATTATTCCAATATGTCGTTCGTGTTCGTACACCTAGTCTCATGCATAAACCAAAAATCGATGCCAACACCAAGCGAATAAATCAGAATGAAAATAGATCCGACATGATACAAGCAAGCCGAAACACGTGATTGAAGCAGTTGAAAGAGGTAGATGAGAAAAGAAGAGTCATGAGAAAACAAGAAGACATGGGGGTATCACATGCGATGTCGTTTGAGGATGTATAAGTCAAGTCGAGATCGAGGATGTTCTAGGGAACTGTTCAACAGGATGATCGGAAAATCCCCGGCCAAAGGTAAAGGGTCATGATGAATGTAAGTATTGGCAAATTGAGAAATGAAATCATTAGAATCCACCGTATGCCGAATTCTGCCGACTGTTGGAGCTGGAGCTACTGTAGCCTCCATTCTCACTGTTTGGGGTGGAAGGCTCGAGGACCACCTGTTGGCGGATGGAGACGATCCATTCATGCTGGAGGAGCTCGGCAGCCGTGATCCGGCGAAGAGGATCGCATTCGAAGCAGCGTCGCAGGAAATCAAGACCCAAATCACTGAGCTGATCACGGCTTGGAAGGGCGGGCTGGTTGCCTTGGGCAATGTTGTACATGATTGCCCACTCGTTGTCAAGGGTAGACCACGGTCGGCGGCCCGTGGCCATTTCAAGGATCACACAACCCAAAGACCAGATGTCCACGGCGCTTTGGCGATTCTCAGAGTCGCCACGGATCACCTCCGGCGACATGTACATGGGGGTACCGGTGGTGGTATTTTGGTTCTTACGTTGGTTCATGATCTGGGGATCCTTCCCAATAGCGTCCTTGTTAAAGTTTGGACCATCCGCTGGGGCAACAGTGCGCCCTGACCGAGCAATGATCTTTGCTGCACCGAAATCCACGTACTTGATGATACCGTTGTGGTCCAGTAGGATATTTTCTGGCTTGATGTCCCGATGAACAATGCCCGCTTGATGCAAATAGGCCAGTCCCTCCAATAGTTGGAGCGCATAAACCATGATCACTGTTTCATCTTCAACCCGACCATGCTCTAGCAAGCTGGCAAGCGAGCCACCCGAGCAATACTCCATGAAGATATAGACCTTGTCACGATGCACTTCGATACCATGGTAAGAAACGATGTTCGGGTGATCCAACACCTCAAGAACACCCATCTCATCGCGGATTTGTTGCGCGATCTTGGGGATCAGCTGGGGATCCTGCAAGCGAATCTCCTTCACAGCCATCAAATAATTGCTGTCCAGATTGATTGCAACGTAGACGGAGCCGAAGGTACCGCCACCGATGAACTGGCCTTGTTGCCAACGAAGAGAGACGTTTGTGGCAGATGATGATAGCACGGTGAGAGACCGGTCTGCCTCGTTGGATCCTTCCAGAACTCTTCCTAAGGCCTGGCGCTTGGCACACTCCTCGACTCTTCGGTCCTCGATCTCGGTCAGACGGGCATACCATTGTTCACGGATATGCTTGGCAGCTTCTTGATCGCTCAAGATGCGACCAGCGCCAGTCTTTCGAGCACCAGCCCGCTCCTCCATCCGCTGCTTTTCTGCCTGGGCCGCGAGGGATGACCGAGCACCCATGATATCGAAATGAGATATGAGAAGAGACATACAACCTGCCACCTTCAACCTGAGACGGGCAAATTGTTCCTCGTCCAAAGAAAGAAGATGGCGGCTAGATGTGATGGCCATAGCAAATTCCAGTGCAGCAACCGCCCATTTGAAGGTTTTCCGGTCGGCAGCATCACAGTCATCACAGATGAATGAGACCCAATCGAGAGATAACTCCACCAATCGAGCGCTATTCATAGCGCGTCGATTGGCATCGACATAGTTGGAAGAACGCTTTCCGAACTCTGTTGCGAATGCATAACAAGCCTGAATCAGGTCATTGTTCTCCCATGTTTTCTCGCGCAGCTGATTTTTGATTACCGCCACGCTGTCCATGATAGCCATAGACAGCTTGAAGGAGATCTTCTTGATCTTGTTTAATTCCACGTTGACACGTCCAAGGTTTGCGCGCTGCTCAATTGCCATATCCAATTGAATGCCGGTGAGATGCGTCAACTCCATTCTCGCATTCTGCAGTCGCTCTTGCAGACCCTCGACAACAAGCCGAAGTTTACCGAGACGGACATCGGTGGGTTGCTCCAAGTTATCGATCTGCATTTCTTTTCCAGCCCAGGCTAATGGCTTTTCTGGGCGAATGGCCAGTACATATGGGATCTCAGGAACGTCTTTGGTGATATCATCCTCTCGGAAGGATGTAGCCAGAATGCCCTTGATTTCGGCCGGACGATTCCACAATGAATGATGCGCAATCAAATAGACACCTTTCTGACCAACCGAGTTAGGTGAGGTAACCAGAAAATGGTCGGAAATTAGCAACGCTTCGAAGAAATCGTATGCGATATCAGCAGATATGTTATACTCGGTGGCATTTTCAAACAACTGGCATAAAAATCTGGAGAATCGATAGAGCTTTCGTTGACGGATACGCGTAGAATCCAAGATGCTCTTATAGCGCTTGTCCATGTCGGCAACAGTCTCATTATGCCGCGGTACGAGCTCCCGCTCAAAGTGAATCATAAGTCGTTGAAGCGACTTGGCAGTCAAGGCACTAACGTTTCATTAGCACATCCCTGCACCGGGATCATGTTGGACATACCTGAATTGCTCAGCCACTTCAACATCGCCGCTTCCAAGCTGTCGACCGATATCATAAGAGTATTCCCACTCCTGCTCCAGAATTTCGGCTTCTTTGAACGTGTTCTTATTGGCGTTGAGTTTCCAGTTCAGCAGGCGAAAATAGTACTTCATAGCATCGAGAACGACCGAGTCAAAGTTTTCGTCAACGCAAGGTGGTAGATCCCAACCAGGCTGAGGCATTGAAATGGCAAGATAGCGTTGCTTAATATCAACCGCTACTCTCATCAAGATCTGGAACTGCGAAATCATTTGGTCCACTAAAATTGGCGACTGTTGAGCCGGGTCTTTCATGGTCTTCGCGTATGACAGGCGAACGCGAATGATTTCCTGGATCAACCGCGAGGGAAAGTTAATTAATGTAAGAAGCTCTTCAATATAAGGCGGTAGATGTCGTGTCGCGAAAGCTTCGGAGTTCTCGATCAGTGTACTTTTGGCCTTCTGAATAACCGCGCCGAGGCCCTGCAGCATGCTGTGATCGCCCTGGAGAGTCTTCAGACCGTCCTCTTTCATAATACGATCCAGGAAAGAAGTGTCATCCGACAAATCGCTACCGTCAGATTTGGATTTGGGTTGGCTGAAGTCGAGGGCCTCGTTGCCGACCCAACTTTGCAACACGGCTAGTTCTGTATTGATAAGAGCGGTGATGTTGTGCCAGGCAAAGATCGCATCGCGGCTCGAGGAGAACTCTTCTGAGGCTGTGCGGGGATTGGCAATTTCCATCTCTTTACGGGTAGAATATAGTTCCTCACAGCGCTCGACTTTCTCCACAACATCTTCCACTTGCTGCCTCGGTGCCTTTCCAATTTCAGTTTCACCTTTAATCTGGAAGTTGATAATGTCCTCAATGACTGGTCCTAGCTGGCGACGGGCATCTTCGATGAGCTTTTGCTGGAGAGCGATGCTCCGCCCACATGTCCGGGCTCTAACACCGATCCAAAGAGCCTGGCTTACCGCGGCTGATCGGTTCGATTCTGTGGATCCCAGTAATCGCTGCTTCTCTTGCTTGACCACATCGCCTTTCAAGACTGATGCCAACATGGAATGCCATTCGAGGCGCTCTTGGTTCTTGGGATTGCGTAATTCCTCCGTGGTGGGCATATTATCATGGGGAAGAAAAAGTTGAGTATCGGGGTCGTAGGGGTCGTCTTCAAATGGTGCCTCAGATGAGGGGGAGGGGTCCTCCAGGTCTGCATCTCCGAGCATCATGTTGTTGGCCTGTGCGTCGTTGAAGTGGTGGTACCAGGCCTGCGGATTAGCGCGAATCCGCTGTACATAGGCCTTTTCTTGGGCGCGATATTGGGCGTTCGGGTCGCGCCGGGTACCTCTTTTCGCCGATGATGAGCGTGCCCGGTCGTTTTGCTGAAGACTGATGTATTGCGGTGGCCGCCGTTGAGGAGCATACGTGTTGGACGGGGTCCTCGCGGGGGCGGATGGACGCTGCGGTCGCAGATCGGTAGACATCGCCATGCCATCAGGTTTTTCGAGTGCTGCAGAGGCTCCCACACTAGCCCCACGCGGACGAGTTGCCGGTGTGCTAGACCATGTAGTTAAACTCGGAGAATGAGCTGATGGAGGAGACGAGGTGATGGTGGTGGCAGGCGTCTGGACTAGCGGATCAAAGGCTTCCACAAAGGCTGAGTTAGCCCTCAAAGGGTATTGAGAGGGAAACTCATCCGAGGAGCCCGAGCCATCCGAGTCCTGGCTGGCAATGTCGGGGTGCTCCATGGTGGAGTTAGGGACCGTGTGATGCAAGAATGGTCTCGCGATGGGGATGAAGCTTGAAAGGTGATAGGGGAGTGTGGCGGTGCGTGGCGGGGCCGAGCCAATGGGGCCGCCTTCCGGGCCAGCTTCCCGAATTTTTTTATACCTGGTTTTTTCACCCTCAGCTGTAAAAGACCAGATCGCCCCTGCATTTGCCACTTCCAGCCGTGTACAAGTGAGATGTACTTACGCAGTGGGCAATGAGCGTCGGGGTTTATATTAATTAGATTAAATGGGCGTCCCTGATCCCGGTCATGGGTGCTGATCATGCTGCCTAAAATCGTGAACACGCTACTCTCATGGTTATTGCGCGAAGGTTTACAAGGATATAGTCAAATGAAAACTGTGAGGTTAGGCATTTATATTTGATGTATCTGTCGAGATGACAACACATTGATTTCTACAAAATCCCTGGAGCTTTCATAGGCGAGTTGAGGAGAGATATCCGCTCAGGCTAGGTGCATACATACTGTACGTGAGGTCATGGATGCACTCTTGGCACCACAAAGATTTCCAACTCGGACACCCCTGGGTAGGGCCAATTATTTTGGGTATAATGTTCGCTTCATTCGACCCTTTAAATGATGAAGGCGATGTACGGTTATTAGTTACCATAACGAGACAATGCCACTCGGCAGAAAGTGTCGGGTCAGTAATTTAGTGGCGTTCTTATGACTACTTGAACACGTGGTATTCATATAACGGAGACTCATAAGAATAGACCGCGAAATGAAATCTGAGTGCGTAATGTAAGACCGCTATAAAGGGGGAAATGATAAGTTCGAAAATCTCGTACACCTTAAGTGACATCCTAGTAGGGCCACTTCTGGTACCTACTGTACCTTGAGAGTAACTCGTTTTCAGTACACGCGATCTGTCCACTATGACAAGAAACCCCTTAATAAAGTGATTACGCTTCTCCAAAGATACACCAATAACATTAAGAAATATTCTAGTGCCTGATACCCTTACGATCCTGATGAGAACACAGCACTGATACTGATCTCAACCGAGGAATCAGTATGCTTGAACGCCCCCAGTAAACACTGTTTTAATCTTTTGACGTTCCTTCATATTGCATATAATTAGAAAGGAAGTCTATACTGAAAAGTCTGCCACGCGTCGACGAACAAGAAGATATAAGACTTGCTATTGGATTTTGCGTGCGAAATCCATCGAAAATCGACATTCCTTTCTATAAGCCATTAGGACCGAACTGGTCGACTGTCCGTGGTGTTTTCGAACTAGAAAGAGCTTCATCTTGGCTGAGGCACTAGTAGAAACATGACTATCATAGCTAGTCAGAAGGCATCTCAATAGCCCAATCCTGTAGAGATTATTTTCTTTTCATTGCACTATTGATAGTCTTACCTCGTCTGCAGTAGTGTAAGATCTAGAGAAAAAAAATTGGAAGATCAGCAAAGATTCAATCATTGAATTTAAGCTCTTGACTGTCTATATTTGGAAAAGACAACCTATCATACTATTCCTTTTTCCGGACTACGTAATACATGCATATGCAGATATAGTCGTTGCCTCAGAGAAGCAATAACCACTTTCTTCTACTTTCCAAGGCCATAGCACAGGTCAATTGAGCGTTTTTGGAGAACTATTCCCTTATGCTTGCTTTGGATGAATCTCTCATGCATGACAGCCCTCTGATCTACGTGCAGATCATCGTGGCCTCCAGGTCCGTCGATCAATGGATCCACAGAATGGATCTCATTTTCGATGATCATTGCGGAGGGTACTGCGGCTCAACCTATTGATGGCAAACAGACTGGAGAGTCCAAGAACATGGTCTTGGATATAGACGTTGGAGACCACGTCACATAATCTGCTCAAATTTTAGGTAGAGGCCCCGTGGCCCCCTTATGCTTACCATAGCCATACTTACTCGTACGAGGCAGGCGAGGAGATTCAATAGTTTCACAATAAATTGCTGCATCTTAACGTCACACCTGACACTACGACCCAGGATATTTCTCCGCGTGGGCTTGCCAAGCGCCAACCCGGGATGCCGAAGCGAGAAACCCCCGGCCAATGAATAACAGGAGGCTTATCTAGTCTTGGCACTCCCCAGACCGCGTGGCATAGAGCATTTCCCGCCCCATGCGTTCTCCTAGGGTGTACCTGCTTGGGTGGGCCCGAGGTTTCCGAATTGGACAATGCACGGCTGATTTGTAGAGCTTTCAAGGTCCATGCGAGGGGTCAGGATGATCATTGCTCTGCGAAGGCTCTGGCATTTCCAGAGCTTCGGAGCTGATCTGCCTGTCAGCATAATTCGGAGGAAATGGCCGCCTCCTTAGTTAGGGGTAGGGAGTGCTCGGAATTGTTCCCTTGGCACTTTTTAATGGTGTCGTAAGAGGCGCCGGTCGTAGCATCAGAATGTAGTGATGACCGAGACGAACTAGAGAGTCTGGAAAGGAAAATCGGAAACAGTCTGGCCCCTAGCTTAGTTGCGGGCGGTTGAGCGTGGACGCGATAAGGCAATATGATTTACTTAGATTGAAACGGATGCTGATTGGTTGATCAATATCAGCCTGATAAGAGCCTCGAAGGGAGCTTCAACCATGCGTTTTGGTTTCCAGCAACATCATAGTTGATTGAAAGTTACAATTATCATTGATGGGAAGATGAATAATTGAGAGATCTGGCATTATCGATGATTATTATCAAGTAGCAAAGATTGTTGCGCCATAAGCGCAGAAGCATCGCATGGCTGACAAGATGCGGAGGGAAGGGCGCAGATAAGCAATGGACGCTGATTGGTTGCGGAGTTAACCTCATATCTACAGCCAGTCGTAGACGTCGATCTGACTCTGCGGACCTGGATTGTGGATGAATTCTCATTATTCGCCTCTTTCTGTCACTGTGTTCTAATCATTCTATCAATCAGTGCCATGGACCCCCCCTGCTTATCTATTCATGCAAGTTGACGGAAACTGAATCAGATGTTGCCCGACTTCCGCGGGGGAAAAGAAGTTCAGCTGAGAATTCGAGAAGCTGTCAATAGAACCCTGTCCATGTTGTGCAGGTTATTCGGTGTCATTTGAATTGCAATGCTGAGTCTATCTTCTATCTAGACCCTGTTGATAGGGTTGATGGGTCAGTTGAAGTATGTGGTTTCCTGGGACCCGTATTCCCCCGGTTGGGTCCATGGAAAGCTGCCCATTCAGATTCCGACATGGCGAAATGGGGCTGTCTTGGCCTGTACCATCGCTTAGATTGGATAATTCATAGCAATCACCATGACCACACTTTGGTTTCCACTATCAGAACTAAGATCGAGGTTCTTGGCCTTCTAGCGTCCGATGGTGGAGACCCCCCGTTTGGTGATGTCCGGGACACTGCGTCTCGCTATTTAAATTATTAGCCATGTCCCTGCATGATCTGTCATTTCTCACTCCTTTTTTCAGATCTCTCAGCTTTTAAAAAACATTCCTCTTGGACCTGTCCCTATTTCTTTCCTTGATAGACTTTGGACCTCTCCCTATCTGGGTTGCTTTCCGTTCTAACCTCCCCTTCTACTGTGGGCTTTGTGAAACCTGTTGGCAGTTAATTGGGTTTCACCATGTCGGCCTACCCGGTTACCTACAACGGTACCATCGCCTCTGGCGGTGACTCGTTGACCGAGGATCTGAACATTTACTACGATGTATGCGTGGAGTGGAACCCCCCTTGTCTACAATGGCTAACAGATATTAGGCTGGTGATATTGCTTGGATCATCACCTCGTCCGCATTGGTGTTGCTCATGATTCCGGGTGTTGGGTAAGGATTCATTGATACCTAATAGACCGACAAAGGCTAACACTGTTCAGATTCTTCTACTCCGGTCTCGCACGACGAAAGTCGGCACTATCTCTGATATGGCTGTCTGTTATGTCGGTCGGTGTGGTGTCGTTCCAGTGGTTCTTCTGGGGTTACTCGCTATCTTTCTCTCACACGGCCGGAACATTCATTGGTGACCTGGAGAATATTGGACTAAGAAACGTCTTGGCTGCACCCTCGGTGGGAGGTACTCATGTTCCTGATATCTTGTTCTGTATTTTCCAGGGCATGTTCGCTGCTATTACGTGAGTACACTTGAAGCTCCTGTGCTTTTACGAGACTCGAGACTGACCCTTTATGATAGTGTTGCCCTCGCTGCTGGTGCCATTGCTGAGCGCGGTCGCATGCTTCCCTGTATCATCTTCATGTTCGTCTGGACGACCATCATTTACGACCCAATTGCCTGCTGGACATGGAACTCTTCGGGTTGGGTTTACAAGATGGGTGGATTGGACTTCGCTGGTGGTACTCCCGTCCACATTTCCTCGGGCTGTGCTGCCCTCGCCTACTCCCTGATGCTGGGCAAGCGTCGTGGCCACGGTACCCACGAGCTCAACTACCGCCCTCACAATGTCACCCACGTTGTCATCGGCACTGTCTTCCTCTGGGTTGGTTGGTTCGGTTTCAATGCTGGTTCCGCCCTCGCTGCTAACCTGCGTGCCGTTATGGCTGCTGTCGTCACCAATTTGGCTGCCTCCGTTGGTGGTGTGACCTGGTGTCTCCTGGATTACCGTCTCGAGCGCAAGTGGTCCACGGTCGGCTTCTGTTCCGGTGTCATCGCCGGTCTGGTCGCTATCACTCCTGGCTCTGGCTTCGTTACCCCCTGGGCCGCTTTCATCTTCGGTGTTGTCGGTGCCGTCGCTTGCAACTATGCCACCAAGCTGAAGTTCCTGCTGCGTGTTGATGATGCTCTGGACATCTTCGCCGTCCACGGTATTGGTGGTCTCGTCGGAAACCTGCTGACTGGTCTGTTCGCTGCTGACTACATCGCTCACTTGGATGGAAGCACTGAGATCCCCGGTGGCTGGATCAACCAGAACTACATTCAGCTTGGTTACCAGCTTGCTGACTCCATGTCTGGCGCTGCCTACTCTTTCTTCGGAACCTGCATCATCCTATTCGTCCTCAACCTCATCCCTGGCTGCAGCCTCCGTGCTCCCGAGGAGGATGAGATCATGGGAATTGATGACGCCGAGATTGGCGAGTTTGCCTACGATTATGTCGAGGTCACTCGCGATATTGTCAATGGTGTTGAGGCCGTCGAGACTGGCTCCAAGCGGACCATGACACCAACCGGCGAGCACGCCACTGCCATTGACACCAAGGCCTAATTTCCTTGTGAAATAGACATTCTTTATTACTTAATTTTTCTTACTTTGGCGGAGTTTAGCATAGGAGGCACTTCGTCGCTTCTTTTTCTCTTTTTGCATGGTCCTATACGGCATTCTTCAGGATGATATCCTTCTATTTTTTCTCTTCTTGTGACAGATACCCTTTTTTTATATGAACAAAATGAAAAAATTTCCCATATTCAACAAACATCGAGTAGGAGTAGAAGTAGTATGGAAGTGAAAGTAAAACGGACCAATGACGCTTTTCGATGATCCGCACCTCTGCGCCCATGTGATGCGGGTACTGGATGGGAAGCTCCGCAAATCATCGCAAAAAGCTCAAGCTTCCCGCAAAACCCACCTCAACCTTTACTGACCTTTGATCACGAACCTCCTCATTTAATTTACCCCAGATCTTTCACCATCCATTGCGCGTTATTTCGAGCTCCAAATGGCCTCGCCAACCGCTGATAACGGGACTGGGCACCAGTTTCCCCTCGACCCCTCAGACTTCGATAGCGACCCCCGGATTTCGTTCTCGAAGCTCGATGATAAGTTTATCCTGGAGACAGATGATGGGCAAGAGTTTGTTTTTGACACAGCCCTCAAACGCTGGGTTCAGACGGTATGTTCAGCTTGGTCCTGCCTTGCGCGTGGCGCACCCTGTCTTCGCTGGCGCAAACCAAAGCCATAACCTTGAACATGACACTAAGTCTATCATTTTAGGTCGACGAGGAGCTATTACGCCAACAGCAAGAGGCGTACAAGGTCGATGGAATAGATGACGAACAGGTTCACCCTCGCGATAGAAAGAAGCGGAAGCAGCAAGATGATGTGAGCAGTCCCCGATACAGAGTGCTATAGCTACCATCCCGACCCTCCAGGCGACGGTGTCGATAGATACTGACTCTTGCCTATGGAAATTATAGGACAGCACGCAAAAACCGAAAAAACAGCGTGTAAACACCGCGTTATTCATTTCGTCTATTCCCCTCGACGCCGAACTCGATGAGATCAGAGACGTCTTCTCCAAGTGCGGTGTCATTGCCGAGGAAATCGATAGCGGTCGCCCACGAATCAAAATGTACATGGACGAAGAGGGGAAATTCAAGGGTGAAGCGCTGGTCGTGTACTTCCGTCCCGAGTCGGTCAATTTGGCGATTCAAATGCTGGATGAGACAGAGTTCCGACTGGGTGTGCCCGGCCCCCACGGTCCCATGAAGATCCAGGCTGCGGACTTCTCTTATAAAGCCCAGCAGGATGCGCCGCCGAAGACAAATATGCGGGATAAAAAGAAGATCATTGCTCGGACAGCAAGACTGAACAGGTGCGTGATGGTCTCTGACAGGTTGTTGGTGACATAGCATACTAATGGGAATAGTAAATTGGCGGACTGGGACGATGATGAACCCTCAACCCTGCCGGAGACAAAGTCCAAGCAAGACAAGATCGTGATTTTGAAGCATATGTTTACGTTGCAAGAATTGCAGGTACGTCATTAACTATACTCCATCTACCATTCACGATCTATCTCTAAATAATAAACAGGAGGATGTTGCCGCAATTCTGGATATCAAGGAAGATATTCGTGATGAGTGTGCGAAGGTCGGCGAAGTCACCAATGTTGTTCTCTACGACAAGGAGCCTGAGGGTGTGGTCAGTGTTCGGTTCGCCGATCCCGAATCCGCCCGGCAATGTGTTAAGGTCATGGACGGTCGGTTCTTTGGTGGCACCCGCGTCGAAGCCTATGTGTCTGAGGGACGAGAGAAATTTAAGAAGACCAATGAGCGACGTGAGGCACTCGAGCAGATGGCCGAGCGTGGTACAGTTCATGATGACGAGGAAGATGAGGAAGAGGAGCAGCGCCTGAACGAATTCGGGAACTGGTTGGAGGAGCAGAAGGAAAAGTCCAGTGAGAATACTGAGACAGAAAATTAGGAACTTAGCACATGAATGTATAATAGTGGAATAGCAAATATAGTACTTCGTAGTAAGTACTGTATTCTATCGGCCCAACGATGTTTACTAAAATCGGTGAAATGTGGTTCGCACCTCGCGGTTCGCCCGCTGACTGGTCCCGTGATACCCACTAGGCCTGATCGGGCGATCCCCCCCCTGAGAGCAAAAGAAGTTGTTGTTGATCCCCACGCACACACACCGCTCACCTACTTTCTCCTTTCCCATCTCCCTGACCCTCGGTCATTCCTCATCTTCTCTTTCCATACCCTCAATTGTCGAAGTTTAATTATCTTCAACCAACTTCATCATGCGTGAGATTGTACGTCTGCCCCCAGAAAACGCGTCTTTGTTGACTTCCGAGCCCCCTGAACGATAACCCCCCACCTGTTCAAAGTCCGTGCTAACCTCAACTTTTCAACCTTATAGGTCCACCTCCAGACCGGCCAATGTGTAAGTGCGAAACCGAGAAAGACGTGTCGATATAATGGTATATCATGGATGTGAAGACTAAACGATGTATGGGTGAATAGGGTAACCAAATTGGTGCCGCTTTCTGGTACGTGTTGCAACCACGATCACCAATTGGCAATCTGTTGGACCGAATCACTGACTGAATTCTAGGCAAACCATTGCTGGTGAACACGGACTTGATGGTGATGGACAGTGAGTTTCAACATCGATGAGATTGCGAGGTGGAAATGGCGGTCTGATAATTTTTAGCGTCAACGAGGCTTCCGACCTCCAGTTGGAGCGCATGAACGTCTACTTCAACGAGGTATGTGTGGAATTGAAGCTACAAGTATATAAAGGCTTCCCTAATATTGATCTTGGTAGGCCAGCAGCAACCGTTACGTTCCCCGTGCCGTCCTTGTCGACTTGGAGCCCGGTACCATGGACGCTGTCCGTGCCGGTCCCTTCGGTGGTCTCTTCCGCCCCGACAACTTCGTTTTCGGTCAGTCCGGTGCTGGTAACAACTGGGCTAAGGGTCACTACACCGAGGGTGCCGAGCTCGTTGACCAGGTTATTGATGTTGTCCGTCGTGAGGCCGAGGGCTGTGACTGCCTCCAGGGTTTCCAGATCACCCACTCCCTGGGTGGTGGTACCGGTGCCGGTATGGGTACGCTCCTCATCTCCAAGATCCGTGAGGAATTCCCCGACCGTATGATGGCCACTTTCTCCGTTGTCCCCTCGCCCAAGGTGTCCGACACCGTTGTTGAGCCTTACAACGCTACCCTCTCCGTCCACCAGCTTGTTGAGCACTCCGACGAGACCTTCTGTATCGATAACGAGGTATGCTTCATAACGCGTGATATGGATATGCAGTGTATTGACCTATGATTGCCAGGCTCTGTACGATATCTGCATGCGTACCCTCAAGCTCTCTTCCCCCTCTTACGGTGACCTGAACCACCTGGTCTCCGCCGTCATGTCCGGTGTTACCACCTCCCTCCGTTTCCCCGGTCAGCTCAACTCCGATCTCCGCAAGCTGGCTGTCAACATGGTTCCCTTCCCTCGTCTGCACTTCTTCATGGTCGGCTTCGCTCCCCTGACCAGCCGTGGCACCCACCAGTACCGCAACCTGAGCGTTCCCGAGCTCACCCAGCAGATGTTCGACCCCAAGAACATGATGGCTGCCTCTGACTTCCGCAACGGCCGTTACCTCACCTGCTCCGCTCTCTTCCGCGGTAAGGTCTCCATGAAGGAGGTCGAGGACCAGATGCGCAACATCCAGAACAAGAACCAGAGCTACTTCGTTGAGTGGATCCCCAACAACGTCCAGACCGCTCTGTGCTCCGTTCCCCCCAAGGGTCTTAAGATGGCCTCCACCTTCGTCGGTAACTCGACCTCCATCCAGGAGCTCTTCAAGCGTATCGGCGATCAGTTCACTGCCATGTTCCGTCGCAAGGCTTTCTTGCACTGGTACACTGGTGAGGGTATGGACGAGATGGAGTTCACTGAGGCTGAGAGCAACATGAACGACTTGGTTTCCGAGTACCAGCAGTACCAGGATGCCTCCGTCTCCGAGGGCGAGGAGGAGTACTACGCCGAGGAGGGTCTTGTTGAGGAGGAGCAGTAAATGTCTTCCAACTTTGAGATTTGCTCGCAGTAATACCCTTGATAAGCTTACATTCTCTACTTTTCGGATGCTGGCTCGATGGGCCCTGCGACCCAGTATTTTGTTTGAGCGCTCCTAATTTTCACCTTATCCTGTCTCTATTTTCCTGCCTCTGGATCTTGGGTTTAGCTTATCGATCACGAGGCCAGAATAGCACATACTGGAAAAAACAATTGAGGAAATGATTTTTAATTGTCACCGGGAATAGTAGTCTTGACCTAATCATCCGAAATTATACTTGACAAAGCTACCCCCCGGGCTGAAGACCTAAATACCTAGAATTATGTCTACACCCACCTCAATGGCATACAACATTTAGTGAAATGGGCATTTCCCAGTGCGGAACACCTTCAACTCCTCCATCGTCTCCTCAATAGCCTTCTGTCCCTTGCCTTCAAAATACTTCGGCCCAATATCATTAATATGATATCCAGAAGGACGATACCTATCTCCCTCATCACCAGGAACAGGACGACCCAGCGCCCAAGTCAACCACGCCATAGGACCCCAGCGATTCCAGAGAGTCGGCTTAACATAGTAAGGCGCCGCCTCCCAATTTGTCATGAAGAATCGGTCCTTCTCATCAGGCTGGGATGAAACATTCCTAACTCTCAGGAAAGACGGACGGGGAAGCATAAAGTAGCGCAAGACAAGTTGACGCGTAGTAAGAAGACCCGAGATCAGAGTTGACATGAACGGGGTAGGCGCATCATAGCTATATGCGTTAGCAAAGGATCATAAATCCAAAAACAGTATATACATACAGCATAGCCTTCCTCAGTCGATCATCCATCATATACGACACGAACTGCAATCCAACAGGATGTAATGCCTTGGGCAGCATATAAACCAGAATAGCCGTAGTCTGATCAGCAGTCTCCCGATTCTTAACATCAGGTACCATATACTTCTTCTCATACTCCACACTCCAGGCCGAGATCTCTTCAAGCCACTGTAAACCATCGGAGAATCCACTCTTACCAGACGGCAACTCGTCGAATGGGATGCCCAATGCATCACCTGCACTCTTCCAGAACGTGCCAATGGCACACCGCTCCAGATCGCTGAGCTCACGCCACTCGAAGCGCTTGATGAATTTGATTGGCTCGAGCGCAAAGAGCGCGAGCGTGTAGAGCATATCTGAGTCAAGGATCTTGCCTGAGGCACGGTAGCCGCTGTGAAGGAAGCGGGTGCGGGCTAGAGAGGTGAAAGCCCGGAGAGAAGTTGGGCTGTTTGCTACCATCTCCTGAACAAGAGCGCTTGTGTCTGTGTAACGCTTCAAAGAAGTTTCCGGGTTGGAAAACTGGCTTGTTTTTGTGAGGAGATGAGAGATTGAGGGAATGCCATATGTCTAGACTTTGGGTTAGTTTGTTTCTCAATAGCCTCTAATATCTTTCACCGTAGGCCATGAAGTGGTTCCACCTAGGTCGTATAAAGGCAATTAAGGGGTGGTAGGAGCTCATACCCGGAATAGAGCGAATTGCAATGCTTTCACATAGATAAATGGAAACTCCAACTGCCCAACTTCTAGCTGAATCTCAAAGGCCTCTTCATCGGTCATTTTGGCCATGGATTCACGCGTCGGAAAGTTGTATTTCTTGTGGAGCTGCTTCAATCGCCTGTAACGCAGCGATCTGGTAAAAAGGGGCCACCCGATTAACAGGACCACGGAATAAGGGAGCCATTTCTGTAGCGGGGCGCCGAGGATAGCTCCAACGGCATCGGAGAGGGGTTGGCTGCCAGCCCAAGTGAGGTTCTCCATTATGGAAACGTGGCAGAGGTAGCAAGGGGGCGAAGGTGAAGGTTATCAAGGCCAAAGGAGCATTGGATCCGGGAGACCCGGATAAAAGTTGAATATTAACAGTTTTATGCCACACATTTAACTGGCGCCACGCGGGTTATAAATGCGCTATGGCCCTTTGAAGCTTGCAAGTGCCATTGTTTAGCGGGGATTTGAGTGGGGTTCGGCTCGTTCCAAGCCCGTGTAAGTACAATAGCGTATTATTCAACCACGGTTTTCATTCGTTGAGATAGTGGATCATGTGCATTGGTTTTGGCTTTTTAAACACGTAGATCTGCTGGACCTCCTAATCATAAAATACACGCCTCCTATCTTTCTGTCATAGCTTTATGTACGCGCATGTACGAAGCGGGGATCTGTATCGTAGATCTGAGCCGCGGACCGTGGCTAAAACCAAGATCGACGGCCCTAATCGGAATCTTAGCGCCCGATGTACCATTTCTCGAATACCCTCAATGGTGGGAATACCACAGCTGTAAACCCGGCTCCCACCCACAAACCGAGATCCGAGCCGCTGGTCACTTGCGCAAGGACACCAGAGTAATATGCTTGATCCTGTGAAATGAATTTAGATAGGTCGTACACGACAAATGTGATGTGTTGGGTACTTACCATGCCGACGATCGCACCACCCCACCCAATCAAAAAGGCAACTCCAGCTGCAATTCCCATGGGGAGCTTCTGTGGCTTGTCCCACGCTGCCCAGTCATACCCGTTTGTTCTGCGGAAGAAAAAGTCCTCCTCGAGAACGATCACAATCCAGATGATGACCCAATATCCGATCAGCGGCAGGAAGCTCTTGAAGATCTGATACAGGGAGTTGCGTCCGCCCATCGCACAGGCTGTATAAATCACCGTCGTGAGAGTCGTGAAAATAGGCTGTGGAACTCGCTGGAACCAGGAACCTAGCATCTGGAAGTTCATTCCCATGGAGTAAGCGCCCGGAGTGTTGTTCGCAACGAGTGCGAGGACGTTGACCACGGCGCAGAATTTCCCAAATCCTCCAAGGGAATCATACGCTGTCATCAGCAAGCCGCCGGGAGTGTTGCCGTATTTCACTAGATAGGAAGGCGAGCTGGCGAGAACAGTTCCGATTCCATTGCCGATCAGAAGCGTGATTACCATAGCTTTGCCGCATCCGAGAAAGGTCACTGCGAATGTCTTCCAGCGCTTGACGTGCGGCGGACAGTAGACGTAGTAGTCGGCGGCGAGTGGAGCCCATGCGAGGGCGATGGATACACATAATGAGAAGTAGGTGACGCGCTTGGCATTCAGATGCTCCTGTGAGTACTTGGTGTGGACGTTGAAGTCAAAATGAGGGCCGGCTGAGCCCAGCATAACGCATAGGACCATCAGCTGAGGGAGCCATGCAAATCTGTAGTAGGTTAGATAAGTTGACAATTATTTCCTCAATCACAGCTTACCGTTCATAGATTTGGAATATGCGCATGCCAAACATGGCCATGACCCAGCTGGTGAAAGCAACAACTACAATACCCACCAGCACAGAAATCTGTCCTCCAGAAACCATTGACAAGACTTGGCCTCCGACCACACTGTTGATCATGCTGTATCCAATATTGGTGAAGATGTTCAGCGCACAGCAGATTTTGCTGGGGTAGTAGCCCATGAAGTATCGACTGACGATCTGCATCAATTAGAACATGAATAAAGTTGAGAAAGAGCTCAACAACTTACCAAAGTTCGATTTCCACTCTGTGGGCCCCAAGTACTCATATAACCAACGACTACCACACCCAACAAGTTTCCAAAAACTGCACATAACGCTGCATCCTTGAAGCTGAGACCCATCAAAAATGTCCCCAAGGACCCGACGATTATGTTGTTGGTAGCCAATGCCATGCTAAACCACATGAGAAACATATGCAACGAACTTGATGCTGTCAATGGCTCCCGCTCGCTGACCGGGACCCTCTCAACCCCATGTACTTCCACATTGAAGCGGCTCAACCAGCGCTCCAGCTTCGACTGGGACTTTAACTCGAGAACGGCGTCATGACTGGAATCGGTATGTGTGCTTTCGAGTTCGAACGGGTTAAAGCTATGCATAGAAGGTGATCCATGAGCTTTCTCGAGATCGGCCGGATGCATACTTAGGCCGCGAAACCGTGTCAAGCAAGTCAACCTTGGATTGACTGGGTAATTCTCGACGAGTGATATCGTATATCTTGGAGTGTACTGGGTCCACGAGCTGTCGATCGAGGCACACACGCACCTGCTGAGTTGTTTCGAAGAATCCCCTGCCCTTATAACACAAAGCAAAGGGAGAGCAGGGCAACAAAAATTTATTCGCAGCTAGAGAGGGGTGTCACCGGTATGATAGATATACTTAAAAAGGAAAAGCAAGGCTGGGGTGCATTACCTACCCGTAATGCTGTGAAACGGACCTGACATCATGCCTTACAGCGTGAGCAGTTTAGGGTGTAACGCTTGGATACAGGCAACGGGCATTCCTGAAGAATCAAGGACTCCCAAAGACCAGCAAGACAATCCCCCGAGCCAATGACTTTCTGAGGAGCATACCAAGATGTGTATCGGGAGACCCTTTCCGCGGATCCAAAGTGGAGTCCACGGTGGTCATCGACGCGATCCCCAACATGGGGAAATGCTAGTAATTGCTAATATAACGCGACTTTGAGGTCCAAGCTTGAGATCGAGTTTGCTCTTTAATTGGAGCTTTGGCTAAACCATCTACCACATGATCCCAATTTGTCTAGGGATGAAGCTCGCATGACAGAACACTGAGGATACTCCTTTTGTACGCGAACCCTTTCTCTCCGAAGATCATCCCGCCCCGCTGCCGTATGTGGTAAGTCACATACTCCCAAGCTCCGAAAATGCTCTTGGAATGTTAACGCAAGGGAGATCTCACTCTATGAAGCCTGTGGGGAAATTGATCAGCTTGGTCAGCTTTGCTTTATTCAACTGTCCCATGAGAAATGCGGAGTTTTTACTTTTTCTTCTTCGTGATGATTCGCTCGATGGTGGGAAAAGTATGAAATAAGGGGAAATCTTACACTTCCTGATTTACAATCCGACTCGTGATTCACAATGCTATATTGAAGGTTTTGAGGCGCGGTTTCCATCGGCTTCATATAATCCATGGTCAAGTGCAATACTATGTGAGATCGGTCAGCATAAACTCCGTTGAGCCCCTAGCTTGGGTATAAAAAGTATAAAATTGTGACTTCTATTACTACTAGCTATTACTACTAGCATCCTTTATCACCAATCCAGTTGCACGAGACCTTCAATAATGCGAAATACGTATCTATGCGCTCAACGCAAATCAGTTATGCAAAAAAAGCCAAGCTTTATGAACTCCTTTCGACCCACAACATTGGAAACTACCTATATCCTTATGAATGTCTATAGCTCCACAAAGGGTCTCCTGCATGCCCGTGACACGCGGCTATCTAACAATCAGGATTTGTTAGATACCGACTTGATCTACCGGGTGATCGGCTGTTAATCATAATAAACTTTTTCCCAACTTTTTTACTTTTGGATTTGATGACACTGAGCTCACTAGACACACACAAATATCCTGCTAGTCTCGATGACCGGAAAGGGCACCCAGTTATTCGTTGTGGATGACGTAGATATACTCACCTGGCTCCTATAGCGCATCACGGGTTTCGGACAATATATCTCCGTCTCCGTCGGCTCCACTTACGTCCTTGTCCGTTCCTTCAATTCACGGACCGAACGTGTGGAGATAACGCCGCGATTTACTTGATGTAGGAGGTTATACCTTGAAAATCCCGACTGGCAAGCCCCCCGAGGTCGGGATATTTGATAATCGGCACCCATGGACCGGGGATAAACATGTTTCGGACGTGGTTTCGACCTTTGCCGACAAACAAGTCAGGCCACACAAAATGATTTAAGAGCGTCATCATATCCATCAAAAAGGGTGGAATGCATTCACATCCTACGGTTTTCCAAGGTCACTTTCCCAATGCCGCAAACTATCTTAGTTACAGCAGCTTCCGGGCACATAGGACAAGAACTCCTTCCTCTCCTCCAACCACTGGAAGCAACACGAGTTATTCTACCAACTTCAAATGCTGCACGCCTGAGCGCCGCCCTCCCTACATCAATAGAATCCAGCGCAGCCAGTTTCATAGTGGAGGAAGGGTCCGTCAAAGACCCCGCATGGTTCCAAGGACTGCTCACCAAATACGAAGTCGACACAGTCTTCCTATGCTTGACCGGCGAAGACGAACTCTTCACAACAATGAACTGTTATGATTGTCTATCTAGGACGGAATCAGTGAAGCACCTCATCTACCTCTCAGCCTGTGTAGATTTCGCGTCCCCTGAAGTTGCGCAATCGATTTTGCAAACTTGTTCGGCGGGACACGTTCTAGTGAAGATCCTTACGGAACAGAAGCTGGCATATGGCAATCTGTCATTTACATGGACTGTGATTCGCCCAGCTCTTTTCTTTATCAATGACTTGAGGGCGAAGAAGTCCTTGCTTGAGAGGGGTGTGTATGATGAGCCGTTAGGTGAGAAGGGTGTTAGTCGTGTGGCGCCATCGGATATTGCTCTTGCTGTGAAGAATGTCTTTGTTGATGGAAGCGGGAAATGGATTGGGAAGCATGTTCCTATTGGGTCGCGGAGAGCTTATAAAGGTTCTGACGTTGCGGAGATCTGGTCGAATGCTCTGGAGAAGGATGTTGATATTTACCCTGCTGATGAGGATGGGTTTGAGCGATTTGAGCAGGAGTTGGGTGCCCGGAAAAACGCGGCTTGGGGGAGGGATATGAGGCTAATGGTGGAGGCCATTGCACAGCGAGGCTTTGGCATGACGGAAGAGGGATATCAGTTGCAGGTTGAACTTTTGGGGAAGGTTCCTGAGGACTATGAAAAATGGGTTAAAGATACTGCTTCTACTTGGTGAAACCAATAGCTTCATGTATCAAGTACTTTATCAATAGAGAGGGAGAGAGAGAGAAAGGTGATTACTTCTACTGAAAGAGTTGCCATATTAAATATTTCCATACGTAGCTAAGTCTTTTGCTTCCTTGATCCTGGGGATATAGTCAAAAACGGAAAGATATGACTTGGCGAGATTCAACGTTACCCAACTGAGTCGAGAAATTTGACTATGACATTACAACGGGCCATCCGTCTATGTACCCTAATGGGTTAAAGCCCAGCCATGCATCATGAGCTGGAGTTAGATTCATGTCACGATTTGTACAATGGAAGCCGAGGCTAGCAATGTAGGGTTGACTCACACCAACATCTAGACCAATGGAGGTGCTGACTACCAATGGATTGATGTATTTTCTTTCTATCAAGAAAAAATCTAGAACAGACAAAGCAGTGGACATACGATAATGATAATATAGAACATCGTTTGTTCCATGAGGTCAAATCGAACGCCTTGACCACCCGGGGCATATGTCTCACCATTAAAGCCACAGGCGACCTCGCCGCCACCAGAGGCCAGATCCATACCATACCTGTCATGGAATGGGCGACGAGGACTTCCTGAGCGCCCGAACCGTATACTATATCTGTGAACAGATCAGCATCAAAATGACAATGGAGTTCCCTCTCGATATTTCTCTTCTACAGGCGCAGGTTTCGAATCATAGTCACAGCATACTCTGTGGCTGAACCAGATATAGTAGACATCATCATGGGAGGAGAGGAATTCTCCTTCCATCTTGTTGCCATTCTCCGACGCAGGAGGTCCTTGATGCCGAGCAGCGGTCGACTTGTAGTCCATTTTACATCGGACGGTCAGATGCCTCAGTGTCAATCAGACCTCTTTCAGGACATTTGGGAGTAGCGCACCGCATTGATTGATGTAATCATCGCTGATCACGCGTCTCGGCCTGTCTCCTTTCCCGATGCTTGGCGTCTGGCTGAGACACATGCCAAGACACACTTGCGTGTCGACGGGTTCTCGGACGGAGATGCGAGCGGAAAATAGATAATCTTGACTCAGAGCATACTACGCGTGGACGGAAATTAGCTTTTAAGGTTTCAAGTTCCTGCGTTTGGATCTGCAGATCAGTTGCGGAGACTAAACCCTATTCATACATGGCGCCATTGAGATCTTGGGATTACGTCGGGATGCTCCACGCTAACCACCAAAGACTTTTACAAAGCCTGGCTGGGTGCGTCAGCTTGAGTGAAGAACATCGATTCCAACTTGGCATTCATCTTGGCATCCCCTATCGGAGCAGTGTTCTATCCATCGGCATCAAGGGTAGATCTATATTTTTGCAATATTTAAAGACGATATAGTCATGTCTATAAATTTCACCTTCCAAAATTCATTTCAAACATATTTGTCCTCTCGATTTTCTCTTCATAATGAGAGGCAGTCTGTTCATGGGCCTTCTGGGCCTCGTACCCTCCGTCACCGCATATGCAGCGGGGCTCGAGCTGGTGTACTCATTGGACCTAGCAACACAAGGCATAAGCATCAGCGAGAACGGACGCAAATTCTTGTCCCAGCGCTATTCCACCACTCTTCCACCTCAAATCGTCGAACTTCTGAGCGATAACTCTACGAAACTGTACCCGGACGCCGCATGGAACTCCTACAACTCTAGCGACCCGACCTCAAACCCCCGCAAAACCTTCGTTAGCGTTGATGGAGCTCGCATCGGTCCTGACGGTCGCTACTGGGTAGTCGATGGTGGCTCAACAGGTGTCAACGGTTCCACAAAGCTAGTGGGCGTGAACTTGACAACGAACGCCGTCGACAAACTCTACTACTTAGACAACGTCAAAGCAAGCGACAGCGGCGTGGATGACATTCGTTTCAGCGCATCCGGGAAAATTGGATACCTGAGCGACACAGCAGGCGCACTGATTGTCCTCAATCTCACTTCAGGACACGCAGTCCGTGTCCTTGCTGGCTCGGACTCTGCCACAGCCTGGTTTCCTATGATGTACAATGGTACCCTGGTACCTGGATACGGTGATGCTGACAGTACACTTGCGGTTGGGCTCGACCAAATTGAAGTCTCGCCTGATGGTACCTACTTGTATTACCAGCCCTGCAACGGTGGACTGTACCGCATCAAGACTGCCTATGTTGACGCGACTTTGACCAACGCTACTATGGCGGACGTCCTTGGCGACTATGCTGAGCCGTTTTCTTTGACGCCTAGTACTGGTGGAACGACTATTGATGGGGATGGAAATATTTATGTTAGTGACACCAACCTATTGGCGATTTGGAAGGTCACTCCCGAGGGTCGTGCTACGATTCTAGTCCAGGATGATGCTCTACTCTGGACGGACCTTATGTGGGTGTCGGCAGATAAGAAGCTCTGGCTTCCGGCTTCTCAGATGCGTCCTGGTAGCGATGGGCTTATGGCTGATGGTCCCAACTACATCTTTACTTATCCTATTGATGCAGGTCCTTCTCCCATTGACCATGCTTAAATGGACTCATGTCCATGCTTATAAGACTTTGTGAAGCTATGCGTTGGCTGAGCTGGGGATTTCCAAACATATAAATTAGTGGTACTGTGAAACTCGACGTTGAACATTGAGTGGTATGACACTAATAATTATCTGGCTTTGTTGGCTCCTTTGTAAACTAATAGCTGTGTCACTGACCAGCTTCGACTCCGCATGTCTGCAGTTCAAACTCATACTGTAGTACAAACCTCGATCTTACACACCCCGTTTCTTATTGAGAATTCCCTAGGATAGCTACAGGAATTCGCTTCTTGTTCCTGACGGATGCACATGCCTTAGTCCATATATGAGTGTAGAACGGCTCCCATACTCCTTTATAAACAATTCTGGCTCCAAAATGTGCTATGCGCTTGATACTGTGCCCGAAGTTGGAAGTACAATCTCGTGATACCATTTGTACAGCGCCACATGTGCAAGGCGCCGCAGTCATTGACCTACCGGGTCATAGTCATCATTTGCTATTTATCCTAGAATTTCAATTCAGCTCAGTCAGCACTTGCATCAGCGGGGATGAGTTGTCCCCTCATGGATTTCCGATCTTGAACAAGAAAAGCGCCCGCAAGAATGAATGGACCCAAAGAGGGGAAACCTGCACTGACCTGCCCAGGTGGGAAGGGAGCCCTGCAATACTCGCATTAGCTCGGAAGTTATTAGTAACAGTCTGATATAATTGGTGGGGTTATAAAACCATTGGACGTCTTATAAATAGTACTCTCCACGTCCAGATTTGATCTTCCGAGGCCAGTGGTTTGACATTTCAGTATACAGTGAATAGCCACCATGTCTACAAGCGGGTTTGTCTCTGAATCTGAGACCGATGTGTATGGTCCCAATTGTCCCTGTCTTTGAGCAAATCTGATGCCGGATACTTAGAATCATTCTCGGCGCCGGACCCTCTGGTCTAATGACTGCCTACTGGATGGCACGATACGGGATCCGGACCCGAATAATTGACAAACGTTCCACGAAGGTTTTTACCGGTCACGCTGATGGAATTCGTATGCGGACTTTGGAAATATTCGATAGTATGGGGATCTATCACAAAGTTGAACATGAGGCACATCCAGCCGTTGAGCCTGGGTTCTGGGTTAGTGAAATATGCCTTCCTGTAAATACCTACTAATAAATCGTCGATGCTCAGGTACCCGGACCAGAGGGCAAACTGATCCGTCAAGGTCCTATTACCCCATCCCAAGTCTTCGAATCGCCGTATCACCATATGCTTTTAAGCCAAGGCCGTATTGAGCGATTTGTGCTGGATAGCATCCGAGAACATTCGGATATCGAAGTTGAGCGTGGTGTTCTTGCCGAATCGTTGGAGTATGATGAGAAGCCCGAAAGTAACAATGAGTATCCCATTACGATTACCCTGCAACATTCCGGTTCCGATAATGATATTACGGTACCAGGTAACTTAAATGATGGGGAATGGGATGATTTGACTCGCCAGCGGCAAAGAGCGTCTGGAAAAAAAGAAACCATTAAAGCGAAGTATATCATCGGCTGTGATGGAGCGCATAGTTGGACGAGGAAGCAACTGAATATTCCGTTCGAAGGAGCGAGCACAGAGCATATCTGGTTAGTGTTCCCTCGATACGTGATTGACCAGCTGCTAATATAAGCCATGAAGGGGTGTGATTGATGTCGTGCCACTAAGCGATTTCCGTGAGTATCATGACAGAATCTCTTCGAGACACGACTAAATGACAATAGCCGATATTCGTCGACTGGGCACGGTGACCAGCCCAGCAGGCACGATTTTAGTGATTCCCCGCGAAAGAAAACTAGTCCGCTTCTACGTCCCCGTCCACGTCGCCAATGACGAGACCCCAGACGGCCGCTTCGACCGTTCAACAATCACACCAGAAAAAATCAAAGCGCGCGTCCAGGTTATTCTATCTCCATATACCTTCGACTTTCAAATCCTTGATTGGTGGACGGCATACCAGATTGGCCAGCGCATCGCCCCAACATTCGCAAAAGGAGACCATGCCTTCCTAGCCGGTGATGCGGTGCACACGCACTCACCGAAGGTAGGCTTAGGCATGAACGTCAGCATGCAAGATGGATTCAACATCGGCTGGAAAGTTGCTCTGGTGGTTGCGGGAGTTGCTGATCCAGCTATCTTGAACACGTACAACGAAGAAAGACATCGGATTGCGGAATTATTGCTCGAGTTCGATAAGCTCTGGTCGTCTTACTTCACTGCTGAGACTCAACCGCCTGGAGATGGGGCACCGGGGAAAACGGAGAATATGATCAAAGTTGTGGAGGAGTTTCAGAGCTTTGCAGATGGCGTTAAAGCATTTTATGGTGATAGTCCGTTGGTTTGCAAAGGGATAAACGAACATGAAGGGCCTGCTTTTGCAAATCACCTCGTCCCAGGGGAACGGGTTCCCCCAGCCAAATTTCGTCAGCCGGCTGATGCGACGATTAGATGGTCTATGGGGATTATGGAGAGTGATGGGCCGTTCAGACTTGTTGTTTTGGCTGGGGATATCCGCGATCAGGAGCAGAAGGCGCGTGTTGATGCTCTTGGTTCTTGGCTGATGGGTCTGGATGAGGCGAAGCCATCTGTTTCGACGCGTTATGCTTCGATTCCAGGGCGCTTTGATAGCCTTGTTGACACGTTGACGATACACAGTGCTCCGTGGACGGAGGTGGAGTTCTTCGATTTTCCGGAGAGCTTGCGCCCGTTTGACCCTGCTATGGGCTGGGCTTATGAGAAGATTTGGTGCGATGATCCCTGTGTCTGGGATAAAGATTGTGATGGAAAAGCGTATGAGAGGTGGGGCGTTGATCGAGTCCGTGGTGCAATGTTCATTCTTCGGCCAGATCAGTATATTGGATGGGTGGGTGAGCTAGAAGACGTGGAGGTTTTGACTCGCTACTTGGACGGTTTCTTGATCCAAAAGCAAGTGCATAGCCAGTGATTTTATGTGAAAAGATATTTGAATTCAAATCTTATTTAGAATCTTCAATAGCAAGGGCTAAGTACTCAACCACCAGTCCCATGATTAACCAAATCCAGTATATGTCAATCCGTAAATATATGGGTTTAGCGTGAAAATTTCATATAAGCAACGAAGCAATCAAAATCCCATCATAAAGCTGAAAATCAATCCTAAAGCCATTATAGATCTGTTCGTGTTCCCTGAGACTCCGGCACCATACCAGACCGAGTCTGTGGCGCGGCATGCCCATCCTCCTGCAACTCAGTAGTAGCATCGGGAATATGAGCTGAAGCACCAACAGTCCCATCTCCCTTATCAAACGACCCTCGAATAACCGCCGGATCGGCCGGGAACTGGAACTTAGAACTGTTCCACGGCTTAACATGCATGAGATACATAGTATCAATCTCCTCCAGAGTACGACCCTGTCCCTCAATGACAGCAAAGTAGACAAGCCCCGCAGCCAGGAAGAGACACCCAGCAAAGACATAACCGTACCGGAAGTCGATCGCACTGGTAATGAAAGGCGTGAAGAATGCCAACAAGAAATTCCAGAGCCAGTTCGACGCGGTGGATAGAGACATTCCTCGCGCACGGTACTGTGAGGGGTATAACTCTGCAGCGATGGTCCATACCATTGGACCCCATGTACTGGCAAAGCCCAGGATGAAGAGGCAGGCGAAGACCACCATTGCCACGCCAGCGGAGTGGGTGTTTTCGGGATTTTGGCGATCAAGAGAGAAGTGGCCTACTGAGGCGAAGACCATGAAGCAGACGAACATCCATAGAGCCCCCGCGATGAGGGAGCGACGACGACCGTAATGCTCAATAAGGTAGAGACCGAGGAATGTGGTGCCGAAGTTTACTCCACCAAGGATCATTTGGGTTACGTAGCTGTTTTGAATTCCGGCACCTTGGAAGACCGTGGTACCATAGTAGAAGAAGTAGTTGGCGCCGGTAAGCTGCTGGAGTGCTTGGAGTGCAACTCCTACCGCAACACGATAAGGCATAGTCGGAGCTTTGAAGAGCATCTTCCATGTGACTACTCCGTTGCGAACCTCTTCCTCGTATTTTTGTTTGATTTCTTCAAATTCGATTTGCAGCGCGCGATGATTTTTGGGAATGCCGTAAATCTTGGAGAGGTTCTCTATCGCAGCTTCCACCTTGTTATGGCGGTAGTCGTAGCGAGGACTTTCGGGGAAGAATAACATCCCAATGCCGAGCACCAAAGCCCAGAAATAGGTGATGCCCAAGGGGATACGCCACGATGAAGTATCGGTACGCGTCTCAGTACCGAAGTTGATGCAATTGGCAACGAAGATTCCCAGTGTGATGAATAACTGGTAGGTACTGATCAGCGATCCTCGGATATGTCTTGGTCCTGACTCGGCTTGGTACATCGGCACAAGTAGAGATAGCGCCCCGACTCCCAGTCCGGTTACCCAACGGCCCATGGCAAACTGGTACCATTTACCTGACGGGGATGATATTTGAACAGTAACCCCGACCATCAGTATGGTACACCATCCACTGATAGACCATTTTCGTCCAATGCGATCAGCAATCGGCGCGGCAATGAGAGCTCCAATCAAGGTACCGATGGATAACTATGCAATGTAAGCCTCGCTCATTACGTACAAATAGAGTCTTGATGTCTTACCAGGGCAACGATCAGACCAGACCGAACGTTGGTGAAATGATAGGTTCCATCTCCACTTGGCTCACCATAGCGCATTAGGAAATTCTTCATCTCAAGGAAACCTGAGATTTGACCGGTGTCGTAACCGAATAAGAACCCTCCCATAGACACAAATATGCCCATAATAAAGGAGCGCACTGTGAAGAGCGGGATAGGGGTATCTACTACATCGCTAGGGCCCTTCTCATGCTCAGCGGTAGAGGTCGACTCCCTAGCAGTAGTCTCACTATTCGCATAGAGGTCCTGCGGTCGTTTTTTGAGATATTTATCAAACATGATGGCGAACCACAATGTAGCGCATCAATACAGGCTTCTCCTTTGTCTGCCTTTCGTACCAAAGCAAAACCCAAAAAGTCACAGAACCCGACCTGGGGCCCTTTTATAACTCACCCACTCGGGCGGAAGCCAAGACCGGGGGACTCGACAGCATAGCTCTGGGTTTACTTGGAAAAGCGATTAGATCGACAGATTGAGAAAATGATGACACGTTCATTCACACATG
Source organism: Penicillium sp. VS I D KN (assembly GCA_019775415.1). NCBI lineage: Eukaryota > Fungi > Ascomycota > Eurotiomycetes > Eurotiales > Aspergillaceae > Penicillium > Penicillium sp. VS I D KN. The sequence goes on from JACWFT010000004.1 coordinate 241,437, forward strand.
TACGAAGCCCCTCTTTGAGGCCGTCGGAGTTATCCGTCGAGAAACGTGAGAGTCCGGGGAAGTGGGGACTGCGTTTGGCATAGCCATTGGCGTATCCGTGGGTTCCGGGGAAGTGCCACCCAGGCTTTCGAGAACCTAGACCGCTTGGCCACGAATGAGATCCAGTGGCAAGCCAACTTCGTCGACTTCTGACCTTGTGACTGGGTTCCTGGTGGCGAACCTTCGGTTAGAAATCTCCCAAAGTAGGCAGGTCGACTTTTGGATGGAGTGATGAGATAGGTGGCAGCTGCGGAGAAAGCTTGGGTCCTCAGTGCTCAATTCTGGTTAGAGCAATTCGGCCGCATCTTGGCAACGATTTTGCAGACTCGTTGTCGGGGTCATGCATTCAGGGTCCCCGAGCTTGCCGGGGCCGGTTTCCTACAAGTCCGAGCATAATTATGCTCGGTTCATGGCACGGATGATTCGAAATGATCGTATTTATATAATCATATACAATAAGCTTGCATTCATATGAAAGTCGTAGAATATACTAAGTGAAAGGCTACATCTCCAAAATAAAAAATGTGCAGATGTCCTGAAATATCCAAATATTCAAATCAAAGTTGAACGCCGAAGAAGGAGGATAACCAAAAAGAGCGCCCCTCCGAGGTATCATGATCACAAACACCTAACTTCGAAAACAAATAATAATAGAAAATCTTAAACGACCAGTCGACGATCCCAACCGTTGACTAGAGCCAACTCATCAATGTCTTCCTTGGGTGGCATTGAAAGACTGTGAAATGGGTCAAAAAGACCCATATCCTCCGGGTGACCCGAAGGTTCACCGAGCGCCTGTAAATTATCCTCACTGCTCATGCTTTCACCCGAGTAACTCAAAACACTCTGTGCAGTATGCTCCTGTTGAGGCGCATAGTCGCCACTACTGGCGGACCACGACTCGGGCGATAGCTTGACCATATCGGACGGCGAAGGGATGGCGAGTGTGCCGTCGTTCGGCTTCCGGCTGTATTCGGCAGTAATAGACGCGAATGGCCCAGGGTCTTCTCCACACTCCTTGCCACCGTAGATACCAGTGAAAATGTTTGAGTATCCGCGATCCATATCACTTAAAACATACTCCCAGTCTGCCATTGTAATGGCACCATTGGTGGCATCGGAAGGATTTGAGTTGGACATGTGTCGAGTGTAGTCGTATCCCGCGGATGGCAACATCTGAGGATCCGAGGAAAGATCCAAAGAATGCCTGCCATTCTGGTAGTGGGGGTTCGTAAGATCATCTGGTTGTGAAGGAGGTAGGCTGTTCCAGCTGGGGGATCGAAGAGATTGGGCAGCGGCTGGAACAGTAGCACCGGAGACGGTATTCCGGCGAGAAGGCGAGGCTTGCTTGGAGGCTTGGTCACGACCCATGCTTGATGAGATACGGGACTTCAGCGACTGCAGCTGCTTCTTCGGGGATCTGGATGGCTTGTTTGGGGCCGCCATCTCGTTTGCTTGCTTGTCGACAGGCATCAGAGTGTTGACGAGCTGAGCAAACTCGGCAGCCGCAGCAGCCGACTCTGTTCCCAGTTGTTGTGTCGCAGTAGCGAGAAGTTTTTGGCTCTCCTTCGCCAGCTTGCTATCGCGTTTCAGGCCAATAGTCTGCCACAAAAGTCCAAGACCAGCAACATACACCAACTCCTTGCGGTTGAGACTGAATGAAAGACAAAGCCGACGTTCATCAAGAAGTTGCAGAATCTGAATAAGATGCTTCGAAGAATCGGACATTGCTAGAACTGAGCGAGAACGCAAATTTTCGTCGGCGAAACACACGGCAGGGCGATGGATCAGAGAACGAATAAAGAAGTACACAAGAGACAAAAGAGGCGAACGGCTGCTTGTCACGTTTGTGCTGGGCTTGTCTTGGGAAAACTCAAGGCGAAGGTGAGGAGGCAGCTTCGAAAGCCATTCATCCAACTGCTCTGTGACAACACGCATCTTGGACACATGAATGTTATATCCAGCCTTGGAAGGGTACAGATCTTCCAACGCCTTGTTCAAGATCCGGGAAACACCAAAGAGCGCAAGGGCGCTGGAAAGGCGGGTAGACTCGCCGGGAAGAGTCGGCAAGAAGCCGGTCTCGGTGACGTACTCATCGTCCACATCAACAGGGTATTCGACCTGAATATCAGACTCGCACAGGAGAACGGGCATTCCAGTCAGAGCAGATGAGAATCGGTCCATCACATACTGACACCAGAAGACTTTCTTGCAAGTTTCCCCTTCCAGCGGGTTGGACGGCGTAATATCCTGGTTCAGTCTGAGCTGGTGACAAACATCCACAGCCAGAGCGCGGTAGCGCAACAAACTGCGATAGTCGGCTTTGGTCATGCAGTAAACTTGAGCGAGAACGAAGCACTGTAAACTTTTCATTGACGTTTCGCTAGAGAATGAATCTAGTGGGCTTGACCAATTCTCCTCAAAGAAGGCAGGGTCTTGGTTAGTTCGTGACTGTAAAAGATTAGCAAGTATTCACATTGAGGTCACCTATGTAGAGTTGTCCACTCACACTCGACGAAAGAGCGGCAATTCCAAAGATCAAATTCAACTGAGCCATCATATGTATGTCGTTCTTCAACGAGTCAGAACCATTTAAATATTGTTCATATGCCTTCAAAATAGTTGGACGATGCACGACAGGGTACAAAGGCGCCCATTCTTGGAAGAAGATATTAATGAGTTGGTCTGACACCAGACGAGGTGGTGTCTTGATAGGTTGATTAAGCATGCCACGAGACACGGGTGGCGATAATTTTGTCAGTGCATCAGTTGGCAGTTTCGCAGTTGATTTTCCTTGGCTCAGGATATTATCGGTGAGAACTCCTATCAAACGTTAGATTGACTGGATATATTCGCCCAAAGAACAGTCAGACAATACCGGAAAAACCTTGAGTGCTGGACAGAGCCGTATAGGGGTTATCAGATGATTGCAAAGGAGATTGATGAGGCAGTCCTTCAACATGAATGACACCTTCCGATTCATCCGGGTTCGACTTCGTGGTTGCCGATGAGGAGGGAGACCGAATGGAGGCCGCGCGTTGCGATGGCGAAAAAGAGTGTATCCGCGACAAAACGTCGATTTTCTCATCCTTCTCGTCCAGCAGATTCTTCAACTCTTTCACTTCTGATTCAAGAGCTCGTACTCTCTCCTCAAGAGACTCTGTATATCCTCGGGGAAAGGCGCGGCGACTCAACTTGTCACTCGTTTTACATTCGAATCCGACATGGGCGCATTGTGTACAGCATGGTCGGACGCCGTCGCACCGAATTTTTTTGCTTCGGCACCGGTCACAGGCCTGAGCGATCCTGCTTTGTACGCCAGTGCCTCCGACTTTGATCACTTTCATGGGTAAAATTCCAGGCATTTTTGGTTGACTAGCGGGCGCACCGGCCGCCTCGGTCACTGGAGGGTTCGTAGATAGAGGTTCCGTATGTTTTTCCAGTGAGTAGCTGAATGTGTCGTTTATTCTGGTAAAAAGGCGTATGTTTTATAAAGGCGAGTGTGTCATTTGCAGAGGAAAGTTCAGGACTAAGAATATGGGGGATTGGGGGAGGGGAAGGAAGCCGATGCTGAGTCAGGCCGTGGGGAATTGCTGACCTTTGTAATCCTCCAATCAAGTGTCATTGGTTTGCAGGTACCGTCATGTATCGCATCGCATGCAAAGGTTAATCTTTCCCTCCTTTTGGGGTTTTTCTGCATTTCTCCACTTTCGTTCAAGGCTTCCAAGGTTCATTATCGACCTCTAACCTGTACACACCCAACCATCAAGTTTGCTGCTTACTTCAAACAGAGTGTTGGATCCTCCCGAGGCTCCCCCGGACTCCACATTTTTGTACCAGCATTACAGAACGATGGGGAAATATTACCTGACGCATTTTTGGCTAATGAAACGCGCCAGTTCATCCTGTTGAAACTCTATTTCTACCGTGATTTCCCTTCATGATCAATGTACTCAAAGGTCCTCGGATCGCATTTACAGCACTTTCCGGCTTCCGAATCCCTTATCCGAAAGTCGTTTTGCCTTTTTGCATTTGGCTGGGTCCCGATTTCCACCCCGCGACTTCCTGTAACATTTTGACATTCACCGTCGATCTCTCTTGGTTAGCCCCATATGCGAGATAAGTACTAAAATTTTCAAAAAAGGGGGTGATGATACAATAGTCGGAGCTCCGTGTCTCAAGCAGGTCAACTTGCATTTGCATGTACGCGCATGTATCGATCCCGTCTCCGAAGTTCGGCGCAACTCCCCTGTCCTTTTTTGTTTTATCAAACATGTGTGATGTGTAAGGTTTGCCCAGTCATCCCGAAAGTGGCGAGATCGCCATGATGATGTTCATGCTCATGCATGGATGATCTACCAGATCCGAGGGTATGCAACCATGAAACCGAAAAGACCTGGTTATTGGAATGTCGTGTGCCATGGATTGTGGGTTTCTGATTATTCTGACACATATCCATGGTTACTGTACTCTGTACATAGCCTTGCATCGAGTTATCTACGAGTTTTCGCCGAGAGAAAGGCGAAATTTCTGAACCACAGTTGTGCGGACCCACTCGAACCATGTTGTACTGGGCGATCGCTTGCTGCGGGGAATCAATGTGAAAATTCAGGGTCTTGGTCTCATTCTTACAGTAGTTCATCTTGTCAGTGCTGTTCAATTTCGCGCGGGTATCACTGACATGGAGTGCTGATCCACGGGAAGAATCGGGCCCAAAGGACGACCTTGGAAGAATGCGGGGAATCGAAGGTCCGTTCTCTTGGATCCTAAGACCTGATTAATTTCCGTCTACCTAGGTCTTGTATGCTATGCGATTTCAGACCAGCCAATAAAATCGTGTCGACCAAAGTAGGCTTTCTCGATGAAAGCCAAACCTTCAGATTAAATCTTGTATTAAACCCTCGATCGTCGCCTCCTGTAAGACTGAGAGCTGGAAAAGGATTTGACAAACGTCATAGTCGGGACCTCTGTACATAACGGTGTGTCCCCGGCCCACTTTAGCATTTAGCTTTACCTGGGGTGTATTGATGGCTTTGGTCTCCGCATTACTAGTCCCCGGACTATGTGTTCTTGGGAGTGGAGATGTGGCTTTGGTTTGGGTAAAATCTTGCGGGGTCCGTTCGCCTGCTTGCTTTGGTGAAGTCATGGTTACAAGGTCCTGGATAGCCCGCTCTATTGAAAATTGGATGACTGTAAGAATGAAGCTATGATCATGGCTAAATCTATGAAAAATCCTCAACCTCCTCTGCTTGGACCTGCTCGAGATACCTCGCAACAGTCTCGGACTGGAGTAACTCGTTTCTCTTAGTTCGATCATTAGCGCAGATCATCAGTGGAGCCTCCGCTTTTTAGGACGCCGTTTCAGGGATTACTTACCTGCTGCATCAGCTCCTCAACTGCCTTTTGTAGTAGTGTTCCCTCAAACTGCCGCAGTCGGGAAACCATTTCAAAAACCTCAGGTCTAAACATGCTGTTCAGAGCAGTCGGGTTCTCGCGCAGATGGTCCAAAACCTGGTTTGTTTCGTTTAGAAGCGATAACTGTACTTCCAGCCGTTCCAGCACCAACACAACAGCCCGGAGTTGGAAAATATCCACTAAAGGATCAATTGTAATGAATTGGTAGAGTTGATCGGGCGCTTGAATCTTCTCGCCCTTCCAATGTGCCTCCAGCTCTCTTCCTCCGTCTGTGGTTTGTGCGACACCGATTTTAAGCCCATCTTCTTCGTTCACGCTAGACCACCAGACCAGTGGGCTATACCAAACGATCTTCCCGGGTCCTTTTGATGATCCCAGATTGGTTGTAGCTGGATCCTGAGAGGTCGAAACACATATTCCAGGAGTATCTTTGCAAATCATTTTCTTAGCCATGCCAAGAGGATCATTTTCGGAATAATTCATATGCAACATGACTTGAGTTGTTTCCGTCATATCACTATCTAGGAATCCGTAGGAGAAGATCATCTCCGATGCAGGCTTCTTATCTCCATATCTGACAAAGATGTCAATTGATGCTAGCAGTCAACTTAAGTTTGCAAAGGAGTAAAACTCACGAGATAGTCACCTCTTCGCCTTGCTGCAAAGTCTTGCCCTCGCGCAACTTCAGAATTGCATTTCCGTCGAAGTCCGCGTCATATAGCGCTGCCACTGCTGCACCGGTCATGTGGTTAACCATATCAACGCACGGCACCATCGAGTGCCCACTTCCTGGCAAATCCAACATGCGAGATCGATAGGCCGCGTCGACATATCTCCAATCCTCAAAGGTTAATTCGTCCAGACTTTCAGCCCACCAGCACTGCTGGCACCAAGCTATATCTTCAGTAGCTTGATGAATGAATTCGAACTCTCTCTGGAGTGAATTCCATTTAGCATCCACCGCAGCCTCGAGGGACGTTCCTTTCAGCAACTCTCGTTCTTCTTCCGACCAAAAGGTGGGCAAAGAGAACGAAGACGGGAGGAATTTGATGTACTCGGTCCAGGGATTAGACACTCCTATACGTCGCGGCTTTTGCGAGCTGTTGTGTGTGATCTGAACGAGCAGAAAAATCATGATAGCGCCTCTCGCTGTCTGATATCTGTCAGTTCACTACTGTCTAATATGGTAACTTTTGTAATGCTTACCCTGCCAAAATCTCCCACGGCCTCTAGCACCTCGCGGAGGTCCCGATCAGATTTAGAATAGTCGTGCACCGATTCTAACGACAACACCAGGTCCCGTGGGATCTGGAGGAGGGTCTGTTGATCAGGATCCCTGTTGGAATTGTCGGCCGTTGCTAGGATTGCATTCCCTTTGTCTGCCTGTGACTCAACTGAGCCTACTCTTTGAATGGCAACGCCATTTGTGACGATGCCATTTAGCCTGAGCCAGGCTAGTAAGGCACCCAGCGGAAGGTATTCCCGCTTCATTATGTTAGTCCGGTGACTTGTTTGGTAGAAAGTATAATTTTCCCAGAGTTGGTTGTATGTGAAGGAGAAATGCTGTTAAGTTCGAACATGCATGGACTCTTATTTTGTGACTGGACTAGGTCCCAGTTCAATTTTTTTCTGAAGGTATTGCTGAAGCTCTGAAGCCCAGTGGACCGCGGGGCCAACGGTGCGCTTAGTAAGCCTCATAGTCGTCAAGTTCATTAAAGATATCCATGCCGCAGAAAAGGTAAGGGGCTCAGAAGTACCCGAGGATGTAAGATGATGAAAGAGGACGACGTGAGGGATTTTGAATTCCTCGCGCATTTGCAAGGCAGACGCGTCGTCCTATGTTTACCTTGAAAAGGCGACAAGTTATCTCTTATCGATAAGGATCAGGACAGGTCATGACAACGTCATCAATTTAGCCTTTAAAGGTGATGCAGGATTTCGCCTGCCCACCTATAAAAACATGGCAAGAGTAATCCGGGGATTTACATTTCTTTAAACAACCTTACAATTGTCAAAGACTTCGACATCACACATATTCACCATGAAACTGCATAGTGTTCTCGCCCATTCTCGGCCTTCTATTCTACTGAAGAGGACGATCGCCCAACCAGCTTTCTTTGCCCTCGGTGGCGTCCGACATAACTCCATTACGAAGCAATGGAAAGGGGCCTCGGCAGATGACCACACCACCCAAAGATCTAAGAAAGGAGATAATTATGACATTCATTCCGACGCATCCGCTTCTGGCATGGAAGAAAAACGGCAGAATGAGGGGATTGCAGACAAGACCAAATCCCAGGGTATGACACGGAGAGGTGGGACTGAGAGCGGTAAAAAGGCCAAGTCAGAGCATCCCGCAGCTCCAGAGCCCGTCCTCGGGATGAACGATGAGCGAGCGCAGGTGAGAACAGATCGAGACTCGGATCCTTGGCTTGGAGTTCATGAATGCTGATTCAATTTCATCACGCAGAAGGGCCACTGATTGTGTCAACCTGTTATTAGTCGATACTGTCGAATATTCTGGGAATGGCGCTGGTTCTACTTTGTCTTAAAATTGGGTGTTCCGGAGGTATCCATTGCTAACGTGACTCCACGAGACTGTACATAGGAGTAGCTATGTTTACCGGCCGACTTTGAATGTCAAGATCTGATTTCGCATGTTAGTTTTTGTTATTCAAGTAGTGAGGTCTTCAAATCTTACATCATTTTTGCCAACTGCAACCATATCATCCTCTGACACTCGAGTACCTCCAACTCCCTCGATGTAGGAAATTGGTACATCGCCCATGACTTTTCGGGCTACGTCGCCCACTGTGCTGTTTCTGTGGTATGTCAGAAGCTGGTTGGGTTTACTTGTCAAAGTCACTTACTTCTTGACCAACACACAATCGCGGAATACAGCACTTCCATTCCCCGAGCCGAAAGTTGCGACATTTCGTACAGGGAAGATGGGCACCAGACCCAACAACGATGCCGCTCGAGAAAGGCATTGAACCACACCGGTTGATCCAAACCGATATAGAACCATGTCTTTCAAGTTTTCCACGCGACTATTTTTGGATCATGATTAGCAGGAGCCCGGGGAATGTATCGTCCTCAGCTAGCCAACTTACCTCTTCAACTTCTCGTCCATTTCTTTAAGTCCTCCTCCGTCCGGATCACCCATTTCAATCAAATCTTCCCGTGTATCCACAAACTCACTTCCTTCAACATACTTGATGTACTCTTGTTTGGCAAGTCGTCGGAGGAAGACTTCTGATATGGCGGAGCAAAGTACGATACTCTCTGGATCTTGCATTTTGGCAATCTTGCTAATATTCTATTTCCAGTCAGTATGGTCGCATGTCTTCTAATTTGGTACAACTCACTTTATCCGCGTCAGGATGATCTATCTTGTTCAATGCGAACACCGTGGGGAACTTCTCATCAATGAACGCCTCAACCACAATCTGGACGGTCTCATCTGACCACTGCTCCAAAGGCTCCTTCAAATTAAGCTTGTCAAGACACCGTGCCACGATCGATGAGGTACTGCCGTATCCTGAGAACTGGCCTTGTAATGTGTCGACGGGATTGCCCTCTGTAGTATATGTTAATGGAGTATACCCAACATGATAAGGACTTTCACGAACTGATTGCGACGTGTCTCCGTCTGATCGAGCCCCTATAGTTCAAAGTCGGATTGTCAACACCATGCACATATCGAATCTCCCAGGATTGGATTGACTTACCATTTCTCCATCAAGTTGCCCAGCACCCACCTTACAATCTCTCCTCGAAGCCATTCAATGTCCACTGAGGGATCGTATCCGCGCGTGGCTTTTCCCTCTGCATCAGTAGTACCACTCACATCCACCACGTGAATCAAAGCATCAGCATGCCGCAGATCGTCCAAGAACTTATTTCCCAATCCTCGACCCTGGTGTGCGCCTGGGACAAGTCCAGCTACGTCCAGTAATTCAATAGGAACGGAGCGCCGGCCCTCGTGGCAGCCACCGTAGTTCGGCGAGCATCTATCTGAGACGCCATGTCGCAGGCAAGCGCAGTCGATCTGGAGGTATCCGATAGCTCGCTGGGGATCAATGGTGGTAAAGCTGGCGGGGTCAGCCGTTAGCGCGCGTCGATAAGCGGTGGTTCATTGCACAGTGAACATACGGGAAGTTGCCTGTTGAAATGTTGGTTAGCGATTTGAAATGAGACTAACAGAAGCGATACACCTACCGACTTTGGATGTCGCATCGGTCAAACTGTTCAAGGTCGTAGATTTACCACTTGATGGCTGCCCCTCATGTGGTTAGCGGGGTCTCGTGAAGAGGGGATTTGGGTCGCGGACCTTGCCCACCAGTCCAATCAATGGATCCCGAGGCATTTTGGCAGTTACTCAGTCGCTTTGAATCAAAGACCAATCCTTCGCGCTCTCTCTACATGCACAATCGGTCTTGCGCTTGCGATAAGCAACATTTTCTGCCAGCTTACTATGGAAGGCGGTGACACACTGGTCAACTGGTATGTGATTATCTAAGCGTTGACTATTGAGCCTTCATTTCAATTCTAGACACGCCAAGCTCAAGAGGGTTTACAATTGGGGATTCTCTTCGGCGAGGATACGATGTATGACATAAGTTCAGAGAGCAATCCAATCTCCTCGACCTCCCTGATAGCTCAGACCGACGATACGGCTCCAAGGTGGCAAAAGGGATGATGCCAGCCCCTGGACTATAGTGATCGATTTTCAGGGGAATTACGACACGCGAAGTGAGCCTGAGCACCATGATCCACCAAGATCAACTATCCAAGCCTGCTTGACCGCGACCGCGGATCAGCTTGATGTGAATAAATCGAACATTGACTCCTTGAATTGTTCTTCAGCATTGTAGCGGGGCCATGACATGGCAACGCCGTCAAAAGATGTTCCACAGAGTTCTAAACGGAGCATATGTGTACTGTATGTAGTAAAACCTCAATTTCTTGTCATATCCAGCAATGAATACAGGGTATGCCGCCGATCAGGGAAATGCGACATGCGATCCAGGATCCACTGTCGAATGTTCTCGCCACCAGTAGCTCTGTCCCATGACGCTAGTCGAAGGTTGATGAGCGCGGTCAACCTGCGTACCATGCCCCTTGGGAACCAGATATGACAGTCTCAGCAAGTTCCCAGGGTACTATTTGCTAATCTATGCTGGTTTCAGTGGGGATTGATGGCATCCATGGCGGGAGAGTGCCATTATGTCGTCATTACAGAATAAACGTCACAGACCAAATTTCCGCCTATAAGAATCGCTGCAAGAACCGTCTATACGACTTACACATCTCCAATCACCACCACTTTCTTCGACTACTATTAAATACCCATTCCCTCCTCAATCCAGGAAGCTATTTATCAACTACAACAAAACACATTCACAACCAAAATGTCTGACGCTACCTTCCACACAACCCGCGAGGATCTCCGCAAGGGAGAATCCAAGGTCGCTCAGAGCCACGGTGGCAAGGTCCCTGCTGACTCCGATATTTCCCTGATGAAGGTAAGAATTAGCTCTATCATCAGCTTCAGCTCTTGGACACCTGACTAATCATTACCTTACTTGCAGTCTGTCATCGACCAAAACACCGACAAGTCCAAGCAGATCGACGAGGCCCAGTCTAACTTGCCTCTCCCGGAGCAGCCCCCAGTCGCTAGTGACTGGCAATCGGCCGATCAGCGCACTGTGAACGTTGGCTCTGGTGGTGTTTCGGGTCCTATCTCACACGACCCTAACAGTGGTTTGGAAGGCTCCACTACCGCTCAGAGCAGTGCCCGCGTTGACGGCAGTGAATTGCACAAGAACACTGCTCCTGGCAAGGCCGGTCGTCAGGCTGTTGAGGGTCTTGACCACTTGCCATCTGATGCTACTTCTCGCTAAATGTTTTGACATGGACTTCGCCATCCATTTTGTATAATAGCCATTTTACGAGCCATGGTTAAATGAATTCCATAGCGATTATGTTGTCCAAGATACTATTAGTAGTTACACTCGTAAGATTTTGAAATAATTGAGCCTCATATGTACGCGTAGACATATGCACACGTAGACAATCTTGGTCATAGTGCTGCCTCGACAATATCTGTTTGATTGATACTGTATAATTAAGGTTGCGGCTTCGCCGTCGGGAGGCGACTATCAGGCCGATCTGGCATCACGCGACTGGTGTTTTAGTTGACAAATCGATAATGACTTGCTTTCTCCAGAAGGGAAAATCATACAAGAAAATCATGTTCCTCACATTTCATTGACACGTAAGCACGAAATTCCCAACAAAGCAAAATCGATGTTTGCAAAGTTTGTTTCAGAATGGTCTGGCCTTGACGTCAACCTCCAACGTGATATCATATCTGCCCAGTTTTGTCAATAACGCACCGGGGAACCCATGAACTCACGACTCCACGATGAAATAAGCGTGTGGATACCAGACCCTCTGCGAAAACACTGATAACAAGCTTGACCACCAGAAGCAGGACAGAGTGACATGCAGAGCTCCACTGTCCCTTGTCTCGATGCCATTAGTCCGCCACATCATCTCGGTCAAAGAATAGCTGACGTTACTTACCCCGAGCAGGACAGTGCAGGCTATCCCCTCTTGTGATCGTAAGTGTGACATCACCTCGTCTGATTTTTATGATATCGCCTGTGCAGTCAATAGTCCTAGGGCTGGAGGCAAATGCTATATAGCTTGGGCTTGTCGCATCATCGAGCTATAGAATTCTAAATCATTCAAACACATCCGAGACTATCCTATCCAAGTCAAATCACACTTTATAAATCTTGTCTTTTTCAAAACTACAATCAAAATGGATCTCCAAGGCACTCCCATTGCTCCCGGTCCCCGCAGCACCAAGGTCACCACCGATCCCCTTGCCACTCAACAGCCCATCGAAGAGCCCTCCGGCCCTGTCCCTACCGGCTCTCTTGCGGCCGAGTCAGTTCGCCAGGGCGGTGCATTCAGTGAAAACCGCGGCGCTCAGCCAGAGGATATCTCTGCCTCCCAACTTAAGAACACCAACTCCGCCTCCTCAACCCTCCCCTCCGCCCCTGTCGGTGGTCTTCGTGAGAACCGCCAGGCCCAGGAGAAATACCCCGATGCTCTGGGCGGCCAAGGAAACTTCTCAGGCGCTCACTCTAACAACGGCTACGCCGGTGGTCCCACTGGTACAAAGCAGGAGATGGGCATGAACTCTGGTAACCAGGCTCAAGCTAGCGGTAGCAGCCAGCACTATGGTGGCCAGGCTCCCTCCTACGTTGCTGACGTGACGGACGGATACCAGCACTCCAAGCCTGATGGCCGGAACATCCACCAAGGTGGATTCTCGTCTGATGATAAGAATGCTAGCTTTGATTCTGAGATTGGCTCGGACCAGGACCCTGCTCGTGCTGCTATCAACAAGTTCCAGCGTACCAACGCTAAGAGCGCACCCGATGCTGGTGTTCCTCGCCAGAAGGGCGTGAACACTGATACTCCTTATGATGTTTTGGAGACTGATCAGCGTGCTTAAAACAACAAGTTCTTTTCACATTATTAAAGACTTGAGGCTTTGATTTTATGATTCGAAATTTCAAATATGTTCGAGCGAGCAAGCGATTATGTTATTTTTAACTCTGGCCTGTGGTCGTGTTATGATGAATCGTGGATGGTTAGGTTATCATGTATATTAGATTCTCACGAAATTCCAAAAGCCATTACGACTGAATATGTTGCACTGAGTATCTCGTAGGTTGAAATGTACAAGCCGTGTGGGTCTTCACTTTTCTTTTGCAGTAAGATCTGCTGGGCAGCAAGTTTCAAGGCAAGCGGTAGTTTGTCTCGGACTCGAATTCCGAGTCTGTTTCAGAACTACTCGACAGTACCTCATCCTCATTCTGCTCCCTGGCAGTTTCGCACCTGGGAAATCTCGGAATAACAAGAATTTGAAACGGTTCTTTCACCAATGCCACAGACCTGCCTGCGGAGTCGTCACCACTTTCCACCTCATCATTTTCGCCCGCAAGCGGAGAAGCTTGCCCCCGACTCCATAGATAATTGCCCACCTCCACCAGCCCAATGATCAAAATGGCAATCCAAACCAAGGCAAGTAAAACCATGATGGTAGTGAACATTCCCGGAAGAGGGAACGGGGCGAAAGATACCGGCGTGAATTTTAAGAATGGGAAAGAAATTCGATAAGAGAGGAATGAGATATAGTCCCCGGATGATAGCCCTAATGAGGACGATGAAGATTCGGATTCATGTCCGTGAGATCCAGTAGCGCTGGTCTTCGCTTTGTTGTGTCCCAGTACTTCTCCATAATGTTTTGTTGTGGGGGTAGCAGGTTTCCACGGGTAGTCATAAAGCTCCGCTTGTGGGTGTTTCCAGTGTCGGTCTAATCGTTCTGAGATGGGTGGACGAGGTATTAAGACCGAGACAATTGACTTGTCTGAGGTTGTCTCTCGTTTGTAGAGAAGGCCTTGCCCGCGCTCGAGATTTGTGTCGTGTTTTGTTTTTGAAGGGGATTCGGGCTATATGTATATACTTCGTCAACTCTGCGTGGACGTGACTTGTTGGAACGAGTAGGACTCACTTGGCTGGGTTTAGCTTGAGGCAATTCGGGTAAAGAGTATTTCTCATGCTTCTCAAAGACTTTCCAGATACCGCGATTGTCCAGATCTTCGAATTGGAATGTTTCAATCCATTTGGGCGTTCGGACAGGTTGAGATGCGGCCGGGTGAACAATCGCTAAGACCACCGCAATGAGGGACCAGTAGAATGGGTGGATACTGAGCATTGTATTAGATACTGGGTGGAATTGTGGTCTTCGTGAGGGTGGATTTAATATGTTGAGGTGGTATTATAGAACATGCATAGTACGGGGGCACGCGACCATAGAAGAAAGACACAAAAACATGCGACACCGGGAACCAATTGTCTTTATAACACACATCTAACCCAAAATAGGCCAAAGGTTAAAGAAGCAAAGAAACAACCCGCAAGGGCCCTCAAACCTGTCATAGGCTCCGCGTACGACCAGTGACCCCTCTTGAGATTCCAAGCCAGGGACGCAGGTCAGCGAATCCGAGGCCCTGAAGGAACCGTATCTCCCGAGAAATGAAACGCTCATTGGCTACGTTTATTCAGCAGAATCGAGGTATGTGGTTTGGACCCCCTTGTTGGACCTGATGTGGACATTATGAGGGGAGAAGGGATTGATCAGATTGATCGTCATGGAACGAAAAACGCCACTTCTTGATAGTTCGGGTGTGATGCAAGGCTAATCGTGCATATTTGCACTAGTAATGGATACAATGGGAACACTGGATTTGCATTGTCCCTTGGTGAGTTGGATCGATATTTCTCTTGTGCTACTGCATTGGCTGTCGCCGATAGGCAAGTTGAATTGGGTGTAACTTTTGATATCTTCCGGCAGTCCCCCCTAATGTTTTCTTATCAGTCCATAGTCAAACTGTATGACATGAACCCGCCCTGATGCATTTATCTTATCGCCCACCCAAGGCAAAGAAAGGGTTATGGCCAGGGTCGAGGCCTGGATCTAGGCCAGGCACGAGCATAGCAGAAAACACATGGAGACCCATATTAGCCGCTTTCAAGGCCCACTTAAGCTCATACTGAACTACTAGAAAGGTATTTATGGGGTGATTTCTCATTGAAATTCTTTTCCTGCCTTTTCATACACCGTTGAAGAAACGCCGAGCTGCATAGAGCAAAAAGATGGAATAAAAAAGAAACCCAAGGCCGGACCCCCGAAGACATGCACGGTCCTTCAAAGAACATAAACCTGTACAATAAGAGAACCCCACCAGCAGCTAACAGTGGGAAGACGCGAGAAAACAGACATCCAAGCGATCCTTTTAAACGGACACCTTCTTGAGCTCCTTCTCGGCCAACTTGGCGAGCTCCTCAAACACCTTTCCGAAGTCCTCACCGTCAGTATCGGCCTCGAGGTCCTTCTTGCTCTTCTTGACGGACTTGGGGGTAACCATGACCACACTGGTAGGGCGCTTGGTGGCGGCGGAGGCACCGAGCTCGGCGCGGGAGGTGACGAAGACGTAGGGGATACCGTGGTCCTCGCAGAGGACGGGAATGTGGGAGATAACATCCATGGGGGAGATATCGGCAGCGAGAATGACGACACCGCTGGGGATCTCGACCTTAGCGTTGGCGGCGGGAATGGGGGATTTGCGGAGAGCCTTGACGACTTCCTTAACACCGCGCTTGAGAGACTTGTTGACAGCGGCTAATTCGTAGAGAAAATGGTTAGCGACAACTCAATTCAAGATAAAGAACAATCGTTTTCAAAAAGTCTGCACGATAAGCGCATGCAATTTGCGCTTGCGTTTTCGGAGTCGCTTCGGTGCTATCCAAGACGGAAAACTCTTTCGCGGGAGGATAGAGTCCCACGCAGACAGACAATTGACATGCTGAGAAAAGAAACTTGAGAGTCTTACCCTTCTTAACGCTCTTGAGCACCTTCTTGGCGTTCTTGTCCTCAACCAGAGGGTTGGCGAAAGGCACATGAGCGCCAGTGGGACGGTCAATGGCCATCTCGTCACCCTCGACCTCCTCGGTGGGAGTAGCAACCTGCTCAACACCCTCCATCTCCTGAGAGGAAAGCTCCTTCTCTACTGCATCGACGAGAACAGTCTTGTCCTTCTTTTCCTTCTTTTCCTTCTTGACCTTGGCGACACCGTCCTTGTCGGCACGCTTCTCCTTCTTCTCGGAGCGCTTCTCCTTCTTTTCGACACGGTCCTTGCCCATTTTGTCGGATATGTGTAAGTGTCGGGGGTTTGGTGGAGAAGATTGGATTGGGCTTGGTGTGTGCTTGAGAAGAAATCCGACTCGAAATAATTTCTTTAAAATTTTGGCACTAAACCCAGTGCGGTAGCTCCCCGCTGACTAAGTCCCAAACAACTGCCCGCGCATCTCGCTCTTGAACCACCGAGAGTTGATTCTTTGTGAGACGACTATAGATTCACTTTGGATCGAATTGGGTTGGTGTTTCGAGCCTCTATGCTGGCTAATTAGGTGGGTTTGTTTGGTGCTCCTTTCGAAACTTGACTAACAATCCCTTGTCCTTAGCGCATCATGGAGTCCGGCGAAAACACGCGCCCGGTCTCGCAGCTCATTGCTGGCTTTGCCTCTCCTTCCACCCCAACAGGCCCGCCAGGCCCAAGAAGAAGTGTTCACGGACAAAGCACTCTAGGGCAGAGCTATATGGGTCAATCCGTTCGCTCTATTCATCCTCCACCTCCACCTCCACCAGCACATGGTAAGAGAACACTTACGTGGGAGGAGAAGATGCAACAGAAACTAAGATTGAAATACAGATGTGGAAAAGGATGAACTACGCGTGCAAGTGAGCACTCTTCGATATGAGTTGGAAAATATCAAGCAGGAGCGAGATCTACAAACCCTTCGATTCGAGAAAGAGACTAGGGACCTACAGTTGAAAGCAGATGCTGATTTCAAAAGAGCACAGGTAAGAAGTCCCCATCTCGCCTGCCGCTTCTATCCCTAGCTAACAGCAGGCTCATAGGCTGCTGAGACCGCAAGCAACCGTGCTACCCATAAAACAGAAGCCCTAGCGAAAGAATTGAAGGAGACCCAAGAACAGGCTCTGAATGAGAAAGCCAGCCTGGAGCGGAAGGTTAGAAATCTTCAAGATGAAAATCAAATGATCCAAGAAGAACTTGCCGAAACCCAAGCCCAAGCTTCCGATCAGGAACGTCAGTCCAAATACCAGATCAGCGAGTTAGAAACGGTCCGCGTTTCCCTTCAGAAAACAATCGAGGAACTCCAAAATGACCTTATTGAGGCTCGCGCTGCCCAGCAAGCAACCCAGGAGAAACTATCCCAACGAGAAGCCGAAGTCGCCGATCTCGAGTCCGACAACATTCGTTTGAAGGCAGAAGGGAGTGACGGGGAGGAACTTCTTGTTCTCAAGCGAGAGCTTACTGAACAAGTCACTCACCTTCGGGAATTGGAGACGACAAATCGGGACCAAGTGGCAGAGTTACAACACTTACGAAAAGTTCAAAAGAATGTGCAGGTCATTGAGGAGCAGAAGAGATCACTCGAAAATCAGCTGCAGCTCATGAAGGGTGTTGAGGCGGAGTTTGAAACCCTGCAGATTCAAAAGCAGATCTTGGAGGATGAACGTCAGTCATGGGCCAGTCTTCTTGAGGAAAATGACCAGCCTGCAGAGTTCGACTCCCCAGAGGCAATTGTCAAAGCCCTGGTTCAGGAGCGAATCGAAAAAGCCACATTTATTGACCGCCTTGGTACTGTTGACGCTCAATTCCTGGAGAAAGATGAAGCGATCAAGGCTTTGGAGGATGAGAGGCTGAAACTCAAGCAAGAGTTGGAGACAGCTCGCGCGACCGCAAGCACCTCTGTAGGTGCACCCGCGGCAGCAGATGCTCGGGCTCGTGCTCGCTTAGAGCGACAGCGCGTTCTCGCAGTGAAAGAGGTTGAGTATCTACGTGCACAGCTCAAGACCTTCGACGAAGAAGAAACGACCATGAATGCTGAGCAGAGCCAGTTCGATGAACAGAAGGCTGCTCAGATCACCCAGTTACAGCAACTGGTTGACGAATATCGGAGTGAGCTCCATAAGGTCCACGAAGAGCTTTCTCAGCGAGAAGCGCCACCTCGGGAAGAGCCACAATCCCGGGGTACCAAGCGTCCATTATCACCAGCGGATAGTACCGCTGAAAGTGAGCGCCTTTCTGTGCTTACACGGAAGAATCGCAAACTGCAAGAGGCGCTTTCCAAATCCGAGCAGGCCACGGCTCTTGCCAAGAAAGAGTTGGATGCTGCCAAATCGCAGTTAAGATCACTCAAAGCCAAGTCTCGCACTCGGGTTCTGGAATTACGAGACAATCCCACTGCGGAAGCAGAGAAGATCAAAATGACGACGCTGAAGACTCTTCAAGCAGAGAATCGGGATCTTCTTGCCCAGCTACGTGGCAATCATGCCGGGGTCAAGGTTGCTCCTGTTAGCACACTCGAGGCTCTGAAGCTTGAGATCCAGGAAATGGAGCGCGTTGTTGCAGACAAGGAGAAACGCAATCGTCGCTTGAGGGAAATCTACTCTGCCAAAGCCACTGAGTTCAGAGAAGCCGTTGCCTCTCTCCTAGGCTATAAGCTGGATATCCTGCCCAATGGTCGAGTGCGTGTCACATCCATGTTCCACCTTTCTCCGGAATACCGACATGGTGACCCCAATGCGTCCTCCGACTCTCGTGGGCCAGGAAGTATGGGCAACGGCGAAGAGAACTCTATTCTATTTGATGGTGAAAATGGTTCAATGAAGCTATCAGGTGGAAATAATAGTCTCTTCGCGATGGAGATCAAACCTTTGTTGAAGTTCTGGGTGCAAGAGAGAAAAGATATTTCTTGTTTCCTTGCGGCTATGACTCTGGATTTCTACGATAAGACTACCCGTGCTACAAGGGTTTGACTGAGGCTTTGATCTGATGCCTGTGCACTCTAGTGCATGGATCCAGAACAGTTCATATCTGCCGACGATTCTCCCACATTTTCCTTATCCTCAGTGTATGATTCCCCAGCACAGAAGCTCCGTGCTACGTTTTGTTATTATTGCCCCTTGGCTGGCTGTCCGTCTATCAAATAATTCTATTTCAATCAAGGCCCGTATGCCTGTTAAATGATACGGGTAAAAGGACCCCATCTCAATTGATTCAAGTAGAAAGTGATGACTAGAATTTGCAACTAGCCTTCAAAAAAGATTTCTGAAGCTTACTTTAGCGATCACCTCAACTCGTTCACTTGGAAGTCAACTAACAAAGCTGCCCAACAGGAAACCCCCTAGCCTAAGACTGAATCCGAACAGTCTGGTGTCTCGCCACGAAAACCCCGAAATTGGGTCAATGTATTTTTTGTGTGTTATGCAGTTACGGTGGATGAATTTCCATTGGACAGACAAAGTACAGAGTGGAGTGTATCAACAGCTATGGACAGACAGGAGTCTTGGAAGTGGAACTATAGAGCAGCAGCCAAGTGGAACTGCTGGCGTATGTCCCTGCTATAGGTCACCCATCTACTTCTCCTGCTCAGATTCAGCAGCAGGAGTATCCAAGGGCTTGGAAAGCCCAACTCGATCCACAGTTCGGGTGTAAACCACACCTCCGTTGACTCGGTCTTCATGAACAACCAAGTCCTTGCGGTCAGTATCAACAAGCAGGCGAATAAGATCTGGGCGCATGTAGTGGCCACCCTTCAAAAAAATTAGTCCTAATCATGTATTTGTCGATTTTGGGTTTACTTACAAAGTCGGCTAGAGCCTTTGTCAGGTGGGCCTCGTCGAGATCGATCTGGTAGGTCAGAGATTTGACATGCACTAAGCGATAGAATAGCGAAGTAGCTTACATCGACGTATAGAAGACCCTGGAAATCCTTTGCAGGGTGGGGAACGAGATTCTGTCCGTCAGGTCCAAAGATTCGCCCATTTCCGTTGTAGATGTTGGGATCCTCAAGCTCCTTTCCGGGTGGCGTGTTGAGCTTGATACCCTCCGCAGTGATTGTCTGCCAAGGTGCAAGAGTGAAAGTACCAGTCTCAATGGCATAAGCCGGAGTGACAAGCTGTGCCATCTTGTCAGTCATCAGATCCAATTCCAATTTAGAATATGCAAGGGTAAGAAGCAAAAACTTACATCTGCGTTGGCCTCTGCGATATTGGTGTAAGGATCTGGGTACTTGAGAGTCTCCTTTCCAGGATAAAGAGGCCAGGCAGCAACGTGCACCTGCTCTCCAAGAGAGGCTGCGTAGGCCTTCATGAAGGGGTTCATGTTCTCCCAGCAGTTCAGGTGCCCGATGCGGCCAATCTCCGTATCCATTACGGACTCGGTAGTATCACCAGTCCCATCACCGAAGACCAGGCGTTCAACGTGGGTGGCTCTAATCTTGCGACGGTGGTTGATGATCTCTCCAGCAGGGTTGATCATTACCTGAGTCGTATACAGACTCGCAAGATCGAGTTCGGAGTATCCGAGAGACACCCAAATCTTGTTGCTTCGGGCGGCTTGACGGATGCGTCGCATCTCGTCCGAATCAGACGGCAGACTGTTCTCGCGATACTTCTTGAGCAACGGAAGGCTTTCCTGGTAGTTCACCTTCCAGGCCCAGTAGGGGTAGCCCGGAATCCCTGTTGATTATCTATGAGCGGAATTATCTATATATCGTCGATGAAGGGGACTCACAAAGCTCGGGAAAGGCAATGAACTTGCATCCTGCCTCTCCTGCTTCATCAATCCAGTGAATGGTTCGTCGAATTGACTCCTCAAGGTTGAACCAGCCTGGCTCAGCATTGACTGCTGCGGCCTTATACTTCTTGAGAACGGGAGCCATGTTAAAAATTTGTTGTTGTCTGAAAAGTAAGAAAGATTGTGTTTGAGTTGAAGGATATCCATCTTTGGCAAAGGTAGATCAACGAATTTATAGACTTCTTGTCACCCTCGAAGCATTTGGTATTATGAATCATATCATGGTTCTCAAATCCCGAAATAAGAAACAACCAGCATCGTAACACTCGGACTCGGGGCTGCCCGGGTCGGTGATTGCTCTTTATTTTATTGTATCACAGTCTTCAAGGCACCCGTATGGACTTGCCAGATGTTTTGCGTTGATTAGTCCGGGATCTGGCTTGCAGTTGAATCATGCCATGAGTGCGGGCTTTGGGTGCGGGCTCTGGGTATGTAGCTTATTGTATCAATCCCGCAGACACCGGACGAAACCAAATCCCGCTCGGGAGAAAAGCTGATGAACGAAGGAGCTTTGGAAGTCTCACAGCACTTGAAAATATAATTCATGTGTCATAGCGTGGCTTAGCGCAATTATTGTTCACGAGCTACCTCGTGAGCGTGCTTCTCTCGAATGTTATTTCTCAAAAAATTCATTCGATAGGTATATCGTAGTTTGGTGAATTACCTATTCGCTATCAGTACTGACCAGTAACTCAGGATGAACTTCCTCGTCGCAAATATCATCGGTTCCCCTTTGTGCAGCTGGCCAGGACCCAACTCGGTCTATCCCTTCCTTCAGGTGTGGATAGCTCTCCATCTCCTGTTCGGGAATTTTGCTACGTTTCCAAGCCCGAACCCATGGATCCATTGATATCAGCAATACTGAACTTCCCAAGGCCATTTCCAGCAAGATATTCTCGGGACTCGCCGGTCAGGCGCCCAGTAAAGTGGAGCTCAAGTACGTTGTAAACTCGGAGTGTCTCGGCCTTGAATCTTCCAATCGCATCTGCAGATATAATTAATCAATACAATGGTTTGCTCGACAATGTCTGTACCAAGCCAATACAGAGAGGTGTGCTTACAAGGGATCTGTTCAGAAGCAATCAGTTGGCCTTGGTTGGGCTGACCAGAAGTATGCCAAAAGATGAGCCACTGTATCACCGGGGACTGTTCTTTGCTATCGGAAAAGCTCAAGTGATTTTCTTTGTCCACAGTCTCCACGAGATAGAGCAGCTCCGCTGATGACTTCATGACCGGGAAAGGTTGTTGTCCAGTGTTATCAAAGAGAACGGGGATTCTCTCTATATAATAGATTCAATATTAGCAAGCATCGAATCGCACCAAGCTAGATCTCGTACCATTTGGGTTTTTGTAGACCACGGTTTCTTTTTCTCATCAGTGTCAATATCTATTAAAGAAGTTGTCCACTCTAGTCCGTAAACGCCCTTCAACTCCTCAAGAAGGATCTGGACTTTCTTTCCGTTAGGAGTGGAGCAGGTGATAAGATACAAGCCCTGATTTGACATCAGCTTCCCATCAAAGTGATGTGATTAATTCTGAGGTACAATACTTTAGCATTCCTGACCGCTTCTGCCGTTGCTTCTGTGTACAAGCTAGCCATTTCGTAACAAACTGGTGATAAACTGAATCTTATCAAGAAACCCAACAGGAGAAGCTGGCGTGAAACGCTGCGTATTTGATAGCAGAGGCAAAGCGATACAAAGCAATTCAACCCAGCCTGTGCAGAGATATAAGAGGAAGGGGGAAAGGATGCAAGGAAATTGTCTTAACAGAATGGTACTAGTTATTTTCGGCACCAACTTCCCAATCTACGCATTTGAATTGATAGTTGCCTTCTGATCGAAATACGTGGCTTCTTACTATCATTGGGCGATTAGCCTTCGGTGCAAAGCTGTCAAATATATGAGCAACCTTGGCGTTGGATGATCTAATGAGTGGAAACCAGGCGTCGATATAGAGGCGATACAATCCTAATAGACGATTTTATGCAAATTGAATCAATGAGAAATCTTGGCGTTGAACGGGCTAATGCAGACACCGTTGGTCTAATTCAGCATTTTTTAGGAAGATCTCTAGCAGCAGCAGTAACTAATTCCACCTGCATACCTATGTTGAATAATAGTTCCAATTGAAAAGGTCATATAGTAAGCCTGAAGTTATTTTTCTAAACTGCAGTAGTAGTTGTTGTTCATACCAGCCCATTTGGAAGCATAACAGGATGATCTTAGATACTGACGTCTCAGGAGCTTTGATTAATCTAACAATAAAAGTACACTTATAGGATTTTCTGCCTGGCTTCCTTCTCCGTGGATATCATTCAAATGACATACTATTCAATAATCAGCAAACGTCTTCCAATCGAGCGGTAGGGGAGACAAACCGGAATAAAAAGATAAGGAACCTGCTTCTCGTACTCCGTCCATGAAGCACCATACTTATGTCTGCACTTGTTGATATCCCGGATGGTACGGTGTATAATCATGATGCAGAAGAAGACAGGATAGAACCAGGGGAACGGGCTATTAAAGCCGGTGATCAGGGCCCAAGAGATGGCGAAGAACATATCACAGCTGTAGTGTACCTTGCGGGCCAGACCATACCACCCATCCACAAGAATAGTGTCTCCCTTCTCGGTCACAATAGTTTTGGCGTTGTGGACCTCTTGCCATGGGAGCTGTGGGAAGGTCTTGCGCTTCACCCAAGTTCCTCGCTCCATCATACGGAAGGAGTTCTTTTGACCATTGGCGGTATCCCAGACCCAGTACACGAACAGGTAGGAGATAAAGAATGCAGCCAAGGCGGGCTTGCTCCACGCATAAGTGGACGGCTCGTGGTTTGCGAGATACAATGTACAATGACAGTATGACAAGGGGACACCAGCGAGATTCCAGAAAGTCAACATGAATCCGAGCTTTTCTTGATACATATCCCAGGTGGTGGTGATAAGATGCTCTCCTTTGGAGCACGCGTTGGCGTAGGAATAGTGGGCCATTACCAGGAACAGGACCTCACCAGAGACGTAACCGTATCTCTCGTACTGACGGGTAGCAGCCGCACAGCTGAGACCGAAAAGAATAAACCACGGGATGCGGACCTCGTAGAGCATCTTGAAGTCCAAGATCCCGAAGAGTCGAGGGTTGAGCTCAGCACCCATGAAAAAATCGTAGATCGGGTAGCCAGTAATGCGGTGCTGAGTACCACGAACAAAGGCCTGAATATAGGTGATGAGACTGTTGATGTACCCAGTAAGGATGGCGACAGACATGAGCGGACCAAATTCATCTAGGAAGGTATAGATGGGAAACAGGCCAGTCCCGTGCAAGACAGCCATGACGAAAATAGTGAAGTAGAAGCTGGTATAGGCAGAGCAGTGATACTTCAACTGCTTTCCGCCGAGGTGGGCAAGAGGCTTGCCATAGCAGGTAAAGCCGGGCATGAAGACATAACAGGCAGCTTCGAAAATGATGTATGTCCAATAGATACGCCACGCACGAAAGTGAGGGAAGGCGCCGGTGTAGACAAGGTGACCAAGATGCTTCACAAAATCCACAAATGACTGGTCTGCTTCTGGAAGAGGGAGTTTTCCATCGTAGTATGTGGTACCGATCCACATATAATACATCAACAGTGGGAAACCGATCATCAGGCCAAGGCAACCAAGTGAGCCACCGAACTCGAAATGACCGGAATAGTCGACCTTGGGGTCCATGCCTGGCTGCCAGCCTCCGATAAGATGTTCCAATGCAAAATCATTCGACTTGGATTCAGAAGCATTTGTAGCAGTGACGGAGTCTTGTCCGTTTTGGTACCGCTTTCGGGGTTTACCCTCAGTAGTTGCAGCCATACTGCGAATTGGCCAGACTAAAGCGCGCTAAGAAAAGAATTAAGGAATAAAAGTAATCAAGTTGGAAGTTTCAAAGAGGGACAGAGAACACAAAGAGAATATGGATTTCAACGAGGCTTCAAGGGCTTAAATATTCCTCGAAATCGACTTGGCTATAGGAGCCGTCCCAATTGGGTTTAGACCCCGATTTCTGAATCCCGGGGACTAACCTCATGCTGGCAGTGGGGCTCAATGGAATGGATCCCTCAGAATACGCGAAATTCGGTTCGGCATAAACTGATCCTACATATTTATGCAATTTAGTCAATGCAATTATCTTAGACACAAACTAAGTGAGAGGTTAGAGGCGAGAGGTGACCTCTAGTGTTGTATAGATTAGAACCGACCAATCATGATGTGACGTCATGTGATCTTATCATTAATCATCCGCTGCTTATCAACCCCAATTTGTCTCGTCCCTTCTACCATGACTCTCTGCTGGGCCGATGAATTACCAGACCCTTAGTATGGCAGGCAATGCCTCCGAGTCACAGCACCAGGGGATAGATGATTCAATTTCCCCTGGTCAGCACCCAGGTGCGCCAGACAATGTCGCACCAACTCCGCACGCGACAACCACCTCCGCACAGAGCTTCACACCCCGCTCGCTCATTGTCGGCCTCATCATTGGAGCCCTAATCACCTTTTCAAACACATATTTTGGCCTTCAGACAGGATGGATTAGTACGATGGCTATGCCCTCAGCCTTGATCGGCTTCTCGGTCTTCAAGGTGTTGTCTAAGCAACTATCTTTCCCGTTCACGCCGATCGAGAACGTCCTGATCCAAACCGTCGCCGGAGCTGTGGGAACAATGCCACTCGGGTGTGGATTTGTCGGGGTAATTCCTGCCTTGGAGTTCCTGTTGAAAGACGGTGAAGATGGGCCGACGGGTGGTGGTGGAGATGGCGAGGGCGGGCCCCTCAAGCTAGGCTTCTGGAAACTGGTGGTTTGGAGTCTTGGAGTTTGCTTGTTCGGTGTTGTGTTTGCTGTGCCACTACGCAAGGAGGTTATAGTTCGAGAGAAGTTGCGGTTCCCAAGTGGCACTGCGTCTGCCTTGATGCTTCGGGTTCTCCATGGCGCCGGGAAAGATGAAAAAGTTCCAGTGGAAGTCCAAGACCGCCCTATTGAGCTGGCTCAGGAGCGTGCGGTGCCTGTGCCGTCCGCAGACGAAGAGAGATTTCGCCTATTAAAGGACGGAGAGGCTGAAGATCAGGCAACTGATCAAAAGGATTGGCGGTCGAAAATGCGACTGCTCATCGGTGCATTTGTAGTCTCTGGTATCTATGTGAGACATCTCACCCATTTGGACATTTCCCCAAAGCTCAACTAACTTTCATAGACTCTTTTCTCTTACTTCGTTCCACTTGTCCGTGACATTCCATTATTTGGAGTGGGCCTCGCTCATAATTGGCTCTGGACTCTCAACCCATCTCCTGCATACATCGGCCAGGGAATCATCATGGGTCCTTCAACATGTATGCATATGCTTTTCGGGGCAATCTTGGGGTGGGGTATCCTCTCTCCTCTTGCCAAGGCTCGTGGATGGGCTCCTGGGCCCGTGGACAGCTGGGACGATGGAAGCAAAGCGTGGATCGTTTGGATATCACTGGCGATCATGCTTGCTGATTCTCTCGTCAGCCTCGGCTGGCTAGTCGTCAGGCCTTTGATAAACCATGCTCCCAGATGGATAGCTTGGTTACGCTCCACTCGACCAGGCAGATGGATCGCCTTTCGGCTGCAGTTGCAATCTCACGACCGCTCCTATGTAAATTATTCCGCTCTTAACCCTGGCCAAGATCACGAGAATGAGAGCCAAGACCCCCAATCCGCCTCAATCGCGGCGGAGCCGGAAGAAGAAGATGCCCCAGCATCTCAGCTCATCTCGACGCGCACTGTGGTCATTTTGCTACCTCTTACCCTGGTACTGAACGTCGTTTGCATGCATTTTGTCTTTGGCGACATCATCTCCCCACTATTATCAAGTTTCGCCACACTCCTGGCTGTTCTCCTCTCAATCATGGGCGTCCGGGCCCTTGGCGAAACGGATCTGAACCCAGTATCTGGGATCAGTAAGCTGACACAGCTTCTCTTCTCACTTATAACCCCCGCGTCCCATTTCTCTCGACGCACAGCTCTGGTGACAAACCTACTAGCAGGTGCAGTCTCCGAGTCTGGCGCCCTACAAGCCGGTGACATGATGCAGGATCTGAAAACAGGCCATCTCCTCGGCGCGAGTCCAAAGGCCCAATTCTACGGCCAGATGATCGGCAGTCTTGTCGGTGCAATCCTCTCTACTGCGGTGTACAAAATGTATGTTAATGTATATGAGATCCCGGGCGAAATGTTCCAAACCCCAACGGCATACGTCTGGATTTTCACTGCCCGACTCGTTACTGGTCAGGGATTACCGGATATGGCATGGCAGGCCTCGGCTATCGCTGGTGTTATCTGGATGGGCCTCACAGCGGTCCGAATCGCCGCTGCGTCTCCTTCATTTGCAGTTGGCGGAAAGCCTCCTGCATGGAGAGACTGGATTCCTGGTGGAATTGCCGTTGCCGTTGGTATTTTCAATGTTCCCTCGTTCACACTCGCGAGAGTGATTGGTGGAATCATTGCTTGGTGGTGGGCTCGCAAGCACGCCTCGCCTGCCGATGCAGATCACAATGAGGGCCCCTCTGCGCGACCAGAATCTGTTGGTTCCACATCCGAACAAGAGGGATCCGCTTTGGCTAAACAGGCAGCTGACAAGGCAGACGCAGCGTCTTCGACTGTCGTTGTCTTGGCCTCTGGTCTGATTCTCGGCGAAGGCATTGTGAGCATTGTGAACCTCATCCTTGCAAGTGCAAAGGTTCCTCATCTTTGAACCCCATTTGTAAATAGAAAAAGGGGCGAATGGTATACAATCGTATATTCAAATTTCGGTTAGATTTCATATAATAGAGCAATCAAGCGCTAGCGGGGTTTTATTTCAAATGTCCTTGACTAAGATAAGGTTGAAAAGTAACAATCTATCAAATATGAACTGGTACATGTCTCAGAACTTTCAAATGGTACAGAGTTCTGGGTATTCCGATTCGTTCATTCGCCGTGAAAAACCGTGTATCCATAGAAAAAAGGAAGAAGTTGAATACAACTTCGATTCCTTGGAGAAGAGAACGAACAGGGGGGAAAGGAAGGGAAAGTGGAAGGGCTATGTTTGTGGGGCCAACAAGGGATCTACCAGTAGAAAGCCACCATCCAAAATATCACGACAAAGTGATGTGAAGAAAAAGGAAATTCAAAACAAGGACAGTATACAGAGATACAAATATCTGTTCGTCACGGACGCAGAGAGTGAGTCGTAGAACATAGTGGCAGGCTCATTCCGTTCAGCGGCACACAAGACGAGACATACATCTCGAATCGCTAATCTGCAAGGGAGCAGAGCTCAGCTCATAGGGGTATCTTGGGTCATTAACAGCAGATTAGAAATCCGCATGAACAGGTTTCCTGCTAATTTGGGATCCAGGAGAGCTCGGAGCAGAACTTGGGACAGCGGGGAGATCGCCTGTAGGAGCGGGCGCTGGAGGCTGTGCTACAGCCAAAGGGCTTGATCGGGGCGGAGCTGCAGCGCCAACATTTGGTGGGGAGATGTTGCCTGCGCTGTTACTTCGTTGACGCTGGTTTGCGGGGATCATTGGTCGCTGCATTCCCGGCCCGTATGGTCCTGGGCTCATTGATCGTGGACCATTGTAGCCAGGGCCTGGTGACATTCCCCGTGGACCGGGTCGCATGCCGGGTCCTGGAGACATAGAGCGTGGGCCTGGGGACATGGATCGGGGACCGGGGCTCATAGATCTAGGGACGGGGAATTGCCCGACGGGCGACATTGAACGGCCGGGTCCACCGGGGTATGGGCGAGGTGGGCCACCGTATCCAGGACCGGCTGGAGACCTTGGCCGGGCGTCGGTGGGATAGTATCGTCCAGAGGGTGGTCCGCGACCCCTTGGTGGCATTGGGTGGCCGTTAGGGCCCATGATGGGCGGGCCACGGGGGCCAGGGCCAGGGGCACCAGGTGGAGGACGCGGGCGGGGCTTGACAGGGCGAGAAGACAGGCACGATCTAGGAGCAACTCCTTGCTGGGAACGATCAAGGCGGACGCACAGAGCCTGAGAAAGGATGTTAGTAAAGCTTTCTCCTAGATAAAGTAATTGTTCACGAAACACTCACCCATCCATCGTCATATTCGTGAAGCATTCTGACAAGGGTGCCAGATTGGAGTTCGAGTTCATCTTCCTGTGACGGGCTGAAGTCCAGTTGTACACGGTACACGTTCAAAGGCCCTGGGCCAGCACCTCCGCCAACACCTGCGGCAGCAGCGCCGCCAGCAATCATTGCTGCTGATGAAATGGAGTCACCATCAACACTAACGGGGCTAGGCGAGTGTGGTGGACGAACATCCGATTCCATTGATGCAGGTCGATTTGGCTGGGCCGTATCATATTCATGGGAGGCTACAGCCGCGACACCGGCGCCCAAGGCTGCAGCTCCAGCAGCTGTTGCTGCGATAGCTGGAACCGAGGGGCCTGAACTTGATGACGGACTTGTAGAATGGACCGAGGTTGCCGTGCTGGCAGTATTGAATGGGTTGACCGGGTCCGTGAAAGGATCTTGAGAGCTGGCGGCCGACTTTGGTGGAGTTTGAGGTGGCACATCACCCGTCAGGTTACGCGAGACCACTGCAGCCCCTGCACCAGCGCCTGCATCGGCAGCCAAAGTGTTAGCGGTGTTGAAGGAAGCACTGTTGCTCAGATCAGGTGCAAACTGGGTAATCGGGCGAACGTTGAGTTTCGGAGCTTGAGATGGAGTCATTGGCTTAGGAGATGGGAAGGGGGGCAGATTCTGGGCGCTGAACATCTTCTCGTCCATTGGAGGAGGGTCATCTGCCTGGTTGCGCTTCTTCTTTCGGACAATGAAGAAGATCAGAGCCGCAAGCAGACCCACACCTAGAACGACACCAATAGCCACACCAGCTGTGGCACCCGAAGACAGGCCTGTTGACCCAGAGCTGATCGCTGTGGAGGAGGCTGTAGCTGCGGAAGTGGTTGAAGATGCGCTGGCAGTCGCAGCATGTTCGAGACCGTTCACATCCTGGGTAGTAGAGTCGGCCGAGGTCGACGAGCTGGAGGTCACAAAGGAGGTTTGAGTCGCAGTTGCACCTGTTTGTGCCTTATTCGTAGTGGTTGTGATAGCCTCAGTGTGCTCGGTTGTGGTGGCCTCTGCTGTCGACTTTGACTTTTCGGTCTCCGAGGTAGTGGTTTCCTTCTCCGTGGTGCTCTCTTTTTCAGATTCCTTGGTAGTTTCTTTGTCGTCCTTGGTAGTAGTTTTGGCTTCTTCGGTAGTCTTTGTTGCCTCTTCTGTGGTCTTGCTCTCTTCCGAGGTCGTCTTCGTAGCAGAGACTCCGACAGCTGGGCCCACACCAACGTTCGCGGCCTTTGTCTTCTCCGCCGCAGTCTTGGTATCGGCGCTATCGTTATCGTCGCCACTGACTATGGTTGTATAGACGATGACGGTATCATCATTGTCGTTATGGCCCCGCTCCTCTAGACGCACCTCAAGGGGGTGGTCGTGGGTGTGATGTGCATGCCCGTGCACCATGATGACCGTGATACTCTTACAGAGTATTGAAAAAGGAGGTGAATGGGTTGAGATAAATTGATGTTCACTCCAGAGTGAAAAGCTCCCTAGATCAAGATTTTGCTAAATTCCAACGCGAGTCCGGAACTCTGGAATCGCGCTGTTGAGATAGTCCACAACCGCGTTATGGAATGTGGTGTAAATCAAAAGAATGGACGACTGGGATTGATCGAGCACGGCCCGACAGCAGTCTACGAAAAGAATGAGAGGATAACGACGACCAGGTCGTGATAGGAGTGTAGAGAAGAAGAGAAGCCGAATCAGCGCACCCGATCCCCTCAAATGCGATTCACACCAGGAACCGAAATGAGTGCATGTACAGCAACGGAGACCCTGACCCGGTATTGAGTTGTTACAGGGACTAACCGGATCTGGGGGTGATCTGTCTCCATTTCCAGTGCGATTGGCTTATTTAATACGGTTCCTGGTATTTGAAAAACAGCTCCATCCATCTTGCATCCGAGAGATTCGAGACTTTTGATCTCAATTTTAAGAGATACAAGCAGTTTCATGGTTCATGTGGACCTGATGCATACAATCCCAGATTTTCGTTCCAAGGATTTCTGATGCTATGCAAGTTTTACGAGTCTCCTGTTCTCAAGTGAAAAACCTGAGTGTGATGGCCCCCAAGGGCCCAAGTGCCGTGCAAACGCGGGGCACGGACTCCATTGGTTGTTTCATCTTCGGTTCATCACCGCTTCTCATTGAATAGTGGGTTCACTAATTTCCGGTCTTGCCGGAGACGCCTCGAACAGAGTAAAGTGCCAAGTTTAAAAAATTAAAGGGATTTCTTTCGCCCCAGATCGGCACTCTAGGCTGCTCATTGTTGATTATTCTTAGTCTAGTGGTGTAATCAAAACGAGGCTGTGGGTATCTCATGGGATCAGGATCCGTATCCGAGAATGGGTCGATCTCATATAGCATGATTGCCGGAGGCGTTTATAGCATGCCTCTCGAAAGATTGGGGGAGGCACAGCTGTCAAATTTGTGGCTGAGAGGGGGCATTCCTGTGGCGGTCTCGTCATCGAGATTAAGGTGTGGAGAAATACGAGTGCTGGAGGGCCTAAGGATATTATTAATGAGCGACCGTTGAGATTCGGATATTGCGACTCGCTTACCTCGTCGGCGGAGAGTCGTTGGCTGCTCTCGTAACAAACCAACTGGCGGACTAAGTCTCGGCCCTTGGAGGATGCACCAGGCAAAATATCATCCCAGGACTGCGCTGCGAAGGGGTGGAATTCCACCTTGCCCCAGTCTGGCAGCACATGGACTCCCTACTTGCTAGTTATTTCTGGATCAAGCTCCCACGTGGAAAACGAAAGAACTTACAGGCCAAGTATTTTCATCCGGTGTCCCTAGCGTCTGAAAAATGGAGTGGATCAGGGACAGATCACTGCCCAGAGGCCCGGAATCGAAAAGAGACCGATGACCTACAACGGTGGATTCCGCTACCACGCATCCTGCCGCCCAGAGATCCAGAGCCGTGCCGTATCCCCGATACCCAAATAGGATCTCCGGGGGGCGGTAGCAAGTCGTGCCCACATCGGTGATTTTTGAATCCGAGGGCTCGGACCCTGCGTCTCCCTCTTTCCAGGAAATCCCAAAATCGGCCAGGTATGCGGGCCCATTGGGAGAGTCCATCAGTATATTCGAGGGCTTAATATCGCGATGGATGATCCCCAGCTTGTGAATATGGGCGATGCCAGAGAACATATCGCGTAGGATGGAACGAGTCTGTGAGGCAGTGACCATGTCCCGTCGCAGCAGATGGTCAAAGTCGAACCGCAGAAAAGGGAAAACCATGACCAATCGACCTTCATCTAGATTGAATGTCTCAATCAAGGGAACAATGTGTTGGTTGGATCCCTCTCGAAGTAGCCGGACCTCACGATGAGCATCGTGCGGAGCTGTCATGAGGTGCGGGATAGTGACCTTGACGGCCCGCACCGATCCATCCTGTGCTTTGGTCCGGTAAATTGTCGAATGAAGCCCATCAAAGTGATGAAAGCATGATTTATACTGGCCGAATGTCTCTCCCAGGGTTCGTTCGTCTGAGGTAGTAGAGTCTGGATAAATAACCAGGCCTGGGTTTGAGCTGTCATTGGGCACTGCTCCAGAGCTAGTAGCCTCCGCTGCGTCAATTGCATTTTGGCAAATTTGATCATATTGCTCCTGCAATCATTATGGCGTCAAACAGCTGGTCAAAATATGTCCTCAAATTCTCAAGGGACGGACCTTGGAAGTAGCGTGGTCATAGGCCTCGTTTTCACATTGCCTTGCCTGAGCTTGGGCCTCGGCAAAGGCATCCGATGAAGATGCCTGCTGATAGGCTAAAGTGCTGGGATGGCGCGTAAGTAAAGATCATTTGTTCATAAAAGACTCTGACTGACAGTGACTGGATGGCTCTTAATCGATCGGTGAAACCCAGATCCTTATGCCAATCCATAGCTGTATAAACGGAATTAACCTCGGCGAACGATTGTGGAACCGCACAATGACTTCAGGTGACAAGCATTGTGGACCTGACAATGATGTCATGTGATCCAATAGCGGAGAAAGGCGTCATACTTGATCTAGTCTGATTGGTGGTGAAATACTGTGCAAGGGCAGAATTATTGCACTGCTACTGCATCTTCCAATGAGTAGGGACTAGCAAAATATATTGACAGCTACAAGCAAGGACATCCAAATAGCGTACCTACATCATGCGATCTGGAGGAAAGGGTATAGATCGACAATTTTTCGTTTCCTGTGCCTGAGGCGTCACTTTGAGTTTACTGCCGCCGTTGGAAACGCTCCAGTTATTGTCCAATTCCCAGTGAGTATCAAGGTAGATTAGGAACTACTATGTCAGGCCGCGGGTTCTGAACAAATTCTCTCACCTGGTATCGAATTGATTTCTTGTGTGTTGTCTAAACTGCAGTGTCGCGCAGCTCTAGGTCATATGTAGTTCTCTCCCCACCGCCTTCCGCCTTCACCCGCCCCCATCCGTCATCCCCAGCGACCAGCCATTTCCCCGTCTTCGGCGGCGATCAAATGCCACTCACCTTCATATCTCAATCCTGCATCATTGGTCTTGGCCACCCCGACAATTCTAACCCCACCGTCACCGTTTTCCCTGGTTATGCGCTTCATGCGCTCTACTGACCTTCAACCTTGAAACCATGGAGCTATCCCGGCAGGAATACCCAGCGCTGCTGGTCAGTTCACTTCTCCAAGCTGCCGAGTCCCTGTGCCCAAGCTACAATGTTCTGACGATCGGTGATACCACCTTTTCTAGGCCACCTTGCACCCTAGCCAAGCTAACAATGTCCTCACCGATCGCATTCGTGTAATAAATAAGATCCATTCGGATATCGCAGACTTTCTCCAGGTATGATGGAGCAGTGCTTAACTCCCCGCTATATCCCTCAGGTCACATTCTTGGACATTGCGGGGCCCCGGTGCTGACTTGGTACAAGGAACGGCGTCGCGTGGAGGAGGCATACACCCAAGGCTTGCGAAAGCTGGCCAATCGCCCTAGCCTGGACAATGGTGCCGCACTTGGGTAAGTACATTATGCCCTTGGGGGGTTAGCCCGTTGGTTGGGAATGTCAAGCGATTCTAACTAGCGTCCAGCGTTTTCCAAATCCCTTGGCAGCGCATCATTAACGCTACCGAGGCGCTCGCTACATCGCACGAGACCCTTGCGACGAAGATTGAGGAAGATGTCGAACGCCCTCTTCGGGAATACAGTACTAAAAACCGTGACATGCAGTCAATGCCCGGTATTCAAAGCAATCTAGCGGGTTTGGCCAAAAGTATCGAGGCGGCTCAGGATAAAGTAGAAAAGGCCAAAAAGAAGAGCACCAAGAACCCAAAACAGCTGGCAACTGCAGTTGCCGCCGCAGAAGAGGTTAGCCAGCAGTGGGATTCGCGTGCGCCTTTTGTATTTGAGCAGCTTCAGGCTGCAGACGAAGGTCGGCTCAACCACCTGCGAGACGTGCTCACGCAGCTAGAAACCCATGAGGTGGATCAAATCGAGCGCGGTCGGCAGGCTGCTGAGAGCTGTCTGAATGTTCTCCTGAACGTGCAGACTGCAGATGAGATCCAAACATTTGCTGCTAAAATGAAGGGAACCCGCATCCCAGCCTCGTCAGCCGTGCCTCGAGGAGAACCTCCCCTCCCCGAAACGCCTCCAGCGCCTACTCAGTCAGCTTTTGAGACTCCAACCAGTACGCCGCTGGCACCTCCCTCGCATATTCACGATGATGCGGATAGCCAGCGTTCAGAAAGATCAGAGAGACAGACGCCTACTCCAACACCCCCTGGTTAGTTTACAACTCCATTCATGAAGTTTTCCAGTCGTGGTTAACATTGAAACAGCTCCAGAACCACAGCCACGAAACATCGCATTAGGTGGGTTAAGGCGACTCGGTACGGTTATGGGTAGACGGAAGAGCATGGTCATACCGTCGAGTTCGTCCTTCGACAGGAAGGCAGAGAAGAAGCGCAGTCCATTTGCACCTTTCAAGAGATCCGATTCATCGAGAGATATGCAAATCCCCGAATCACCTCCATCCACTGCAGACCGTCCCGGCACATCAATGACCGAGGAAGAATATACACGAACCCCTAGCGTGTCGCATGATCAGACCGGAGGGGAGACTTTTGCTCCCGCTCCGATTGCACAGCCATTCCCAACTACAACAAACGGCGCCTCGCCAGAAGTCCACTCCGGAGTGATTAGGAATGGCACTGATCCCTCGCACGTTGACTCAGAAGGATTCACCGAGCGCCCTTCGACAGTTGATGAAGTTACTCGTGCCCAGAGGGAAGCCGCCGGACTGGATGAGTCTGGCATGAATTTGACAATCCGTGATCAACCTATTTTCGAAGACGAAAGCCAGGCCAAGCAAGCCATGGATGAGATGGCAAATACTCTTCGCTTGCGAGCCCCGCAGGCTGGTATGCGACGGAATGCAGGTACTATCCGCGGTCGCCGTGATGTTCGCAATACGGTGTTTATTGCGAACCCGGGTAACGAGTTGGCTCCTAATCCACTTGCATCTGATGCGTACTCTCCATCCTCTCCGATCAGACACGCACCTTCTATGAGCACTGCCACAGACGACCATGCCGTTTCGGACACCACCTCAGTCCGCTCGGGACACACTACGCATGGCCAGACCTTCAGCATGCATCCTGAGCTATACGAGCCCGGCCTGAATGCATCAATTATCGAGACCGTCAACGCATGGTTTTCGGAGGGCCAGGTGACCAAGTCCTCTGTGATGGGTGAGCTTGCTCTAGCCCACAACGTTGCGCCAGGCTTTGCAGCAGACTCCTTGCGCATTCGTCTGGATAATTTCCCTCTGCTGGAGAAGGTTGCTGCAAACCCTCACTTCGTTCATGAAACCAAAGACACCGGCGATGAGAAGCGGGGCGAGTACGAACTGCAGCTGGGCAGCATTTCTCGGCCCATGCCGACAGTGGCCTTCAAGTACCAATTGCATCTCGACCCTAGCAATTCATCCTCTTACTGTCCTGTTATCTTCAAACCAGCTTGGAACCTGCAGGGATCCCAAGCCAGCGCCATCATTTTCTACTCCTTGAACCCAGCCTTTGTATCGCAGCCTATGGAATCAATCACCCTAAAGAACGTGATTCTGACTGTGGGTTTGGATATCGCCGCTGAAGATGAGATAACCAAGCAGCCGCGCGAAAGTGTTGCGCATGCAACCAGCGCCGTCATGCACCCGAACTCTGGCGCTACTTTCCGCCGCAAGAATTCTACTGTGACTTGGAGAATTCCCGAGCTTGAAGTCAAGGCCCCTGGCTCCGGTGACGACGGCAAGTTCCTTGTTCGCTTTTCCACATCCACCCCTGGCCCTCGCAGGGGCAATGTCGAAGCAAAGTTCGAGCTCCACACTATTGAGTCCGCCTCTCGACTTGGCGTCAGTCGTGCTGTTTCGGAGTCCCCTCAGCAAGAAAGTGATCCTTTCGCTGATAGTGGAAAGCAATCCCCCGCCCCAGTTAACTGGCAAGAGATCCCAACCAGCCGCAAGCTGGTTGGTGGAAAATACGTCTCCACTTAGGAGACCAAATGACAGACATGCTTGCTTCCGTGTTCGTATATACCTTGATTGCACTCCTTGTCTTTTCTCTCTCTTTCGATCTCTTTCTTTCTTCTCTTATATATGCGTATCTCGGCCGACATTCACGTTATGGAATGGAGGAAAATTCGGGCTCAACGCTGTTGCTTTCTTTTCTATTCCCCCAACTTTCTTGCAAATAGCGCTTTCTACTTCGTGTCTGCTGGTATGTAGTCATGCATTCAAACCTCTGTGCTCAATATCTTCTACGTCTCTCAATCTCAGATGAGGTTATGAAACATTCCTTCATTCCAGCTCTATATTTTCCAAATCCTCAAGGTTAGTTACCGGTGTGTATAAGGCTTATAATTCTTACAACTTGCTTGATGGCTGCCGTTGATGCTCAATAATTAGTCAAGGAATCACACATTATTTCAGGTGTGCTAAAGAAAGATACTCCAGGGTTTTCGAACAACATATGGAATGGTCAGGCCTTCAGCTCTAGAATGGCCTAAGCTCCCATTGCAACTCGATAGTTAGCCCTGCGTTTGAGAAAATACTTTGTATCAGTGTCTTAATTGGCCATGTAGGTGCCACTATAAGTGTCTAATCTCACGATTATA
Source organism: Penicillium sp. VS I D KN (assembly GCA_019775415.1). Taxonomy (NCBI): domain Eukaryota; kingdom Fungi; phylum Ascomycota; class Eurotiomycetes; order Eurotiales; family Aspergillaceae; genus Penicillium; species Penicillium sp. VS I D KN. The sequence continues at coordinate 278,462 of JACWFT010000004.1, forward strand.
TTCAGATACCTGACCTTGCTAACCAAGAATCAGCAATATAAGTGCAATCTTGGAGTTGTGCTATGCAAGTACAGTAACACGCCCTATCCCAAGGTCACCCCTTTTCATTCACTTAAACTTCACTCATCTTGTAGAAACTATTTAGGCAGTCGGAAGTTGCCCGCTCTAGGATCATCTGACGGCTTGACTTTTTACTTAAATGATTTACAGGGGTCTCACTCTTCAGCCAATTATTTTGCGGCATGGTAAATATTCATCTTCGCTCTGTATATAGAGGCCAAAACCTCTTCCCTATAATTTTTATGGATGATTCTTATCTGGTACTGGTACACGACTCATTCTTTATGTCGAATGATTACGCCAGGGCTTGGATAAGGCTCTGTCCGAAGTAATGAATGAAATAATTCCCCGGATGAGAACGTATGCGAGTGTACACCGCTCCCTGGAATGGCGAGCAAGATACACCGCAGGGAAACCCCCGCATTTGGGCCGTTGCAGGGATGCCTTTCTGCATACAAAATAGGAAGGAAAATCACCTCTTCTAATTCTTCGGGTTTGTTACTTCTTAATCAATACATCTTGGATTCTGTAAGTGGACTATCCTCAACACTTCTGAATTGTTTTACAGTTATCATCACCGAAAATGAACGCCCAAGCTTTGAACTTTGCCCATCCTTTGCAGCATCATATCGCAATTCGAGGACCACCTCGCTGCCTCTTTTGTCACCAAAGTACCGAACCATTACGTACACATCCTCTGAATAAGAATGGCAATGGTGATCGTCCATACTGGATCTGCCCAAGAACCGACTGTAAAAGATTTTCTTGCTTCGGAGACATGCGAGGTGTACTAGCGGAGAATCCCGCATGCTTCTGTAACGACGGAATGCAAATCAGCAGACGTGTCATATCAGGTTCGGACACGAGAATGCCGAGGTCAATTTTCTACCAGTGCGCCACAGGAGGATGTCGATTCTTCGAGCACATGGTGAACGACCAGGGTGAAATTATGTCTTTTGCTTTTGAGGTCACCCACCAGACGCAATATGGTATTTTGGGGCTTCTGAGGACTTACTCCTACACAAGGTACGCATTGGTGCCATCTCATCTACAGCGTCAGTAATGAACTAGAAACCGACTAACATATTGGTTAGAAGAAGTTGTCGATGATTGCTGCAACTACACATGTGCGACGCAGGCTCTTGATTGAAGCTTGTTGGTCCTCTCTTCTCGGGCTCTATCTTTGAAATAGCTCGGTGCGACGCGAGTAATTTTTTTAATTAGTGTTGTAAATGCCTATTATTATGAAAAAAATGTCTCTTAAAACGGGTTGCTAGGTAAATACACTTGCGTTGTCAGCGGTTGTCATCCTATCATTCACTCAAATCACGGTGTTACAATGTTGAATGCTCCGTTTGGCGTCACAACAAGCGACAGCAACTTGCTTATGAAGGAACTATCGCCCACCTCATTCTTTACTGACTCTTGCGATCTCCCGGTGGTCAACAGTTGCAATAGCTGAGAGAATGTCAGCTCACACGAGTAGTTCACCACATCTAGCGTTGATGTGCGGGTTTTTCCCGTCCGATGGATCAAGGCTCCGTTGCTGACAATCAATCGACAATGCTCATCCCAATCTGTCACATACAAGTCGATAGTGAAATCTTGGGCCTGTGCCAGAGGACCATTCAGCTTAACAGCCAACGATGAGAATAGATGATGAAGAGACAGAGATTTAGCCATAGCAGCCTGATCAGTCAGGACATTGTCCTTCATTTTCTCGCCTCTCAGCTCCATTGCTCCGGACATGTAAAAGTTGCGCCAAGGTCCGTTCTCGCATCCATATCCCAAAGATTCATATGTCGATGCCAGTAAACTCTTGGCATTTTTGTTTCCGGGCTCGGCAAAAACTGCATGGTTGAGAAGTGTAGCTGCAAACCGCAGATCTCCCTGTTCTTTAAAAGTTTTCGCTTTCTGGATAACCTCATCAATGCCTCCCATGCAGGAAACGTGGCGCTTGGCGCTTTCAATCGGGGGATGCTCCCAAAGGTGGGCTGGGTTGCCATCGAACCATGTCATATAGCGCTGATATATCGCTTTGACGTTGTGACTAACGGATCCATAGAAGCCCTGCGTATGCCAAGCGGTACTCAACTTAGGTGGAAGCTGGAAATTCTCTGCAATCTCAATGCCTGTGAGGCCTTCGTTCATAAGACGCAGTGTCTGGTCATGAAGGAAAGCATAGAGATCTCGTTGCTCGGTGAGGTATGTAATTACAGCGTTCTTTTCCCATGTTGGCCAATGATGGGATGCAAATACAACGTCGGACTTTTCGGCAAAAAGCACAATTGTTTCATCCAAGTATGAAGACCACGCAAGTGCATCCCGGATAGCCGCACCCCGAAGAGTTCCAATATTGTGAAGACACTGTGTAGCATTCTCGGCTACACATAAAGTACGGCACCGGGGGAGATAGAAGTTCATCTCCGAAGGTGCCTCAGTGCCGGGTGTGACCTGAAACAGAAATTCAATGTCATCGATCACTTCGACCTGGCCAGTGTGGGTCACGTCGACGGTCGGGGGGATCAGTGTCACTGTTCCTGAAGACAAAGTTGCTCCTAATCCGGCGCTGATTTGGCCCTCAGGGCCTTTACCTAATTGATCCCCATACATGTACGAGGCTCTGCGAGCCATGGCATTGCCTGCGTAGATATTTTCGCTGACAGCGTGCTCGAGGAATCCAAATGGAGCCAGAATCGGAATTGTCGTAGCTTCACTCCTGGAAACAATTCCCTCTGCACCTCCAAAATGATCAGCGTGCGAATGGGTGTAGATCATGCCAAGCACTGGCTTGTTGCCGCGATTTTTGCGATACAGCTCGAGAGCCGCCTTAGCGCATTCCGCCGACGTGAGTGGATCTACCACAACGATCCCTTGTTTGCCTTCGATAATGGTCATGTTTGACAAATCAAATCCTCGGATCTGATATATGCCTTCCACAACCTTGAAGAGACCCTGTTTGCTGACGAGTTGAGCCTGGCGCCATAACTTGGGATTTGCGGTCTGCGGGCAAGGTGTGTTGGATAAAAAGTTGTATGCTTCATTGTCCCAGACAATATTTCCACGATTGTCTTTGATGATACAAGGGTTCAACTTGTCGATGAATCCTCGGTCTGCATCACGGAAAGAGACCAAGTCATCAAATGATGGTTGCCGAGATGCGGTCATAGTGAAGATCGGAAGGATGCCCGGTTGATGGCAGTCACTTGTCGAATGTACAGAGAAGTGACCCTTGCATCGAAATCAGATTTGAGGCAAAAATTCGAAGTTCTATAGCAGACGAAGCAACGTCGAGAGTCTATGACGCGACGCTCAAAAAGATTACATGCCTGGCGGTTCAGGCACCACAGTCCGTCCTTCCCATCCTTGAGCCCTTAAACGCATTCAATATAGAGCCAAATGCTTTTCAATTCATGTAGTCAAAAACTCAATAAATATGTCTAATCAGATTTCAGTAGTAGGTGAGCAGCCGATCACCACTCATGAGCATTCACTGGGCCGCGTTATTATATTAAGCTCTCGCAAAATCGGTGGTAATGAGGAGATAGGAAAGAGAAAAGATATTTGTCGAGGAAAAATATTGATCAACGAGAGGGCAGTGTATCCCAAGCGGCTTTATATGTGTCAGTCTCCAAAGCAGAATCCCATAAGAATGTTTTCAGCACAGATTCTGCCTCCTTGATGGTAGACACATCCAATGCTAAAGCAGCTTCGGAAACAACACAGAGAGAGTTTTTCCTTGTCTTCTCTGAGATCGTGCAAGATGCAACAATAATAAACACCCAAAGCTTAAGCTCTGGTACGAACAAGTGAGTAGTGGAGGCGTCATAAATGTCCCATATTTTAGCGATGAGCATCTCATATTTGTGAAAAAGCCAAGAGCTTTGATTGACCAGCATTTCCGACAGTAAAAGAAGAGAGAGCCGGCAAATTTCGTGAATTGGGTCTGAGTACTTCACCGACAGAAGAGTGTATTGTAGAGCCGTGGAAAAATAGCGGATCCTAGCTGCTTCGGTGTGGGGGCTTTTTATGCTCAGGTTCTTTAAGGAGGACATAATATCAGCTGCATTTTGAATACATGATACCAAAGTACCATCCAATGTGTTGAGGGAATCAAGCATTTGGAAACCGGAATTGAGAAACTGCGGATCTGATTTCATGGGCGTTGAAAGCCCTCGGCTTGAAAAGTACGGCTCCTGAGCAGCATCTATAGAGCCAGCCAGATCTGCTCTTTTAAACACACATTCATGTGTTAGCAATTATACAAGGCCATGTATGGAAGAGGTTGGACTTTCATACCGGTATAATTTCCCCATTGCAAGAGGTTGTGATTCCAACGATACAAGTCCGCCGCGAAGAGCGACTAGCTTTTGAAGGCCCTTCATATGAATATCCCAATTCTCATGTGATCCTCGGTGCTTCTATAGTAGGCTAAATTAGAATCAATATTCCATCTATTAATTAGTTAAGTACTGACCTCCATAAGAGCCATTGTGGCAACAATGACCAGAGTTGCATCAGTGGGAATTTCACGATTCGCAATGCGCTTATTCACAATTGAGATTGCAGCATTTAAATGTCTTATGGTTGTGAGAGAAGCTTGAGGCGCTTTGCTCGGAGAAAAGTGCAGATCTGCACACCCGATAATTGTGTGCAGAAATGCATCATCAGTCAAAACTAAAGAGATCCAATACTCCGTAATTGGGTTGAAGGAGGTGTGCTTCTCAATGTAGTAGTACTTTTGCCATCCGGTGGTTATATCTATAATAGTTAGTAAATTCCTCCAAGTTACATATTATGACAACCCACAGTATTTTAGAAGATCATGTGCATATGGCTCGAATCGGATCGGCAATGTGTTGAAAGGGTCAACACCGGCAATCTGCGGAGATAGCCCAGGACTCAAAGCCTGCCTCTCACCATTTTTCTTACGTTGATGAAGATGATTGATCATCACTCGTCTCCGGATCATCTTACGTGAGTTGGCATCGGGGATGCCGGAATGGCCGTCAATATGAATGAACTCGAAAGCAGGTATTTTCGATATCCGTTGTGAGACTTGGCGCTTGTTTTCTGCATACGTCAGCTTCCTGCTTGTCAATCCCGGGATTTGATCACGTACCTGCTTTCGGTCTTCCCCTTTTCTTAGTCGCTTTTAAAGCAGTAGGGCCGATGTCATATCGGAAGATGCAGGGATTGTGATCATCGGAAGACCCCACCGGGAATATTACCTCTGCTGATAAACACATAGTTTCGTTTCTAGCTTCTTTAGGAAGTTGATGGATATGAAAAGAAGAGAAAGAGGAAAAAGAGGAGTTCTGAGTGTCGAAGTAGTGATAAGTTGAGGCTTTAAGTGCTTATCTCCGACATTCTACGCTAATCCCGATATGTATGCTGGTCAGAGTAAATTGACCGAATCGGGAAACGATCAGCTGTACTGTTCGTCCAGTCCCCAATTATCCAAGTGAGAACCGAAAGCTATATATTTTCGGAGTTCCGCAATGTCCAAACTCCATTCAGCAGCAAAGTCCTTAGGCTCATTTCCTATCTGATCAAATACAACGCCTCATCATGTCTTCCTTCGGGTTTGAAACAACCGGCGATGAGATCGCCGCCCTCTGCTCCAACACAATCCGAGGCAAAGTTGTCCTCATAACCGGCCCGTCCCTTGGGAGCCTTGGTGCTACATTTGCGACAACTATTGCTCCACATGGGCCAGCGCTGATTATCCTCGCCTCTCGTGACAATTCCAAGCTTGAACCAGTCGCCGATTCAATCAAATCTATTGCACCCACTGTGGCCACACGTATTCTCAAGCTCGACCTAGCTTCCCAGGAAAATGTCCGCGAGGCCGCCGCCGAAGTCAACAACTATGTGGATGTTCCACACATAGATGTGCTCATAAATAGCTCGGGCATCATGGCAGTACCATACAGTCAAACGACTGATGGCATCGAGCTTCATTTCGGAGTCAACCACATTGGACACTTCCTCTTCACAAACCTGATTATCAAAAAGTTAATCTCGGCAGATGGAAGCCAGACTAGCCGCGTGGTGAACATTTCGAGCAACGGCCACGAATTGTCTCGTGTGAGATTCGAGGATTGGAACTTCGAGGTATGCTAGAGGATAGCATGGATTCTGTTACCGATTGTGATTCTAACCAAACTTGCATGAGTAGATTGGCCCCTACAATCGGTGGTATGCATATGGCCAGTCCAAGTCGGCGAACATGTTATTCTCGGTCTCGCTTGCTGCGCGATTTGCAGACAAAGGACTTATATCAGTGAGCCTTCATCCAGGGGTAATCCGCACTAACCTCAGTTCTCACCTTGATAACACTGCTTGGCCTGAACTCGGTACGTGCTATCCAAATGTCGGCCTGAAACTTTCATTGTCGCTAATACGCTCCAAAGCCGAGATTGGACGGAATCTTGCCTTGCCTCGATTTGGTGGCTTCAATGCCAAGAGTCAACAGCAAGGTGTCGCAACCTACGTCTTCGCAGCGTTCCATGAGTCCGTATCGATGCAGAGTAAGTGGTTCAAAGCCATACTTCTCTTGCAAGACGAGCTGACTGACTAAATAATAATAGCCAACGGAAGATACCTTGAAGATAGTCAAGTCGCGGCTCTGGAAGATTACAAGTGCTGGGGCCGAGACCCTACAGACGCAGAAAGATTGTGGAAGCTAAGTGAGACACTTGTCAAGCAGGAATTTAATTACTAGACTCTGGATAATGTTCCACCAGGGAGACCTCTTTTGAAGATTTCTGCTATGTTACTAGTTCAATACAAATCACTCGTATCATCAATGTCAATTTCATCAAGCTGTCACGACCTAAGGCCCCTAACTTGGACTATATACATAATAGATATACTAAAACTCCTGACTTTCCATAACTACATAGATTGTGTGGTTTTTAGCTATAATGTTAAGTATTTCATTTTTGGTACGAGAAATATGATAAAGGGAAGTTTAAACACAGAGACCTAATAATCATATATGTCATATCGTGGAATCTTCTGAAATGTTTCGTTAGGGGGTGGCCCCACAATAAAGAAATTGTATACATATAATGTTTATTGATAGCCCAATAGCACTCTAGACCCAGATAAAAGCTCACCATTTCTCGCCATAAGGTGGGCCCAACGACTGGCCCCATTGATACGATTGACCTGCATCCCCATGCACCCAACAAGGGCAGCCGTTAATCTCGGCGTTACTCAGTAGAGCCATGTCCGCTGCCTCCCGTAGTGCCAGACGTGTAGAACGAATCGTTCGTCCGCACTCATCATACCACGAACAGGAAACTCCGTGCGTCGGGTCCCTCGGATGTAGACGCAAAGGTAGTTGCATCAGCCACGTACATACGGCCCATGATTAGCTCGAAACGATACTCCTCGAAAGAGATTTCCTACGGTTTAGCATCTTCACTCTCATCCTCTTGGTCCTCAATTCCTTCCTGGAGGGTCCTTCGGGTCTCTTCTTCGTAGTCGGCCACACAATAGTTGTGGCATGCGAAGAAAATTATTTCATACTCAGCACCAAAGCTATATAAGATTGAATCCCTGAATAGAGAAGGATAGCCCCATTCACCTCCGTTGAGGGATGCTGTTGTCGTGATTGGGTTTTAAATAGTCGACCAAAAATCCTCGGATGATGGCTCATAGCAGGTCTGAAGCCATAGAGGAGGCTCACTGCCCTCTTCGCGTTCTGCACTTGGTGAATGTATACGATCCAAAACCTCTTGTTCGGAGGTTAAGAGGTTCTACACGGACCTAATCCGACGTTCTCGTTTTTGATTGGCGTAAGGCTATCACAAAACATGAGCGCTTGGTTAATTGAATTGGTAGAGGACCTGAATTATATACCTCACGGCCACGAACTCTGAGATTGATAAATTCAGAGAAAAGTTGTTTGCGTTGGGCCTCTGTAGATAGGCGCGAGTATTCTTGCCATCGCTTCTAAGATGTTATTAGTATCGTGCGGGCACTAACAAAGGCAGAGGCATACCAAGAGAAAGAGGTCCGCTTCCCGGACTATTAGATCAGTCATTTGAGGCCAGAATGGTGCCCACGAGGGCTAGGAGGCGTTTGTTGGGTAAACTGTGAGGAATTTAAGGTATGAGTCCAACTTTGTTGTTCAAGACCGGAGACCGAAGTGGTAATACGGGAAACTATTGGTCGGTACTGGGGGTCAAACTGATACATGACTTGCTATTTATTAAGTCCAATTTACAAGGTCTATTCATTAGTAGCTACCTCGTCACTGAAATCAAAGATGTGAGGCAACAGCCCCTGTGGAGCGGTCTATTAGCGGCTAACCTTACGGCCGAACATGATTCGCATAAATAAGCGATTAAACACAATCAAACAAACTATCACACTAGTTATTTCACAGTTCATGCTAACCTTGATTGAACAAGTTGTTTATATCCTACTAAAAAGGGAGATTGATCGCTACAGAGTATGCCAGGTACGACGTTGCCCTTTCAAGGATGTGTCCCTGCATAAGGGATCTGCTCAGGCCCCTGTTTAAGGTCGAATAACCTCCCATTCTTCGTAAAGATCAACAGGGTCTCTTGCTTTCTCCAAGTTCACGGCATTCCAACCCATCTGGGCATTTGACAGTGCCAACCTACATTCCACCCACTTCCAAGCTGGCCTCCCATTGGGTGAAGACAATGTTTACTCGGAAGGCACGCAATTCGCGTGCCATTGCGCCCTGGAGCTCTACTTAAACGCCATGAGACGCATTGGCGTTTAGGTGTTTCTCTTCGATAACATACGACCAATCGACAACAAAAAACCGGCCTTTGACAACGATCGCGATCGCAGCAAGTCAATTATCTCCTAACAAGATGCGTTTCTCTACAGTAAGAAATATACAATCCTACCTTCTTTCGGCTCTAACAAGCAATTCAGACTCTCGTCTCCGCGGCCCTTCTCGCCGTCGCTCAGGCCGGCGTTCCCGCCGTGAGCCTTGAGTTCCAATCTTGGGAGTCCTGCGATATCGGTGCTCCAGCTCGTGGTGAACCCAAGTCCAAGGCCAATCTCGTCGCTACTTCTGTGACTTGTGAAAAGACCACCGTCAACCGTGACTGGAGCATCGATCACTATTCGTTCAAGGCCTATCTTGCCACCAAGGAGTCCGTCTTCTGCAGCGGTATTCACGTCTGGAACAACGCCGACTGCTCCGGCGATGACGACTACTTCATGCCCCTGAGCGGCGAGCCCGTTGTTCAGGGCGTCTGTCTCCCTGACTTCTTGGATCCTGGCTTCGTTTCCTTCAAACTTGAGTGCGGTTACCCCGGTATCCACGGCGCCGAGCTTGGCGCCGGTGGTGAGGGTGGTGAAGGAGGTGATGCTGATGACAACGACTCTGGCTTTTAAAGTAAAATCAGGACGAGCGCGAATTACCGTGATGGCATGATTCTTCTTATATCCTGTTTTATTCTATCATTAGTCAGTTTTAATCCAAGGAAATCCAGGGGAATACCTTGGTGTCAAGAATGATGGCGATTTCGTCGTAAGATTTACCCGCAAAAAGTGATTAAATCATTCCCGCCCCTCAGACTCAGCCCACTTTTTTCTCCAACGTGCAACGTCGCTGCATTGTCCCCACCTCCCCAGGGTCAACGTTCGGTCTAAATAAACGCGGTTTTTGTTCAGTCCCAGAACTGCACGCGCCGATCATGGCGGGCCGATCAGACGCGTCCCGCCGGATGATCCCGTGGCTGTATGACTTGGTCCTGTGGCTCTTCACCTGCGCGCTGGACCTCTTCTTTCGTGAGATCTACCCTCGAGGTGCATGGCGAATCCCTGAAAGAGGACCGGTGCTGATTGTCGCTGCCCCTCATGCCAATCAATTTGTTGATTCGGCGATTTTGATGCACTTGCTTAAGTCGCAGGCGAAGCGACGTGTCTCTTTCCTTATTGCTCAGAAATCCATGAATGAACCCTACATCGGCACCCTGGCATCATGTATGGGTGCACTCCCAGTCGTCCGGTCCATGGATTTGACCAAGCCTGGAAAAGGCAGAGTCTATCTACCCGACCCTGAGAATGATCCGACTCTGATTAACGGTATCGATACCGATTTCACCCAGTCAGAATATATGACGGGCGGATCGCTCACTGTCAAGGGTCCTGGTGGGCCGCAGACTGCTTCTATCGAAGAAATTCTTAGTGCTACCTCTTTGCGGCTCAAGAAGCCATTCGACGCTCCACTTTCCGAGGACGGTCGCAAAGGAGCAACTTTCAAGGTCGCTCCCCACGTCGACCAAAGCCGTATGTTCTCAGCTGTTTACAAAGAGCTCTCTAATGGAGGCTGTATTGGCATTTTCCCCGAGGGTGGTAGCCACGATCGCTCTAACTTGCTACCGCTGAAAGCCGGTGCCGCCTTGATGTCCCTTGGAGCCCTGGCTCAGGATCCAAATTGCGGGTTGTCCATCGTTCCATGTGGCATGAACTACTTCCATGCGCACAAGTTCCGCTCCCGTGGCGTGATTGAGTTCGGTCGACCCATTCATGTGCATCCTGATCAGGTTGAAGCCTTCAAGGCTGGCGGTACCAGCAAGCGCAATGCTGTGGGCTCTCTTCTTGAAACCATTTACGAGGGTCTAGAGTCTGTCACGCAAATCAGCCCCGATCATGAGACTTTGATTTTGGTTCAGTCCACCCGGAAGCTTTATAATCCCATCAGCAAGAAAATCCCTCTTCCTCTGGTGATCGAGTTCAATCGCCGCCTGTTGAAGGGATACACTCGACATCGAGATGATCCTCAGATCAAGAGTCTCCGGAAAGCTGTAACAGAATACAACAGGCGCTTGGAGTCACTTGGAATCAAGGACCACCAGGTAGAGTGGGGAAATCTCGAGGAGAAGCCATGGTGGCTTACGCTGATCACCTTATTCTATCGCCTCTGCAAGCTGATGGTTTTGAGCATTGGCACCTTGCCAGGTGTTTTGCTCTTCTGGCCTGTCTTTGTCACAACAAAAGTGATCTCAGAAAAGAAAAGACGACGTGCACTTGCTGCTTCTGTGGTCAAACTTCAAGGACATGATGTCGTCAGCACTTGGAAAATTTTAGTCGCTATGGGACTTGCACCCACCCTTTACGCTTATTATACCATTATTGTGACTGCGTGGCTCCGTTACAATCGCTATGACGGTTACTACACCCACTCAGTTCCCTGGTGGATGGCGGCAAACACTTATGTCCCTAACTTCGTTCCTCTTTGGGCATTTGCTATGAGCTTTTACGTTTTTATGATATTTGTCAGTTTCGCAGCTCTTCGATTCGGCGAAGTTGGCATGGACATCATCAAGTCCCTCCCGCCGCTTCTCGTGGCACTCAACCCACTCTCATCTTCCTCGTTGGTTAAGTTGCAAGCCCATCGTGAAATGCTTTCTGAGCGGGTCACTAAGACCATCGACGATCTCGGATTCGGTATCATGCCGGACATTGATGCTGAAATCCCGTCTGATTCATACAAACTGGATGCTTATCAATCTCTATTAAAGAGCATGCCGCCAAGCGAACCTGAGAGTCGGGAGAGCAGTCGCAGCAGATCCAATGGGCCCGCAAATGCCCCCCGCATGAAGGCATTGAGCACGGTCACTTCGGAAGGAGACTTGGAGGAGGTGGACCGGAAGATTCAGACAATTAAGAAGGGCAGAGGAAGACGTTCCAACACGATCACTGGGTACGAGACTGGCGAATCGATTTTGAAATATCAACCCCCGATCACAGAAGAGGATAAGAAGAGGCGGTAGTTGGTTCTACTGCTTTCAGCTTGGAAATCTGGGCTTTAGTGAGGTGACTCCTGATTACTGTGTACATGACAACCTCATATCTTACTCGTTGCTCCCTTAATGGAAGCAATCAAATTCACTAGATCGGGATGCCGATCATTGTCTTGACATCAATGGAGATCCCTCCAATAAGTGGATCAATCATAACTTTGACCCGTCAATTGCTTCAGATAGCGCCGCCCACTCCCAAACCTTCTGAAAAGACGCCTGCCATGTTCTGGAATGTGGGAGTGCGCTGGCATACCTTATCAACTCCCATACGGTCCTGGATCGACATCCCTCTGCCCAATCTGGAACTGGAATGCTACACCTGCCTTCTGACTGGTGCCCACGAAAAGTTTGACACTCCCCCGCCACCGAATATGACGCAGAAATTCATTCATTGCCCATTCAGACTTGATCAGGGCATCGAGGAGCGTGCTAGCCGCGTTTCAGTCCAAGGCCATCGCCATTCCAGCCGTTTCCCGCCATCTCAATAATCGTAATTCCCACGCAAAGGAATGATCAATCCGTACTTATAAAGACCAGCCTGACGCTGCCAGTAGTGTCTTAGCCATCAATCACAATCTATCACATCACAAACCTATCCGCAGGTTCCCAGATCTAATCTCGATCTCGATCTCGAGCTTGGCAATCATGCATTCCACACTCACAGCCCTCATCTTTCTCTCCACACCCATCCATGCCGCAACCACAGCGCGCATTTGGACACACTTTTACCCATCCTGCCCAGGCGAGCCCTTTGCAGACCTGAGCACCTATGAAAATTACGAAGAAACCGTCCCCACAACAAAAATCTCAGCAGGCATCTGCACTCAAGTCGGCGTTCCATCTTACGAGCACAACCTCGTCAGCGCCATCTCAATAGATGCCGAGCTCCTCTCCAACGTAAAGGGCCACAATTTCCCACCGGAGGACGGCCCAAGCTGCAACATCACCGTCCACGAAGTCCCAGAATGCATTGACGAGCCCCTTCTCAACAAGGAATTGCACAACGGAGTCGAAGTGAGCGAGTGTCATGAGCGCAATTTCGCCGCTTACAGCGATGTCTGGGTTCAACTTGTTTGCGAAGGCGAACAAAATGAGAATGATCACCACATGGTGCAAGAACAGCAAGAGCAAACTGCTTCTGAGTCTCTAGCGGATCAAGAGCAAGATATCCCCCGCATTGGACAGACTACTTCTATCCAGCAGTCAGGCGATGTCCAGACACCCGGCTCGAACGCTAACTCGTGGCACCTTGCGCAGACGCAGAGCTCTGAGCGCGAACCTGAGCAGGAGAGTCGGGTGAACAATGTTGGTCATGAGGAGAGTGATGCGATTGTGCACCGTATCATGGAGGAGTTGAGGAGCAAGGCGCAGGGAATGAATTTGGTTTCTGGCAAGACGAATGCTACCCGGCAATTGAACGGGACCCTTGTTTCCAATGGTACTGCGCCTGCTAATGGGACTATTGTTTCGAGGCGGAAGTTGTCTGTTTTGCGGAATCGGCCTACGCGTTTGTATTAGGGGGACTTACTGTACACGGGAACTTTGTTGGTTGTTTTATATGCTTGGATCTTTAGGAAATAGTTTTGTCGATAGTTTAAAAATTAAGAGGAATATAGCATTTGATTTATGTCATGAATCACGAATATGTAGTCAAAGGCAGCAGTGGTATCATTTAGGCTAGAACCGCAAGAGATAGAGAAGGGGTTTCACACTACGTATCTTGTAGTACAGACAGAGAAATGTAGCATTGAAAGTGCTCGAACGCTTTATAGATGCATATGTAATCCAGAATATAACGAAGACGCGGTCCTAGTTTCTTGCCTCAGTCTAGAATCCAAAGCTATCCAACAAGGAATTAGCATCAGGCTCATGAAACATAGTTGGAGGTGGTTTCGGCTTCGGTTTAGTTGCTGGCTTTTGCTGGATTTCATCAGCAACGGCACTATTATTCGCATCGGCAGATACAGATGCAGAACTAGTTAGTCGAACTGGCAAATCAGCGACGACAAGACTGCTTCGGCGGCGAAGTAGCTTCCGGTAATCGACACCGTTCTGGTCGAGCTCGAGCGCAGGCTGATTTTGTAGCGTCTTTGAGGTTGGAGGTATGCCCAGGAACTCCCAGTGGCGGACCAGGTCTAGAGCGAGGAAATCACAGCCCATGCGGTCGTAGAGTCGGGCGTTGCGGAGAACAAATTCCCACTCTTCGACTGGGCGAACTTGAGAGGCGCCTTTGAGTGTTTGTAGCGTCTTTTCGCGAAGCTGTTGGTAGAGCACCACTAGGGCGGGGTCATTAGAGAGATAGGATTTGGACTGGAGAGTAACTCTTCCTGGGCTTCCTGGTGAAGCTGGAGTTGGTAGAAGGAGAGTCTCGATCGGGGACTAATCAAATTAGTTTACCGATTTGTCACGGTGCTGGGAATAAACTTACAATGAGCGATCGTACGGCCATGTCTCGCCGTCCAAGCATCCAGAAGGCCCAAGATGCCTGCCATCGGTTGCCCTCAGCAGCGGCTTCTGGCAAAACTCTCTCCTCTAAGAGTTCTCGAAGGACGGGGCCATGGTCCCCTTCGTACGCTCGAGTGATTGCAATTGCGAGCTGGATGTCACCCATCTGGTTAGCGACGACGTTGGCGGCATCTCGCAGGTGATCAGCCAAAAGGAAAAAGGAAGCGGCGTATTCTTGAATTAGGTCAGTTGAAGTCTGGAACGGTCTTTTATTGGGAAGCTCACCAAATCGCCGTTTTCCAAGCAATGCATAAGCATTCTTTAGTGCAGATGTCTTCCATCGCGCCTCCTTAAAGTCATTGGCAAGCAAGCGCTGGGTAGGACCTTGCTCCCGATGCCAATGTGCAATTCGCCAAAGACCTTGAAGAATGTTCTTCTTTCTGAGGGCAAGGTAGTATAGAGAACAATCGATGGGGTTCCTTTCCTCCGTCTTGGTGTACTCATTTTTAGCCACGGACTCGAGTTGTGCTTTCTGGAAAGGGGTCAGTCAAAATTTACAAGAGACTCAGGATGGAACAGGCGTACCAAAGATGTCAAGTCCGATAACCACATGAACAGACCGCTCTCGCGAGCAGCCTTCCATGTGAGCTTTCCGTTGAATTGACGCGAGACAAGATCTGTGAGGATATCCTGGCTGCCACTATGGAAAGCCCAAACAATTTCTCGCCATGACACACGGTCTTTATTTGCCACTCCTTGACTCTTTCGCAGCATGTGCTGCCGGAAGAAAAGAAGAAAGCGTGCCGCATTGTCATCCATTGATCGTCGATGCTTTTCGACAGTCGCAACACACTCGATCGTATCCACTAATCGGAATTGCTCATGGCTAGACAGCTGTGGCAATGCAATACGGGCAAGATTCTCGTTGAGGATTGCGGCTGTTCTTTCATCGATGACTGAGGATTCCTCCTCCTCGGCAGAAGCGTCGGTAAAGGAAGAGCGCATCTCTTTTGAGGCGAGGGTCTGTGATACCTGTGATTGTTAGACCAGAATTATGCATACGTGATGCTAAGACGTACCTCTTCTTCACCATAGAAGTTCTCTAGTGGCATATCTAGGAAACCATCCAATTCGTCTCCCTCCGAGTAGAATTTCAACTTTTTGTGGAGAGTCATCAAAATGGAATGGACCAAAGCAGACTTGCCCGCCAGAATACACTGTGCCAAGAATTGAGGGTGGAAGACAGGCAGTGGGCCATTCAAGCGACTGACAACATCGAAGAGGTCAACAGTTGGCTGCCCACGGGACGGAATGCGCAGTCCAGAAACAAGATGATCTGCAACATTGATATCCTTGTCGTATACAAATAGTTGGTTTCCGGCACCTATGACTAGGTGGCCGTGAGTGAGCCAGCATGAGTCTCCGATGGGGTGAGGTGTGAGGTCTCGAATCCAGATCTCCCGGATTTGGGTCCATGAAGGATTGGAATCCAAATAATCATAGCGTAGCTGAGAAAGCAGAATGACCTTATGAGGGAAGCCAACGGCTAATATAGACTGCTTGTCTGGAGTGGAGGTCCAATCGAGGTCTCTGATAATATCATGCTGGGCAAAATGCTCTTCAAACTCCAGCTGAGAATTGTTGGTGTCCCAAATAGTCAAGTGTGTCCGATCTTTATCCACTAATGCGGCTTTACGAATGGTACTTCCACTGGCTAGCGAGGGGTTCTCAATGCCAGTGTCAACCGTCGACTTCAGCAACCACTCCACTTTGGACTTTTCACGATCAACGTTGGCTGTCCAGGTGCGTACGACACCACTATGGGTGTAGGAGAGAGCAATATCAGGAGAAAATGTATCAAAGGAACCCGAGGTTTCGGCTTTGGGTCCCGCTGGGTCTACGGGTAAAATATAGGCCAAATCTTCCTGTAATCCCATATCAAACGTGCAGAACTTGCGTAGCTGGCAACTCTGCTCTGTTTTTGCCAGGCCATAGTGCTTAGTTTGAGGATCCCATTGAAGTTCCCATGCTATACCGTGCATGTCAGCACCAATAGTTGCCACATAAGCCAAGCCTGGGCTCGCCTCTGGTGTGGGAAGTGGAAGCACGCATAATGGCTTGCTTGACAAAGTAAAGGGCAAATGCGCCAATCTCTTGGCGTGGTAAGAGCTGTAGTCATACAGCGAAATTCCATTATGGTGAAGATTGACGAGGAAATTGCCATTCTCAATCATGCAGGTCCGGTGAATATGTTCTTCGGATAATAGCATGCTCTGATGGATAAGCATCGATCCACCATCACGTCTCTTTTGCTTCCAAATCATGGCTTTGTTCTCGTCCGTTCTGGAAATGAGCGTGTCGCCAGTTGCGTTTCGCACAATCTTTTTCACAGGAGCAGTATGTCCGGACCAAGATGCCTTGGGTATAATCCGATGCTTCCGAGGGGCGGGATCGAAGAAAACATCAACCTTCGAGTCATACCACTCAATTCGACCGTCAAAGTGGTGTACAACGATGCTGAGTCTATCGTCCGATGTGTTGCTCTGAAAAGCACGTATTTGGGCATAATCTTCTTGAGCTCCCAAACTAGACATGAATCCAAACTCCAGACCTTCGACATGCAAGATGTTGAAGACACTCAATTTTGTCTTCGCTTTCGAGCCAATGTCTTCCAACGCCCATGCAGATATATGGCCTTGGCCATCAATCACCATACATATTTCTGGGCTTTTGTTCGCAACTTCGATGAGATGTTCCAGTGCGTGATTTTCCTTGTTACTAGCGTTTCGTTGAACGGCGCGCTCTGTCGCGACGCAGAAATCTCGGCTATCCAGAATGAATCCGTACCGTCTCTGTAGTCCCTCGTCTTTTTCCGATGCATCTCGAGGCTGGACAGATGCTTCCATGTCGATATCCGCCCAAAGCTGCAATGGTGAAAGGGCATGGTGATCCGTCACGGCCCACACTCGGATCTTATTGTCGGCGCATAGGGTGTAAAGAACATTTTCGACCGATTGCTCACGGTGATATGGTAGACGCCAGTGTATTCCCGTTATCACATTCGGATGAGGAAGATATGAGACCTCAAACCGCACTTCATTCGCTCCAAAGGCTAGCCGTCTCCATACCTTGGCCACGCGATCATATTGTCCTACCGTCACCACCAAGGCCGCGTCGGGGGAGAATTGTGCGAATTTCAACGGACCTGCAAGCCTCCGTTGCCATACCAAGCGCGGTGTATCATCGAGAATCCAAAGGGCGAGGCGGGAACTGCCAACTAGCAGCTCATTCGGGGAACCCCACGATATGGTACGAGTCGGCTCGTCATCGTCGGCGCGGAAAGTGTGAGCGAGAGACCACTAGATAGTATTCCAATGTCAGTTATCTGTTTAAGTCTTCCATGCGACATTGTAATTTGCATAGAAAGCTCCAACGAGTGGAGTTCCTGTTGTGCGCACCTTGGGTGTCTCGCCCTGGATACCCCACGGTTGGTACACGAAGACATCCGAGCCACCACACACTGCAATCTTCCCCGATGCCTCATTGATAGTGACCGCCTCGAGCTTTTCGGTGTCGTCGACATAGATGGTTTGAAGAATTGTCTGCGGACCGCCGAGGATGACCAGCGCGTGGCCAGATATGTACGCCTAAGGTTGACACGGGTCAAGGTCAGCGAACAGGACAAGTTGGGGGGGCGGACGAGCTGTAGAGGAACTTCAATATCAAAAGTCTTACAATCACACGAAGTCCATCCCACAGTGCAGTGCTGAACGACTGGAGCTTCGCTGGGGGTCTCCCCGGCAGTACCGCTCGCATAGAGGCGGGTGGATTAAAAGGTTGACGCTCGTTGCGCTGGGAGCCACGTTACACCATTGCCAGATCCCAGATATTTCTGGGAGACGAGATATTGAAGGATGAAGAGCAAATAGCCAATAGCCAATACTAGCTGTGATTCCGGGGTTGAGTGATCTTGTATCATGCGCAGGGGATCAAAGCGGGAGGTTGATTACGCTTTCTGCTCCACTCAGTGTGACCACTGATGATGATCGCCATGAAATCACACGTTCTGTTCTACACCGGTCACTAGTTCTTTTCTAGCTCCTTGCTTTGCTATCTCATTTTTGAGAACCCAGAAAATATATGACTCTAATTGTGAAGATTCATACTAGAGTAGATCTTCTAAGGTATAGCTATGAAGCTATAGCTGTTATCCTGATAAGGATTGCTCGTGATCCACACAGTATACATTTACAAGGACTTCTCATTTCCAACAGCACTCAACTGCATTTTATGCCCTTAAAGAGGCCTCCGCTGCTGGTAGAAGATTCACATGCTGGTTGTCACATTCAATCATGTCCAGAAAATACATTGTATACCCAAAGACCCAAACAGGGTCCAAAAATCCACCAACCCCTTATATGCTGCGCCGGCTGATATGCATGCTGGGACAAAACAAAATTGAGGATCACAAAAGGCATGAAGAGAAAGTATAGTCATCACGGATGTACAGGGACCTCTAGGGTCATCACAGAAAGGAGGTCATATATTGGAGGAAAAGGGTCAAGGTCGTCGATTCGCAGATTTGCGACCGTCAGTTGGGGACTCGGGAAGATCATCATCCACGAACCGAACGCTTGTTGCGATAGAATTTCCACGGCCAGTACGGGGTCGTATGGAAGAAGCAGAACGACCAGTGGAATCAGCACGAAGCAGCCGGCTGGCAAAAGGGGTATGTAAGGGCGTGGCGGGAGTAGTGGACATCTGAGCCAGTGCCCTCGCGCGGGCAGCTCGCTTGGATGGCGATGTCAGGTAGCTTGGGGTGGCTAATGGGCTTGCGGATATCGGCTCCTGTGAATTTGTTGTAATGTCGGCCAGTTTAAAGGGGGTCTCAGCTGGATTCCGATACCACGGGTCGAACAAAGCTCCTGAACCATTCACGTCAGGAACGTTAGAGAATCGAGCAGGCGTCATGGACGGGCCTAAGGATGGGCCAGGTAAATCTCGCGCTTCCAGTTTCAGTCGAGCATTCTCCAACCAGTGGCGGAAGAGATTTCTCGAATGTTTTCGTAAAGTTCGTTCACGCATTGCTTCAGAAGTCTCAACTGTGTTTCTCATTTGGAAGATACGCAGGCTGAGCTTACGAAGTGCTCCTCCAGCCTGGTGGAGGACGTGGGTACGGTAGAAGTTGTCTGCTTCATCCTCCATCTCGCGGCGAATGACAAAAGTCTCTGACATTTGAATGAGTTGATGAAAGGCGACTTGATGCAAATAATGATAATCAGCATCCTGGTAGTCTTGCACTCTCTTGAGCGCTACTCCATGCCATCGAGAGAAACACTCGAATGAATCGTCAAGCACTTTGCCACGATCGACATCTTCCGCCTGCTGCTGCATATCCATGATTGCATGGGTCTTAGACCTCCAGGTGGCGAGTGCGTTAGCTGCCAAATTCATCTTTATTTTTCGTCGCACCTTGGCGTAGGCGTCTTTCCGACGCTGCTTGGCAGAGGCTAGGGTAGCCTGACGCCAATCCTTTAAGGACCGCTTCATCAGAAAGTAGAAGCGTGCATCGTTAGCCCAGGCTTCCATTTTCTGGTTTTGCTCGTGCTTCGCTCTCCAAGCCGTGAGAGACTCTTGTGCCAGCCGAGGAGCATAAAACTCAAAAGCAGTGTATTCACGTTCACGTTGAATAATCAGTCGTTCTCGCCAGAGGGCTAATTTAGAGCGTGCCAAATCTTCTGTCCGGTGCTCCTCGTGGGCTTCGGCATTGAATAGCAATCGTGTATAAGTATCTCGAGTGTTTGTGACAAATCGAGTAAACACCTCCCGCTTAATGCGCTGCTCATGGATTCTGCGCATTAGCTGGAACCTTTCCATGAGAATCCACTTGTACATGATTTCCATTTTCAGTCGCTCATCAATTCGTGCACGGAGAGCCAGGCAGCGCAGTGTATCATTCCAGGATGTCCACGCGTTCTGCTGGACTCTCTGCCGATCCATCTCTTGCGCTTGGTCCATCTTTCGAGCCTTTAAAATCCATTTTGACAGCGCACGTCGAAGCACCCTGGCATCGACTCTGTCTGTGATTCGAGAAGCCGCGGGGGCCAACCGGGCTTGGATCTTCCATTCACCAAAAGCTTCTGTCAAGACTAAGTGGCGCTGGGTATTTTCAGCTAGCTGCTGTGCAGATCCAATGGTTTTCATCTTCTGAGACCACGCTTGAAGCACAGCTCCCAGGGCGGATCGCCTATTATGCACAGCTATTTCGTGATCACGCTCTCGGTTGGTGCGAAAGTTTTGCAACCAGTAGAGAAGTGAACGCCTCTTAAGCCGATAGTCATACCATTCAGGCGCACGACGCTCACAAAATCCCCAAAACCATTGCCAATATGAGGCATGTTGTAGACTTTTCTGGTGAACGATGACTGCTTGGCTCTCCGCCTGCTTAATATCCAAAAGTTTCTTACGCCACTTATTGAACGGTCTCTGCAGGGCGAAACGTTGGGCTTTCAGCTCATTCACAGCAGTTATCTCGCGCCAGGCATTGAAGTACTTGATACTCAGGACATGTCTCCGGGCTGCTGATGTACGAGCAACTTCTTCAGATGTGAGTTGGGCCCAGTGGGTAAAGGCTTTGGTCATCAAATACAGATCCCGAGCGCGGTTGGCACGTTCATCCAGGTGTTTGAAGAAGCGCTCTGTCCTAGCCGCATGGCGCTTCTGTTGGATTATTGACCGCCACGGCTCGAATGCTTGTCGAAGCAATGTACACCGGTCACGGTTTACAGCAATTGTTTCCCTCCTTTCTCGTGTTTGTCGCGCTTGAAAAGCACGTTTCAACCACTGGGTCAGTATTTTGCGGCACATTGCCCGCTGTCGATACATATTGAAAGTAGATGCATCCCGGAGTAGATCCGAGAGCTGGGGTCGGTAAATGTTTTCTGGTGGTGGTTCTTCTTTGTCAAACGAGTCCTGTTCTAGGGCCTGTGACACACTAGACTGTGTTTCTTCGGAATCCCCACTATCTGAAGAGGCAACCGAAGGTGTATGGCGGGAGTGTGATGAGGCCACTATCCTCTGGGAACGATCACGATCGACAGCCGCCCGTGCCACCACTCCGTTAGTCAACGGTGCCACCTCACTGTCCACTTGTTTACTTTGAGCGTTGTCAAATCTGCTTATTAATCGGCGACCAACATCCAAGAATTGGGCGATCAATTGTGTGCGATCTGGCGATTTAGGTGTGTGGTGTGCGTTGGGTTTCGGGGATAATTTATGCTTCGCGAAATCGGGTTTTCCAGTTTGGAGTCGTGACATAGACGACCGGGAGCTTGGTCTTTCAATGAAACTTCTCTGGGTGGCATCTTCGCGAATATCAAGCGTGGTATTAAAAGACGCACGTCTCCTGGGTGTGACCGGAGTTCCATTCGTTATTGGGTGATGTTGGTGCCCAGTTTGGCTATGAGTGCCATCATCCGAGTAATGTCCATTCTCCACTGTATCATTGAATCCTGTAGAGCCCTCGTCGCCCAGCTCAATTACAATTCCCATATGTTGTAGCGTATTCTCGAATCTGTCGAAGAGGGTCGGTCCTTGGACGTCTTTGCTTCCCATCTTGAACAAGAAGCGCAAACACGCCTGGCGAGGATCAGGGTTGACGCCATGTTCACGGACTACCTCGTCATAGGCTGTAAAAAGCGCTCGAAACGGGGTTCGCTGAACCTTAGGATTCCCTTCGGCGCGGGTGACGACTTGGTAGAGGAAACCGACATCTAGCAATTGAATTACAGGTCAGATTACAGCTCCTAGAAAATAATATGGTAGAAATAACAGTCCTACCATCATCTGAAAGAGAGGAGATCTCTTCTGGGGAGGCGCGCCGCTTGGAGGATATCGGAGGCATCGAAATTTCGCGACTTAAGGCGCGCTTGTCGCATCTGGGTCATAGAGCCGACGGACCAAATAAATCATCGCGAAAGCGGGACAGGCCCGATCGGAAAATAAAAGCGCAGATACCTGCCTGCGAATCAGAAAGCAAAAACAAGAAAATCCAAGGTCAAACCAGCGCCATGGCCAGTGGCTCGGGTTGTTTTGGTGGTCGCGACAGAAACAGCTCCACCATCACGTGGAGGTATGCTTAGATAATGATAGCATATTGATGCCTCAGGCTATGTATGCGTGATTCAATTCCAACGTCTAGCTTCCAGATCTGCTTGTTTTGAGATAGCTCATCACATTATCTACATTCTCTCATAATGCCTACAAAAATTCGTCCAGTTGAGAAAATTGCTAAAGCTGCTGCGCAGTGCTCTGTAGAGGTATGCTTAAGCGAAAACTCCAATATAATCCAAGCTAATTGCTATTCCCCCAGGCTGCGGCGTATGGCAAATGCGTAGTCTCGGACTACAACTCCGTTCACAAGGATATGTGCGCTAAGGAGTTCATGAGACTGAAGGATTGCTTCCTTGTAAGAGCATTCAAGCAAGCCTTTTGACCCCCCACATGTTAACAATCCCACGCAGGCTGCCTCTAAAAAGGGTTGAACGGAAGCTCGAATTCTACCCAAATGGCTCTCTACGCCATATTTAGGTCCCAGGGCGTGTGGTTTGTTTCTGGCGCAATTTGAGCGAATCTACATGGTGTTTTTCAAGATTGGCTGGATGGGTCTACCGGTCATCGGCACGATGTGTCTCTGTAATTATATGCTGCTCGGCCTGCGTGCCGCAATGCAACAAAACTGAAATCCTCAAGATGACCTTGGAATGGGGATCACCGATCTCAGAATACTTCGTAACTCCCAATCCGACTAGGTAGTCACTCTTCCATCACTTGAAGTACCAACTAAAACAGCAAATCTCACGTAGCTAGAGCATGGACCTTGGTGACATTAAGAACTTCATCCACCGAGGCGGATTCATTCATCGCTGCCACTATGGTAGTATCAGCATCAACCAAAGAAATACCATGGGGATAATATACTCACTACTGTGCGGGCTACAGCCATAAACATAAGCGGGTATGCCAATATACCGGTAATGCTTGCAATCTGTAGCACCCATAGAGGGAATCAGCCTTGGATGAAACCCGCCGACGGTATTGACATTCTCTTCAAGATGACCAATATTAGGGTGGTTGATGGATGAAAAGCTACTCGGATTGCTAGCAGCTTCTTGTCGCTTGAGCTCTATCGTAGCATCGGGATATCGAGGAACCACGGCTTCGATGACAGCCATAACTTCAGCCGCCACCAGTCCTACTGGCAATCGTATATCAAGCTCAAATTTGCAGCTTTCGGGTATCATGTTGACTTTGACACCGCCTGAAATGGTTCCAATATTTACAGTGGGTAAAGCAATGATGGTAGATGTACCCGAACCCATTGCCTTGTCCACAGCTTTCAGGGTGTCTGAATCCTTCAGATGCGAACCAATCTCAGGCGGTGGGTTCGGAGTGATAAAATCAATCGCATCCACGACATCGGCAAGGAAGATAGTAGCGGTTCGTACAGCACCCTTGCTAAAATTTTGTTAACTTTCTTCTCAAGGTATATTGCAAGAACTTAGTCCTTGCCTCAGGTTCAAGTACGCCCCAAGTGCTCCTTTGGTAGCTACAGATCCAGAAAGCCTCAATGTGCCTTTTTCGGAAAATCTGATGGTTTGACCAGATGGTTCTGCACTCAACATGACATCTCCACCCCAGCGCCCTCGGTCCTCCTTGATCAGGAACCCTGTGCCCCAGCGGCCGCCGGTCTCTTCGTCAGACACCGCAAAAAGAGCAACACTCCCGCGAAGGGACTCTCGCTGAGTGAAGAGATAGGCATAGGCAATTACCAATGATGCTGTGCCAGACTTCATATCAACAACCCCTCTTCCATAAATACGTCCGGCCTCAACATCACCAGACCAAGGATCACGGTTCCAGCCGCTTGTGTCATCTGCTACGGGAAAGACATCTATATGACCGTTCAGAATAACGCGAGGGCCCGGACCTTTGCCGCCTTGGAACTCGCTGACAACATTAGGCTGTCCCTGCTGTGGCTCGATGACTTTGTAGGGTATGCCTAAATCAGACAAGTACTGAGTGAGGTCTTTGGCAGCCGCCGTAGTATTACCAGGCGGATTGGGGGATGCAGCTCGGACAAATGCCTGAAGTAGTTGAACCTGACTATCTTTGTCGGCCTCCAGGGCTCCTAAAAGAACTGATTTATCACTCATGGTTTGTTGAATGATTCTCAATACAGAAAAGGCTTATAGGTAGTTTGTGGAGCTATATATTTTTTAAGGACTGGAGTTGACTCATTCAGGTATTGGACTTTGGACATATCCATAGGGAAGGGGTTTCGGGGAACCGAAGCGGAATAGTGCGAAAGCTACCCGCGCCCTCGATGTAGATTGCATAAACCAATCACAGATATCTAACAAGGAGATGGAACATGTTTATCCGGATGAACAGCACGACCTCAGAAGATAAGATAAATGTGTAGGTACACAGGTGCAAATTTGTGATAGAGGGTGCGTGAAATCAGTATGTATGTCATTTATGAAAGCATATAATGGGAATTTGTAGAAGCTATCTATAGCTTTTTTTCATCTTTGAGAATGTGGCTCAAGCCTCACTCTACAGCTTGACCAGACGTAGCAGGAATGTCGCATTTTGAACCTCCTGCTCCTCCTGCTCGATGGTTCCCTCCTCGGAGACCGGAGCCTTTCCATCAACCAGCGCACGCTCATCCAGAGGGCGACGGACGGCCTTCTCGATGGCTTGAGATTGGGACTTGAAGGCCTCGCTGAGGCCGATGTTCTCTGGGTCCGAGAGTACGGTGTATTCCATCTTCACATCATCAGTGGGGACAAGGCCAGCCTTCTTACGGAGACGCTGGAGGCGGTTGATGATCTCACGACCAATACCCTGGTGCGCAAGCTCTGGATACAGGTTGGCGTCAAGGATAGTCATGACATCCGCATCGGTGTTGGTCTCCATGCCGGAGGAGCCAGAGTCCTCCTTGATGCCTCGCTTCACAACGAGGTCACCGTCAACCAACTCAATGCCGTCGACCAAGATCTTCTTCTCGGAAACGTACTTCTTGACTTCCTCGCTAGAAAGCGAGGGCAGAGCCTTCTTGACCTTCTGCACGTCCTTCTTCAGCTTCTTGCCAAGAGTGGGCCAGTCAGCGTTGACACTGTACTGAACGTTGTACTTGTCCTCATCGGCAGACAGGACAAGGTCAAGGACGTTAAGCTCCTCCAGGATGTAGCCCTCCAGAGACTTCACATCATCAAGGTACTCTTGGTCCTGGTGAATCACCACAAGCGACTTCAGCGGGGTCTTCAGACCGATCGAACGGCGCTCACGGGAAATACGACCAAGGTCGATCACCTTCTGCATGCGGGCAACTCTGCGCTCCACAACCTCGTCGAACAGCTCCTGGCGAACTTCAGGGAAGGGAAGGAAATGAACACTGCGACTGTCCTCGGCGCGAAGAGACTCTGGAATGTGGGGAAGAAGACGCTGGTAAATGCTGTCGGTAATAAAGGGAGTGAAGGGAGCCAGGCCTCTGACGAGGGTGTAAAGCACCTCGAAGAGAGTATTTAGGGCATGTAGGGTGTCATCGACACCATTCTCACCCTTCAGACGCTTGCGGTTGAATCGAATGTACCAGTTAGTGGTGTTCTCAATCAATTCCAGCAAGCGAGGCACAACAGTGTACAAACGGTACCCAGCCATCTCTTCGTTGACGAACTTGAGAAGACTCTGGCAACTTGCCAGAATCCAACGGTCCATGACATTAGTGTTTGTGGCCTCAGCTTTAGGGTCAAAGACGAATTCAATGTCGGAGGTCTTCTTCAGAAGAGCGACCTGGCCCTCGAAGAACTTATAACTGTTCCACAGAGGAAGGAGAACCTTTCCAACAATCTCCTTGACACCTGACTCCTTGAATCGAAGGGGCTCTGCACGAACCACAGGTGAGTTGATGAGGTAAAGACGCAGAGCATCCGAGCCATAACGATCAATGACCAGAGTAGGATCCGGGTAGTTCTTCAATCTCTTTGACATCTTTTTGCCGTCTTCGGCGAGGACAATTCCGTTCACAACACAATTCTTGAACGGGATCTTCCCTGTTAGGTGTGTACCAATAACACACATCACGTAGAACCACTGAAATCATGTGAGTATATATGGGGACTAGATAAATGGTGGGGGGGGGGGGGGTTTGCTTACTCCTCGTGTCTGGTCCAATCCCTCAGCAATGAAGTCACCGGGGAAGCTCTTCTCGAATTGGTCTTTGTTCTCAAAAGGATAGTGTTGAGAGGCATATGGCATGCTACCCGACTCAAACCAGCAGTCAAAGACCTCTTCCACACGACGAAGGACGCCCTTGCCCTGTTTGCTAGGGATGGTGATGTGATCTACCTTATCACGGTGAAGGTCAGTAAGTTCGCCCTCGTAACCGCTGAGCCTCTTGAGCTCCTCGACACTTCCCACGGCGACAATTTCCTTGTAGTCATCGCTGACCCACAGGGGGAGAGGAGTTCCCCAGAAACGATTCCGGGAAATGTTCCAGTCGCGAGCATTTTGAATCCAGCTAGTGAATCTCTTTTCCTTGACCGCAGAAGGAACCCAGTGAGACTTCTCAATGTTTTCAAGCATCTGAGGAATAATGGGTTTGACCTTCACGAACCAAGCGGGCACAGCCCGGTAGATAAGAGGGGTATCAGATCTCCAGCAGAAGGGATAACTGTGAGTAATCTGGCTATCAACGAGGATACGGCCAGTTCCCTTAAGGTGCTTGATAATGGCCTTATCAGCAGCCTTGACGTGCTGTCCGGCGAAGTCCCGAACCTCCTGAGTGAAGCAGCCGTTCGGGTCCACTGGGTTAGGAGGAGCACGAGAGGGATCGATCACTCCGTGATCAACCGCAACCTTGTAATCGTCCTCACCGAAAGCAGGGGCTTGGTGTACAATACCAACACCATCCTCAGCAGTGACGTATCCGTCGTTCAGGACACGGAACCCATGGTCCTTGAACTCCTCGTAAAAGTAGTCGAAGAGAGGCTCGTATTTCCAACCCAGCATATCGGAACCCTTGAGGCGACCAACGATTTTGAACTTGGCCTTCTTTGGGTCCTTGTAGATGGTGCGGAGCAGAGACTCGAGCAGGATGTAGTTCTTCTTGGTGGCTTCATCATAAATCTTGACGTACTCGAAGGTAGGATGGGCGCACAGACCAGTGTGGGAGGGGAGAGTCCACGGGGTAGTTGTCCAAGCCAGCAGACAGGTTTCCGGGTCGTCCAAGAGAGGGAAAGTCACAACGACTGCGGGATCCTGTACATCTTTGTAGTTCTGTTGGGCCTCAAAATTGCTGAGCGGGGTGTTGAGAGCAGTCGAGTAAGGCATAACCCGGTAGCCACGGTAGACCATGCCCTTATCGAAGAGCTCCTTCAGGACCCACCAGACAGACTCCATAAAGCTTGGGTTCATAGTCTGTTTAGCAAAGCGAAATTTATCGTCAGTAAAGTACAAGATAACCCATATGCCAACTTGCTCATGGGCACGTGATGCCAGCGTACCTTATAGTCATTGTCAAAGTCAATCCAGCGACCCAGACGCTCAATAGTCTCACGCCATTCTCCAGCGTAACGCATGACAATGGCCCGGCACTCCTCGTTGTACTTCTCAATGCCGAACTTCTCGACCGCTTGGAGACCAGACATGCCAAGCTTTTTGTCGATCTCGTATTCAATAGGCAAACCATGGGTATCCCATCCGAAGCGGCGTTCAACATAGTGGCCCTTCATCGACCAATATCTGGGGATAATGTCTTTGATGGTGGATGCCAAAAGATGGCCATAGTGCGGAAGGCCGGTTGCGAAGGGCGGACCGTCGTAGAAAGTGTAAGGTTCACGGCCTCGGGAGAGCTCAACCTGGCGGTTGAAGGCATCAATCTCCCTCCACCGCTTGAGGATAACCTCCTCCTCGGCGGGAAAATCGATTGACATTGCGTTGGTGGATTGAGGATTTCCAACGGAGGGGGACGAGGGGCAGATAAAAAGAAGAGTGAGTCACCCCACTAAAAGCCCGCACTTTTTGCCAATGAACCCCGCTTACCGCCTTTGATGAATTATATAGATTGTCGATTGATGAAAGCTGCAGACTAGAGATAGAAACAAGGAAAGTATGCTGGAAAGTGTGCTGCATATGAATCATGAATCTTTGATTCGTACACTTAGATATAACAAGGTGTATCATGAGGGCTGCAGTATGTACAGACAGAATCACACATTCCCTACTCGTCTTCGTTCTCGTCATCTTCGTCCTCATCCTCCGAGATTTCCTGGCCCAGATCTTTAAGTCGTTGCTAAAGTGGAAATTTAGTAAGGGTTGCAGGGCGCAATCAGCATCGTAAAGCCAACATACCTTGTCCTCGTTCCTCTTGGCCTCCAAATCGCCAAAGACAATAAGTAGGTCCTCCAATTCTGACTGGCTAGCCTGGCGAGCCTCGTCTTTCTCTTTGGCCTCTGACTGGGCCTTTTCAAGCTGAGCCTGAACCTCTTTCATTGCCTGGGCAACACTTTGAGCTTGCGACTCAGCCTCTTTCGCTTTGCGTTCGGCTTCGGCGGCGCGTGTCTCTAGCGCAGACAATTGGGTTGAGACCCCCTCACTGGCTGCCTCGGCATCCTTGATGGACTTCTTCTTCGCTTTATCAAGATCCGACCGGAGTGTTTTGATGGTTTTCTTAAGTTCGGCGTTTTCGCTCTCGTATTTCCCTTGAGCGGTGACTAGGTTTGACTCCAGAGTTGTAACCTGATCCTTGAAGTCCGAGACCTCTGTCTCATGGTCGCTCTTACTGGAAGAGAGAAGAGATTCAAGGCTTTCGAGCTTCTTTTGTAGATCCGTGACATTGCCGGCATGAGCATCTTTGGACTGACTGACAGTCGCTTTCAACTCCTGGATGGTCTTCTTGAGGCCGGCAATCTCCTGAGCATGCTGCTCCTTGGACTGGCCAACGGCGGACTCCGAATCCTGAATTGTCTTCTGAAGGCTAGCAATCTCTTTGGCATGGTTTATTTTTGATTGCGCAATAGTCGAGTTCAATTCCTGAATTGTCTTTTGCAAGTGAGAAATCTCGCCAGAGTGGCTTTCAGTGGACTGTTTGATGGACTGCTGCATATCCTGAATGGTCTTTTTCAAGCCATTGACTTCGGCAGTGTGCTGTTCCCGGGCCTTAGACAGCTCGGATTCCAGTCCACGAATGGTCTTTTGGAATCCAGCAGTCTCCTGCTCGTGATGCTCTCGCAGCTTGGCACTTTTTCTTTCGTACTCAGTCGAGGCCTGCTTCAATTGGTTGTCAATGGCATGAAGTTGCTCCCCATGTTGTTTTAGCAAGGCGTTCTTAGACTGCTTGTGCTGCTCTTCCAACCTCGCCAGGTCCTGGTCACGGCTGTATTGCAAATGTTGCTGGGTCTGTTGAGCTTTGGAAATCTCCCAAGAGCTTGATTCCTTCGTCTTTCGGTGATCAGACAATTCCTGGTCAAGCTTTCGCTGAACGTCGACAAGATCAGTTTCCAATTTTTGGATTGATCGACTCCGATCTTCCAATTCCGCTCGCAGTGAGTCCACGAGTTCCCGCGAGACACCCTTTTCAACACCATTGGCCACAATTGAAATCTCGAAGCCGGGCTCGCGATCAATAGATCGGATCAGCCGACTAAAGTTATCCTTAAGGAACTCCACAAAAGACTGATCGAAGAAGACTTCAGGTAATCCACCTTCAAGTTGGCCAGCAGCTGTTTGAGGTAAGACTTCAAAGTCACGTACCATTGGGCATTCCCTTAGCTTCGTGATCTTGTCAATATACTGCTCTCTGCCAAGTTGCTCGATAAGCAGCTTATGCAAGGTGACTCGGGGAATGGGCGAATCCTTGGTAGAGAACTCGTAAATGATACCCATTAAAGCTGTACAAAGACCAGGGATTAACTTGCTAGGCGTTCTGGGGTGCTTGATTTCCTGTAGCAGTGTTTGGATGCTGCTGCCCTCTCCGAGGAGATCATTTACAACATCCAGGTCCTCGTAGAGCCAACCACAGAGCAGCATCAAATAACCGACTGTGATTCTTTCATCGTCTCCACGTTGCAATCCAGTTATCAAGTTACCAACCACCAACTGAACACTAGTGACGACTTCTTCGCCACTCTCAGCATCACCTTCGGTAACTCCCATTGCCGTTGCTTTCGCTTCTGTATCATCAAGGATGAGGTGGAACATGAGAACAGACGCCATCCAGACTTGATATGGGTCGGCATTGCCCCGGGATTCGGGTGCAATCAATAGAACGGATAGAATATTGGGGATCCGGTCCTGTCCACTAGTGTGCCCTTCAATGGCACGCCGAAGCACATGCATGCGAATGCCAGAATGATGAGCGAAGAATGCTTTCATACATTCACAGGCCGCGAGACGCGCATCCAACATATGGTTGGGAGCGGGCTCGAGACTCAATTTCAAGAAAGCCTCAATGACATTAATCCGCTCTGGCTCCGCGCCACCATTGACAGCTTTGGCTTGTGAGCCCCAGGAAACTTCAATGTCCCCAAAGCGTTCTTGCAAGGGTGGATTCCCACGGATCAGGTCAGCACAGGTTGCTAGAGCTTTAGATGTGACATTCACACTGAACTTTTGGCCAAAGGCTATGCTGAGCACCTGCTCCGTCACACCATGTTGCCAAAATGCAGTCTGATTGCTGGGAGTGCCCTTGCCTCCCCGAATTAAGAACAATTGAACGATGGCCAAGAGACCCCAAACATTCTTGTCACGCTGCACCAAAGCCCACTGCGGAGGAGCCTCGTCATCTTCTTGATACTGCTGGCACTCGACGAGAAGCTTCGTAACTTTCTGTATACAACCAGTCTCTCGGAAGTATGATTGGTTGGATATGTTATACCTCAGCAAATGTGCGAGTAAAGACAGGCAGTCTTCCACCACCTCAGTTCCATTGGTGAGATAGCCTTCTGATTCAATCAAGGAGAACAGAATCTCGAATGTATTTTCGAATGCAACAAGTTTCTGCAGCTCTTCGGAAGCCGGGGTCAAGACAATGAGAAGGAGGAGGGCCTCTATGAGGTCGATATTCATTAATTTCAATCTCCCAGGTAAGACTCGGAGGTCTAAAGGAAAAAAAAGCACAAGCATACCATTTCGAACTGGCTCCCTAGCATCTGTCAACACGCTCACTAGCCGTGAAATACCCAACGGTGCAGTGAAAATGCATTCTTGTGTTCGTTCGGGTCTCGCGCCAGAGATGTGGGACATCAATTGCAGGGAATACAAGCGAGAGTAGAAATCTTTGCTTTCGAGAAGATCTAGCAGAATCGTGATATTATCTTGTCGCTGTCCCATTGTTAGATCAACCGCCCAGATTACGGTAATATTGTCGTACCTGAGTAAACTCGTCTGCCAACCATAAAGCTATTTCATCCGACGCTTCAGGCTGGTTAAGGTCAGCAAGGGATAACGAATTGTCAGTGGTCTATAATTCACTGACACTATTCTCATCCGGGGTAAATAGCATCAACAGGGTCTCAAGGACCACCTTAATGGTGTCCGGGTCTTCGCTGTCATTGTGCAAGCTGCTAATCAGGGATCGCAGACCCCCCGAGGCAACCGATGCAGGATAAAGTTTTGCGAAACTTCTAAGGCCTTGAATCGCAGCCCGTCGATCTTCCAGTAAAGTTGCACTCTGTAGCCTGTTGCTCAGAACGTCGATTGTGTCCGTTGCCGTTTGTTTGGCCGGAGCTTGCGACTCAAGGATTCGGAACATCGTAGTTGCAGTTCAATATCATGGTCATCGCCGACCATATGCGCGGAAAAAGGCAGGCATCGAAGGGAGGGTGAAGGTCAACAAACGGAGTTCGGGGGTTTCGAGGATGAGTCCGATTGCAGTAAAGCTGGCCTCGCCGACCGCCCACATTCGAGCTCGTACCGCCTTCTGCATTCAGTAGCTTTCTACGCAGTAGAAAGTTCCTCTGTCGCAGGTATCGTAACCAAATCTGATTTATAGATCGAGGGGGATTTGTGTAATATCTCAAGACTAATGGGCTCTACGTGCAGCCGTGTAAGATCATATTTGCTATGTTGTAGCTACAATGGATGGATGGATGTGCCTACTCCAAGCTCTGATCCTGGGACGGTTACCGTGCATGACTAAGGTCAGCGCCGGAAATAAACTCGCCGCAGAGACTTCCAATTTCTCTCAACACCTTTAATCTGCGCCGTGATTTATAACTCGGTCGCGTCTATCTCACTTCTGTCATATCTCGGTGTTTTGAGCGACAACAACTCGAGGTTCAAATCTCGGGTTTTCGTACATATCCGAGTACCGCGACATCGCCAACCCTAGCGGCAGTCGCATTCCCGCGCCGCACCGAGTTCACAAGATATCTGAGGTGAACCAGTCGTCGCATCTCCAGAATGGGTGTCCCCGCGCTGTTCCGATGGCTATCCAACAAGTATCCGAAGATCATCTCCTCGGTGATCGAGGAGTTGCCGCAACAAGTGGATGGTGAAGAAATTCCGGTCGACACCACGCGCCCGAATCCCAATGGAGAAGAAATGGACAACCTGTACCTCGACATGAACGGTATTGTTCATCCGTGTACTCATCCTGAAGGCCGACCCCCGCCAGCGAACGAACAGGAGATGATGCTGGAGATCTTCAAGTACACCGATCGCGTTGTAAACATGGTCCGTCCCAGGAAGCTCCTCATGATTGCTATTGGTACGTGAATGCCTAATGAGAAACCCACTTATCCCTATAAATATAGCGTTCTTTGGGTTATCGCTCTTAGGGCAAATATGACTAACATGAGAATTTACAGATGGCGTTGCACCCAGAGCGAAGATGAACCAGCAGCGTTCGCGTCGATTCCGATCTGCACAAGAAGCCCAGGAAAATGATGAGAAGAAGGAAGAGCTCCAAAAATTGCTTGCCAAACAGCGCGCCGCAAGAGGAGAGGATGCTGTCATGCAGGAACAGGTCGTTCATAAGACCTGGGATAGCAACGTCATCACACCCGGCACTCCCTTCATGGATATTCTTGCTGCCTCTTTGCGTTATTGGATTGCTTACAAGCTCAACACTGACCCTGCTTGGGAGAAGGTAAGAAATATGCTGGTTGGTCCCTTGAGATATTTACCTAAACTTACTTTTACTATCAGATGAAAATCATTATCTCGGATGCTACGGTGCCAGGAGAGGGTGAACACAAGATTATGGAATTCGTACGATCACAAAGAGCATCACCAGAGCATGATCCCAATACCCGCCACGTTATTTACGGTCTTGTAAGTTTATCTCGTACGTTGCTTGCAGGCCTGGAACGCTAACGCCATGTGCTAGGATGCCGATCTTATCATGCTTGGTCTTGGCACTCACGAACCCCATTTCCGTGTCCTACGTGAGGATGTTTTCTTCCAAGAGTCGAGGCCTAGGGGCTGTAAATTGTGCGGCCAGGCTGGTCACAAGGCTGAGGAATGTACTGGCCGTGCGAAGGAGAAGAGCGGAGAATTTGATGAAAAGCAAAACGCAGTTCCACTCAAGCCATTCATCTGGCTGCACGTCTCGGTCCTGAGAGAGTACTTGGCTGCTGAATTGCAAGTCCCTCAGCAACCATTCCCCTTCGATCTGGAACGAGCTTTGGATGATTGGGTCTTCATGTGTTTCTTTGTCGGAAACGATTTCTTACCGCATCTTCCTGCGTTGGATGTCCGTGAAAACGGTATTGACACCCTTCTCGCCATCTGGCGTGACAACATTCCGGCTATGGGCGGTTATTTGACAGAGGATGGACAAGTCAACTTCGCCAGAGCTCAGCTCATCTTGCAAGGTGTCGCCAAACAGGAGGATGCAATTTTCCGACGCCGCAGACAGGGTGAGGAGAGAAAGGCAGCGAACCAGAAGAGACGTGAGGAACAAGAGAGAGCTCGGAATAATGAACATGCCAGCAAGCGAAGACGGAGTTCACCGAACTACAATGGCCCGCCACGCCACCAGAGTGGTGGTGACAATGCTCCCCCTCCTGGGTTGGAGCTGATTACCCCGGGTCGTGGCCATTTGGACAAAGAGACCAGAGAACTCACTCACAGTATGGTCGTGAACCGTGGCGCTGTGTATCGCGCCAACATGGAGAACAAGAGTGCCGCCGCTGTGCTCAAAAGTAAACTCATGAAAGGCTCGCAGGCTGAAGCAGCCGCCGAGGAACCAGCCGCGGAAGAGAACGACGCTGCCGACTCGCAAGCTGTGCTTGGAAAGAGGAAGGCCGATGATGAAGCCGCTGAGAAGCAAGAGGAAGAGTCAGGAACTCCTGGAAGAGACTCACCTCCCGCCCCGCCTGCCAAACCCAAGGAGAACGAGGAACCTCAGGATACTGTTCGACTCTGGGAACCTGGATATGCCGATCGCTACTACGAGCAGAAATTCGGCGTTGATCCTGAGGATCATGAGTTCCGCCACAAGGTCGCCCGTGCTTATGCGGAGGGTCTCGCCTGGGTGCTGCTCTATTATTTCCAGGGTTGTCCTTCTTGGACTTGGTATTACCCATACCACTACGCTCCATTTGCCGCAGACTTCGTGGATATCGGTGATATGGTCGTCGACTTCAACAAGGGCCAGGCCTTTAAGCCATTCGAGCAGCTAATGGGTGTCTTGCCGGCAGCCTCTAATCACGCCCTGCCTGAGGTGTTCCACGACCTCATGAGCAATCCGGAAAGTGAAATCATTGATTTCTACCCTGAAGATTTCCCGGTGGATCTGAACGGCAAGAAATTCGCGTGGCAAGGTGTGGTCTTGCTTCCTTTCATTGACGAGAAGCGTCTCTTAGCTGCTATGGAGAAGAAATACCCCCTTCTCACTGAAGAAGAACGACTCCGCAACACCCACGGCCGAGAAGTTCTGTTGCTATCGGATCAACACCCTCTTTACCAAGACCTTGCCGCCAACTTCTATTCCAAGAAGCCTGGCCCAGCTCAGTACAAATTAAATATGCGTGTAAGCGATGGCCTAGCCGGTATCGCTGAACGTAGCGACACATATATCCCCCATGGGTCCCTGGTCTCCAATCTGGAAGACTACGGTATGCCCAGCCTCGATGATGACCGCTCCCTCACGTAAGCTTAAGCCCTTTTTCCCAGTATATTGCACACATGCTGACTTCACTTTAGGGTTAATTATTCGATTCCCAAGTCAGAGCACTTGCACAAGTCTATGCTGCTCCGAGGCGTGAAGTTCTCAACACCCATGCTGAATGATGCCGATATTCGCGCTGTCAAGGGCCGTGCTCAGCATTCGGGCCGCCAGTTCGGAGGTGCTCCATTGAATGGTCGAGGACGTGGTGGCCGCATGGACTACGGAGGAGGCCGTCCTAACCCTTTCGCGGCGCATCTTGATCCCCGTTTCATGAACATGCCACAGGGCGGCCAGGGTGGCCCACAAGGTGGCCATGCTGGCCAGCATGGTGGAATGCCGATGATGCCTCCCGGGTGGGTGCCCCCTCAACAGGGTGCTGGTGACTACTCCCGAGGCCCACCCCCACCCCCACGTGGTGGGATGTCCCATCAGTATCCCCCTAGAGATTACAATGGTCAACAGGGCCAGTATGGTGGACACCAGAACTATGGCTCCCAAGACAACTACGGTAGAGGTGGCTACCGTGGAGGTAGAGGACGAGGCCATTACCAAGGTGGAAACCGCGGAAATCGTGGAGGCGGTGGAGGCTACGGACGTTACTAGTGGAGTGAACTCTCCACTTCGCATGCTGCCCATCCATGAGCATGTCTGGAATTGATCATGGGGGCTTATGATAGAAAAGGCGTTTGGTGTTACTTCAATAATGTACAAAGCAAATGACATCCACGGATACCTTATTTGTATGTTTGCGTCACGTAAGATAATTGGTTGAGGAGAAGATTAACTTCTTTGTAGTACCTGCCATATGACTAGTAAGTAAGTGGGGTGTGCAACCCTGGGAGCCAGCCATTAGGGCTCAGCGAACCACACCAATGCAATGAACAACCCGGTAAAGAAGGGTGTTATTGACAAAGTATGCGAGGGGGCACATCAATTATTCTCCCCAGATAGAGAGACCAGTCACATTCTCGACGATCACCCATAAATCAACGTGGAGTAAATAATCATCGCACTAGTAGCCGGCCACACTGAGTCATCGGGCGGTAAAGGACCAAACTGCCGCGAAGTCGGAGTGCAATTAATTGAGTCAACTGACTGTTACTTCCAACATCCTGGCCACGATTCTTGAAAATTCATAAGCTGACACTTTGTACAGCAGTCCAGGTAAGCAATTGTCTTCTCCGCTTCTTTCCCATAGGCGTTAGCCTCGATTCCTTCCAGAATTTTGCGCACCTTGCGTCGCTAGCTCCGTCGGTGGGGGAAATCCCGCCGATTCAGTCACCGAAAAGAGGGTTATACTAAATCAATTATAGAATGAATTGAGAGTCGAATTCAATCCTCCAGACATCATCACGACACCCTCTGTGCCCTCCACAATGACTGAGCCCACCAAGATCAGCATCTTAGGTCGGGAGAGCATTGTCGCTGATTTTGGTCTGTGGCGCAACTACGTTGCAGCAGACCTGGTCAACGGCTTGCCCTCGACCACCTACGTTCTCATCACCGACACCAACCTCGGTTCCATCTATATTCCCAGTTTCCAAAAAGCCTTCGAAGCCGCAGCCGCCTCCGTCTCCCCCGCTCCCCGTCTTTTGATCTACAATGCTGCTCCCGGTGAAAGCTCAAAATCCCGCCAGACCAAGGCCGACATTGAAGATTGGATGCTGAGCCAGAGCCCGCCATGTGGCCGTGATACCGTTGTCATTGCGCTGGGTGGTGGTGTTATTGGTGACCTGACTGGATTCATTGCCGCAACCTACATGCGCGGTGTTCGCATTGTTCAGGTCCCCACTACTCTGCTCGCCATGGTAGACTCCTCTATTGGAGGGAAGACCGCCATTGACACACCTCTGGGAAAGAACTTGATCGGCGCCATCTGGCAGCCATCAAGGATCTACATCGATCTTGAGTTCTTAGAGACTCTCCCTGCGCGCGAGTTCATCAACGGCATGGCAGAGGTTATTAAGACTGCCGCAATCTCGAGTGAAGAGGAATTCACTGCGCTAGAGGACAACGCGGATCTCATTCTGAATGCTGTCCGTAGCGAGGCTAAGCCTGGCCACGGCCGTTTCGACGGTATCCGTGACATTTTGAAGGCTAGAATTCTGGCCTCGGCTCGCCACAAGGCCTTCGTTGTGTCTGAAGATGAGCGTGAGGGTGGTCTCCGAAACCTCTTGAATTGGGGTCACTCAATTGGTCATGCCATTGAGGCGATTCTGACCCCCCAGATCCTCCACGGAGAGTGTGTTGCCATTGGTATGGTCAAGGAGGCTGAGCTGGCCCGGCACCTGGGAATTCTGAAGGGCGTTGCGGTGGCCCGTATCGTTAAATGTATTTCAGCCTATGGTCTCCCCACTTCAATGAAGGACTCCCGTGTGCGCAAGTTGACTGCGGGTAAGCACTGCTCTGTCGACCAGCTGATCTTCAACATGGCTCTTGACAAGAAGAACGACGGACCCAAGAAAAAAGTTGTTCTGCTGTCTGCCATTGGACGCACACACGAGCCCAAGGCTAGTGTCGTCTCGAACCAAGACATTGCTATTGTCCTAGCTCCCAGCGTTGAGGTTCACCCTGGTGTGCCCAAGACTCTTAATGTGACTTGCACACCCCCGGGATCCAAGTCTATCTCTAACCGCGCATTGGTGCTTGCTGCCCTCGGTTCGGGTACTTGCCGTGTCAAGAATCTCTTGCACTCTGATGATACTGAGGTCATGCTGAACGCTCTGGAGCGTCTTGGAGCTGCAACCTTCTCCTGGGAAGAAGAGGGTGAGGTCCTCGTTGTGAACGGAAAGGGTGGAAACATTGTTGCCAGCCCATCATCTCTGTACCTGGGTAATGCTGGAACTGCTTCCCGATTCTTGACCACCGTGGCCACTCTCGCTACACCGAGCACTGTTGACTCAAGCATTCTGACCGGTAACAACCGAATGAAGCAAAGGCCCATTGGCGACCTTGTAGATGCTCTGACTGTCAACGGAGCTGGCGTTGAGTACATGGAACGCAAGGGTAGTCTGCCTCTCAAAATTGCCGCTTCTGGTGGCTTTGCTGGAGGCAACATCAACTTGGCTGCTAAGGTCTCTTCTCAGTATGTGTCATCGCTGCTCATGTGTGCTCCCTACGCCAAGGAGCCTGTGACCTTGAGACTGGTTGGAGGCAAGCCCATCTCTCAGCCCTACATTGACATGACCACCGCCATGATGCGATCTTTCGGTATCGATGTGGTCAAGTCCACCACCGAGGAGCACACCTATCACATTCCCCAGGGCCACTACGTGAACCCTGCAGAGTACGTTGTTGAGAGCGATGCTAGCTCCGCCACCTACCCTCTCGCAATTGCGGCCATCACCGGCACCAAGTGCACCGTTCCCAACATTGGCTCTAAGTCGCTCCAGGGTGATGCTCGTTTCGCTGTTGATGTTCTCCGGCCCATGGGCTGCATTGTTGAGCAAAGCGACAGCTCCACCACTGTTACCGGACCCAGCAGCGGCATTCTCCGTCCCCTACCCAATGTGGATATGGAGCCTATGACTGATGCTTTCCTCACTGCCTCTGTTCTTGCAGCTGTCGCCCGAGGCGAGGGCTCCAATCACACAACTCGCATCTACGGAATCGCAAACCAGCGTGTCAAGGAATGCAACCGTATCAAGGCCATGAAGGATGAATTGGCTAAGTTTGGTGTCGTCTGCCGTGAACATGATGACGGCCTCGAAATTGATGGTATTGCTCGCTCTACTCTTCGTTTGCCCGCTGGTGGTATCTACTGCTACGATGATCACCGTGTCGCTTTCAGTTTCAGCGTTCTGTCCCTTGTTGCTCCTCAATCCACTCTCATCCTCGAGAAGGAATGTGTCGGTAAGACCTGGCCAGCATGGTGGGACGCTCTGAAGCAGATCTGGGGTGTGAGCCTCGATGGAAAGGAGTTGAAAGAGGAAGAGTCAGCTGTTACAACTCAAGAAGAAAAAGCCAGTGCATCGATCTTCATCATTGGCATGCGTGGCGCTGGTAAGACTACCACCGGCTCCTGGGTTGCTAAGAGTCTGGATCGGCCCTTCATCGATCTTGACAACGACCTTGAGGCAACTGAGGGTATGAGTATTCCTGAAATGATTAAGCAGCGTGGCTGGGAAGGATTCCGTGATGCAGAGCTCGCTACTCTCAAGCGTTGTATGCAAGATCGACCAAACGGATATGTTTTCGCTTGCGGTGGTGGTGTGGTTGAGATGCCTGAGGCACGGAAACTCCTTACTGAATGGCATCAGAGCAAGGGCAATGTTCTTTTGGTCATGCGCGATATCCAGCTTGTCATGGACTTCTTGAACATCGACAAGACCCGTCCCGCGTACGTGGAGGACATGATGGGCGTGTGGCTGCGCCGCAAGCCTTGGTTCCAGCAATGCAGCAACATCCAGTACTACAGCCAGCATTCTGACTCCTCCGAGCTTGCTCTGGCATCGGAAGACTTTAACCGCTTCATGAAGGTGGTTACCGGTCAAGTCGATCCACTTGAGGCCATTAAGAAGAAGGAGCACAGTTTCTTCGTCTCCTTGACACTACCCGATCTGCGGGAGTGCAGTGAGATTCTCACTCAAGCTTGCATTGGATCTGATGCTGTGGAGCTGCGGGTTGATTTGCTGAAGGATCCCAAGGCGGATGGTGACATTCCTTCTGTGGACTATGTCAACGAGCAAATGTCCTTCCTCCGGAAGCGCGTTTCTCTTCCCCTTATCTTCACTATCCGCACCAAGAGCCAAGGCGGTCGCTTCCCCGATGATGCTCATGATGCTGCTATGCAACTGTACCGGTTAGCCTTCCGCGCCGGTGCTGAGTTTGTGGATCTTGAGATTGCCTTCCCTGAGGAGATGCTCCGCGCTGTCACCGAGATGAAGGGCCACTCTAAGATCATCGCATCCCACCACGACCCGCTTGGAAAGCTGTCATGGAGCAACATGTCTTGGATCCCATCCTATAACCGCGCTCTCGAGTACGGTGATGTGATCAAGCTTGTCGGCGTTGCCAACAGCCTCGATGATAACACTGCTCTGCGCAAGTTCAAGACCTGGGCGGCGCAGGCGCACGACATTCCCTTGATCGCTATCAACATGGGTGACAACGGTCAGCTTAGCCGTATTCTGAATGCCTTCATGACCCCTGTGTCTCACCCGAGTCTGCCCTTCAAGGCGGCACCCGGTCAGCTGTCTGCAACTGAGATCCGAAGAGGCCTCTCGCTTATGGGTGAGCTCAAGACCCAGAAGTACGCTATCTTTGGCTCTCCTGTGGCCCAATCCCGGTCGCCCGCTCTCCACAACACCCTTTTCGCCGAGATGGGACTACCTCATGAGTATGGACGTATTGAGACCACCAATGTGGAAGATGTTAAGGACTTCATCCATGCCCCTGACTTTGGCGGTGCCTCCGTGACAATCCCCCTCAAGCTCGACATCATGCCTCTTCTGGATGAGGTCGCCCAGGAGGCCGAGATTATCGGTGCCGTCAACACCATCGTTCCCGTGGATAACGCCGGCCAGCGCAAGCTCGTCGGTTACAACACCGACTGGCAGGGCATGATCCAATCCCTGCGCAATGAGGGTATCTACGGCTCAGCAGGTAGTGACAGCGCCATGGTCATCGGCGGCGGTGGTACTGCCCGGGCTGCCATCTTCGCCCTTCACCACATGGGCTACTCCCCGATCTACGTGGTCGGACGCACTGCCAGCAAACTTGAGGGTATGGTTTCGACTTTCCCTACCAGCTACAACATCCGCGTTGTCGACAACCACGCTCAGCTGGATACCGTTCCCCGGATCGCTGTCGGCACTATCCCCGCTGACCGTCCCATCGATCCCGCCATGGCTGAAACCCTCACCCACATGTTCGAGCGTGCTAAGACTGAAGGTAACTCCGAGGGATCTCCTCGCGTGCTCCTCGAGATGGCCTACAAGCCTTCCGTGACAGCGCTTATGGAGCTGGCTACCGCTGCGGGCTGGAAGACCATCCCGGGTCTGGAGGTCCTTGTTGGTCAAGGCGTGCATCAGGTATGTTCTACTGCACCTAATTTTGATTTCAATGCTAATCATTCTGGTAGTTTGAGCACTGGACTGGTATCACGCCCCTGTACAACGTCGCTAGAGTAAGCACTCAATCCCTTGATTCGCATGAACTGGATACTAACGACTTCTAGGATGCGGTCATGGGCGTCAAATCGATCGAATAAGCAATCTAGCAATCCTTTAAATTTCGGAATTCCAGCGCTGTTCCTCAGGAACAAGTCGAAAAAGACCGAACCAAAAAGTTCTCTCGGCTTTTCTTATTGTTGACGAAATATCCCGTTACATATCCAAAATTTAGCCTATTTTCTTGTTCTACTGGTTTTTGAATAGTCACGGGGTTCTGCTGCGCAGGTTAAACCACTCTTAGACCTGCCGATCTATGCCAATCCCTCTCCCGCATCCATCACCGTTTAATCATTTAGATTCCGCCATGCTGCACGATTCGAAAGCTTCTATCTATGTTAACTCACAGAATGCGTTGCAGGCAAATTTCTTTCTACTTACCCTCGTGGTAGGCGTTATAGCTATAGCGCGAGATTGCGGTGTATCAGGGCCTCCGTTGGAGCTTATTTCATCGAGTACTACGATGAATGGTCAACGGGTACATGCAACTACGTAAAGCATTCATTGCCAATGGGTTGGCTCAATCAAATCACTTGCATACGGTCTATGTAAAAATTAAAAATCAAGTTAAAAAGACCGAGAGACTGGCAGAGATACTTAAAATATCATGAGCATGTTACCATGCTCCACCTCACCAATGATGCCTCGTGAGTGGGTTCTTTCTTCTCATTCAAAAAAAAAAGAAAGAAAGAAAGAAAAACCCCCCACAGCTTATTTTTATGGTGGAATTGAACGGAAGGCAAAAAAAAACAACAGCCGAGCTTGGATAGCAGGCGATCGCGGTCACCACTGCGCCATTGCGACATTCGTCGCAACCAGGATTCGAACCTGGGCATCCGAAGAAAATCGCTGTACTTAAACCCTTACGTCAGACTGCTGTTGAAGAGTGTTTCCCAGCTTTGGTATATAAGGGATGTAACTTTAATGCACCTTACATAAGATACAAATATCGTGTACACTATAGTTTAGAGGGGTTTTTTGACCCAGTAGGTCTTCACAGATATAATTCACATGATATATTGGACCACTACTGATATGCAAAGGATACGGGTTCGCATAGGAAACCTCTTTGATAAACGAGTTCTCAACAAACTCATTGGCTAATGAAAATACCTTCCCAAAACAGGTCGAAAAGAAGTCAAGTCACCACTCAGAGCCAGACTGGATGGCGAAAA
Source organism: Penicillium sp. VS I D KN (assembly GCA_019775415.1). NCBI lineage: Eukaryota > Fungi > Ascomycota > Eurotiomycetes > Eurotiales > Aspergillaceae > Penicillium > Penicillium sp. VS I D KN. The sequence continues at coordinate 321,297 of JACWFT010000004.1, forward strand.
CCACTTTAATTAAATATTCTTTCTGGATGAAGTTCATCCTCGGGATCTGGTTCTTATTTCAAATATTCATTTAAAAATTTTATAAAGTGTATCTGTGGAGAATTCATGGGTCGAACGGGCCCTAAGAGCTCTCTGAGCCGTTCACACCTCGAAAGGTGCACATATGTAAACTTCTGGAACCCATCCGGGGCTTAGTCAGGGACCTGACACGCCTCCGTTAAGCCACAGTTATGTTCATTTTGCCCTGCAGAATGCCAATAAGGACGAAGGAAGAGAGAGAGAGAAGACATGAATAATCATTCAATGGGCATAGAATAAAAAATGCAAAAAAAACAACAGCCGAGTTCAGAATAGCAGGCGATCGCGGTCACCACTGCGCCATTGCGACATTCGTCGCAACCAGGATTCGAACCTGGGCATCCGAAGAAAATCGCTATGCTTAAACCCTTACGTCAGACTGCTGTTAAAAATACTCAACATACTTTCGTATATAAGGGAGCAACGCCACCTCAGCTAATGATGCTGTGAACTGTCTAGTCGTTCTTGATCCCTCTAACAAAGATTAATAAAGTGTATACTAATACGAAGATCATGGTATATCTCTCTTAGCAACAAGGTCTTCTTCATGACCCAAATTTGCAAAATATAACCGCAGTGGAGGTTGTCGACGCAGGATAGTAACTTATGAACGCCGGAAAACCGGCATTGCTTTTAGGCACACACTTTACGAGATCCGTGCGATACGAGAAATTATTTACGATTATCTGGGTACTAGCTAGGAAAACAGTGTGGGCTTACCGTGGCAGCTGTCAAGGCAGAGGGTATGTCAGCATTATCGACCAATATATTGGGACCAGGTTTAGAATAAGCAATCGAATATAATTCAGTATCTTGAGCAGAAACTTTGAACGGTATTCTTGATAGAGAAATAACCGATATCGAGGACCAGAGTTAAAGCCATGGATACCATTCATGTGAATTCTACGCATAAGGGCAACAGTGCCGGGGTAGTGACAGTCACGGTGTGTATACAAGGCCTGCTGCAGTTCTTAGTCAACTAGTATACAGTCTTCTTGGTCGGGGGTAGCCGGTCAGTACCACAAGGTACCCATGGTTGTCTGGATATTGATTCTGTCAGTCGTCTCGGTCGCAGGCGAGCTTCCTGTACCTCGAGCAGCGTTTCTGAGGGCAGCAGTGCCCGTAGCAATGGCGACAGTGGGTACGACCCGAGTCGGAGTCGCAATAACTGGGAGTTACATTCCAACAACAAGATGCTCAGCCATGGTGTCTTGTGGCGTGGGTGGTCTTCGTAAGCGCGAAGCGGTTTATCACGGTCGCTGGGCACTGAATGTTAGTTGAGATATGGGAAGGTTGTCAGCATAAGCTTGGTGGCAGGTTTCAAGGCCTATGACAAGACTTGGTCGAAGGTAGACCATGGAGGTCACATCGGGAATCAGGAGGCGGCTGATGGTGGACTTGATAGTAGTATCGGTATCACTTTGGTCATCTTCTCGTTAGCTAGGTAATCAATGGGGTGGTAGAGCATGCTCATTGTAGAGATGCGAGGAGGTCCCATTATAGAGCCATTAAGGCCCTTATCACTATCTCTGAACACTGACTGTCATACCTATGTATCCTTTAACCAACTTCCGTCATGATGGCTGTGTCCGTGCTAATTCCACCGGCTGCCATGTCTTCCATTTCTCTTGACAGCACCTCGACTGGGCCTGCGAGGGGATGGTAATTGATGGAACAGGAGGATATGATCAGGTGGCCCTGCGCGTGCAAAAGAGCGAAGCGATTCATTGGTATCCGAGCGGCCTGTATCTGGTTGAATGTTTGCGAATGCCGAAAGGAGTCGTCGGGAAATCGTGCTAGACTGAACGGGCCGACTCAAACAGATGAAGGTCGATCGGTACCTGAAGAATGGAGGAGCGGGATCATGAAGAAAGAGAGGTATGTCATTCGGTGAAGACACCGAATGGTGCGTTGGGGGGAGCAGGCGTTATTTGGCACAGGTACGGAGGAACAATAGTGGATGGAGTGCATGTCCCTCCAGGATTCGGCGTGCTTTTGTTGATTCTTCATGGTTGGAATATTGACCATACATATTGTTATGTTGGATCTCGGCAGGTGTTTTCAGTTTCCATGTTCTCGACAAGGGGTCAGGTGCCTATTAAACCCACGAGTACTGGTAAGCTCTGCGGCATCATAGGGCAGTGGATCCCGATTATATATACTTCCAATGGCCGAACCAGACCAACGAGACCTAGTGAGCATCATGAGCCAGAACAAAGGAAGTGAGAGTAAACAAAATGAGCACAGATCACAGAATAACTTCCATCGCGGAAAGCTGAAACCAGTGTGTAGGTGAAGTCGGCAGGAAGCAAAGATTGGTACAGTGTACAATTTGGGAAAGCAGGGGCTCCGTTATATTCCATATTTGTGGCGAAAACCTTCAACAGCAGTCTGACGTAAGGGTTTAAGTACAGCGATTTTCTTCGGATGCCCAGGTTCGAATCCTGGTTGCGACGAATGTCGCAATGGCGCAGTGGTGACCGCGATCGCCTGCTATCCAAGCTCGGCTGTTGTTTTTTTTTGCTTTTCTTTTTACTACCTTTCAATATGTCGATAAAACCGAGTCACATTCGTGGTACGAAAGTCGGAGAAAGCTGAGGTGTCAACAACCAGATCACCACATCGTCCTGGCAATATTAATGCTCACAAACCTGAGTGTTTATATGGATATTTTTCCCATCCTTAAGGAATTACACGATAGCATCTCGTAGCTCGTGGGATTTATTAAGCAGCTGTGAGAGAATATTGCAAATGCTTTAGATTCATGTACCACTGAAGAGCCACCCAAAGCGGACAAGGTGCCATGTTTCGATAATCACGTAGATATCGAACTGATTATCGAAAACTCGTAATTTGATGTCTTCATCCAGCGTGAGGTAAATTTCAAAATCAGTCGTCGCCTCCTGCGGGACATAGACAAATGAACAACATCTCAGGGTTGTGGTATCATCATCAAAGCCCTAATATAGCTCGCCATCTCAATGCCACAGTAACCGAGATCGCTCACAATATTCTCCGAACTCGAGAACCGACTTCCGGCTTTCGTATTGGGCTTGAAGGAGTTATTTTGGAATCTCTCGCCGGTCGGAAATTCTCGTGGGAGAGAAAAACTTGCTTATTCGTCGAACATGTTCGAAGGAACCCCAAAGTGTCAATAATAAGGATCCACCCTCCTCTCCTTTCTGTACGAATGGCAATGTTGGGCTATTGTAAACATGGCCCAAATTTAGAACTCATGAAACATTCTTACTCGACCTAAATGGTGCCCAAAGGGGTTGAAAATATGACATGCCGAATTCGGAGTGAGGCACAGCCACTGTTCGAGTAACGAACAACATTACACTGTATCCTCTTTGAAGCACCAATTGCAAGATGTTTGAAATATATAACCCGTAGACATTGAGCTCTACTGAAATCTCAGATCATTGGTGTGTCGGCAGCATGGCTTCTGATACTTTATCAGCTTCATCATTTGTGATTTAGTATCCCATGAAGAGGTTGGTATTATCATCACCGATTACTTATGGAACCAATATTCAATTGCTTTAGAGGGTGTTAAAGGCTGCTAAACAATCACTGTATATATCCTTGAATTACTACGCCTTTTGTGAATCACTGTCAATGCATGGTGGAATTGTTGTAATGGGAAAATCCATCGAAAAGGTAGAAACCCCAAGAAGAAGTAAGTTCCAAGGAGAAGAAACCATTAAAAGTCAACATGGCTTATTTGGCAGAGCGTGATGTCCAAGGGTCTTCTCAGGTAAGAGTGCCAAGTATCTTTTGCATGGCGATACCATGGAAAAGGTACTCAATAGGCCATGTTGAAGAGAAGCAGAATGATTTTGCGTAGGGCGCGTCCCTTATATATCAAAGTAAATCAGATAATTTCAACAGCAGTCTGACGTAAGGGTTTAAGCATAGCGATTTTCTTCGGATGCCCAGGTTCGAATCCTGGTTGCGACGATTGTCGCAATGGCGCAGTGGTGACCGCGATCGCCTGCTATTCTGAACTCGGCTGTTGTTTTTTTTGCATCTCTTTTTTCTGTGCTCATTCATTCTTTCCTGTATTCTTTTCCCCCCTCATCAATGATCATTCATTATACGAAACTCGGTGGTGGGTCGGGAGGAAGCTGAGGTACGCGAATCTTGAGCTGGAGAAAAACAACCTTGTCTAGAGCCTAACCTGAGATTGCTACCAATAAGACCTCCCAATAAGATTTGACCACAATATCAAGACCTTAGGAACTCCAGAGTGGAAGGCAAAAGCATGTGTGAAAAGCCAAGTCATTGTTATTGTTCAAAATCGACGGGCTACCGAAACAACCAAGGCCGTCCCCGACACGAGAAAAGAAAGCGTTCAAGATCCAGACTGCCTGGCCCAGAGAAGGTCCACATGTTTCTGGATTCGAATCTCAAGCATCATTTCAATTTTCAACACAATGCCATGCTTTCGCTCCAGATATTCGACGAGAATGTGATTTTGACATAACCTTTTTCTTTTGTTCATCATATCCTGAAACTTGATATCCTTGAGCACTGATCCGAATCTTGGTTCGTACTGTGATCTATCCCCGAAGTTGATTGCCCCGGGTGTTTCTACTTTGGCTGGCGTTTTCTCACATTTGGCGAAACAACGCCCACAGAGCACTCTCCCGTGAGACTTATTGCCGATCGGGTCCTTTGCAAACAATCTCCACCGCTCAGCCCAAAGGGCATTGCAAGCCTCACACCGAATCGCCAATCCCGTCAAGTGGATAGCAGTCACTCGAAAACAGCCATGTTCTGATATGCCCTTCTCGCAGGCATTACAAAACCATTGTTTTAACTGTGCATTCCACTGCCGCTTGACCTTACCCCCGAATTCAATATGACAATTCATGCAAGTTCTTCTTTCACGTCGCCGCTTTAGATCATTGTCCAAGTTTTTGTTGTCGTGGCAGCTCTGACAAGTTCGAGGAGAGGGCCATTCTGGAGAATCCGTCGTACCACATAGATGGCAGCGGTAGCAACCCAAGCGCCGTATCAGATTATCTTCTTCTATCTGCTGCCTCTTTGAACATGAAGCGCATTGGTAATCTCCGGTTGCTTGACCCGAGAAATGTCGAATGGGTTTCCATTTTCGTGTGGCAGTTGATCCGCATTTGATGCAAAATTTACCGTCTCTTTGTCGGATCCATACTTCACGAGGTCGATCTTCTCCATAATCCCACATCCACATGTAGCAACAATTGCATAGAATCAGGCCTTGGGTCTTTAGGTGAAGCCTCCATCTCGAGGAGGTAGTCGCTTTACAATTGGAGCAAGGTCCGTTTTGAGGACTTTGTTGATTGAAGAGAAACGAGGGCCTGTCCATTCCAAGTCGAAACCAGTAGCAGTAACATGTTCGGCACAAGAAAGATAATGCTACGTTACTATGATAAGGATCATAGTACCAATTCAAGGTCTGCCGAGCCTGACAATTTCGACAATTTCGAGATCTGGAGTGATCCTTTACCGATTGTTTCGTCGGAAATGCCTTGTTCAAAGGTCGGAATTTGCTCCTATGAATCCCACAGGAGTCCAGGGCATTGAAGTATTCCTCTTTCCCAATGCCATAGCGAGTACGAAATGAGTCTGGATCCGGAGGAAGATATGCATCTAGTAGCATGATAACGACCATCTCCAATAGCCGAATGAGCCATCCAGAATCGGCGAAAGCCAGCCCCAGATCGGGAAGTGAAGGCTGGAAAATAGCTAACATTCGAAAGTTAGACGTTAGCCCGTTTTCCTGAACTACCTGATGGTGATATGGCCTTTTGCCTGTGCGTATGATTTCAATTGCACGCTCCTGATGACGTACACGATCTTCAAGATCTGCCGTGCTAGAACCAGCGTAGATTGCGATATGATCGGACTCCGTACTTTCCGGAATGTTTGCAATTGGGGTCATAATTTGGCACTCCTCAAAGCTAGTTGGTAAGTCGGATTCCTGATTTTTCCGATGCCCGGAAGGTATACCCACGGCACAGTTGATGTATACGCCGACCGTACTCTTGCAGGACTCATCCACTAGAGGAAGTGATAGCAAATGATCACTGGTGATTTCAGCTTGCCCAAGTATCACACGACTTGACTCTGGGATAGCTCGTTGAAAAATTTGACATATGACCACAGTATTCGAATGCCTCAAGGGTTGCTTGAATGGCAGATTGACCCATGAGCTGTGTGAAGTTATATCCTTAATCGTTGTTTCTTTAGCTGCATGGACGAGGAATTCAACCAGGTTAAACAGCTTTTTGTCGAATCTTTTCAGGCTCTGGATATCCTCTGCATTCGATGTATGTTCAATGTAGACTGGAAGGTCACAGAACGACTCTGTACTATGAGACAAGCTAGCGGTGGCTGTGGCTTTACCCTCCATTGGGAGGAATCCCAACTCATCATCTTGATGAATTTTCAAGCACGTGAACAAGCTAGGGGGACGTTCGAATCGATCCAGGCCTTTTGAGTCTTGTGTGAATAGCGGTGCGACTTCAGATTCACTCTCAAGATCAGTATCGTTCTCGTAGCCTTCATCGCTGGGGACAAAGTGTTGGGTGATAGGCAAAAAGTCACCGAGATCGTAGCCATCAAAAAGCGGATCATCAAGAATCTGCGTCTGCGGAGTCATGTCAGTGATGTGCTCAGGCTTTGCAAGAACCCGGTATCATTTTAGTGAAGAAGTAAATTCTGTTCGGATCTCTTGACATCGAATTCTAGGTAGCTTCAGATAACTGTGATAAGGTCAGCACTTAAAGCTTCTTTAGATTCATGTTTAATATCAACAGAGAAAGTTTTATTAGTAAGACAAGCTGCGGCCACGGGTCGGTATGTTCTCGAATCGCTTGAGCAATACACCCTTTATTACCATGAGATATCCGAAGCACAGCAAAAGAATACACATGTGAAAAACAATATGGTGATCTATAGGTCCATTCTGTAGGGCCGAAAAGTGGGAATAGAGTCTGCGGAACTTGGTTTTTCTGTGGGTCTGTATACGGGTATGTATGAACAATCCATGGATCGATTATGCGTAAACGGGCTATCGGAGTCAGATCCATCAAATCTAATGCATAGAACCCCTCCATCACATTTTCCCATGGAAATTCTTCTACACATGAGATGGAACAGGTCATCTTTGCGACCAGTCTCATGCTGAGTCATCCACGAACTAATCCTTAAAAGGCATGAGGCTCTCCCCACAAGATTGCCGGGTTGTTTCAACTTCTCCGACTACCAATTTCGAGCATGTCGTTCAGCGAAGTAGGCATCATGATGCAACAAGAGCCATCAAGGCGAGCCGACGAGGAACGAGAACGAGGAATGGGCCATGTGAATAACCGCCTCTCTTTTATAGCGCCAAAGTTCCCGCCAACACAAATACCGCAATCCATGGGACCAGAGCAACAAAACTTCCTCAACGATATAGCCGCTCACTTCGCCAGCTTTGAATCCGCCTGTCGATCAGGCGACCTCCACACTGTCCACGCAGTCATCTCCCCACAAACGCGCTCAAGCGCATTCCTCCACCACGGCCTAATACTATCTCTCGAATCCGGCCATGTCGATATCGCCCGCTATCTCCTCTCAAGCGGCGCCCCTATTACTCCTAATACACCCGTACATATCCTCTCCGCACCACCAGAGCAACAAATCGCGCTCTTTGAACTCCTCGCACAGTCAGGCTGGGGCCCGAATATCCCCGGCGATTATGGAACTGTCCTTTTGCCAAAGGTAGTAACACATCTCCCAGTGTTGTGCTGGTTTCTTGCGCATGGCGCAGATCCGAATCTGGGTGCACATCATGATAGCAGTGATGTTAGCGGTCAACCGAATCCGCAATCTTGTGCCGCGCTGGAAGCGGCCTCGGCGCGGGGTTCTGTCGATGCTGTGCGGTTACTTTTAAATGCGGGGGCGTCGATTCATTATGGAACTCCGTTACACTTTGCGGCGGGGGCTTGTTCACCTGGAATTATGCCCAGGAGCGTTATCAGCAAGGAGTTTGATGCGAGTCGCATTCCGATAATGGAGTTACTTGTTGAACGGGGTGCGGATGTGAATCAGATGGGTGAGTCGAGGGTGGTTGTGCATCATCCTATCATGTATGCGGTTATGGCTGGTGCGGTAGAACGGGTTAGGTGGCTTCTTGAGCAGGGGGCTGATCCTGAGGCGAGAGGGGCTTGGGGGAGTGCGGCGGAGTACGTTGAGATGGTGGGGTCTGACGAGATGAAGAGTGTGTTAAGGCAAAGTATGCTTGAGAGGTCGAAGGCGAATGGGGGTTTATTTGGGAATCTTGCGATGCGGTTCAAGGTTCGATGATGAGGTTCCAGTATAAAGATAACACATATATACGATACTCGGGGGTTTTCAGATGTACAGCCAATTTGCATTGCTAGCTATTCGATTTAATGAACATACTTTTATTCTTTATCCTCTTCCAAGTCGAGTCTTGACTGATACACTGGATTCTACAGTATGAGCAGGGGAATGAGGGCCTAGCCCTCATGTGCTGACCTAGACAAGCATTATGCTTGCAGATCTGCTGCATGGCCATTGTCTCGTGTTCATCATGTGACGTCTGTCCAACTTCCAGGGTTCCAAGGTTGAGGACATCACTTGATGCTGTTACCTCACCTTGAGCTAACACTTGAATCATCTATGAAACCTGCAATATATCCATTCCTTCCTGTTTTCAAGTGATCCAGCATAGCCACCACAGACCATGCAGTGTACGTACAATTGCCAAGGTTCTCTGTAAACCTACTGTAGGTATCTACTTTACAAACCCAAATCACCATGGACGATCACTAACAGTCACAACCTGCCACTATCCAACTTCGATCTCCACTCTAAAAATAGCACATTTTCAGCGAAACGCAAGAAATACACGAAACACAGTCCCCTGTGCACCACCCAAAAAGCCACCTTGCAGCCACATACATACATCCCACTTGGTAGTGAAGCCCCACTCACCGAAAACAGCTTAGCACAATACGTGTCACCTTAGTCATCATGACTGTGATCCGCACCGCCACATACCACCAAATACACTGCTGGCCCCTTATTTCCGTTATCGATAACAAAGTTTCATACACACGGAATACACGCACTCGGGTCCGGGTGGGTCCCTACATGTGGAAGTTACATGGCTACTACGGGCAATAATGTACACTCATTGCTGACCCGGCTTAGAAATGATATTCACATAATCGCATAATCTGAAAGCCACATACTCCACCGGTTCCACCTGTGGATACCAACTGGGGAAAGCTGACAACCAACTAACTGGAAACCCAGCTCTTTACATTTATTTTCAATTGCCTGATAAACATGGAGAAAGGAGCCGGTGGATTCGTATGACCCTATTTTGTGTGTTGATTGCTCTTGTCTCCACTTCTCATGTACAGATACGTGTACTTTGGACTTTTTGCCCTTTCCAGTTGGGTTCGAATTGCGATATGCGACATTGGGCCTATTGTTTTTCACTCCGCTTGGACGGGATTGTTCGTTTGCAAATTCGATTGTGGATTGAGTGCCAATCGGATGGCATAGATTGGAGCTTGATTTGGATTTGTGCGTCCTTACAGATTAGCAGGCTCCAGGATAGATTAATTCTTTAATTTCTGTTTGATTAATCTTATATTTCTGAATTCAGTCATTCATACCTAAATTCGCGTCATGTTGATCGAGGGATGGGGTCAGTTTCGTATGTACTGGGGACATGCTCGATACTCGTGGGCTCATGGGCCTCCTGGGCCGTTAAATTGAATACACAGATACCACTCATATGGATATCTCTTGCATCTCCAGATTAGGATGTACCCACAGACAGAGACAAAGACAGATAAAGTTGAAACCGAGTCATGCATAACAGACTTAATCGTATTCCGCAATGAAGTGAAGGGGCCATCCCCAAACTCCGGCTACGAAAAACGATCTTATTCCCATCTGCCGAGAGATAACCCGTCACAAAAAAACCAATTATTGTACCCATGGTTCGTTCGGGATAAGAGATAAAGATTGAGAAATGGGGGCCAGGAAAAAAACAAAAGATACCACTACTGGTTGTAGTTGCGGGGGCCATTTGCTAAGGCCTACGGAGTACGGAGTTACTGGAAACTTCAATTTACAGGGAGTTTCATTGCATTTTCTTCTTCCCTGTTTCTTCCACAAGGGTCGAAGCTTACCCTGCATTATTACAGCGTAACTAAGGGGGTATCCGATCGGCAGTGCTATTGGAGACAGGGCTTATTTTGCGTTTTTGTTCCGCAGGCCGCGGGCGGCTACTGTACCTAGCTGGGATGGTGATCTGTGCAGACTGCCGATGTTTCAAGTCCTTTTGTGGATTGAAGCAGCTAAGGTGGGGCTGGTGGGTTCTTGGCTTGAAAGTTCCAAAGTACCTTGCCTAGCTTAGGTTATAGATGGGATATGTTCTCAACGTGATGCACCTTAAGACTGGTTTGAAAGAAGTTCAAGATTGGTGATCTGGATACATTGGAAAGAATGATTCGGTTCGAAGTCAATGTTCAAATCTATCAAAGCTATACAACCCCAATTGCTTTCCAATAATGTACACATTTTTTTTTCCATATGGTACAAACCAATAAAAAAGTAAAAGAAGCCAAGCTTGTACGGACCCTTTTTTAGTATACAACACCGCCATTTTCAAATAACAGAAAGCACCCGCCAATGCGAAGGATAATTGCATGCAAGAGACATCATCGCGTGAGATCATAAAACAATGAGGAATGATAATAATACAGAGTCGTAACAGACATGAAAAAGCTGCAAGCGAAGAAAACCCACAAAACAGGCCTATACACACTGATACATGTTGGAATTTCTTTTTTCTGGAGAATGTGCGCGAACATGGATCGGTGAGGTGCCAAGATACCCGCACACGTCAGGCGAGGCAGGGGGTATGGGGAAGAAGCCATCCACAGGAGAGTGGGGTGCGTCATTCTGTGTTGTGGTGATTCGATCGTCGACGTATGGTCGACGTCAGCCCGAACGGTGGAGGACACAGCTTGAGAATGACGTCAGTGGCCCTAGGGTTTCAGGCCACAAGGCCTCGATGACCCGCAGTCCGCAGACCTGAAATGGAAGAAGGCACCGACGATCTGGGACAGAGTGTGGGTCCAAGTTCTGGATCGGGACTCAGATGACGTCATGCGTCAATGGTAGGAGAGACAAGAGAAATAAAGATTCAAGGGTGTTTTTCGTCATCATGATGATAATCTTATCCCCCTTCGGATGATTCAGTCTCTGCCCCGACGACGCTGTTTGCCAGGCCAATCGACTTCAGGGTGCACCACCCGCATGTGTCGGGTGAGAGCATCGTTGCGACTGAAGGTCTTCTCTTCGGTGCACAAGTGGCACCGCACCTTTAGCTTGCGCGCGTTGTGGATCGTATCCTCGTGACGAGTCAAATCGTAAGGTCGAGAGAAAACAGAGTTGCAAGGCTTTCCAGTAGATGGGTTGAGACGCTCGCACTTGTGGGGGCCGGCCTGAGAATTGCGTAGCGAAGTATCCCGAGTAATCAGATGACCTCCGGGTGATGTCTGCCGATGCGCCTCCCTCTTGTGTCGCTGGAGCTTAGCAGGCGACTCGAATCGAAGGGTACAGCCATGGTAGGTACAGGTGTAGGTGCCCGCATCCGAGTTCGTGTTAGTAGGCCGGGAGATTGGCTTGGCGTGAGCTTGCGGGGTCATCTCCGCAGAAGAGTGTAGATCGCTGCCGTTGGAATCCACCTGAGGGAGGGTGGGAATGAGCTTCGGCTGCTGCATGTAGGTCTGCGGGTGGTGGCTTTGCTGGGTGAAAGCGAAAGGTGCTTGCGAGACTGGAGCGTATTGAGAAGGGAATGCATCCATAGTCAAAGCGGGCTGGAGCGATGATCCGGAACTCTCACGGCGCAATCCAAGAGCGTCACCAAGGTTGAAATCAGCCTGTTGGGGAGGGAACAAAGGAGCCATAGCGGCATCCTCGCCCTCGTTGAAATCCAGGACCGCATCCTTCGGGGACATAGTCTTAAGATCGCTCTGACTCATCGTAGACGCCATGGACATGCCATTCTGAGACATGGGAACACTCGTAGCCATTTGAGATTGCAGACCAGATGCGTTCATGTCGGATGTGAACGGAGAGTTTTGGCGGAAGGGTGATCGTTCGCGCTTGATCATGCCAGAAACTGGAGATTGAGAGCGAGCAGACATATGACCTTGGTTAGCAGCCTGCAAGCGATCGGCGATGACATTGCGAGGAGTCATGACATTCTGGCCCATCGGCTTAGACATCTGGGGAGCGGCCATCATGGCTGGGTTATAAAGCTCGTCCTGGTAGATATCGGAAATAGTACGATTGAGCTTGGTAACACCAATTGGCATGCCAGAGTTACCGTTGGCGTATTCTGAAAATACATCGTCATGTAAGTACTGGTTCATCCACCGGTCAAATCCAGGAAATCGGGTCTCACCATTGGTCATCGACTTGGATGCGTCCTCAAGCTCGTCAAGCGTAGTCTGCGGGGTTACTGGCGAATTCTGGCTCACCGTCGAAACCGAGGGTGCCAAAGAATGCGAGTACTCGCCCTGCTGGTGCTGAGGAGGGGATTGTTGGTGCTTATATTGTTGATCGATAATCGCCCTTCTCATAGCAGTCTCAGCCTCCACACTACTACCATCATTGATCAATGGGTCGTAGTTTTGAAATGCTGGTGCCAAGAAGGAGTTCTGGAGGGGAGTCTGCACCGGTGTGGGGAGAGGCTTGTTAGAGCTGTCCGAACGACGATGTTGAGAGGTTGGCGCAGATCGTGATGAGGAGCTGGGTGAGGCCTTCTGGGGGTAAGAAGGAATGCGAGCGGGGCTCAACAGCTGCAAGTTGCCATCCCAAGCTTGGTTGCCGGGAGCAATAGGCGGTTGGGCCAACATAGGCGAATAATATTGAGGGTATTGTGACAAATATTGCTGTGATGATGGCGAGGCAGAGCCCTGAATGTCCAAGGACGGATTATAGGAAGAAGCCGGGGTCATCGAAGGAGCCCCGTAAGACTGACAGTCGACCGCCTGGGGAGGGTGCGTAATGGAGAAGGTCGGGGAGGAGAAAGTAGGTGAAGAGGGAGCGGAAGACGGCGGAGAGGCGAATTGGTTCGGTTGGTACTGGAAAGGTGGTTGCAAGTATGATTGTTGGTACTGCTGGGAGTTCTCGGCGAACTCAGGTGGGAACTGATCGTCTTGTATGATGATGTCCTCTTGGTTGTATGGATCGGTGATGAGACCCTTACGTGGATACATAAACATTATGTTATCACGTATAGGACGTCAGAGAGTGGAGATGGGGTGGGAAGTGTTCGCCACCGGGGATGGCGAGCTTTTATATGTTGGAATTCCGACGGCTTAAGGTCCGAGAGATCCTTGGGAAAGACCGGTCGATTGGCTTTGGTTCTGGGACCGAAATTCTTTGGGAAGAGAAAATAATGCGAAGAGTCTGGAAACGTCGAGAGCGGCTCGTGATCGTATGTAGATGGAACCGAGTGAACCTTAATATGGCGAAGTCTGGTATTGGGAAGGTCAGAAAGTCTGGAACTGGGATGACTCGGATGGAAGATGAGTCAACTAACCTTTGATATTATAAGCGAGAAGTAATATCGAATATATAATCAATGGGGTGTATAAGTAATGGGGGAAAATCGAAGAAGGAGGAAGGGAAAGAGCTGGGTCTTAAGAAGGTAAAGGACCGCATCGTCCACATACAAGTACCATGACGTTAACCCAAATCGGGGCCGCTAGGGAGACCCAATGGGTTGGCTTAGTGGAGACCACCACACTTGCGTTATCGGTCATCCCGAAATATTTCGGTACCATGACGGCTCGATCGGCGGTAATATATCCTGTTCGGGCGATAGCGGTTCTATCTCATACGAAAGGATTACCCAGCATACTGCAATACCCAGAATGTACCGCGGACTTGTCCTACCGGGGGTTGTCGGACCCACTGATCTGCCGGACACTGTCTGTGCATGATAATAGGATTTATAAATTTCAGTCATTTCCTATTTGGGAATTTTCAAATCATTTTTCGCTTTTTGGATTTCTGATTTTTTTTTGGAATTCTTTTTACCCTTTCGGTGTGCGATTTTCTTCCTCCCCCCTTACAGCTCTGTGGTTTGAGTGGGCTTTCCGAAGTCAGCCACAAAACTCCACCTACGTTAATCGACATAGAAAATCATACCTGAAGAAGTAATCAGGCATTATACCATTCTTTAATTGGATTGAAAATATAACCTACAAAGCCCAAATAAAGAAATCAAATACTCAATTCTAGAATAGTTCTGCCTGCACGATCCCGGTATCTCCGGATAGAGTCATAATGTAGACTTCGAGATTCGAGAATTACCCAGAATCTACCCATTCCTTGAATCCATGCAGCTTCGCTTAGAAATGGAAAAAGATTGCTGCAGACCGAGCCAATCGACAAACTAGTACCGAATAGGCGATGGGAAGCTCCAATTTTAGGACCCTATTCGACAGGGCTGAGCCACACCTTGAGAACTTTTTCCCGCGTGACCTGATGGAGTTTAGTGCCGTACTACCCGTACATTGCTTTGATGAATAATGCCGAGGTCGAGCATGTAAGCCACAAGGGCTGCGCCACAGACGCGGTTCCCCCTCAGTTGGGCGTCTGCATTTCTGGGGTAAATTGATTATAATATCTCGAGACACATGTACATTGTTACGCTTACGTGGGCTAGACCTATCTAGGAAGGTCGTTCGAACTTGATACCTTTGTCTTTCCCGTATAGGCTGGTGTATACTGTCAATAATAGTCGGTTTCGACCAAGCCCGAATAGCCCCATTCAGGAATTCAGACGCGAGGTACGGTGTCAGCTGGTGATCAGAGGGTCAGCTGACCAAAGACAGAGGAACTCGGTCGTAGGAGCCTCGTTCGGCCTCGTAAAAAGTGAGACCATCGCTTCGGCTACAAAGAACCACGGTTAGGGGTCACATGGCCCGTGGCCTGATAGTGCGTCGAGTCGAGTCTCCAGTTTTTGAGTTCACATGACCATAAATGCGATCAGAATTAATGATTTGGAATTCCAAATCGGGCACAAAGCACAGATTATTCATTGATGACTCCATTATACAATACACTGACTCAGAGAATGGCCGGTTTGAAGGGGAAACTCTTCCTCTAGTCCGTGCTCGGGTGACTCCCGAACGATTGTAAATCATGCGGACCCATGCGCCTAAAATACCGAATACCGATTGTGATAGCGTGGTATGGTAGTACCGAGAAGGAAAATCGGCTGTTTGACTTAGCGTGTGGCATGCAGCCAAATTCAAATCCAAGCAATATCAGATCGGACGGGCGACCTCCGGGGGAGGCCCGAGTGTCGTTGGTGCCGCGTCCCGACCGGAGATATCTCCCCAAGCGCGAATGTCTAACGGCCTAATTACGACAGGTGACTCAGAATGAATTTTTCTCATGCAACTAATTAGATACGGTACCCAATTCGTTTCCGTCTCGCTTTCTGACTACGTCCTACAGTGAAAATTTTTCGGTCGGCATTAGTAGTTTAGTGCTGACTCGGCCGGGGCACCGAGACGCGGGTCCGGGGTGCCGTGTCTACCGAACAGTCTGGACCAGACAAGCGAGAGTCCAGAATTTCAGATATAGCGATCACGACTACATTCCTCGTTCTTGGCATTTTCGGCAGCCGGATGAATGTTTTATTCTTAGATCCGAGACAGAAAACGTGGCCCTTGTCTGGGGAAAAGTGGCGAGATCTAAACAGTCGGCCCACCACCGGCAGTTGCCCTATGGGTTTAAAGTATGTACTATGCGAAACAAAATTCCAGCGTAAACACGCAAGGCACCACGTATACCGAGTATGCGCTCCCTGTCATCAGCTCGTGTCTGTCAAACTGGGATATGGGTCCCTGCAGGTGCAGAAATTTTCTGCCTGCCACGAACGACAAGAAAAAAATTTTAACTTGTCAGCACCTTAATCGAAACAGAGAACGGCACCGAGGCCAGCCCTGCGAGGGTTTGGCGATTGCAGCGCAAAATAGCAACAGGCTAATGCAGAAGAAAAAAATTTTCAATGAATTTAATTGGTGGGTTTGGTCCTGCAGGACACAGCCACAACGAACGGTATGTGCGGAAACACCGTGTAAAGGCGCTAGTGGTATTGTGTATCGGGACTGCAGGGAAAATCTCGAAGCCACGAGCTTCTGGAATCCTTCTAGCGGCCTCCGGCAACTCGGCACCGGGATTCTCCGCGTTGCATTTACAACTCCGCGGATGAAATTTTTCGAGGGTTGCATCATGATTATTTGATTATTTGATTATCTTTGAGGGTTCTTCCAACGTTGTAGCTCGGATGCTAGCGTCAGCATCTAACATCCTCCCTATACACCGTGCCTTGGCGGGTTATTAGACCCTTCGCATTCCCGACTTATCCCGATATGGTCATTTTGATCTATACTTCGTGTTTTGACTCAGATACCATAAACAATGTACACATCATCCCTGGTATTTTTAGAATGCAAACCCTCGGTCAACCAGAATGTTCTGCGAGTAATCAATATGACATCTGTAAGACACGCAAGGGATCCTAAATGCTTCGTGCGGCTGGCTACGGGGTATTTTGTAGACCATGTCTCTGCATAGCCTAGATCGATGTCTCGTATATTAGAAATCCATTCTGTTTGACGAACGAGGAAGGTTCCTGTTCTCGCTTAAGGGGCCTGGGCCTCGACTCTTATTCCTGCTACATAGCTTAGAAACCAACTCGGCTTGATTCGATGGAGTCTAGAGCCGAGTTGCGTGTCCTCAGAATTTTCATAACATACCAGAGCTGAGTCTAAACCCTGTTCACTCCAATCAAGCCAACTACCTGGAGGTGCTGGGTTGCTCGAGACGATCGCTTGTTTCTGATAGGGTGGTAGGCTTTGTTTCCCTCGTGGTGGCGCCGTGGGATCCCACAATCCACTTCGATCTGAGACACTTCGTGGTGATATTCGTAACCGTGCCCTCCACTCATTCAATCTGACAGTTACAGTAACAGAGTTTCAGGGGCTCATACAAGTTACCAGCGGAGTTCTATCGGGTTTGTACTGCCTGGTATCGCTGTCATGGCTGTCATTTTGTTCATGTTCGTCATTTACAGTAGATAAATCACATTTCACATGTAAATCAAAATTTTCAAAAACATGGAATGATACATATGCATATCATCTGTCACAACAGCTGATTTCCGGTTTTGGACGTATCGCTCAAGATAAGCATCCATGGATCTTTCAAGATTAAATTATCGCGGGGGGGTGGCACCGAGGATATCCACCTGGAAGCCACAGGGGATCTGCCGAAACACCAAGGCCATCTGGTAATCAACCATAGATCTGCCGATCGGTAACAATCCTGCTGCCTTCTTCCACATCTCAGCCTTTCTTGTCGCGTGCTTGCTGCAGTGGCTTCGACAGCTGAAAGGATGCAAACTCCAAGGCACCACAATAACCTGTGGCTGTACAGCGCATTCGATCACGTGATGCATAGAGTGCACTGGCCATCAAGCTGATGCTACCAAGTCGAACAGCCAATGTAGCCATCAACCTTGAATGAGAGTAAAGTTTTCCAAGCTCGCACAACATGAATCTGTCTCAGGAGCTTGCGTCATGGTATTCTCCCTCGCATATTGAAATTTTGCAACCACCGCAAATTGGTGATAAAGCACCATCTTCTCCGCGTTTGGTGTTTCCAGCTGATAATGGATGCCCAACCATATTATCATTCCTCCGGCACTGCGGGTGTCCAGGTCGGTGATTTGCCGGTATCCTTTTCTGCAAAGAGGTCAAAACTGACCCAGTGCTGTATCTGAAGTCGCTGAAGTAGCATTCCTTGAAATGCGTACTGCGGCCGCCCAGCACCCAGATATCAACTTTGTCGCTGTATCTCACAGCGATCAGCTGTCAACTGAGAAGTGGCTGAGTGCCGTTGGTGGTGCCGGCTCTGTCACTGTCATTGTTGATGCCGACCGTGAAATCTATGCAAAGTGGGGGTTGGGCGTTGTTTCCTGGGGTCATGTTCTCAATCCATCGGGGATGCTGGCAGTCTTCAAGATGGGGAAGGACAAGGGTATTTGGAATCGGCCAACGGAAAGTGGCAGCAGATGGCAGACTAGTGGGTATTATGCAGTTGACGAGAGGGGCTATGTTCAATGGGGAGGCCCTGCGGTCACTGTTGATCAGGTGGTTGATACCGCAGAGGCCATTGATGTTTTGCGAGGGTCGCGCCGGGGCTGAATCAACCTTCCTGCTCGGCTCACTTTAGACCCCTGATGTTGTGCTACCAGCGTATATATCACCATTGACTTTGGATTTGAGACCAGTTTTCTCATGACCTGCTGATATCCGTACAGTTGTCTCTGGTCTTTATTTCACTTCTCACCCGTGTTTACTCCCGTATCTATACTTTATTCTCCGGGCTCGGTTGAGATTCAATATTTTCTGCTTCATTTTACCCTCGACTCCATTGAAGCTCGCAGCATTATGCGATCTACTAACTTTCTGCTTTGTGTGCCCTAGCATTGGTAGCAGATGTCTTCGCTGTGTTTATGTTCGAACCCGAAAACTCGAATAATATACAAGTATGTTCTATGGTACATTAATGGGGGAAAATCCAAATGAGAGGCTCCCGGTTCAAAGACCATCTCTCTAACCGACTTCCCTCTGTCCAAACCCTCGCAGCCTCCCAACTGACCAGTAAACACGGTTCCTGGTGGACAGACTCTCTCATCACCGGAAAGCACCATCACCAATTCTTTGTGACATCCCAGTATGTGAGCTCAAACGGGAGGCGGGACCTTTACCGTGCATTCGTGTTAAATCTGGATAGCCTGGAGCTTCATTTCATCATGCTCGGCGACGAGTCGTACCCTTCCTCTGACCCATTTCGCCTTATCGTCGGTGTTGGTGTTGACGGCTTCGAGGGTATCTCCGATGACAATCTCGGCACCATGCGCACTCACGGTACCCATGAGGGTGTGACCTTCGATCTCATCTACCACCATACCACCCTGTCGCTGGTCAACGGCGGTCCTGATATCACCTTTTACGATGATGCCAGATCCTATGGGTGGGGTCTTCCCGCCAGCAGCACTTATGGCACAGTAACCGTCAGAGAGCAGACGATTCAAATTGACACTCATCATTCCTTGAATGGTATGGTCGACGGTGGAGTGGTGATCGTTCTTACACCACTTGGACCTGGTTCCATCTGCACCTACCCGGCGGGTTCAAGCTCAGTAACTGGGCAGACGATGGCGACGGTGGTGTCACAGAGGAGCACTTGGCGACAGTCCGTGGTCGAAAGGGATCCCTGGCTCTCACCCCTGTGTCAGTGACTCCTGATATGGAGAACACTTGGTACAGCCCTGCTGCCAATAAGACCTATCCTCTTTCTTGGACTATTCACATTCCTGACTATATCGCGAGGCTGATGATTGCTTCTTTCACTGTAGGTCAACGGATTGTGGGCTCTACTAGTTCGGAGACTGCTTATGAGGGCTTCGTTACCTTTATTGGCGTCTTCCTGTCTGCCGAATTTGCGGTTATAGTATGGTTGAGATGGTGAGCTAGTAAGATCATGATGCTTCACACTTGGATTCACGTGGAGTGTGCTTCGGAGGGAACTTTTTTGTCTCGATATCATGGATCATTTTGACCCGTCTAGGTGGTGTATTCAATTTCCATAATTTGATATCATCTACCATCATACTTGGTATTTATGAATCTGGACTACTGCTCTGTGTACATGCTGCTACACTTAGTACCTACTGCTACCGTGAGTACATACTGTCATCCTATACTGTTTGGACGTAGGTGAAAATGATTTGATCAAATTGCAAGCTTCTTTGTCGAAACTAGCCGAGACGCCTACCTATATGCCACCATCTGTGGATGTTCTTCTCCACTATTCCTCTACCGCTTGAAGAGCTCGGGCCAGACTAGGGAGGTTGGTGAAGGACACGACTCTGTTGTCTATTGCCATTCCTTTGTAGCGATTCCGGCATCGGTCGCTTTGTGAGTGCCCGAAACAGCAACAGTCATCGGTGAGCACAGCCTTGTGATTCCCCATCTATTCTTCATTCAAAATGATTTCAATTCCAGCGGCGTGTTCTTCGTCGAATTCCAGTCGGGCGCTTCGGTTTTCGACTCTTTGCTTTGTATGTTGCGGCGCTGGAGAGGTGTTCTGGTTGGGCAGACTCTGATGATTCTTATTGGTCCGTTGGGTCAAAGTTCCTAATCTGGGGTCCCAACTTCCCAAAATGGGGGTTCAACTGTGGGTTTTTAGCCCACTTGGACTTCACCAACTCTGGTGATATCTTAATTTTCTACGGTCGCAAATTTGGTTTTCATTAATGATAAACTTGATTTTAAGAGTCTTTGAATAGTGCCGAGTGACTCGATATCATTGTTGTACCTTTTGGTCTCCAATTGGTGTTTATGGATATCAGGTTGTTACTTTGATCGTTGTTCAATATATATCTGCTGCACATACCTACAACATCTACACCGACATAATCAACATTACAAAAATATTTTGTCAAGAATAGGGTTTCTGATGCCCAGATCACATAACATGAGCAAAAAAGAACATATGAATATGAAAAAATCCAAATTTATTCCATCTACATGTACAGAAGCCCCAAAAAGGCAGACGTGGAGCATGCTCAACAGACAGCCTAGAGGACTTATGGGCTACAAAGGCAACTCGACATGGGGAAAATTGACAAAATGGGTATTAGATGCTCGAAATTGAATATGCTCTAAGTACAGCAGCTAACACACGAAACGAACAACAAGTAAAAGATGAAGAGATCAGGTTCTCAACGAGCCTTGCGAAGACCAGGCGGAATGAAGTAGACCGGATGAAGAAGTGTAGCGAATACAAAAACGCGACAAGCCCCACTGCAGACGCGTAGGTAAACAGTGTTGGAACGCGAGTATCACTACCGACATGCAGGAACACAAGCGCGCCCGATGTAATACAGAAGAGATTATTTACGAAGAAATGATTGAGTTTCAAGTTAATTGTATTCGTATCGGATCAGCTCACTATGGAGTTTAGATCCCACCATTCGAGTGGTGCCAGCCATATGATGAGGCCGCTATGATACAGGAAAGCTCAGAAGCGAACACTAGCAGACCCATAGTGGACGCGAAAAGTGGTAGTCGTTGTAAAAAAAATTCAAACCCAGAGACCCATGTCGATAAGAAAAATCAGAGAACACCCCAACGTCCCATCATACCATTTGTAACAACCCGGAAAAAGAGAAAAGACATGACACGCTTAACCACCGAAACCGTAGAGGGTACCTAAGATAGAGATGTTAGGGACGCGTTGCAAGAAAGAAAGGACGCGTTGAAACTTACGGCCCTGGCGCTTGAGAGCGTAGACAACGTCGAGAGAAGTGACGGTCTTGCGCTTGGCGTGCTCAGTGTAGGTGACGGCATCACGGATGACACCCTCGAGGAAGGTCTTGAGGACACCACGGGTCTCCTCGTAGATCATGGCGGAGATACGCTTGACACCACCACGGCGAGCGAGACGGCGGATAGCGGGCTTAGTGATACCCTGGATGTTGTCACGCAAAATCTTGCGGTGACGCTTGGCGCCACCCTTGCCGAGACCCTTGCCACCCTTTCCACCTGTTGAACGCGTTAGCAAAACGCGTCTTGACGATGTTGTTTCCCCAGAAGGGAAAGAAGGTTAAGGTTGTGAAGACTTACGGCCAGACATGATGAATGTATTAAAAAAGTGGGGTTTTTGTTGATGGAAGAAGAAAAACCGAAGTTGTTGGAGTTGTCGAGAATGGATAGAAGGAAGAAAGCGGATGGAGGGCTCTGGGGCAGGAGATATTTGTATCAGGAAGCTGTGAGGACGCGGGGACAGGGAAATCACGCGCTAGTGGGCGGATCAGCCAATCAGCGTTGAGGATCCGATCCGGCAGGCGTGATCTACCGGGCCCCTCTCACCCGAGTACAGTCTGGATGCCGCCGCATGATTCTGATCCCTCGTCCGGTACACCTTCAAACATGTAGATCAAAAACCGAAAAAAATCAGTAAGCATGTAGACAGGATGAGGAATGCTAGGAAACGTGTAGATCAGAGAATCAATCTCCTAGGTGGCCGGGATCAAAGAGAATGGACCGGAAGTATTCAAGATCCGTGATCCTGCACGCTGATTGGCTGATATGACGGAACGCTCGCTTAGACGGGATTAGGTGACGGGGACCAGCAGTACAAACGGATCAAACCCAGAATTCCATCACTAGGTTTCCCGCCCGTACTTGGTTGATCTGAATCACGCATTCTGATTGGCTTGTTTCCCCATCACCCAGATCACACCCTTTCCTTCTTCCTACAAATACTCTTCCCCCACCCACTTCCAACTTCTCTTTCTCCATCCACTCTCGACAACCACAACCAACTTCCATCAATAAATCCACTTTTTCCATCAAATCAACTTTGGAAAAATGGCTCGCACTAAGCAGACTGCCCGTAAGTTGAACTCTCACTATCGTTTCTCTTGCTGGCTATGCCCCCGCTTGCGATCGTTGCCTACATCTTGAGGGCAACTTTCTATTTTGGGACAAGGCTGGACACGAGGACGCGTCTTGTTTCACAATAACATTTCACTGACCTGTCTTTCCTTCACAGGTAAGTCCACTGGTGGCAAGGCTCCCCGTAAGCAGCTCGCCTCCAAGGCCGCTCGCAAGGCCGCCCCCTCCACCGGAGGTGTCAAGAAGCCCCACCGTTACAAGCCCGGTATGTTCACTCAACTCTAAATTACCATCATCACTTTCAAGTACTAATATTCCATCATCAGGTACCGTCGCTCTCCGTGAGATCCGTCGCTACCAGAAGTCCACCGAGCTTCTGATCCGCAAGCTCCCCTTCCAGCGTCTGGTCCGTGAGATCGCCCAGGACTTCAAGTCCGACCTCCGCTTCCAGTCCTCCGCCATCGGTGCTCTCCAGGAGTCCGTCGAGGCCTACCTCGTCTCCCTCTTCGAGGACACCAACTTGTGTGCCATCCACGCCAAGCGTGTCACCATCCAGTCCAAGGACATCCAGCTGGCCCGTCGCCTGCGTGGCGAGCGCTCTTAAATGCGCTGAACATGGCTGATTTTTCTTGTTGACTCTTCCGGGAAGGCGATACGGGGTTTTTCTTTTTATGAATATGGCGATACACTATGGGTTTTGCTTTCGAATGAATGGGTTTCGGGACCGGGTTGGTTCTTGAATTTTGCTTTTTACTCTGCGATATTCCACTGCCTCACCCTCAATACGGGATGGCTTAGTGGTGGTTTATGTACATCAAAGGAACAATTTCCTCTGCGGATGCCTTAGCGTGCACCGTTTTATGACAGACGCTCAAATGCGATCTATTACTTAAACCATTTCTTCCTTCCGTGTCTCTAGTTTGTACAACCTGTAAATGGACGCGTTGGTCTTGTTGTGATCCACAGGCGCGTCGGTACTCCCTCAAGACCGTGCAGGGTACCCCTCGCCTTGTATCTGTATGGAAATGTATGAAAACGCTTCATGTCCTGGTTACAGTCACGGCTGCCCATTTGATCAAGAATGAGTCACCTCATAACGCGTAGCAATACCATCCCAATGGTTTCTTTGAGCAAAGTCCCCCTTCTACACTCATCATAGACATCGCAGCCCCTGGAGAAAGGCCTACACGTAGTCGAGTCCCGATGACCGGGCTCCCTTTTTTATCAATGAAAAATCATTTCATAGATCCAAGGCGTTACCGACGGTCCAGACAAGGTATGACGACCGGAATTCCTTTCCAATCGACAAAGCAGATCTGGAAATTGAACCAAAGGCTACTCTACCAACTGGCCATCTCCTTTCCCCCTTTCCTGCCTCTGCAGGTCAGGCTGTGACGCCTGGGACGCACTGACCAACACGTCATCATTAGATGTGGGTCTTTTATACTCTGATCCTACTTTGTTTCTTGATCTTTCTATGAACATGGAATCTATGTAGAAACAAATTACAGAGAGCTATACTAGAAGCTTTGAAGATTCTACCGATCTTTATATTTCGATAAGATCACGAGTTATGACTTCAAGATCATAGAAATACACCCTGATCTTGTTGCAGGACCCATCCTAGAGTGGGGCAGAACAAAGTGCATCTAGAACGCTAACGTCGCGCTAGGCCAGGAGTTCAGGCCTCAGGCATGAAACAATTTACACATGATCACAAGACCACACAATTCAGGCAGCAGTGACTCACAACTTGTGATTCACTTGTTTTTGATGGTTTCATTTGCCACTGATGATTCTCGGAGTGGCGTCGCCGTACCTTCGGGCTCATCATCTGCCCTGATTTGAGACGTGGATCGGGGTATTGTATACTTTTGTTTCTATTTCACGGGCCAGCCGACGGGAATTGCATGATAGAATCGATAACAGACTGGAAGTTGGGGAAAAGGATTGTAAAGTGTATTCTACTAGAACGACTGTGTAAGGAAAAGCGCAAGTTTACAATTTCCTTTCCTCGCAATTCCTTCTGTCCACCGTAATTTTTTGAGAAAAGCTGCCTAGATGACTCGCTTTATTGTAGTAATGGCCTGATGATGGTGCCTTTGTAAGTGATTGGCGACATGGTACCTTAACGACTACCATCATCTTCCATGTTGGTCATTGTAGAGAAGCTTTACAGCCTTCGCTTCATCCCATGCAACGCCAATCTGAACTTGGTTTTTCCCGTATTTTGAGGGTCGTTTCTATAGTAAGACCACTTCTTTATATGCTATTGTAGATAGAAAAACATCAATGAAAGTGATAAGTGGGCTTATTATTATAGAAATGCAAAGATTACAACACTTGACCTCGAGATCTCTATAAGTATAAAGTATCCAGAGATCTTTTGCTCCAAAGCCTTCTCAAGTCCTCACAGCCTTGCACTGGTTGCATAGCCATCGATATCAGCTCTGCGATTCGACCCTGGTCGGCATACAGAAAGCCTAGGTCTTCGAACGCTTTGAGCGTTGATAGGTGCTCCAGCCCTAGTACCTTCGCATATCCTGATATGCCCGCTTGTACATCATTTCCGCCTCCACAAGCCTATCTCGATCCTATAAAGGATGCCTAGCCTGTTGGCTGCGTTGGGCTCTGATATATGCTCTTGGCTAAATATCTTCTCGTAGCCTTGCATAGCTCGATGGTACATCGCTTCCGCCTTTGTCAGTTGGCCTTAATGCTTATAAAGAGTGCCTAGATTGTTGACGTGGTTGAGACTCGAGTTATGCTCTAGTCCCAACATTCTCTCGTAGCCTGCGAGCGCTCGTACATATATCATTTTGGCCTCCAAAAGCTCAAGTAAAGGGCTCACAGAGGAAGTAGAGCAGGTACAATTTTATTCAAAACTTCTAGAATCGCTTTTTCTCTTAGTAATTTACCGGCATGTGCAATGAGCCGCTGTTGCGTGATCCAGAATTTGCGCTGTTTCACGTCAGGCACATGCAGCGCCACGCAGGTTATCGCCGCCCAGGCCATTTCTATATGGAGCTCGGGATTTAGCCCATGAATCATCCATGGATAAACGCATCCATGTATGCCGTATCCTTGTGACTCAACTCG
Source organism: Penicillium sp. VS I D KN (assembly GCA_019775415.1). NCBI lineage: Eukaryota > Fungi > Ascomycota > Eurotiomycetes > Eurotiales > Aspergillaceae > Penicillium > Penicillium sp. VS I D KN. The sequence goes on from JACWFT010000004.1 coordinate 347,054, forward strand.
CGTGATGCCTGCTCAATGGTCTGATGGTTTATGGAATGCGACTTATTTTTCGTGAGCTCTTGCAACCAATCCGGCATGTTTATGCCGCCCTTTTTCAGCAGCTCATACCATAGGTCTTTGTTATCGAGATAAGCCATTGCCGTAGAAGCATAGCCGCGATTGGGCTCTGTTGCTCAATGTACCTATACGAAATATTCCATGTCGAGAATAACGTCTGGTCGTATGCAGCTAGCCGCGGTGTCTCTTCGTGTAACTGCTGCCAGGATTTATCCTAAAGTTGAAGGTACTCCCGCGCAAGACACTGACAATTTCTTTAAGTATGCGCCAGCACTTGCCAGAGCTAGAGGAAGCCCACCAAGTCGTCGTGCAAGATCGAAAGCTGCTGGGTCTGCTCTTATTTAGCGACTGAGAATGACTAATATCTAAAGATACTCACCTTCCTTTAATCCCGCACGACGAGACGCGGATGCTAGGATCTCCAGAGAATCATTTACATCGGTTAACTTGCCTAAGAAGATAGGCTGCCCTAGATTCACCGTTGACGATCGTGTAGTCACAATAATGGCCCCGTGGTCGGCCTTGGGTAGATAAGGGCGAAGATCAAACGCTTTTAAAGGTCATCGGCCTCATCGCTGTAGGATTCTGTGTCGACGCTGGAGGGATTCCCTGTACCTTTGGGTCTGGTATTTTGCAATAAAGGATTATCATAGATGTCGTAAACGATCAACCACCGGCCATTTGTTGATTCATCAAGCCACCGTTTGACAGCTTTGACAGTTTCCCCTAAATCCTGACTATCTAGGGCACTTTAAAATATATGCAGTGGATTGGTGATGGCGCAGAATCCACTCAGTTGAGCGAGCAAAGCTTTGTCTTAATGCTGTTCCATCTCTGGAACGAAGCCATAATATCGCCGCGTAATTTCCTCCGCTTAGCTTGACATATGCAAGCGCTGTTTGTGTCTTACCAATGCCACCTCAGCCCAGTCCCTACCAACAGGCCATATTTGAGGTTTGGGAATGTCATCCTCATTTGAGTAACGACAGTGGCTGCGGGGTTGTTTCCTGCTCTAGGCAGACCAGCGATGACGACGCTGTGACCATTAATGCTGCCAAGATTGTAGATGTTTGTGTCCCCATTTGATTGCGGCAAAGGTTGGTGCTCCTCATCCAGCATCTCCATTGCTGCGATTTGTTCCACCTCCAACGGACAGATCCACCCTACTCTGTAGGCATCATGGCTCAACTTTTTTTGGCGGTACCTTCGATTGGATTGTCCTCGCACCGATTCCAGACGCAACTGTGACGGATATAGATGATCGATAAACTCTCCCGGTTTCTTGAGAGAAGCAATGAGGAATACAAAGATCCCTCACAATCAGCTTTTTGCATCGGGGTCGTAGTGGAGTGGCGCTCAAGAACTAGCTCTGCGAGACCGGTCAGCTACACGCCATCGCGTGTCGCGATAGCATGCGTAGAGTGCTAGTCAGAGAGGCCATACCGCATTATCTGTTCACTGTTCCTAGCATTCAAGCCCAAACATGAGGGGCTAAGGGGCTGAGGCATTCTAACAACTTGATACATCAAAGTAAGCAAGCCACCTATCATGTGATAGTCATATAGCAGTGTATAAAGTAGTTTTATGAGCTGGCTTGCAGGTTTTCTGCACCTTGATCAGCCAGTACTTTTATTTGTAGTTGGTTTATAGCTTGGGTCGATGCCTATTATACTAGGTGTCGAGTGGGGAGCCGGATAGCCCGGAGGGAGGGCATCGACCCGTTTGTGGAGAGAAGGGAAGTGGGCTCAATGCTTCTTGGAATTGCATCTAAATAACATGGTTGTACTGTTCGGGGTGGGTATTTTTTTGTGTTTGAACTGCTGCTAGGTGTCTACTCCAAGTAGCCAAAATCGTGCCGAGCGGGACCATATTGGAAAAAATGTACTAAATCTCTGGAGCCACGCTACCTTCGATTCCTATGACGCCACAATATACGTATTAGGCATTAGGTAGGTACCCACGGGCAAATTGGAAGCTCCACCAAGCTTAAGTGTACGTATGGGCACAGGACCTCAGTTGATGTGAACCTTATACTACCAGGCTAGCACAGGCTTTTGGATTTGTTGTATGCATATTGTGCACATGTGTCATAAATCATAATGCTCGGTAAATGTTAAGCACAAGCTGTGATTATAAATCCATAGATTGGTTAATGTATCAGGTGGAGGATCCACTCCCTACAGTATATACATTTCAACGCACCTCAGCGGAGCCCTCGTTTATTTGCGCCTCGAGGTGATTTGTAAGAATGTTCTCTAACCTTCTAGAGTTAACAGCAAACCCCGGGATGCCGGGTCGGAATTGAGCCGACCATCTGATGACGATGGTGACGGATGTGGCCCTTGCATCGGGAGCTCTAAGCTCAGATCCGTTCAGGTGCGAGTGTCATCCATATCCGAGCTTCAAGCGATTTTATTGCCACTGTTTGAACGATAAACCTAACTTACATATGACGACGACTCGACGATCTTTTGTAAAACCCTGTAGCTTCACCGCATCATGTCGATTGATCACGTCTTATACTGTAGCAGCCGAGCACGTCGTCTCGGGACGAATCTTGACAATGTTTCAGCTCCCGACCAATCACGGGCGTGCCGAGTACCCGGTGCATAAATCAACGTGGCTAAACCTCTTCGCACAAATCACGTGGCACGGACGTTTTCATATCTTGGCATCAAGCATTGCAGGATTTTCAACCGGATGAATGTTGCCTGGAGAAAGTCCTCTGTGTTCATCTGACCAGTGGTTCCATAAAAAAACCAGATTTGTATGAGTCAATCCTGGCGATTTTGATTTCCGGGTGGTTCAACTCTTAAAGGTCATGTCAATGCGGCCCATGGCTATATACATCGGAGATTCCAGGGTTCTATGAACATGGCAAGCTCTGTGGTGGGCTAGTGGGTCATAAGGTTTCTGTTTTTTTTCGGATCTTTCCCAATCCAAGGACGGGAGCAGGGGGTATCCGTGTCCTTGCCAAGCGCTTTCTTCTTCATTAATATGCATCGCTTACGAAGTAGGATGTATAAATTCCTCAAGTGGGCATAGGTCCGGCCTTTAACCTTGGATGGCAAGGCAAAAAAAAAAAAAAAATTACGCCACGAGGCCCATCACCTTCTGACTCGTAGTTCAGTTGCCCTAATTAAATAGGGGCCGATGCCCCAGATTCATGATATTCTTTCCACTTTCGACTAAACTTACCTTAATTTTTCAATAACAAAGGGTGGCGACATATTCCACATACCTCGGCCCTTCTCCTCCCCGCAAACGGCCCATACTAGAAAAACTGGGAATCACGAAACAAACACCCCAGATTTCTCAGTGGATTAATTAAGCCCACAACTGCCTCTCGACGTTGGTTCCATTTATTTACACTACTTGACGAGCTATACTTCTTAATACTGCCCATCATGGTAGATGGCGAAAAGAACCACGATGTCGCCAATATGCCTGCAACTCTTACCAAGATTCCATACTGGCGATTGGTCACAGACCAAGGTGTCGTCACCCAGGAAATTATCGACTACCCGTATCCTGGCTCAGGAACCGAAGACGACCCGTACGCCGTGACATGGATTGATAATGATCCCCGCAATCCCATGCTTTTTAGCGAGACAAAGAAATGGTCATATACTATGGTGGTGGCATTTGCGACACTAGCTGTGGCATTGGTCTCTTCTGCATACACTGGTGGTGTTCTGCAGATTGAAGAGCAATTCGGCATTGGAGACGAAGTTGCCACGCTTGGTGTCTCGCTTTTCGTCCTAGGTTTTGCCGTTGGACCCGTGGTTTGGGCTCCTATGAGTGAGCTGTTTGGTCGCCAGATTCTGTTCATCACCACATACGCCGCTCTCACAGCCTTCAATGCTGGTACTGCCGGTGCGCAAAACGTATACTCGCTTATTATCCTTCGTTTCTTCGCCGGTGCCTTTGGATCCTCGCCTCTTACAAATGCTGGTGGTGTCATTGCCGATATGTTCCCCGCTAGACAGAGAGGTGTCGCTATGAGTGTCTTTGCCGCCGCTCCTTTCCTTGGCCCTGTCCTGGGTCCTATCATTGGAGGCTTCTTGGGAATGAACGCTGGTTGGAGATGGGTTATGGGCTTCCTAGCTGCCTTCTCTGGATTCGTCTGGATTATCGGCTCTGTGTTTCTGCCTGAGACCTATGCACCCGTGCTTCTTCGCCGCCGTGCGGCGAGACTTTCAAAGCTCTCGGGTAAGGTTTACCGGAGCAAGGTTGATATCGATCAGGGTCCGGTCACTTTTGGTGAGACTTTCAAAGTTGCTTTGTCCCGCCCGTGGATTCTCTTGTTCCGAGAGCCCATCGTCTTCCTGCTATCTCTATATATGGCTATCATCTATGGTACCTTGTACATGTTGTTTGCGGCATTCCCTATTGTCTACGAGGAGTACCGTGGCTGGAACCAGGGTGTGAGTGGATTGGCCTTCCTTGGTATCATGGTTGGTATGCTTCTCGCAGTGCTCTACAGTATTTGGGACAACAAGCGGTACATCAAGACCCAGGACCAGCACAACGGCTTCGCACCCCCCGAGGCCCGTCTGCCACCGGTCATGCTTGCTTCTGTTGCGATCCCAATTGGTCTCTTCTGGTTCGCATGGACCAATGCTCCCTCAATTCACTGGTCAGTCAGTATTATCGCCGGTGCACCCTTCGGCTTCGGAATGGTGCTAGTGTTCCTTGGTATTATGAACTACCTGATCGACGCATACACTATCTTCGCCGCCTCCGTGTTAGCCGCTAACTCCGTTCTGCGTTCGTGCTTCGGTGCTGCCTTCCCTCTGTTCACAACCTACATGTACAACAACCTCGGCATCCACTGGGCATCCTGCATTCCTGCGTTCCTCGCTCTCGCCTGTGTCCCATTCCCGTTTTTGTTCTATAAGTATGGTGCTGCGATTCGCCAGCGTTGCAAGTTTGCCGCTCAGTCTGATGCATTCATGCGCAAGATTCAGGAACAGGCTATGGCCGTTCCTGAGGAAGATGAGAAGATCACATACGACCGTACCGAGGCTCCTGCCCCAGTGGACGACTCTGTATCCAGCGACTCCGATGACGAACCTGTTGCGCAGCGCACCCGCAGCCGTGCTCACTCCACTACTTCTACATTGCACCGTGTGGCAACTTATGAGGGCAATCCATTTGATATGGACCGTGTCAACACCAGGGAATCCTTCAAAAACTAATCACCCCTTATCCCTTACACGTGCGCTTGCAGGACCATGAAAGGTGCTCTTGCCACATAATCTTAGTCTTCACCCCTTTCATTTCACAGCATTCGTGTTGTCATTGCATCTGATGGCGGAATCTTGTTGTGTTTTTGTCTACTTTATACCCTGATGTTTATCTCAATTGGGGATGAGCTAATGTATTTACGCATCTTAAAAATACGGCGTTGCTATTAGAGGCTGGAATCTAATGATTTATTGAATTTGAAGAACAATGCATTGATACGATATTGTAAGTTGTAAGTGCGTTAACGAAACATAGATCGGATTTAAAACTTTCGGGCTCAATCGGGGAATCACGGCAGAGGCCCAGTCCGAGTGCCGAGTTGTATTCATGTTGACCTGATTTTTAATCATCATTGCATTATCATTCCCTTTTGCTTAGTTTCTTTTCGTTTCTCATTTTTTGCCATTCCTTCATCTCATAGAGGAAATTTTCTATGTTGGCAGTCTCTATTCGAATCTGAATCGCCCGGTCAAGTCCTCCGGTCATCGGTCCTCGGTATTTGCAGTTCGTCCTTATCGCCACAATCGGACATCCAGCCCGATAGGCTGGGCTCTTTTGCCTTGGGATTTATCTTCCTCTATCGTTGCTCTAGCAATAGATGAGCGGCTCGGAGTATTAGAGATGAGTTTCTTCCAGAAGGGACTCGCTGCGCACGCGTCGGCTTTTGCGATCGCTCCGCGCCCACGGCCTATTACCCCGGTGCGATTGCCGCTGCGCCGGGTGCGCCAGCCACGACGACACAATTCTGCTCAGGCCTCGAAGCCTGAGACTTCCCAAGGGAAAGCCGTGGAGGATGCGTCATTTTTAAACACACATGGGAACCTAGCCTCCAACCCCTCGTCGTCGCCGTCATCCGCTCCCTCGCCCTCTTCCCCCCAGCCGAATACCGCTGCTGCCGCCGCAGGTGTAGCGGCCGCGCCGAGTCCTACAGTGACATTGACAAGATCTCGGCGCTTGGGTGAAATAATCAAGGCTGGACCGGTTGGGAGGCTTGGAAGGCGGTACGCTCGTGCGCAGAAGGAACGGCCATATCAGACGCAGTTGTGGAGTTCAATTGTTATCTATCTGTGCGGTGACTTGAGCGCGCAGCTGTTTTTCCCTCCAGATCAACCCGCGCCAGCAAATGACAATCAGGATGTGTCCAAACCATATGCGGAAGTGAAGGACGAGGATGATAAAAAGCCGGGCTTTGGGAGTAGTTATGATCCGTGGAGAACAGTCCGGCACTTGATCGTGGGTGCAGGTTCCAGCATTCCGTCATATAACTGGTAAGTGCAAGCTTTGGGATATAGTATACAGATCTATAAATCGGCACGGAAGAGAAGCTAACTTTCGCCCAGGTTCTGGTTCCTTCACAATAATTTCAACTTCTCGTCCAAGTTGCTCTCAATCCTGACCAAGGTCACCGTGCAACAGATAGTCTTTACTCCTGTTTTCAATACCTATTTCTTCAGTGTGCACTCCCTCCTCGCAGGCGCCACCTTTGAAGAAACCTGGGAGCGCTTGAAGAAGGCCCTTCCTGTCAGTATTTCCAACAGCGTCAAACTTTGGCCGGCTGTCACCGCATTCAGTTTCATGTACGTGCCGCCAGAGTACCGCAATGTCTTCTCTGGAGTCATTGCCGTTGGGTGGCAGACGTACTTGAGTTGGCTGAACCAGAAGGCTGCGCGTGAAGTGCAGCAAGCTGAGGCTGCGATTGAGGCCGCCACATCATCTGCGAAGGCTGGGAATCTGCTTCCTGCCGGGCAGGCCGCATAAAACAGCGTTTTTTGAATTTTGAACTCGACATGTATAGATTTGATGTCCTGACTGGCGTGGGGCTTGTTTTTCTTTTTCTTTTTGAAAAGTTGCATTTCGCAGATACCAAGTTAGACCATAGATTTCGCAATAGATTAAGCTTTTCGTTTTATTGTCTTCGATTACAACCTGTTATACTTAGATTTGATATCAAATCCAATTGGTTATATTCCGTTGGACAGGCGGAGCCAATAGGTACTGGGTTACTAGCTAGAAATGTCATCCACCTGAATATGTGACTATGGAAAGCACTGTTAACCAGCAACATGCACAATTGAACACCTAGATTGATGTATCATATTCTCTTACTTAACGAGCCTCAAGATAATGAGCTTTGACCAATTGAGTTCAGGTGTCAATACCACCTGTTGAACCATGGATCTACGGTGGTGTTGCATGAGTTTGAAATCCTCTCCATCCCTTACGTATAAATCTGCCATATTTTCTGCCAACCAAAACCTCACATTCTCAGTTATGCAAATTAGCTCAGTGCGTAGAAACTATAACAATGAACATTATTGAGAGCATTCTTGATAAGCTACCATATAGGACCATATACAAGAATCGTGTGTTAACCGGTATTTACTTGTCGAGTCTGCGTGCTGCGTGCTGGTAGGCAGTAAGCTTTATATAGCAAGCGGTCTGGAGGCTGGTTTCAGACTCATGAAACACCACTGTAACCCCGGCGCGCAATGACGCACTCCCCATCTCCAACTCTCACATGCCACTTGGGACATGACGCCTCTTGACAGTAGCAGGCATGTCCTGCCCACCGCAAACCCCGCGGCCTGAGGACTCCGACAGTGACTACGGATCCGACTTCACGCCCGACGAAGAGGTCTTTCTAAACCAGCTGCTCATCAGAGCTGTCTCAGAGCACGCACCCGCCGAATCTGGCGCCACGGCCACGCCAACTTCACCATCCACTACCCGGCAAACACCCGACTTCACGATTGCGACGATCGCGAACGATTATATTGAACCAGCTGATTTGGAACAACTGAAACCTCCGGTGATTGCGACGCTGGTCACGGATATTGAAGATGGTATTGCGAAGTTCCCGGTTGCCCGGGCTAAGGTGCTGGGCAGGCAGAAACCTCAGTCACTGTGGACGCCGAGTAAGCGGCCTTTGGAGGCTACAGATACACGGGATAGGATGGCTAGATCAAGTCCGGGCGCAGACAACTGGTCCAATACGCTTGGTATGTGTATCTGGCAGTCGGAAACTTTGGATTGGACTAACGCGTTGATATCGAAGCGTTTAGTGGAGCACTCTGAGTCAACCGAAGGCAGAGAACGAGAGCGAGAACGTGTTTCTGCGCGCGAACAAGAATGGATACAGAATGAGCAGCTAGCGCCGACACTCGATCCTCGGTCTCCCGTGGAGCGGTTTCGAAGACCTCCGAACAAGGCTTTCTCGGTCACCGATTTGGTTTCACCGGCTTGGTGTGAGCTGCAGTACTGGTATACCCTGACGAAACATGGGAGGAAGAAGAGGACCGCTGCTATGAAGAAGGGGAGTGTGGTTCATAAGACGCTCGAGGATGAGGTTTATACTACTGTCCCTGTGGATATCACTACGAAAGAGGATGCATGGGCTCTTCGCATATGGAATGTGATACAGGGACTACGGATGCTGCGCCAGTATGGTATCACGCGTGAGCTTGAGATTTGGGGTCTTGTCGACGGGGAGCTGGTTAACGGTGTTATTGATCAGCTGTCCTACGAATGCCCGGATTCTGAGCTTGAAGCTACGGCTGCTAGCTTCTACGAAGATGTGGAGGCATCAGAAGCTGCCTTGCCTGAGCAGCATATGTCTTTGTCAGATTTTTTGTTATCTTCCTCCCAGGGTGGACGAAGACTTGAAGATCTAGGCCAGACAGAACATATGGATACCGAACAAGCACCTCCCAGTCAAGCAGTCTCGCCAGCTTTTTATGCTCTTTCTCGGATATATATGACGGATGTCAAGACGAGAGCGAGTCGCTCTATTCCCACAGTCAAGAGCACATCCTTCCGACCTACTTCTCTCCAACTGCAGCTTTATTACCACATGCTTAACCGCATGCTAACGAGTGATGATGTGACGATGGAGTTACTTGCGGCGCGGTATAACCTGGACCCCGAACGTCCGTTCACGGATGCCTTTGTCTCTGAAGTTAGAGGCTTGGACGATCAATTCTTCGATACACCCTCTTCTCAAGAGTTTGACCTCGACGATCCTCCCACGCCGGAAGATGTGCGAAGAATCTCCCATAGCTCTGGCTCTAGGAAGGCATCCAGCCCGGCACCAGCTAGCCAGGACTCAACGAGTATCCTTCTGACCCACGGCAATCTCTTCAAACTATGGAACTACATGAAAGAGCAGCTGCGTTTCACCTTTATCCCATCCATCTCAGAAATGGAGCCCATTGCACCATCTATCCCGTCTCACACCCAGCCTGCTACCCTCGAAGAATACCCAACCCTCCTATCCCCCGTGCTCACAGCACGATTCTTATCCTCGGCTCCGACGGATGATCTCGAGCGCAAACATCTGGGAAGCCGGTCCTTCCTGTTCGACCCTCATAATATGTCATCTTATATCACAAACCAGATGGAGTGGTGGCGAGGACAGCGCGATCCCATTGGAGTCAACATCTCGAATGCCTGGAAATGTCGGATCTGTGATTTTCGCGACGAGTGCACCTGGCGCCAGGAACAGGAATGGGCTCTAGCCAGACGAAACCAAGGCCGAAGATCCGGTACCTCGGCGGGGATCTAGGAGCTCACTCGCCCAAGCATGACCACCGATAAGGTCTCAAGGTCATAAAAATGTATTATATTGGACCAAACAAAATAATTGTGGAACTTATCCACACTTCAGGCAATCAAAGGTTTTCTAAGTCAGCATCAATATGGATAACACTGCACCTCCCCCTCCTGATCGACGTTTAATCCCGCAGCGACCTGCTCATCATGTTTCCGATCCAAATATTCCAACAAAACATCCTGATACTTCTCCTTCCCCTTATACCTTGAAACATCATCCCCCCAACTCCGAACAGCAGAAGCCAACCGCCCAGGCACATAATCCTGCTTAACAATCTCCGTAATCGGCTCAAAATACGTCCGAATCGTAAAAACCACAGCCCCAGACCTCGGCAACCGTCTCAAAGACTGGCGTTCGGACCGAAAGAAATGATGTTCAATGGCCCGATTTTTCTCCGCCGTATTCCACGATACTTCCTCCGCATCTTCAGACCCGATACTGGGTGACCAGGCTAACTGGTCATCTACCTGAATGAAGTAATTATTCCGTACCACGGGCTCTTCGGGTTTGAGACGACGGAAGAAATTCTTCATTCCTTTCTCGAGTTTCTCTTTGTATTGGGGTACGTCGCCTGATGTGTGGATTTCTGATAAAGGCATTCCGAATTTGTCGCGTAGACGCCAGAATCCAGCGAGGAGGATTGCGCCCGCTAGGAGGTAGTATTCTCCATCTGGTTTCTCGATCATTATGGCTAGGTCGTCTTGGATAAGGCGGGCGGCTGTTGCCATTGGGTCTTCGGGGAGGGGACGTTGGGTTATGTTGAAGGTTTCTTGGGTTAATGTGTTTGTTATTCCTGTGGTGGTCTTTTGGAACATAGTTGGGTATCTTTCTGGGAGATAGTCGCATCTTCGAGATGTTAGCTTGAGTGCTATAGGATGGATGCACATGGGGGCTTTACAGTTCTTCCAAGAGTTCGATCGCGCCGTCCATGGCTTCGGGTGCTGTTCCGTAGCATTTATCGCCGCGCTCTGCGAGGCGCTTGGCTTTTTCGGCGTGGAATTTTAGATAGTGATTGTCAAGTTCTGGGTTCAGGGTGACAATGTGAGCTAGCATGTTATAGTTGATTGACATCGGTATCACTCTTACCAATCCATTCATCAAATTTCATACTTCGCAGTCCCATCGTGACAAAGTATTTTCTGATCTCCATTAGTGAAAGGCAAGAAAGGATTGGGATCATAGGCTTACGGGCCATATCGAAATGGTCGATAGGGAATTGGCTTAGACGTGTAAACATCCCAGTCCGGATATGGCTGTGCCATTGGTCGTTTGAAACCAGAGGGTGTCCATTCTGATAGATGGTCAGATATGCATCAAGGAACCTTTTTAAGTGACAAGGACGTACCTCCGAATGATCTGGTGACTTTTCCTCTACCTGATCTTGAAGCTGGCTTCTCTAAATCGGGAGTAGAAGATCTTGATGGTTTGCTAGAAGCATTCCATTTCTGTGCAATGAAGACGATGATGCAGGCACAGATGTTGAGAAATAGAAATGCACCAATGAGGTTGTTGCTTGGGATGATAGACTGAGCTAATTCTCGAAGGGCTTCTGTCGCTAGCACCATGTTGTGTAAGAACAGATTGGCTCTTATTCCTTAACCTCAAATGCGGTTTAAGGGTGGATTATGTATTCATTGTGGACTGGGGATACGTGTATAGTATCACCTGAGCAGCCTGAAACCTGTCGAGCAGGGTGATGAAAGCGATAACGACATTGTTCTCCTGTGAGCTGCCTTTCTTGTTAATCGGATGCGAGTGATTTCGTTATCTGTATAAAGTCTGCCCGGGAAGGCGTACATGCGATCGCGGGGATAAATGAGGGGAAGAGTAACCGTCCATTTCCGGCCGCTGGATCCGAAGCTACATATAACGAGCCTATGGGCGCGAGTTAGAGGCAATGACATAGTTTATCTGTGGTGAGGCGCTTATCGTTTACGTGAACTTAACGGGATTTCTTCTCCTCATTGGGTAAAGTGAGTCTGGTGATAATCTTGTACCCATATTATCGCAGTGGGAAGTGATATTCCTTGGCAGTGATGCTAGGACTTTGGGATAAATTGGGAAGTATGTTCAGATGGTTGAATTATTTACTATGCTTTCGAGATGAAGACTAGACACTAGCAGTGTCGGCCTTGCGCTGGAGAAGGCAATACTGGCCCCATTTGCGCTGGAATTGAGGTGGAATAAAGGGCAAATTTGGTACCCAGAATAACCGCCCTAGGAGCCCTGTTCGAGCTGTGTCTAGAAAGCGCGAACAAGTAAGGGTATCCCAGTTGCGATCGAGAACATAGTGAGGTTCCAGTTCAGTTGGCTCGCGACCCGGGAAGAATGAGTCAATCAAAAAGGAACATTCAGAGACATCAATCTATAAATACAATTAGGACTTCAAAGACCGATCTGCAGGGTTCTATGGACTTACGTATTTGTCCGGGTCTTCCAGGTTAAGATCGTTCATGCCAGATGGGATCTGTGAAGCACCTTCTAGCCGGCCGAAGGGACTAGGCGATTCCGAGAACTCGCCGGGGAGCAGACCGTTGAACTCGCTCCGAATGAATTTGGCACGCATGTCGTTTTGAAGAAAGTATGAAGAGGGGAAGCGGTACCACTCTTTGCCCAGGCACACCGAGCTTCCTGTCTGCGTGACATTTACCTGCTGCAATGGTTCCAGGACCTTCATAGGGGCATTGTACGCGGTAACCATTCCCAGAATGCGCAACATTCCGACGTTAATGGCCACAATAATGACATACAGAGCTCCAACCAGCTTCAGCTTGGTTGGAACACGGCTAATGATTGCCTTGGGGTCGCTGGACCCAAGGTAGGTGAGGATAAGGTGGAAGGAGAGAGCCGCGTTCAGGGCAAGGAATGGATATGCTGGGTACATGAACCGCTCTTCCTTGTGAGGCTGCGCCGTGAAGATACCGAACCACATGTAGAATGGCGCGGCCAATGTCATCGAGCGCCTGAATTTTTGGAAAGACGAGGGCTGAGAGCTGAAGATGACCTGGAGGACCATAAGTGGAGCCGCCACCATGGCAAGAACAAACCAAACATTGAAGTTAAGCAGCAAGTTCCGGATATAAAATGTCCAAGGCTCGACGCCAAAGATCTCAGGTCCTTTGCCCTGGCCTCCAAAGACGTTATAGGCCACAATATTCCAAGGAACAAGGACAAGCTTGCGGAAAAAGGCATAATCCACTCCGACCTCGAGAGCCTAGAGATACTGTCAGAACTGGGACCTCAAATATATATGGGCAATATATTTATGACTTACCGCGATGCCAAGGCACCTGACCGCACCATCAAGAACAGCCAGGACAAATGAGCCTATAGACCCAGATAGTACGGAGATAATGGCTTCCTCAGCCAGAAGAGGCAAGATAAGAGCACCTGCGAATGGCCAGCCGACAATTGCACCAAGAGCAAACCACATAATACCCTGTGCAATTTTGGGTCCGCCTTTCAAGTCTAGGAAGGCAGCCAAGCCAAGCATGGATGTGTACATGGTGAAAGTGGATGGCAGGAAAGCCGTGGACGCGTGGAACATGCCGGGGCTGAAGATGACGATTGTGAGGAATAAGAGGCCGATGCGAGGATTGACAGTTCGGCAAATAGAAGAGTATAGCCTAGTCTGACAAGCAGCACAGAAGAGAGCCATGAAAACACGGATCATATAGAATTCAGTGGTCTTGGAATGGACAAATAACGAGCCCAGCTTGCCCACCGCGGCATGAAGCGACACATAGAGCCAGCTTCGAATGGAGTAAACTGGGGAATATTCCCATGTCTGGAGACCATATCCATGTTGCAGATAATGGGCCGGTTCCCAGAAGTTGAAGACCTCATCACAGTCTTGAATTGGAGAGAAGAATGCCGCAAGGCTATTGGCAAAGATGCATACGTAGAGGGTGATATTTAGCGGCAGGTAGAACGGAGGGGGCGGGGGACTATATCGAGATGCTTAGCTACTATTTTAGTTTCAAACAAGCTTGAGCCACCTACCGTGCTTTCTTAGGCGCACTCTGAGTAGGCCCAGAGCCTGAATGCTTCCCAGTCATTTTGCGTAGTTGTTGAAGATGTGTTTAACTCCGGCGATTCTGCGCTAAGATAGCGATAAGCGGAGCTTGTTCGGCGACCGCTTTGGCAGATCCGCAAAAAAAGTTTCCCGCAACTTTTTTTTCATACTTCCCAGTCGCAACTATTTTGAAGACCTTGTTCTTGGTCTTATTCATTCATTATGAGCGATCACCAGGATGTTTCTGTTGAGGCTGCAGGTGCCAGTAACAGTCCTGCCTCGAACCAACCCTACACGATTGATATGCCGCCTGTCGCAAGCACTGGCAACGATGCTGCAACATTAAAAGCACATTCAGCTCTTGAGACTCCTTCCCAGTCCTCGATTTCTGCTCCCTTGACTCCCATGATCCCAGGCCTCGGTCTCGTTAACGGCCACAATGATCAGTCTACTGAGCAACCGGCACAGCCCACTATGTCGACCACCGCCGAGCAAAAGTCGGACGCCTCTGCCGTCAAGGAGGCGATAGTCGAACCCTCGGTGACAATGGATGAAACCACCGATGATGCCAAAAATGGACCTAGCGAGACTTTTGCCCAGCAGGAGCAAGCGCAGGGAACCCACGACGAGGCGATGGAGGTTGACCAGATCCCCGAGCTTAGCGGCACAGAGAATGCAAATGGAACCTCAGAAGGTCAGATGGAAGATGCACCAGCAGAGGGAGAGGAAGAGCACCCTGAATGGGAGGTTGACTCTTCTCCTTACGAGTCGTCTTCAGACAGCTCTTCCGATTCCGATGACAGCGACGACGAAGACTACCCGATCCTCACCCCCGAAGAACAGGCCCGGATTCTGATGATGGCTGAAGGTGGCTCTGACGATGAAGGCGACGGAAAGGGCAAATCCGGTGGCTATATCCGTTCCACCAACGAGGTTGCGGAGGACGTCTTGCCTATCCCGGATGTCACGATCACCCCCGAGATGAATATCGTCTACCTGGGCAAAGTACAAGCAGCTATTGACAATGCCGTCCTTGTCGAGGCTAACACCTCTGGAGAATACCAAGTTCTTGAATCGGGCTCCCTGCTATGTTCAGAGGATCGCAAGATCATGGGTGTTGTGTCGGAAACTTTGGGCAGAGTTGAGCACCCGCTGTACACCGTGATGTTCTCAACTGCCGCAGAAGTCCAAGAAAAAGGCTTGGTGAAGGATATGCCCATCTACTACGTCGAGGGACACTCTACTTTCGTCTTTACCCAACCGCTTAAGGGCATGAAGGGCAGTGATGCATCGAACTTCCACGACGAGGAGGTCGCCGAGGATGAGATGGAGTTCTCTGATGATGAGGCCGAGGCCGATTACAAGCGACAGCTGAAGCAAAAGCGCCAAGAGAGAAAGGAAGCCAGGGATGGTGGAAAGCCTAAGAGAGGACCCCCGGGACCCTCGAAGCTGGGCCAGTCAGAACTTAACTATGATGAGGGAGGTGAAGAAGGATATACACCTCTTGCTCGCCCAAAGAACCTCCACGAGATGATGGGTACCCAAGAAGCACCAGTTGAGGGTAGTGGGTCTGGTTTCCGTGGAGGCAGAGGCCGTGGCCGAGGCACTGACCGCGGCGGCCGGGGAGGTCGTGGTAGAGGTGGTGCTGGAAGAGGCGGATCTCGGGAGCAAGACCAGGACCGTCGGCCTCACCAACAGAGCGGAGGCTCCTCTTACGGTCAGCCCGCACAAGCTCCTCAGCACCAACATGCCTCCTACGGCCAACCGGCGTACCCTCAACAGCAACAGTACCCCCAGCAGCAACAGCCTGCTTACGGCATGCCCCAGCCTTTCGCTGGGTATCAGCAATTCGCTCAGCAATACGCACAGCAGTACGCGGCCCAGCAGCAAGCACAAGCTCCTCAAGGTGCACCGCCCACACAATTTCCTTTCCAATTTCCTTTCGCACAAGCTTTCCCTCAGCCGAATCCTTTCCAGCCTGGAATTCCTGCGCAGGCACACATCAACCCTCTCTTCTTGGCTGCTTTGCAACAGCAGCAGCAGCAACAACAATACCAGCAACCCCAGCAGCAACCGCAACAATACCAGCAGTCCCAGCAAGCTCCTGCACAGGGTCAACAGCCGAACCCAGCTATGAACTTTGACCAGGTCAAGGCTCAGTTGGATATTTTGCGGAATTTGAACAACGGTCACCAGGGGCCTCCCCCTTCTTAATCTTGCTACCTGCTGTTATTTATTAGCATCTCACGTCCACCTTGATCTCGGTGACATGATCTTGATATATTTTGCATTATGAGCGGGTTTTGTGTTTTGATTGGGTGCATTAAAAGTTTTTGATAGTCCGGTGAAAATTTGAGGCATGACTCATTGTATTGAAGATAAAGTACATATATTCATAAGACAAAAATTGATGATTCACACATGGTTGATAAATGATATAATAAGTTGTTGCCCCCTAGCTATGCTTTAGAACTCCGCTGGCTTAAAACTCTTTGCCAATGTCCAGAAGTTCTCGGTATTGGTACGGGACAAAGCAGCTTTGACCTCCGATTCTGTCTCACAAACTCTCGCTCCCACCCATCTCTTGAATAATCGAGACTTGGATTGACCTTCCCAGATCAAATTACATGTGTTCTGGCTGAAGTCTCGTGCTTCACCCTTATCATCCTCCGTAGACAACCACAACGGCTCGCTTTCGCGGTTGCGGTCAGATGTAGTTGGGCCAGGATTCTCAGTCCAGTCAATCCGGTTCAGCATCAGTTTCCGGTAGTTGTTCACGGAGTGCTTGCCGCCTTCAACAATGACGAGGTTCAACCTTGGATGCACGATGCAAATTCCCGTCAATTTATTTTGTTCCGCGTTCTTGCCAATCTTGAAGCGGTTTCGCCCACTGGCAAGACTATCAATCCGGTAAACAGACATGAAGATACCCAAAGCTGCATCCTTTTCTTGCTGGGATTCCAGCTTCTCACGTCGTTGATCCTTAGTCAATTTGCGCTCTTCATTCATGAGAAGGTGCTTCTCTTTACGCTCCGCAATCTCTCTGTTCACCTGGGCCTCCACGGCAGTTGGATCCTTTACTGCTTGTTCTCCCAAGACTCGCATCAAATTGGATTTCTTGACCTTGGGCGGAGGCGCGGGCTCAAGACCCAATCGAATCTTGGCTTGTTGTTCCTTCAAGTCTGCCATGCGGCGTTGTCGACGAATCTTCGCTTGTTCCTTCGGTGTGAGGAACATTGGCTTCTGAGTAGGCATGTGCTTCTCTTGTGGTGGTTCGAGTTGGATGGGGTGTTGGACATAGTGGGTAATGATGGCGTCGATTTTCAATTTTGATGGGTCTTCAATGGCATCATAGTCACTGCCGTCGATAAATCTCTCGTCCCACCATTCCACTGCTGGAGGAGCAGGGACAGAATATGACTTTTCCACATCCATATCCTCATCAATGCCGGCTAGACGAGCTCGCTCAGCAATTCGCTTCTTCATAGCTTCCAACTGTTCCGCCCGACGTAGGTTTATCGCCTGTTGAACATATTTGCCTTTCTGATTGAAGCTGAGCTCTCGCGATTGTCGAGGCTTGGCGATGGTCGCCTTCGGCCCAAGGCTAGGATCGAAATAAGGATTGTTTCTGATCTCCTCAATGGATGGCCCAGATAGATCGAGCTGCTTGCCACGGTTCCCTGCTTTGTCCCCCTTCTGCTGTCGACCTTTGCTACCCGAAAAGACTGGAGTAGCGTCCGAAAGTAGGGCTGGATGAAGGCCGACATCGAGACCGCCACGAGCTTTTGAAAAACTATCGTCGTCGAATGCTTGAGGTTGTTGGTATGATGGTGCGGGTGCCTCGGGTCGCTGCGCAGGTGCGTTCGCCTTCGCCGTAGCCGCTGCTACTCTGGCCTTCATTTGTTCCAATCTTGACATGGCAGGTGTCGATGCTGGTGGTGCGGGACTGGGGCTCGACTCGGTCGGGGGCACTGGGGGTGTCGCACCGCCGCGCGCAGCTTGCAGCCGAGCGCGTACAGCTTCTGCCTTTGCTCGGGCTTCAGCCATCATCTTTTCGATGTCGACTTTACCGGCAGCAGCGCCAGCTGAGCCCGGTACTGGAGACCCATGGTTTGAACGGGGCCTTTTCTGAGAGTCGTTTCCATTATCCTCAGGGTGAGGACGCTTGAGCGTGTTTCCCGATGCGTCCGCCATAGCTAAATACGAGCGGGCAAACTCGCGTAGCCTGAAAGCGGGTGCACCTAAGGAAGGAAAGAACAGAAAGCGAAAGGAAGGCGCGAAGTGACCGTTGAGCTAAGATCAAATCAGGCAAGCACGGATCACTGGTCGCAGTTGCCCGAAGCGGGAATGAGCGGTGTACCGGGGCAGAAAAAAAAGTTGCCTCAAAGATTCAATCTTGCGCAGTAGATGTACTTGGAGAACATCTCTTTCGAGACGACTTCGCACCGTCTGCGTTTTCTGTTGCTCCACTGAGCTACAGGACACAATGACGACCTTTTCGCGCCCGGTCGCCTCGAGCATTTCCGGGGTTGCCTTTACCGTCTACTCCGATGAAGAGATTAAAAAGCTGTCGGTGAAAAGAATTCACAATACTCCGACCTTGGATTCTTTTAACAACCCAGTTCCCGGTGGTCTTTATGACCCTGCTATGGGTGCATGGGGTGACCATGTGTAAGTTTTGGCTTCTGCTTTCTCATTGTACCAATTCCATATCTAATTGAATCTGGGCCTATCAGGTGTACTACATGTCGTCAAAATTCTTGGTCCTGCACTGGTCATGCTGGTCATATTGAACTTCCTATTCCCGTCTACAATGTCACCTTCTTCGATCATATTTATCGCCTTTTACGGGCCCAATGTGTGTACTGCCATCGCCTGCAAATGTCTCGCGCACAGGTCAACATGTACACCTGCAAGCTGCGCCTCTTGCAGTTCGGTCTCGTTGACGAAGTTGCCGTTGTCGAATCGATGGGAACTGTAAAGGGAGCTACATCCAAGCCTGGCAAGGGTGACGATTCAGAGGATGAGGAAGATGACGAATCCATGATGGAAAAGCGACTAGCCTACGTCGATCGGTCCATTAATGAGGCCAAGAAAGATGGAAGGCTGGTTGGCCTGATGACCGGCGCAAAGAACCCCATTGCTGCAGAGCAGAGACGAGACCTGGTCAAGAACTTCCTTAAGGACATCAACAGCTACCGGAAATGCTCCAACTGCAGCGGGTATGTCAAGAACCACCCCCGCTCTTTATCTTTGCGCATTGGCTAACATTGCGCTCAAGTATCTCTCCTTCGTACCGAAAGGACCGCTACAACAAAATATTCAAGAAGGCGCTCCCCGAAAAGTCGAAATTGGCTATGCTGCACGGCGGATTCCAGGCCCCTAACCCTCTAGTCCTCCTCGACTCCGAAAAGAAGGCTGCTAAAGTTAATGGCACCCGCTCTGAGAGTGTGGTGTCAGAAGTACATGGCGCTGAGGAAGAAATCATGCGTGGGGCTGCTGTCACAAACCAGACCTCTTTTGGACAGGAGTTCATGACTTCCTCCGAGGTTTACAGTTGTATGAAGCTGCTTTTCGCCAAAGACGGTGATGTCCTGCAGCTTGTCTACAATGGTCAACCTGTTGCCAAAGGCGCAAAGGTTGTCAGTGCCGATATGTTCTTCATCAAGAGCCTTATTGTTCCTCCCAACAAATTCCGTCCGGCTGCTGCCCAAGGCCCTGGTGAGATTATGGAAGCACAGCAGAACACTGCCTTTAACTCCATTATAAAGCAGTGTGATCTGATCAACCAGATTAGCAAGGAAATCCAGAACAAGGACGAGGAAGTTATTCGAGTACGGAACTACGGCGATCTCCTCCAGGCAATTGTTGCACTCCAGGACCATGTCAACGGATTGATTGATAAGGAGCGAACTGCTGTTACCGGCTCCGCAGTCGCAGCGTTGCCTAACGGTATCAAGCAGCTTCTGGAGAAGAAGGAAGGATTGTTCCGAAAGAACATGATGGGTAAGCGTGTCAACTTTGCTGCCCGTAGTGTCATTTCGCCAGACCCCAACCTGGAGACCAATGAAATTGGTGTCCCACTTGTGTTCGCAAAGAAGCTTACTTTCCCGGAACCTGTCACAAACCACAACTTCTGGGAGTTGAAGGAGGCTGTGATCAACGGACCCGACAAGTACCCCGGTGCCGCTGCGATTGAGAATGAGAATGGTCAAGTCATCAACTTGAAATTCAAGAGTCTCGATGAGCGTACAGCGCTTGCCAATCAGCTGCTGGCCCCGTCAAACTGGCGCCAGAAGGGCTCGCGGAATAAGAAGGTCTATCGCCACCTTACCACTGGTGATTATGTCCTCATGAACCGACAGCCGACACTCCACAAGCCGTCTATCATGGGTCACAAGGCTCGCGTGCTTCCTAATGAGCGGACCATTCGTATGCACTATGCCAACTGTAACACTTACAACGCTGATTTCGATGGTGACGAAATGAACATGCACTTCCCTCAAAACGAGCTCGCCCAGGCAGAGGCGCGGATGCTGGCTGACGCAGACCACCAGTACCTGGTCGCCACATCCGGTAAACCCTTGAGAGGTCTGATCCAAGATCATATTTCCATGGGAACTTGGTTTACATGCCGTGATAGTTTCTTCGATGAGGAGGACTACCACCAACTATTGTACAGCTGCTTGAGACCCGAGAATTCGCACATTGTCAGTGATCGCATCCAGCTAGTTCCACCAGCTTTTGTCAAGCCCAAGTACTTGTGGACCGGAAAGCAGGTGATTACCACTATCCTCAAAAACATTCAGCCTCCACAGCGTGCTGGTCTCACCCTCAAGAGCAAATCTTCAACCCCCGCCAACCGCTGGGGCGAGGGCAGCGAAGAGGGTGATGTTATCTTCAAGGACGGAGAGTTCTTATGCGGTATCCTCGATAAGAAGCAACTTGGACCGACTGCTGGTGGTCTTGTTGATGCCATTCATGAAATTTATGGCCACACAGTTGCTGGAAAGTTGATGAGTATCCTCGGTCGCCTGCTCACCAGATTCTTGAACATGCGCGCGTTTACTTGCGGTATTGACGATCTTCGACTGACCAAGGAGGGTGATCGCATGCGCAAGGAGAAGTTGAGTACTGCGGCTCAAATGGGTCGTGAGGTCGCTTTGAAGTATGTGACGCTTGATAAGTCCTCTGTGGCCGACCAAGATGCCGAGTTGGAACGCCGACTTGAAGAAGTGCTTCGTGACGATGATAAGCAAAGTGGACTGGATAGTGTTTCGAACTCCCGGTCTGCCCAGCTTTCTTCGGAGATTACCAAGGCTTGTCTTCCTGCAGGTCTTGCGAAGCCTTTCCCCTGGAACCAGATGCAGTCGATGACAATTTCTGGTGCCAAGGGTTCCGGTGTCAATGCCAACCTGATTTCCTGCAATCTTGGACAGCAGGTTTTGGAGGGTCGTCGTGTGCCGGTCATGATCAGTGGTAAAACATTGCCATCGTTCCGAGCCTATGAAACACACCCCATTGCCGGTGGTTATGTCTCTGGTCGTTTCTTGACTGGTATCAAGCCCCAAGAGTACTACTTCCACGCTATGGCCGGTCGTGAAGGTCTGATTGATACCGCTGTCAAGACATCCCGTTCTGGTTACCTGCAACGTTGTTTGATTAAGGGTATGGAGGGCTTGAGTGCGCAGTACGACTCCTCCGTTCGTGAAGCATCAGATGGATCTATCGTCCAATTCCTGTATGGTGAGGACGGTCTTGACATCACCAAACAGGTTCACCTCAATGACTTCGGATTCCTTGCTGAGAACCACGAGTCCATCATGGAGCAAGTTCAAGCTCACCACCACAACAATTTGGCGAAGGATGAAGTTTCTACATGGCACAAGGATGCAATGAAGAAGGTTCGGAAGACCGGAAAGGTCGACGCTATGGATCCTGTCCTGTCTCAGTATCACCCTGGAGGTTACCTGGGCAGTACATCCGAGGCATTTGCTCAGGCACTCAAGAAGGTATGGATGATACCTATTGCATTTTCATTCCACTATTGATACTAACAATATTCAATCTACAGTACACTGACGCGAATCCGGACAATCTGTTCAAGGATAAGAAGAAGGATCTCGAGGGAGTCGCCAAGTTCGTCGGCGATTTCCAGAAGAAGCTCCCCAAGAAGGCATTCGATGCTTTGATGAACATGAAGTATATGAAGTCTATCATCGATCCTGGTGAGGCAGTCGGTATCATGGCCGGTCAGTCCGTTGGTGAGCCGTCAACACAGATGACCCTGAACACCTTCCATTTGGCTGGTCACTCCGCAAAGAACGTCACCCTGGGTATTCCCCGTCTTCGTGAAATTGTTATGACCGCAAGTGCTTCGATCATGACACCCACCATGACTCTTCTTCTCAACGACGAAATCCCTCAGGAACACGCAGAGAAGTTTGCCAAGGCTATCAGCAAGCTCAGCATTGCTGAAGTTGTTGACAAGGTCCAGGTGAAGGAGCGCATTGGGGCAGGTGTTGGCTACTCGAGGGCCAAGATTTACGACATTGACATCACTTTCTTCCCTGCTAAGGAGTACACCAAGGAGTATGCTATCGAAATCAAGGATGTGCAGAACGCTTTGCAGAGCAAGTTCATCCCTCGCCTAGTGAAGCTCACCAAGGCTGAGCTGAAGAAGCGAAACGAGGATAAGACTGGAACGAAATCCTCGACTGCCCAGCCCGAAATTGGTGTCTCGGTCGGCAGGATCCAGGAGGCCCCAAGTGGTCCTGATCGTGAGGCTGAACCTGCCGATGATGATAATGAGGATGACGAGGATGATGCCAAGCGCTCCCGCGGAAACAACAACCGGAGCAACCAGGTTTCATATGAAGGACCGGATGATGATGAGCGAGAGATCATCAGGCGGCAGGACAGCTCAGAGGACGAGGACGAGGATGAGAAGGAGACTTCTAAAGCAAGCCGTGATGTCAAAATGGGCGACGCTGATGATTCCGATGAGGAGTCGGATGACGAAGATAGCACCACCCGCGAGGATGATGTTAAGGGCAAGTTTGAGGAGATCACGAAGTTCAAGTTCGACCCCAAGAACGGTACATCTTGCACCATCCAGTTGCAATACGACATCGAAACACCCAAGCTTCTGCTTCTTCCCTTGGTCGAGGCTGCTGCTCATCACGCTGTGATCCAGTCTATTCCCAGCCTCGGAAACTGCGTCTATGTTGAAGGTGACGAGATCAAGGGAGAGCCCGCAACAGTTCTCACTGATGGTGTCAATCTGCTCGCCATGCGCGATTACCAGGATATCATCAAGCCACACTCCATCTACTGTAATTCCATTCACGACATGCTCCACTACTACGGTGTTGAGGCGGCCCGTGCCACCATTGTTCGTGAAATGGACGCCGTTTTCAAGGGTCACAGTATCTCTGTTGACAACCGTCACTTGAACTTGATTGGTGATGTGATGACCCAGTCTGGTGGATTCAAGGCCTTCAGCCGTAACGGCCTGGTCAAGGATTCTACTTCGGCCTTTGCTCGCATGTCTTTCGAGACAACAGTGGGTGCACTTAAGGACGCTGTTCTTGAGAGAGATGTTGAGAACCTGAAGGGCCCTAGTGCCCGGATTGTTGTTGGTCGCGCTGGTACCGTCGGAACGGGTGCCTTTGACGTCCTTGCTCCTGTTGCATAGATGATAAGACATTGGAGCGTGCTTCACCGTGTTTCATTATCTGTATATTCACTATCGCAAATTTTTGTATCCTGCGCCTTTGTTTTTGTCATTTTGTGCCATCTTGACGTGTTGATGATCCGGAGTTCTGTTCAGCGGAAACACAAAAGTGCCTGTCCCTGTTCATATAGCATATTTTCTAGTTAAATAGAGTTTTGAACCTTTTCACCTAGTTATTCTATTTTATCGGGTCATCTGTGTACAGAATGCGAGAATTGGAAGGTATTATAGATTTTGTAGATTGTGCTTCTCATCTCAAGATGTTCAAGCCAACAGCCAGAGATATCAATATTGTCCAGTCCAAACACCATCCATGCTATGACTATATGTCCTATTCACAAACGCCTCAATGTCCCATGCCGAACCCAGGACACCATGATTATGTACCAGAAAAGAAGAAATGATATAAAAACCCGCTTACTTTGGATCGAGCATCATGAGATCTTCATCAATGTCGTCGTCGAATTCGTCCACGACTACCTCCATCGCAGTGGATTTCACAATGCCATCCATGTTATGGCCGTTCGCAAACTGCTGCTGCATGATACGCTCTTCCTCAGTCTTGCGCTTGGCTTCATGGCGCTCAATATCAGCCAAGCTCCAGGTAGAAATACCTTCTTGATCCCTGGCCTTGAAAGGCTGCGCCATAGTGCGTAGGAAGTTCTTCGCATTCGAAACAGCCATGTCCGTACTGAGATTTGTTTCACTGTCCAGCATCGCCTGGTTGATCCATTTCGGAAGTTGAGGGCGTTTACGCTCGAAACGGCGGTCTGCTAGGACCATGACTCCGTAGTCATCCTTACCACGAAGAACACGGCCTAGACATTGGGCGGCGTGTCTCATGGCATCGAACGACAAGAAATCATTCTCTCTAATGCGATAATTCTCACGCAAGAACTCCAGACGTGCCTTTAAGATGCGGGATTCTGTGTACTGGAAGGGCACACCGATGCACAACACAGCACGACCATAGTGATGGTCGAAATCAATACCCTCGGACACCTTGCCTCGAGCGACACAGAGCAAGATGGCACCGCGCCCATTGCAACAGGCTGTGCGGTACGTTTCAAGGGCAAGAGAGGACTCTTGCGCGTCAGGTGTTTCGACAAGAATCAATTTATAATTCCAGATTTGATCCAAGATACCCATACCTTGCCACATGCTGATGATCGATTCCATGTAAAGGTACGAGGGGAAGAAAACCACAATGCCGTCCGGCGTGATGCGTGCAAACTCCGTGAGAAGAGTGCCGTAGTTCCGTACTACACCTGGGTCATTGCGAATACCAAAGGACGACGAGACTTGTGCCTGATCAGATCCTCTGGTGACAATCATAGGCAAGAAAGAGCGGCGAGCTAGGGTCATGCTGTACGACTCTTGCATGACGGCATTAAAGCCTAGCATCTTCGGGTACATCTCCAGCGGTGACAAAGTTCCGGACGTGATGACCACAGAATAGAACCGGTCCAAAACAGGTTTTATAGCAATGGCGGCATCCAAGCAAGTAAAGTGGAGGATGGGATTTGGCACCGTAGCTGCTTCAGATTCAAACGGTTCAAGAATGAGAACAAAGCCTTTGTCATAGGTTGCGACAAGGGTTGCAAAAGTTGCGACTTCTTGAAGAGGCTGGTAGTCTTCAATATTCATAAGCTCCAAAGTCCTCACAAGCGATGTCAGTCGCTCTGCACAAAATCTCAAAGGTTTGCGTTCAATATATGTGAGGTCTTTCAAGTGTGTTAGGAAGGAAGGTGGTGTTTCCGAGATAGTATGGGTCACTTTCATTCGGGTCTTGAGATATTCAATGAATCTCTTCAAGAAAGAGATAAAGTGCTCAGCACGGCGGATATTACCAGGCACTGCTTCTTTCAACAGGTCATCCGGCAAAACTGGATTCGAGATAAACTGATCTTCCTCTCGAGCTTGTTCCGCTTGCTGTAACCCCTCCACTAATTTCGAATATTCGTTCTGGAGCTTCTCCGCATCTGTGCTCTTCATTTCTTCAATCTTGCGTTCCAGGTTGCTTGCACCTCTTGTGGCTTTGCGGAGAGAATCTTCGCTAATATCGATACTGAGGGACTCGATACAGACGTTATCAATGTTGTGGGCTTCGTCAAAAACCACGATACAGTCTTTTGATAGTTCTCGAGACACGCGTTCGGCAATTTTCGGATCGAGGAGGTAGTGGTAGGAGTAGATAATGACGTTGCACCAAGGCATCTGTCGTGGTGTTAGAAATATAGCATGACATTGCGTAGGACTTGACGCAT
Source organism: Penicillium sp. VS I D KN (assembly GCA_019775415.1). NCBI lineage: Eukaryota > Fungi > Ascomycota > Eurotiomycetes > Eurotiales > Aspergillaceae > Penicillium > Penicillium sp. VS I D KN. The sequence goes on from JACWFT010000004.1 coordinate 372,988, forward strand.
CATACCATTCGGCGAGCAGAAAAATAGGGGCACTGCTTATGCTCCTCTCCATATCGAAGGAGACCGTCAAGAGTGAAGACACCCGGGGGAACAAGATTATGCGGCTCGAGGAGATCGAGATTCTAAACCACGTTAGACGACGGCATAGAAGTGTCCATGGACAGCCAAACAAACCTCGTGGTATACGCAAAGATCCACTTCTTCACCACGTTCTTTCTTTTCTTTGACAAAGCCTGCTGTCAAGCTCCGACACCTCGCGTCGACCACAGTACCACTTTTCTCTCGTTTAACCGATGGATGAAGACAAAGATTCTTTCGACTCGTCAGTCCCAGTGCGCGAAACTCCTCTTCAAAGCCAAGCTCCTGTGTGCGATGTTTCATCAAAGCCTTGAGCTCCGCCAATGCCTTCTCGATCTCGGACATGGTTCGCGAGCAATAGATGAGCTTTCTGTGTTCGGGGTAGTGTTGCTGGTAGGCGACAATCAAGGAAAGCAGGGACACCGTTTTGCCTGTGCCTGAGGGCATCTCCAACACACAGTGACCCCCGACATCGAGGGTCTTTTTGAGATCACACATGTAGGCATATTGCTCCGGGTAAATGCGCGGATACGGGAACAGCACCGGAAGATCACTATTTGGTGCCAAAGTCAGTAAAACAACACAGAAAAGAACACAGAGTTCATAGGGTATCATACTCTATGAAAAACTTCATGATGGCTAATCTCCCTGACGCGCAGAGGCAGTACAAGAAGAAAGAGAAAGAAGCTCAAGTCAGCCTGGATCTTTTCCCCTTTGGGACAGCAATGACACAAGCCCACGTGACTTCCCTATCGGGTGGCCGCGGTGGATTTGATTATCAAATTAATCGTTGCGCTTTCCTACCAAACGTCCATTGTGACTAAAGAACGTAAAGTTCCTAAAGAAAAGCTGTTCCAGATAATCGAGACTTGGACCAGGCCTCAAATTATCTTTCCGGAGACGTGCTGGTCCATTTCATTCACCACCGAATCACTCCCCCACTATTCCCGCTGACCTCATACCCCACATGAGTAAAAAGTTCAAATCGCAGGCTTCCAGCAGTCGTGCGGCTGCTGGGGCCTTTGGTTCGTTTGGGGGATTCTCCGGTACTTTTGGTAGTGGTGGGCGTGAACCGTCTTCCCTGACTTACATTTCGGAGCCACCGGATCTTTCTCTCATCTCAGAGCAGCAACTGGTGATTGCCTTCAAGAATTTACAGAAGAAAGATGATATCACACGAACAAAGGCCTTGGAAGAGCTGAAAGAATACATCTCAGTTATAGAAGGTAAAAAAGGAACGTTGGATGATGGGTTTTTACAAGCATGGGTATTTTATACAACTGGCCTCATTACAAATACTATGACTGACACATCTCTACAGGTCAAAATATACCCCCGAGCTTCAATTGATCTCTCGAGGCGGGTCAGGCAGCTGGCTCATACTTTGCAAGGCTCAATCTCTGCATTGGTTGGCAAAAGAATTGCACCTCATCTATCCAGGGTTATAGGTGCATGGCTTGCTGGTATCTATGACAATGACCGGCCAGTTCAACGCTCCGCATTGGAATCTTTCACCAACGTATTCTCGACGGAGGAGAAGAGGAACAATGTATGGAAGATCTACCAAAGTTCCACGTTGAATTTTATCGACGATGTACTTCTCCATCAGACACCCTTGACCTTGAGTGATGAGCGAACAGTCAAGCGGGATGATGCCGAGGCAAAGTATGCTCGCGTTGTGGGAGCCGCATTGATGCTTTTCAATCGCATTTTAGGTATACTGGAGCTTCTATGAAACATGTGTCATGGAACGATTCTGACCTAGCCGATGATAGGAAATTCGCCAGATGATGACCTGCAAAGAAATCTGGTCGAGATTGAGAACCTTCTTGGCAGCAAGGCCTTATGGGGATTTTGCAGCCATGAGGATCCATTTGTCCGCCGGTCTATATACATTGTTCTACGATCTGCCATCTCTCGAGAGCCTGGCTGGATTGATTGGAAACTCCTCAGTTCAGCAATTATCGGAAAATCATTGTCAATCCCGCAAATCGGCTCTGCTTCCGAGCTTTCTGAGTCTCTTTTTCTCTTGACATCATCACGACCGCAGGTATGGACAGATGACTATACCGGAAAGACCTCTGCATCAAAAAAACTGCGCCAATACATTCAACAAGGCTCACAGGGTGGCCTCGCAAATTTTTGGACAAACCTGGACAAGTTACTCCGCATAATTCCACGAGAGGTACTTGCGGGAACCGATAAAACATCTACAGACGACACAATCAACATCGCCAGTGCAACGGCTTTAACGGAAGCCTTCCAAGGGGGATTGATTTCAAGAGAAGAACCCCGTCAAAATCTCACTACCGGGTGGAAGTCTTATATTCGCGTCGGAGCTTGGCTTGGGCTTCTCATGAGCCAGGATCAGCGGCCCGAGTTCGTTAAAACGAGACTTTCGCCCTTGGTTGTACAGTATGTGCGTCCGAGTTCCGAAATGTCTCAGTGGTCACTTCCTTCACCGACCGCTCAAGAACTCTGTGCCGATTACCTCCTTGTGCTCATTTGCCACGGCCAAAGCCACCAACTTGAGCCGCTGTGGACGAAGCTATCAAATGAATTATTGGAAGCTGTGAAGCTGTCATCCCCGGAAAAGTCGAATGACTTCCGCGCCTCTCAAGACGCTGTGTGCGCTGAAGCACGACGCTTCTTTGCACTGGAGCCCGCAGTTCTTTCAAAGGCTTCGGATTTGGAAAGCGAATCAAGCGCTCGGAGGATCTTCGAGAAGTCGAATTTGTTCCTTCTTGAAAACTGCCTGGAAGTTCTTCGTTCCCGCAATGGCAAACCTTACGGAGCAGCCGGGGTTGTAGAAGAGTGTGTACGGAATATGCCCTGCGTTGCGAAAGGGTCCCAAGACCTCATCAACTTTGTTCAGACAGATGCACCCGAGCTTTTGTTTTCACCTTCTGGTGACAAGCTCATTTCAATCATTTTGGCATGCCGTGAGTGGGATGGATTTGCTTCCAGTTTCGAAAAGGTGGTTGAACGAACCATGGAGTTGGACCCCGAGCATTCCAATGCACATATCTTGCAGACTCTTCTCGCCAGCCTCGATTTCAATGAAGTCGGTGATAAAAATAAGCTCTCCTCGCTTGTCATGCGAGCTCTGGATAAGGCTTGCAGAGGAAGCTCTTCTCACTGGCCTATCATCAGTTCTGTGCTTCAAAACCAGACCTCTCGTAGTGGTCTAATGGACCAGATATTTTTGTCGATCATTGATGCTTTATCTGAGGAAGATAAATCTTTGGACGTGTTGCATGGTCTTTCTCATCTCGGGAAAACTGCGCCATCTGCTATTAAGGACTTCCAGAATGGACCCAATGGCTCGAAGCTAACAGGGAAATTATTATATCTCACAGAATCGCCCTCAGAAGAAGTTCATACTCTGACAGAATCTTTGATCAACACTTTCAAAGAAACAATTGTTGGCGATTTAAGCACTGCTTCGAAAATAGAGATACTGCGTCAAGGGCTTAGCCATGCAAGCGAGGAGTCTTTGTCCATTGAATCTCTCTTTGCTATCGCAGGGGAGCTGATGCACGCAATCGATACAGACGATGATTACACTGCGAAGGATATTTTACCTTCTTACAATGCTTGGGAGGATGCGATGACGCCATTCCTTCAGCTCCCACCTCGATCATCAACAGCCGTTACTAGTCCGCTGCTGGGTGCTGTTAACCTAGTCCAGCGTGATATTTCAGAGTCATTGAAGACACTGCGGCTTGGAATTTCCCGAGACTCAGATCGTTGCACTGCTGCATTCCGCATGACAATTTTCACCATCAAGGCATTGTCGGCCTTCGATATTGCTACGAAGCTGGAAAACACGGATCTAGAGACACTTTTTTACTTCCTTCCGTTGGCCATCCAACTCATCGACGATGACTTGAGCATTGAAAACTGCAATGGCATTTCGGGTCTTGAGCTGGCGGATCAACGTGAAGAATATCTGGAGCTCGTGTTCCAGGGACGAAAGGTAGTCAGTGACTGGACTCAAGCAAAGGCATCCCCGAAGTCTTCGCCAGAGACTTCCATTTCCTCGGTTTTGATTTCTTTCTGGGAAAACAAGCTGGGGGGGCTCAATGGAAATTCTCCTATGGACTATCGCGTGGGACAGGCTTTCGTCAAATTGATGACTTCGGTGGATGGTTTTGAAACATACAAATCGTCGGATGATGTTGCCAAGATTTGCAGAGAAGCACGAACTGCCAATGAAATACGCTCGGCATCATGGTTTGCTGCTTTGCGAAGCTCCATTCTATCAAACCCCGTTGGAAACCGAATTTGCAATGAACTCGTTGCCGACTCTACCGGTCTCAAGCCCGATGATTTCTCCCTACAGGGTAGGTCTTTCTGCATGGATGTTTGTCTGCCTGTTGCTAATTTAATGTAGGGTTGCGAAAACTTGCATTTCTTAATATTTTGTTGTCGGGAGAAGAGGATGTTGTCGCAACTATTCCCACCCAGCGATTGGTTTTCCTTACCAAAAACCTAATTGAATGTCTCCAATCGGAAATGACATCAATTGTAATGAGAGCTGAGATCTTGCAGACTTTGGCATTCATCCTCCCTAGTCTTACTGATATCTACGGTTCACACTGGGAGGACATCATGGAGAACCTGAGCCTTGTTTTTAAAAACACCAACGGAGGGGAAGACGGCATCCCCTTGCTGGTGTCCTCTTTCCGACTCTTTGCGCGTTTGAAGGCCATGGCCGAGGGTGAGAGCAATGATGACCTTCAAGATGCCTGGTTAGAGCGAAAGACTGGCCTCTCCAATGAATTGGTCTCGACTATTGGACAGTTTGGTAAGTTATATCATGCCCATATGCCCATATACATGATAAATTCGGCCGCTTATATGTAATAGATGCATCAACCACATTCCACCAACCCCGAGACGTCGCAGTTGAATTATTGCGCCGCTTGATCAATGGGGTTGCTGTTGATAAGCTCGAAGATGTTAGTGGGGTATTCCATCTTCTGACTGCTCACAGTCGCGCCATTCAACGAACTGCATACACAATTCTTCATCGTTATATTCCCCAAGCTCAAGAACAGGTATCCTTTGATGTGGCCCTATCAAAAACTGCAGTCAGCCTGCCTGACGAGTTGATCTCCCTGTTGCTTGAAACACCAACCATGGATATGGTTTCCAAGTCATACGGTGATGACAAGATGTGGACCAGCATAAGATCATACCTTCTAAGCTGGAAGGTGGTCTTCGATCACTTTACTAACGCGGTATGTACCCCTACGGAGCTTCTCATTTTCTATCTAACCTTATGAACAGTCAATTCCCGTGCAAGAATACTACGCAGAAAATATCAAGGAAAACAATATCCTGATTCCCCTGCTGGAGTTCATGTTCAAATTCCTCCAAAAATCACAGAACAAAATTGTCGATGCATCCAAGTTCGAGGTCCGGTCCTTCGAGCCCGATAACTCGGAAAGCGCCGAGAAAGAAACCCAGTGGCTTTTAGTGCATCTGTACTATCTGTGCTTGAAACATTTGGCGAATATGACCAAGAATTGGTGGATTGATACCCAAAAACGTATCAAGGGACCGGTGGAATCGTGGTCAGAGAAACACGTGAGTTGAACAGATTTACATTGCTAGGGCACAACTGAAGCTAATGATTTACCAGATCTCACCATTGGTGATCGATGATGCTCTTAAAGCTGTTACAGACTGGGTCGCCACTCAGGATCCAAACGAGGAGCGGGCTCTCTCTGTCAAGATGTCTCCACGCACGGCGGAGATCATTGCCAGCATATTAGTGGATGAGGAATCCCCTCCCGTGTCCATTTCAATTTCCCTTCCCCCTGCATACCCCCTTCATCCTGCTACTGTGGTCGGCCGCAGCCGCGTCCTGGTGGACGAGAAGAAGTGGAAGAGCTGGCTGCTTACGATCCAGGGTGTGATCATGTTCGCCAATGGCAACCTTGTCGATGGATTGTTGGCATTCCGGCGTAACGTCCAAGGCGCCCTGAAGGGGCACAGCGAATGCGCCATTTGCTACTCGGTGATCTCCACTGACATGCAAACGCCTAACAAACGGTGCGCCACCTGCAAAAACACTTTCCACTCTGTCTGTCTGTTCCGATGGTTCAAGAGCAGTAACCAGAGTACTTGCCCGTTGTGCCGGAACAACTTTGTGTATGTTTAATGTAAAACATAGATTATAGACGTGGGATGAAGAATTATGACGTACCATGCTAGATACTGTTTTACGAGTTTAGCATCGTTAGTGAACCAGAAACTAGACACATCAAAGGATGCGTAGTGTCGACGTTCAACAAAGCATACTCCATTCGACTATAAATGCTTAAACCCGAAGCTTTCAAAATGATAAGAAGGCTTCATAAACATAAATGAGCAAAAAGTAGAGGGCCTGTAGAGTAGGGTGTAGGGTATAAGGTGCGAGGAGGGGGTTGGGTAGCAGTCCGAACAGTTATCGTTTGTCCCCTTATACCCCTTAAAATAAAAGACTAATGTAAACATGAGCCCTGCTGGCTGAGTGGTTTGAGTCCCTGCTAGCGGTACATGACCTGGTTCGCTTTGGACATGTGCGTTGGCTAGTGATGATTTCCGGTCCTAGTCGAACAGCTCATGTTACTGGGGGGTGGGTGGGAATCTGGCTCATAGAGCTGGGGCAAAAGGCCAGAACTGGTCTTTTTTTTTTTTTTGAGCTTCTTTAATCTAGAGTCGCTTTTTATAAAGGCTAACTATTTTTATGAAGCTGTGATGTGGGTGTAGAGTACTGGGCGTGGCGGAGTTGAGATAAAATGCGGCTGCGAACGATGTTGTTCTGTAACTTGCTCAGGTACCTTGAATACTGCAAGATTGCGGGTTCAAGACCTGATTGCGATGTTTCTTTTTCTTTTTCTTTTTCTTTTCTGAATGGGTTGATGCTCCTTAATCCCTACATATCAATGTCTCAAGATTTTATCTCCACCAGTTCGGGCAACGCTATTCGCGTGGGCCCCACGCGAACCCCACCGTCCAAGCTTCTCGAGCTTCCTCCACGTCCCTTCGGTACGCCCTCATGGCAGCACCGCGAATCCCCAACCTAAACACACTCCGACGAGGCCGAGGCCGAGGCCGTGGAGGCCTTCGTGGAGTCGACGATAATGGCACGCACACATCAGGCAAAGACCGCGTTGTGCAGGGCACCGACAATGACGCCAGTGTCTCTCGTCTCAGCGCCGTCGAGCTGGGATACCTCGACGATCCATATGCGACAGCCTTGACAGCTCCAGGAAATGCTACAAGGAGATTACCGATCATCAATCGAGGTGAGAGGGCTTTCCCAAAGCTATATCGGCATTACCAGAGACTGACGCGACTATTATTAGGAACCTACGTTCGCACCACTGCAATCGATCACCTAGTCGCTCAATTCCTCGGTCCATATTCTTCTGATGCCACACATAAGAAACAGATTATCTCGCTTGGCGCGGGGTCAGACACGCGGGTTTTTCGTCTCCTTGCCTCCCGCCAGCCGTCCGATCTTGTCTATCACGAACTCGATTTCGCTGTTAACACGACGGCGAAGATCCACGCGATCCGATCTACACCCCGGCTACAGAAAGCATTGGGAATTGACTCTTCAAGTCAGGATGTGACTGTGTCAGAGGCGGGTGATTCCCTCCACTCATCCTCCTACCATATCCACCCTCTCGATCTACGCTCCCTCTCAAGCAGCACTCCATCAGAGGTTCTTCCTGGCGTAGATACAACACTGCCAACACTGTTGATCTCCGAATGCTGTCTTATATACCTCTCACCCACCGAAGCCGAAGAGGTAGTCTCATTCTTCACAGAGCGACTGTTCCCACCAGCCACTCCCCTCGGGTTAATTTTATACGAGCCCATACGTCCAGATGACGCTTTTGGTCAGACAATGGTGTCAAATTTGGCGACACGGGGAATCCAGCTCCAAACCTTGCATAAGTATGCCACGCTGAAGGCGCAGCGGACTCGGCTACACGAGCATGGATTTGTTAGCGGCCAGGCCGTTGCTGATATCGAGTTTCTTTGGCAGTGGTGGGTGGGTGAGCAAGAGAAAGAAAGGGTTTCTCGTCTGGAGATGCTGGATGAAATGGAGGAGTGGCAGCTTCTTGCGAGACATTACTGTATTGCGTGGGGATGGAGGGATGATGCTACGGCTTTTCAGGGATGGACCATGCTGCAGGCTCAGCCTGGTGATGTGTGATTTATACAGGAATTTATTGATAATGAATATACAAATCATGGTTACTGTACATTTGGTAACTGATTCCTCGAGATTGGCCTCCAGTTCGAGGATCTCGACAGTAAGAGCATTTCCTGTTGAACTTACTGTGGCGTCCACGGGCCGGTAGATAATTGGACGAGTTGATCGAATTTGAAAATGAGGATTTGTAGGCAAACATCTTGTTATTGACTTATTCTAAAAATGTTTGTTCGAAGACATTAAAGGATCAAGGAGTTTTGTTGTGTGGGACTGGGTGGTGTCGAGTATGAATGGAGGGTGTGCTGGTCCAAGGGACATGGATTGCATAAAGGGCTAAAGATTGAACAGAAGAAAAGGAATGGAGAAGAGGTTGCAGGATCATGGTAAATCAAGGGGGGAAAGATTATGTGGAATCTACATCGAGTTTAGGGGTGTGATGGTGCTTTAACGTCGGTCTGGGGATACAAGATGGGAATGGGATTGAAGATGGCAAAGGCATGTAGAAGGTGCACCTTGGTCGAGTGGGAACGGGGAAACTGGGGACGGGGGAATGGAGGCAGCCATGTCCTTCGGGAATGGCTTGATGGGTTATCACGCAGTTCAAGGGAAAGATGGTAACGATGATGGCCTGGTAGTCTAGCGGTAATGCGCACTACTTGTGCCTTGGGGTTTCCCGAGGTAGGTCGCAACCTGAGCCGCTCACCGGGGCCGGTTGTCCGCTGTTGCAATACCGGGAGATCTGGACACACCGGAAGAGCTTGCCATTCCTCGTTGGGGGAGTGAGTAGAGGCCCGGTGTTGACGGTGATCCCTCCACGCTGATTTGGTGGCCTAGAGAGGGGACCTCTGTACAGCGAGACCTGCCATTCCCTAAGGGAGCGAGTAGGGGTCTGTAGGTCAGATATGCTTTTTGACATCATCAATATAATCGAGTGTCCCAAGAGCTCTCAATTGAATTTTTTTTTTTTTTTTTTTTTTTTTTTTTGGATCACATTCAGTTCAAACTAGTAATTAAGTGAAACAAAACAGATCAGCGATCCAGTAGATTCTGATTTAATTCTGTGGCGTGGGGAGGGAAAGGAGAAAACAGTGTCCATGTGTGGGTGCTTTGCGGAGCTGAAAATGAAGATATTCACAGTTCTGTTACGGCTTTGGCGAGGACAAGCCTGGGATTTGCCTATTTCGTAACATCCCACGTTCGAACCCAGCCTACCTCACATTCAACTTGGATCATATTCAAAAGCTAGTTGGTTTCATGAACCTCAGAATGCATTGGAATTTCAATATCTAGTTAAGCCATCGCCAACTAACGCTTACCTGCCATGCCCGGAGCTAATCCACCAGGTGCTCAGCAGAGACCCTCGCAGCATTCATCGATGGTAAGTAAGGGAAAGCGGGGTGCTTGGTACAGTGCAAATCTATCTGGAAACAATAGTGATTTGATCTTGCATCAGCCACCAATTGAAGCATATTCACGAAGACAGGTAATAACAGCCTACGCACTTTTCTCATCAATCCTTGCAAGTTGGTGCACTCACTTGTAGCGCGACTTGCTATTTCGTTTTTTGTTATGTTTCTCGATCCAGTTGTGAACTCGATTATAAAGCAGTTGAAGAAACTGCGTATAGCGGTGAGGCTTTGTGTGATCATGAGACCTGTCAACTATCGTTAGCTCTATGATCCCCACATGGGAGCAATAGTAGTGGGTCAGGTGCATACCACGCCAAAGATACAGATAACCCTTGCAGCACGTCAAAAGGACTTTCCCACCGATGATCCTGATGCTGTAACGGCTATTTGACTTCTATGTAGTAACCATTGGAATGATAGGACTTTACAGGAAACAGACGCAAGGGTAGCTAAAGATCAAAACGGCCTCTCTCATAAAGATTGACTGGTGGTTAACTGGAGTATAACGACGTAAGAGAAACGGGAGGATAGGCTTGTCCTGGATGTTTCGAAGTAGCGCTCAGCCGTCTCTAAGCTACAGCTTGGGTGAATAAGTTATATACTTTCAAACTCTAGACTTGAAAGCCTCAAGTTTGGCTGTGAGTAATGGAAGATCATGCACTCGGATGTAGGATCTCAATGGACACATTGGACTCTGAACGCGCACAGTTCTGACACGTCGGTTGCCATACTCTTATGCAATGAAGCACCTTGCTGATTCGCTCTTCAAGACTCAAATATTAGAAACTATCCTATCAAACCCTATATCACACAAACATTCACTGTTCGCAAGGCCCAATGTCACTTTGATGCGATATATTCCTGGTATCAGCGGATAAGGCTGGGCAGGTGGTCAGCACGTCCCACCGAGCCGTCTATCTTCTCCAAACCGGTAAAGATGCTATATCTTGAACTTCACCTTCTCGCTTAGGGATATATCCTCTGAAGCATCTCTGACCTGTAAGCTGTGCTTTCAGGGGGAAGTCCAATAGCTTATGGCATGGATTATTGTTGGTCTCAGTAGATTTGAAATGCGAGACCAAGCTTTGGACAAGACGGCTGTCTCCATAGTAAGCGTCTTGGCTGGCATTGATTGAGTAGACTATACTCCGGATGATGTACGTTTCCGCGAATAATACGTGCTTCTATTGTCTGGAGCGCCATGGGAACCACCCCGCTTCGGCCGAACATTGGGACCCATTGGCCCGCGGACTTCCGTCTATAGAGATCGTCTATCATGATCAGCGGGCCTAGATCACAAGACCGAGGGTAGTAACGGTGGGTTTTATTGTGATGGACCTTGACCCGACGGTGCTATTGCCGAATACTGCATGTGCCTCGGAGTTCTCGGCAGCAGTAATCATCATGTTTTTGTTCTTCTTGTGCAGATGTAGATGTTGATATGGTGATAAGGAATAAAGATGCTGACTGATTTGATCTCAAGGCAATCTTGTCAGACTTTTTTTTTTCCTAAGCGCCATTCACAAGCCATTCACGAGCTTTTTCTTGCAAAACGAACGGGTTTTTTACTCCACACCAAACGCATTGATTGCGGCTTATTGGTCTTTCTCCACTTGCCAAGCAGGAACCATCGGGGAAGCGCCAACATCATTGGCTCAATATCGTGCTGCCCCTGACGCTAGCGCACGCTAAAATGACTAGCGCAGGTTGCATCAGGGGCAATGTTAGCCTTGGACCCCAAAGAACCGGTCGCTGAGGCCGCCTGATTGGGGTTAGATCGTCCAAGATTTAGCTCAGGGGCCATTCAGGGTCCCTGTGTGGACCCCCATCTTACCCTGATCTGGCTCACTACGAACCGGGCGTCGTGCCCTTTTGTGTCGCGCTTTCCCCTTCTTTTCTGTTCTGTAGACCTACTCTGCGAGATTTGTGTCCCACCAATTCCGGCCTTCGTTGCCCAGTCATTCGTTTTCTGATTCCATTCTATACATTCGCTCTTTACCTTTCTTGCCCGGCAAATATGAAGTTCGACATTTCTCCCGCCCGAGCCGCTGCGCTCGTCGCTCTCATTGCGAGTGTGGAGGCCGCTCACCACGGTCATCTCCATGCCCGCCACCACGAAGCCCGCACCGTCCCGGAGAGCATTACTCTCCAGAAGAAGAGTGGACAGTGCCAGTTCCCTACCGATGCCGGTCTGGTCTCCATCACTCCCAATGAAGAGAACGCTGGATGGGCCATGAGCCCCAATCAGCCCTGTAAGCCTGGCAACTACTGCCCCTACGCCTGCCCGGCTGGTCAAGTGTCCATGCAGTGGGACCCCGAGGCTACCTCCTACACCTACCCCATGTCCATGGTAAGTTTGCGCTAGTACATGTGTCATATGCAAGGGGTCATCGCGCTGACAGCTGATAGAACGGCGGTTTGTACTGTGACGAAAATGGTGACATCCAAAAGCCCTTTCCCAGCAAGCCCTACTGTGAGGATGGAACTGGTGTTGTCTCTGCCCACAACAAGGCCGGCCAGGCCGTGTCCTTCTGCCAGACTGTGCTTCCTGGAAACGAGGCCATGCTGATCCCGACTCTGGTTGAGGAGCTGGAAACTTTGGCTGTTCCGGGCATGTCTTACTGGTGCTCCACTGCTGCCCAATACTACATCAACGCCCCAGGTGTCTCCGTTGAAGAGGGCTGTGTTTGGGGTACCAACGCCAACCCCGTTGGTAACTGGTCTCCTTACACCGCTGGTGCCAACACCGATGGTGAGGGCAACACTTACGTGAAGATCGGCTGGAACCCCATCTACCTGGAGCCCACCACTCCATTCCGTGACGTCAAGCCTGAGTTCGGTATCGAGATTGAGTGCGATGGCGACGACTGCAACGGATTGCCTTGCCGTATCGACCCTTCCACCATGGGTGTAAACGAGATGAGCGCTCCCGATGTCTTCACTGGTGCTGGTGGTGCTACTGGCTGTGTTGTCACTGCTTCCAACGGCTCCAAGGCCAGAATTGTTGTCTTCGACATTGAAGGCAGTGGTTCCAGCTCCAGCGAGACTGTGTCCGTTCCCACTAGCACTGTTGCTCCTTCAAGCACTAGCTCCAGCATCTCTAGCTCCACTTCCACTCCCACTCCGACTTCGACTAGTATCAGTACCACTGAGACTCCCACCTCGAGTAGCACTTCGATCTCCACTTCTACTCCCTCAAGCACCTCGACCACCTCGACCTCGATCTCCACTTCTACTCACACTTCGATCCCCACTTCTACTCTCACCCGCCCCACTCACCACAGCTCCAGCACTAGACTGCCCAAGTCTAGCCCCAGCATGAGCTACACCTACCGCCCGCAAGTGTTCAATCCCACCGGTGCCGCAGAGATCTCCTCCGCCGGATCTAGCACTACTGGCGCCGCCGCCGCCGCCTCCACCTCAGCCGGGTCCAACGGTGCCTCCAGCGCTGCCGTCTCCATGATCAGCCTGGTCTTTGGTGCTGTTGCCGCTCTGGCCATCAACTTTTAAGTCTGTCTTGAATAGTCAGATATCCTTTCTACGAAAACTGCAATCACCTCATCCGCGGATCTTCCACGCCAGACATGCACCTCTTCGATTCTTTGCATCCTTTTTGCACCATTTTTACTTATATTTTCTTTTCTACATACCCCCCTTCTACATTCTTCCCATCCTTGGATGCTTTTATGACGACCTCCGACGTTGCCATTTCTTTCAGCTTTTTTACGATTTATATACCTTGGCTCAGCACTTGTTTTTATGCTTCTTGAATATCCCTTCCTTTTGGTGTGTACGGTTTTTGGTTGGACATAGGAAAATCGGTTTCAATTTACATTTACAATACTTTTCTATCTTTGCATGTACTGTACTGTGATTGAGATCCCGGAAGAGGACGTAGATAAGGTCCTTTAATTCTTCGGTGTTATATTCCCAATGATATCCTTGATCTCGGAGACCTCGAAATGTCTATATTTTTCTACTTCTAAGGTCAACATGATACCTATATATTCATTCCAAATTTCAACAAAAATCCACTCGTAAACGCCAATTGTCCAATGTTCCCATATACTCCGGTATATCCATGCATTTATACATTCAAATCAAAGGTTCAATTCCTCGACGGGAACAATCAAATCAGGTCGTTTTGCTGCAACAGCCATGCCGTTCACGTTCCGCTGGTGAACTTCTCGCATGTATTTTCTCTGGTCATAGCCAATTTCATATGCGGGTTGCTCAAGCTTCAACCCGCTGTACATGCCGTAAAGAGAAAACCCGATGAGACAAAATACAATACAACCAGCCATGATAGCGAGGACATAAAGAGAGTAGTGGTTGGAAGTGTCTCGCTTGGCGAAGGTTGAGAGGGTGTGGAGGGCTTGTGTATGCATGACGGGAGCCATTATGTCGTGTCGTAGAGACGTAAGAGAGTGAGGTGGAAGAGTGAGATGTAGGAAATGACCTAAGCAAAGAAAAGGATTAGTCAAAGTACCAATTAGACCTGGGAGCTGAATCAAACATACTGTAGTTGCTCGAGAGAAGTTAGAGTAGTCGGTATAGAACGAACGAGTGTGGGAGGAATGAATGAAGATATCTTTCACACAACCAGGGAGAGTGAACACCCTAGATATAGCCATTCCCTCTGGCTAATTTCCTACATTCTGCTCTCCCAGTTCCAAAGATAGCGCAAGAGCTGAAACATTTTTTTTCTTCCATCCAGAATACTATAGAACTAAACATCCAAACTACCCTAAAAGGGTATCGCGCCGCTTGGGTGCAGTGCTCATGACGTCAGAAACCGAGCCGGCCAACCAGCGTCGTTGCACCCCAGTGGATCACATCCCTGACGACCCAATCACAGCCCACAGTCGCATGTTCTCTCCAAACGCCTGCGTTGCCTGTCTACTTGGTGGGGTCCAAGTCGTATACCCTATTATAGCTCATTTGTATGTTAAATTTCCCCCCCTGATTCCCATGTTTCCTGCTCCTTTGGTTGGCGGGTTAAATTGGGTCCCCGATGTCGGCTGGTAAACAGTGTAGGATCGGTGACTTCTGAGGGACTCGTTAATTGAACACCACACTAACGGTATCAAGTAAGGCGCAGGATTCGTTAAGTTAAACTAGAGACAACGACACTGGAGCTGACCTAAGCTTGAAGTCGTTTCAATTTAGTCCCACTTCATGAAAAATTACGACAGCTTCAGTCATAAGTGGCCTACCTCTGTACAGTATCTCATATATTCGTCGATACATATTACTGACTTGGAAGTACTGCGCCTTGATTCACCGTTCCCGCCCGGACCGCATGTACCCCCGTGCACTATTGAGCTTTAGCGCCCCCTGAACCGTGCGTTTCTATAAAATGCCCTGTATGGCCGCTTCAACCTCGATCGCGAGTCCTTGTGACATTGATAATAAAAGCATATGATATGAATGTATCATTTGGTTGATGGGCCATTCTGGGCGCAATCGTCCATCGTGAATCCGCTCTCAGTCGTCACATCGCCCTCTTCAATGATGAAAGTCATTGCCCCGGTATAATAGGCCTTGCCCTCGACTTGAACCACAACACACTGTCTGGAGACTCCGTGATCACCCTCCAGCAAGATATCGTCATCCACGATTGAAGCAATGAAAGCACCTGTATCGAAGCGATTCGACACCAGAGAGTTGTAGGCCCACTTCTGTCCACGTGGTCTCACATTTTTCGCATTTGCCAGTGCCATGCGAGCGGTCACGCAAGAACCCGTGGGCGATCGATCAATTTGGTTCTCGGCAAAGAAACAAAGCCCCGTCTCCGCTCCATCGACGCCATCTGGTCTAGAACCAATGTCACGATCCACGAGCATGATGGAGTAAAGGAAAGACAATCTCTCGTCCTCGGGATGACGTAGCGCAGTGATAACGTCGGGATTAGCTATGAGATGAGCCTTAAGCTTCTTCACAGCACTCGCAACAGATGAAAGATCAATCTTACTCAGCCCCTCTGTGAAGCCAAGTTCCCGGGCATCGACCAGCGCATAGAAAGCACCGCCGTAGGAAATATCAAGCTTGATAGATTCCCGGCTGCCCAGCTCTGGCCACGCAACATCCTTGGGAATAGGAATCGTAAGATCGATCGCAGCAGCATATGCTGGCGTAGAAAGGAAACTGACCGGGCGCGACGGGTCTGATTTCTGTCCGTCGGCTGTAGTGGGTACAGTAACACGGACTAAGCCACAAGGCGCATGGATATTAACCGCAACCTCGTTGGTCGCGGTGTTGACCTTCAGTGTATTCCGCTTCGGAAATACACTTAAGTCATGAGTATCAACTAAGAAACGACCCAATGCGATCGTGGCATGTCCGCACATGGTGGAGAACCCGCCATTGTGAGTGAACAGTGTGCCGATGTGTGCCTCCCCACTTTGGACGAGCTCTGTGTCGGGAATGATGATTGCGCCGTACATATCATAGTGGCCGCGAGGCTCGAGCATGATGCGCTTGCGAATGTTGTCATAGTGTGTTTTGGCTTGGTCGCGCTGTTCCAGAAGTGTTCCTTGGAGCCGGGGGAAGCCCGAGTAGATGATTCGTGTTGGTTCGCCAGTGGTGTGTGTGTCGATGCACTTGATCACCTCTCCTGGGCTATTTTCGAAGATCTGAGCCAGATCCATTGTGACGTTTTGATGTTGAGAAAAAGAAAAAGAGAGGGTGGTTCCTGGTCGAAGGATAATGTGGGGAGAGATGTAATTCGAAGGGCGTGGGGCAAGAATCAGTTACAGAACTTCTCCAACTCGTCGCTATCTCCGAATTGCCGACAGCTTAGGTGGTCGTAATCAAGCTAATCCCAAGATTCGAGGACCTTCATATCCATCTTGGTTGCCAAACAAGGAGAAGAGGAAAAAAAACGATTGTTTCACATCGGCCTAGTTAAGCCTAGGTCTAATTTAGTAATGGACATGGATAGCTTAAGCTTCGCACCTGGTATCAACATCAACAACCCTAAAAGAGGAAAATGATTTAACCAAACTCACTGAGAAGAGTCTAAAAAATGGATCATGATAAGAAAGGAAAGAAAAAATCCCTTGTTTAATGGAACCTGGTCCACATGTTGACTTGACTGCGAGTAGTCCCCTGTACTCCGTTCGCCGCTTAACGGAATCCAATTTCATGCCCCTTGAACTGCAGAGGTTTGGGATGGGCACGCTACAGATCAAACTGACGCACTCTCATCAAAGGTGACCCACCTTCGTTGGCGATCAGACCCAAGTGAAGACTCTATGCGGTGCTCGTGCCACTAGGCCACGATGGTTTAAGGGTGATATCTGATCCCTAATCCCTCATATGTTCACTGTGCTAACGTGTTAGTGAGATGCTCTTTCTTTACCATGATGTTATTCCTTCCCCCTTTCACCGATACGTTTACCTTCTCATAATGATATTCTCATTCACCTTTCTACTTCCCCCCCTTACCAGCCACTCCTGCTCTCCTTTTTCCCTTGAGGTAATTGCCACTCTTTTCTTCTACCATATCATCCCAATCTCCCTCCATGATATTTACTTCATACCTTCCCCACACGAGGTCATGCTTACTTTTCTTTTCCATAAGATATTCGTCCCCTCCTTCTTTTCTTCTTCTAATTCCTTACAGAACATCTTGCCATTTCTTCAGGTGTAGCCATACAATAACTCCCAGCAGCGATTCACAAATTTTCAGGTATCGCTGGCCATCATGTGCATCTATATTAACGACAAAAACGCGGGGAGCGCGGGTCTGGCTTAGTCAGCAAATAAGACTTGCACTGAGCGTTGATAAGAAGAGACTTGCCACTCCCAACCCACTATGGACCAGGAAATCGAGCCATGCTACACTTGTCGCACTCGGCGCATTCAATGTGACCGATCTGGTGTGCCTTGTGCAAAATGCCAAAAAGCTGGTTTGGAGTGTTTTGACAAAAGGCCGATCCGGTGGGTCAAGGGTGTTGCTATTCGCGGGAAAATGCAGGGCCGGTCATTTCCGAGCAAAGAATCTGATAATAATAAGAAATCTGCTTTGATCAATTCGAGGCGGTCGATGCCCAAATGTGTTCCGAGTCCGTCTGCGAGTTTGAATTTCAATAGTAAGTAGGACGCTGACGGAGCGCTGATGGAATTCGGATTGGCTTCCGTTATGAGCAATGTCCATTGCTGATCTTGGCACAGATGTCTCTTTTGAGTCCATACCAGATCTTTCATTTAATCTCCAAGATCCATCCGTTTTACATCTAGATCCAATATCCCGATATTACATCAATTACTGTGAGGGTCCTTGCGTCCTAAAAGGATCCATGAGGTGTTAACGTCTATCATAGATAATGAGCGCATTTGCAAACTATTCATTGTATATGATAGTGACAAGAACCCATTACGAAGTCTGATTGCGCTCGGTCTGAAGGACCCGGTTCTTCTCAAGGCTCTTCTTGCACTGGCAGCGCGGCACCATTTCAACACAGGCCAATCCTTTGATCAAGCCGAAACATCAACAGAGCCGAGACTCGTCAATGCGAATCGGGATGCACTGTATTTCAAGCATCAGGCCATAGAAGCTTTATCGCATTCGTTGCGCGATAACAAACATTACATGCAAGACACGACAATGGCCAGCATCTTCCTCTTGATTTTCTTGGATTTGATAGAGTCCGGCAGCGATGGATGGAATATCCATCTCGAGGGGGTAAAAAAGCTGATTGCTTCTTATCTACCATCTGAAAACCAAGCTGGTGTCAACCAAGGGCCCGGGGAGACTGTACAAGAAATCCGGGGATTTATTGCTAAGCAAATCCATCTGTAAGTAATTTGAGCTAGTATTTGACAAAGCTAATCATCGATAGAATTGAAACACTCGGGGCCACCTTTCTACGCCCTAAGTTATTGTCACAATTCAGCTCGCTCAGCCTGCAAGATCCACAAGAGGAAGAAACCATTGAAAAATCTTTTCTCGGGTGCCCGGATTACCTATTGACAGCCATCCAATATTTTTCGGCGCAACGAGATAGCATGTCAGGGTCTACGCCACTTGATCCTGCCACGATCATTTCAAACCAGAGGGATACAGCTTCTCTACTGAAGCTCATTCAAGATTTCGATTGTTATGCTTGGGCCTCGGGTCTACAACGGTCTAGGGAGTCCTCACCTCAAGATATCGCAAACCTCTGCCTATTGTCACAGGCATATAGAATCGGTTCCCTTCTTTACGGTGGAAGGGTTCTTGATGCCGTAACCGGGGAAGAGACTTCACAAGACGAGTTGGTCTCAGAGTTGTTGGGTGTTGTCGCTTCTTTGAAGGATGATCCGGCCTTGTTCAAGTGCATTCTCTGGCCGGTCTTTGTGGCTGGGTTGGAATGCCAGTGGCAAGCCCAAAGGGACTTTCTTATTGCTTGCATTGAGAAATTTTGGTCTCTCACCAGGTGTTTGAATGCTGTCAATGCAGCCAAAACCCTACAAGAATATTGGCAGCAAGGTTCTTCAACGGCTCGATCCCAGTGGATCTTTAATATTGGCAACGTAGACCGGGACTGGCTTTGGATTTGATTTTTAGGCTCTATACCCAATGATATCGTTTCAATTAACACAATGATTTGAATGCCTGGAACAAATCGTCTTTCAGATCTTCCCAGCTTTCCAGACCTACACTGATCCGCAGCAGCTTCCGATCCACTCGAGGATCAGACAGCGCCCGCCACTCAATCAAAGATTCCACACCACCGAGACTTGTTGCATGCTGGAAGAAGTGCAGCTTACTCGGCAAGTTCTTGGCTTGTTCTTCCTGGTGCAAAACAATCGCGAAAACAGGCCCAAAGCCGTTGGGCATCTGCTTCTCCAACCAAGGCTCTTTTTGAAGACTGGCGTGATACATCTTCTGCAGCACAGCCTGCACGATCGCCTCTTCCGATCCCGGCGCGGGAGATGGAGCGTTCAAAGCAGCATCAAGCCACGAAATAAGCTTTGCAGAGTTTTGGCTTGCGCGCTGAACCCGAACCTCAAGAGTCCGCAGACTCCGAAGTCCAAGCCAGCTCTCCATGTTTCCAAGGACATTTCCCAAAGCGAGTCGGTCCTCGAAGAGCTGTTTTGTCCAGTCCGCACGCTTGGTTACCAGCACACCACAGAGAAGATCGCTATGGCCGCCAAAGTATTTCGATCCGGAGTGCATGACTATATCTGCACCCCACAGGAATGGATCCTGGAGACCTGGCGGGGCGAATGTACTATCAACGATCAAGTACGCACCGCGCGAGTGCGCCTTTTTGGCATATTCCTCGATGCTGAAGGCCGTTCCAAGGGGGTTAATGGGTGTTTCGAGTAGAATCACATCTCCCTCATTCAGATCCTCGGCTGGGCAATCAAGACCAAGCTTCTGGAGACCGGATAATCGAGAAACAACTGAAATGACCTCATGACTGCCATGGTAGCCCTCGCCGACTGAGATGCGGCGCGGGTTGAGTAGTGTCAGTGCAGCGTGCAATGACGCCAGGCCTGTTGCATATGTGACAGCATTACCCTTTGTAAGTGATGAAAGGACCGCCTCGAAGCGAGTCTGATTTGGTGCGAATTCACGGGCGTAGACGTAGTTCTTTCCGTCAAACTCCGCCTATTCACAGTATCAGTACGATATATTAGAATGTCTGGCACTGAGATAACGTACCACAGGATCTTCGGAGATGGTCAGCTCGTTGGGATCATCTGGGTATCTGAAAGTCGTGGATAGATGAATGGGCGGGGCAACATCGGTGACCAAGTTCAAGCGATCATCAGCATGAAGCGCTTGTGTGGCGGGGTGAATGTTCTGCTGGGCCATTTTGTGCAAGTCTCTTTTTTTGACAATATCTCGATCAAGTGAAAGGGTTTTCGTTGGATTTATATGTAGTCAAGCTGTTCGCCATCGAGGACCCACTCCCGTCAAGTTCCTAAATCGACGTAGATCCATCTTCTCTGAACCAATCATATTGATTCCATGTACTGCAGACCCACTCCCACCAAGTTCCTAAATCGATCTATATCCATCTTGTTTTGATTCAACGATGTTGATTCCGCATCTAACCGACTCCACGTCCTTAGCTTGCTGTCATGGCTTTTGTTGCATTTATCTATCCATTCATACTGCTTCAATCTATATCGTTTTCATTGAGCTATACATGTTGACCGGCCCTTCAAGATATACATCCAAAAACACTCTGTCTGGCAAACTGCCGCTGCTTACTATTTATTGTCCACCAGAGGTGCAAGCATCCGAGCACTCACCACTCGCCCACTTGAGAAAGTCGCTGTTAGTATCAACCGAGCTTCCAGATATCTACAGGGACAAGCCCCAACTCTGTCGCGCAAGCTCCTCTGTCAAGCCCTTCGCAGCCCTTGGCCAAGCGAGGCTGTACGACATATCCTCCAAATTTCTCATGCCAGCTACGTTTGATTGAATTGACCTACTGAGTAATGATCCTCGCGCCTCGCGCCGCTTTTCCTCCCATGAAAGGCCTATACTTTTCACGCCAAGCTGGCCGGTCCAGGAATCAACGATGACATGTTCATATCACTGATAGAATCTGGAAGGATCAAGGATTGTTAGTCAGGGCTGCAAGAGGTAGCTATGTCTGTACCGGAATGTTTGTAGACGGCCCGATGTCGTTGTCACCCTGCCTGATCCCGGTACTCCATGGACCAACAGAAAACTTGAATTGTCGAGTAAATCTGACATAGCCTTGGTGTCTGTGTGTTTTGGCTCTAACCCATTTATTTTTTGAACAGCAAATATAGTAGAACTTTGGGCACTGAGTCCGACAACCTTGATCGAGATATTTTAGCAGCTGGTATGTAATCTGCATCAATCTAGGAGTCTGCACATCGAATGTCTGCCTTGCTATGTGGGAAGACACAGGTAAATCACTAGAGACATGACAACCTCATCCCGAACATAGATCTATCGTGAAAGAAAGTGACGCAAGACAGTACAGCTTACAGGGATGAGCAATATTAATCTCCGGAGGGACATTAAATTAGGAAGTAGAGCAAGTTCGAAATTCGGAAAATGGGTTGGGGGAGGGTTTTAGTCGGTTGTATCGCGCCTTTCTGATATGTGATTTAAAGCTGCCTAGTAATTGATATATTGAAGTTTGGGGTATTGAAGTGAGTGACTACCCCGAGTTTGCTTCTTTTAGTAGCTCTTTTTTGAACCATCTACTTCTGATGTCGATGCATTGGGACGATGCTTGGGAATCTTGGGAGAATATGTTATCAATCACGTTACACATAATGCATATGATATGTCAAATAAGCAAACCATAACTTAAAAGTTCAAAGACCAAGGTGCTGACTACAGTCAAAATGCATATTCCTGGAAGATTAATCGTCGATACCTGGTTTTTGGCAGTAAATTGAGGAGAGGAGTGTGATGAGTCGGAGTAAATGCGGAAGTGGAGCGGCTCGCCCCAACTCCTAGCACCTCACGACATCCCCCTCCATTAACTCATCAACATCGTCAACATGCCTCCTTCAGCACAAACGGTGAGTCTCTTGGGTATTCAGATTCCCGAAATTGCTGTCTATGCCCTCTCAATGCTGCACCATCTTCAACTCAAGCCCGGCTGCCTAGAGCTACCCCGCACTGTTATCATCTCCCACCTCCACGGCTGCAGCCCGAAGATTCCTGCGATCGGATACGAATCAAATGGTGTCAAACAAAGCTAACAGCGTGGGATCAAAGACTAGGCTGGTATCTACCCTGCGCCTTCTCATCCCCCGCCTTCGTCTTCTCCAGAAGAAAGACACCGCCTCCTCCGTTGTCCAGCGTCGCGAACTCTCCCAGCTTCTCAGTGAAGGACGTGAACCATCAGCGCGTATCCGAGTCGAAAATGTGATCTCGACCGACATTGCCGTGGAAGTGATGGAGATGGTGGAACTCTACTGCGAGTTGCTACTGGCGCGCGCCAATGTGCTGGACCAGCTCGCGTTCGGAGAGCAGGGCACTCGCGCCAGGTTGCGCGCCAAGGAGCTCTACAGGAAAAAGAACCAAGCGCAAGCGGGAACTTCAGGTGCAGGAGCGACTACAGAAAGCTCCGGGTCTCGGTTTGGATTTGGCTGGTTTTCAGGATCGCAAAAGAAGGAGGCTGCTACCCCTGCGATCACGTCTGGCGCAAATAATTCCGAGGATGCCTTGACCGACGAAGAGAATGCTTATATGGATACCGCGCTGGACGAGGCGGCTGTTGTTATTTTCTATGCATGGCATCGCTTTCCCCATGAATTGCGCGAGTTGACCATGCTTCGAACTATGCTTGGGGAACGATATGGCAAAGAATTCATGGCACTGGCACAAGACAACAAGATCGATTCAGCTAAAGTGCCTGATAGGCTTTTGAAGGGATTGCGAGTGCGACCCCCTGGACCGGAGCTGGTGGAGAGCTATCTGCGAGAGATCGCGAAAGCATACGGAATCTCATGGCCAACGGACGAGGAGGAGCTCGGTGATGCCCCGCCAGAATATGTGGACGACCAAGATGATGATGATGATGATAATGGAGATCTGCCACAGACTCCAAGTAAGCAACAGGATGATCAATCGCAACCCAGCTTTCTTGAAGCTAGACGAGCCTCCGAGACCAGTGAGTTGAACAAAGCCACACCTCCACGAGGCATGGCAACGGGCCGCAGCCCTGTCAGCGTGGCCCCTCCTGCTCCCAGGACGGACAATCCAAACCCACGAGTCAAGGTTCCTGGGGCAGAGAAAGAGGGTGGAAAAGCCGCCAAGCAGGAATCAGCACAGAGCAAAAGCAATAACAGCGGGATCCCCGAGCTGGACGAGCTCACACGGCGGTTTGCGGACCTCAAGAGAAGACCCTGAGCTACCGAGACAATTGGCTCCAATTGGATTTTCAGCATTGCATGCTCCCGATCACCCAATATCTCTAATCTGTGTTTTGTACTACCTTCTGCGTATTGAACTGGGACAATTTCCAATCGGACTCTGTTTGTTTGGACCCCAGACAAATTCCCTTGTAGATGCGTGATTTGACTGCTAGTCGACTTGGATTTTAGCACATAGCTGATGTACATAATCTTGCGAGATGAATTCATTCCCACCTGTCTGCAGGGCTCTGAAGAAACCTAATCTGTGCAAATCGGGGCTATCAACAGTCCGTATACATATAGCTGTAGGACCCACCGACTAGCAGCAGGCTTGCATATTCCCCCTTCCAATGTGATTCCAACCAAAGACAATTAGGCCCGAATGCAACATGTGAACCCAACGGCTGCAAGTCAGGGGCGAGATGTCAAGACTCGCGCGGGCCGTTGAACTAAAAAAGGCGGGACCATTCCCACTTGGGAAAAGGTCCACCCTCGATCTCGATTCGATGCATCACAGATACCAACACGAGCTTTCACCCGTCGCACACCTACCATGAAATACCCAACCTCTCGACCCTGACTCAAACAATTTTATCAGCCTCTGGTTAGGCTCCCTCGTTCCACCTCCACCGCCAATCTGCGAACCCCAAAAATCTCTCCGATCGTTTCCCGTCTGCTCCAGCCATGCCCGTCTACATGATCCATGGGTTCCGCTGGCCCCGCGCCGGCTTCACAGGGATCCGGGTCTACATCGTGCTTCACAACCTTGAAGAAGCCGCCGCTGAGTATATCCAGCAACCACTCACGTCAGAATTACTCTCCGAATCATTCAAAAAGACGCAACCCGACCTGGTCGCGCGCCTGCCCGAATTGCGCTTCATCGAACAATACGATCCATATGACGAAACAAGCAACACCGTTAGCCAGGACTATGCCTATGTCGCATCAAAAGTCCTAACCATTCCCGATGGTGGCTCTGAGGTCCCTGATAGTGCGGGGCCCGGGTTGAATATTGCGGACTGCGTGGAGCAGGGATCGGGCCTATCGCAGGATGAACAGGAGGCGCTGGAGGAACTGCGCAATCGGTTGGCACCGGAGGAGAAGATTGGGTGGTTCATGGTTTACAATGGCGATCCCGATCGATATTATCCGCCGTCTGAGGACGAAGAAGATAGTGAGGAAGAGTATTATGATGATGACAGCTATGTCGATGAAAAGTCGGTGGCACCATCGGAGGCTGTGACTGAGCCGAGTACCCCAGTCAGTTATACGGTATGTGTGCTCGGAGAGCTCTTTTCTAGAATTTGCCACATAAAAAGTTGAGTTTGCTGACGGTCTATCTTGCAGTCTCGACTGACAAGACTTTGGAATCGGATGAGTTCATCGTAAGGATCATCGCTGGATTTCTTGCTTGCAGCAAAACCGACCACTTGGGCATCCTGCCTACGATTAATGATCTTCTGAATACTGTCTTCGTTCATGCGGTACATTGTGCCTTGAGCTATGCGGAGTTTGACGAGTTTTACGCTTTACGCTTGTTGATAGCCTCAGATCGTGCAAATATTTCCTTCCCGACCTATATGCCTCTGTGAATGCTGGCGACCGATATGAAATTGTTGATTGTATAAATTAGCTGCTTGAATCACGATATTTTCATTTGTATAACTTGGTCTATCCAAGTCCGATCTGTACCCTGATAGCAATATAAGCGGTGAGATTCGGCAGTATATCAGAGGGGAGCTCCACGATAACGGAAATCGCGGAGATCCTCTTCAAGTTGTGCACCTCCAAGTCAACAAAACTCGATGCTCACTAGGTGATCGGGTACTCACAATGGTGCTTTCATTTATCCTCGTTCAAAATCGCCAGTCTGTACGCCCTGAGAAGAAATGTGATGGTTTAAACTGACACCTGATATAGGGGCAAAACGCGCCTGGCGAAATGGTATGCTCCTTACAGTGTGAGTATCGCAATCCTGCCTGTCGATACCGCAGAAGCTAATACAGAACTGCAGGATGAAGAAAAAGTGAAACTCAAGGGCGAGGTCCGTCGCAACCATAACACCTGCCACTCCCGCGCTCGATCCATGACCAACTAACACCCGCACAGGTCCACCGTCTTGTCGCACCCCGAGATCAGAAATACCAGTCAAACTTTGTTGAATTCCGTCGCAGTACCAAGGTCGTATACCGACGATACGCGGGTCTCTTCTTCTGCGTCTGTGTGGACGCCAACGACAATGAACTGGCATACCTAGAGGCTATCCACTTTTTCGTCGAGGTGTTGGATCAATTCTTCGGGAATGTGTGTGAATTGGATCTAGTCTTCAATTTTTATAAGGTGCGTGAGGGTTATGACGACGAAGATGGATACATTGATGTATGGGTATACTAATTGCGGGTATAGGTCTACGCTATCCTCGACGAAGTCTTTCTCGCCGGCGAGATTGAAGAGACAAGTAAACAGGTTGTGCTCACACGACTTGAGCACTTGGATAAACTGGAATAAGACGAGACTTTGAGCCGTGGTTGACTCTGTGGGATTGGGATGCATCAGCGCATACATATGGGGCGCGGAGTTTGGAGTTTTATTCCTATGGTGGAGTTTGTGAATACACATTTTATGCTTAAAATCGACGCTAATTCCCAGCCTGATATCCGAGGTGTCTCTAGTACTAATAAACGTACTAACATGGGCCTAGCTTTTTGCTCGTGTATTTTGTCTCTCTCCCTCCTACATGCCATCGTCACCTAGTGACAATTCTTTCACCTGGAGGTTCGCTGCGCTCGTGATTGCAAGAAGGAGAGTTCTTTGGATTTTTGTCATTCAATCAACTTAGCCTTTCCGCCGTCTGCGGTGTTCGCTTGCCTGGAAACCCCCCATATCTACCACCATCTTTCCCGGCTGTAGTCCCCTTCTCAAAAAGAGCAAGTACTTCGCCAAAGACTCCTGGCAGTTAGGAAGTTCAACTTCCTTCAAAAAGGATTCCAACAGTGTCTACCAGGCTTGATGCGCCGTCCAGCTCAAGAGGCTTCTTGACGAGGGTGGGTTCAAAACCCGGAGCTTCGTGATCTACCGGTGCATGACCACCAAATGATATTCCTGATGAATAGGAGCCAGAGCTGCTGGATTACGACAACCGGAAGGGTATGCATAACTCATGTAATACATAGTGCATAATTTGGATGGGATGAAAGTGACACACGGTGATGTAGTGGTGCCATAATCCACTGGTGTCTGTGACTACCAGTATTATTTCCGTCCCCCGAGATCCCGAGCATAGCTAGCCCTAGGGAAAGGTCCCCAGTATTATTGGCTGTGCTGTACCCTCTGGATCTGTTATGATTGAAACCCCAGTATGATCGATTCCTTCGAGCTCTGTACGTTCTTGATATTGGGAAGAATATGAATCTAAAGAATCTAGGGCTCAAACTATGGCTGAGATCTACAATCCGGTCAGGCCAAAAGATCAACATCACCCGGGCCGCAAGATGATCAACGTGCGGACCGCATATCTGTATACTTTAAAGTATGTGTTTTCGGACTGGGTGACGAGATATGTGCCATGACGGTGACTTAATACCTAAGATACAAAAAGTAACCCAGTCTGATGCGCTCAATGATCAATTGCTGTCCTGCATTGATGCCTGTTTGAATCTTTTAGACGTACAACCATCACTCCAGGATCATCAAGCTGAATCTGTTGTATTATGACAAGTCTATTGCTAAGCTATAAGTTTTCAGCAATTTCCACCAGATTCGTATACTCCAGGGGCAATGTCTTGGAAGCCAATGCCAAGACCCGAACATCGTATTCACTTCCTCACCTGGATCACTCTGAGACCTGGACCCTGACTTGGACCCTGACTTGGACCCTGAAAATGCCATCACCCAAATGTTGCCGCCTGCTTCCAGCCAACTGCCGAAATCTTTGCCGGTGCATGTCAGGCGGGGAATGAGGGTTCCCATTGACTCAGAGCACCCAACTAAGCTTTGATTAGATTGGAAATGCTAAAATCAACCTCTTCGGCTTCCCTAACCGACTTGGACCCGCGTGAGGTGATCGTGCTCATCGATGGCGAACATGGTGGCCTGGTCTTGGCATCCCCCATATAACCAGCCTTCCTCCCTGCAGGGACCCTGAATGACCCTGGAGACTCAGGGTCTCCTTTTCCCACCCCTCAAAGCACTCAAATGTTTACTTTCCACATGGGAGTGAACTACAGAACTACAGAACTACAAAATTCTAGAATTCTCTGGTCTCAATATGATGGGACCAGAGGGTAGGAAATTTTTGTGATGGCCAGGACCAACTAAGCATTACTCACCCAGCCGTTCACTTATTAGGAACCCTCCTTGACAGATCTCAAACTCTACATCTCTTACCAAACATTTTACACGCCGCAATGCTCAACCCTGATCATCACCTTCCGCTTATCGACGACCCTGAACCGATCGCTGCTTCAGAAACGGGACGATCACGCGGGTCAAACTGCTCCGTACAGTGAGCAGTTTGGAACGGAAGTAACTTTTGCAGGTCGGGAAATGGGTCCCATCCCTTCCCCTTGCACCGCCCCGACTGTTCAAATGAAGCCCCGCACCTAATCACCGTCGAAACCCTGTTGAGGCCATTGTTGATCACCGACGGGAATGTGATTAATTCCCTCTTTTTTCTTGGCGAAGTGGGAACGTTGTGTGCCCGTTGGTCTCGACCACGAGGAGTTGAACCGCAATCAATCCGCGGAGCTAGTGGTGCGCCACTGATTTATTCTATGGAACCCGACATTGGATCCAATTGTCTCGTGCCCCTGGACCCAGAGGGGGATCGGCTCAGTACAGAGTTCAGTTTTCAGCAGCCACAGGAGGAAACCTGAAACTTGAACTTTATGTCTTATCTCAGATAACCTACGTCGTTGTGTCTGGTCCTGGATCTGGGTCTGGTCCTGGCCTTGGATACAGTATAAGGATCTCATGGAATTACAACATTTCTAGAACAAAGCGGAGAAGACAGACCGGAATGCAAATTTCCATACTCTAACGCAGTTCCCGTTTCAGGCGCATTCTCCACTCTCCAGGGACGCGTTGCCTTTCCCCGCTTCACAACCAATCAGCATTGACAGCCGCACGGATCGTCTGCAACACCCGGGAAAATTGTGGTTGATCGCTATGCAACGTACTGTTACTTACCGAGTATACGTGGATGGCGGTCTTGGCGGGCGTGTACGGAGATTTCGCCGTGTGACAAGCCCATTACAGGCCCCACCCCCTGACAATCCCTAACATCCCTGCGTCAGCCTGTGACGTCTTCTCCGCGCCTCATATACACGTTTTTCATGGATGGCGAAAAAATACCAACGTCGACTGTCTACGCGGACTGATTCAAAAATGCATAGCCAAAAATAACCCAAACCGGACAGGAACCAGGGTGCGATGGCCACAGCCCACCAAGATTCAGGAAGGGATTGACAGCAGGGAGAGTGGAAACATCGCCACTCGCGGGGGTCGATGGCCCTTGGAACTGTGGAAGAGTGGTTCGCTGCATTTGATTGGCGTTGCATTACTTGACAGATGCCCACTCTCAGCAACTTATCGATCTTGCGATCATCGTATTTTATTCCTTCTTGGTCTCTTATTTTTTCCTTTCCCCTTATCACCATATCAACCTTACTCCATCCCCCATTCTAGACTTTTTCCAATTGTCGGTCCCCTCTTTATTTATTCCTTATTTATCCACTTCGATCTCCCCCTTTCCTTTCCTCATCTTCATTCTTTCCAGAGCTTTTTACAGGTTGTATATTCAACTTCATACTCCATCACCATGTCTTTGATGCTCTCGGACAACTTGGCTCCTCAGCCTTTGACTGATATCTTCACCGATGACACCAACATTGACCGTCGCAAGTGCCACCGCACTGTGCCCATGAAGGTCCTGGCCCTCGGTGTTGGCCGTACTGGTACTGCCTGTGAGTTTAGATTCCAACGGTGTTTCTCAATGGCACCAAACTGACCTGGTTGTTCTACTAGCTATGCGCAAGGCTTTGGAGCGTCTCGGTTACGGAAAGTGCTACCACATGATGTGCGCTTCAGTTGAGAACCCGCCTGACTGCCTGATGTGGCACGATGCCCTGAACGCCAAGTACTATGGTATTGGCGAGTTCGGTCGTAAGGAGTGGGATCAGCTTTTGGGTGACTGCCAGGCCGTTTGTGACTGGCCCGCCTGTGCTTTCGCCAAGGAGCTCATCGAGGCCTACCCCAATGCTAAGGTTATCCTGACCACCCGTGATGTTGACCCGTGGCACGCGTACGTTCAAACCCTCCAACCCGCATCAAGCAGTATAGCTAATAGGAACCCTGGGAAACAGTTCCGTCATGAAGACCGTCTTCTGGCGTGTCAGCGACCCCGAGCACAAGTTCGTTTCGAACTTCAGCTGGGCCGCCAGCATGTACTACCCCATGCTGAACAAGTTCTTCGAGACCTTCTTCCGTGGTGACTTCCCCGGTCAGGGCAAGCAGGTTTACAACGACCACGTCGCCGAGGTCCGCGCCTTGGTCCCTGCCGATCGTCTCCTTGAGTACAACATCAACGACGGCTGGGGTCCTCTCGCCGAGTTCCTTGGAGAGGAGGTTCCCGACACTCCCTTCCCCCGCGGAAACGACATGGCCGACTTCTACAAGCGCTGCAGCACCCGTAACCGTCACCAGATGATGAACGCCGCTCTTCAGGCTGTCACTGTCGGTGGTACCCTCATCGCCACTGGTCTGGCCGCTACCATGGCCTGGAAGCGCTTCGTTCGGTAAATAACCATAACGAGTGCCCTTCCATGACTGGGCAACATTCTTTTGTGCTCCCTACAGTATGCGCAGGCGCATATTGAAGCGGGGTACGCCTCGTGGTTCCTTCTATTTTATTCTGTTTCAGGGCCACGGTCTCATTTGTTTACTGGCTATAATATTCCCCTTTTCTGTCACGGTTGCATGCGGTTGCAATCAGTTGGTAATTCTTTTAGGTACATACTCATACTTGGGAACCCTTTGTTGTTTTTCATTCCTAGCACCCTGGGTGCTTGTTATTTTGCATCGGTTAGGCCATACTGGAGAATCCTCGGCTGAGGAACGGATTACAAAAAATGACATCTACGTTATTGTGCATGCACGCAAGGGGCGACCTTGGATTCTTTGCAATACCCTTTTTAGAATGTCACAAAACCAGTACTTTGCCTTCGCCGCAATGGTCTACAGTCCGTATACATTTTCAAGAAAATCTGACCTATCCGATCTTATATGAATCATGATTCATGGATCTCACCATCTGCAAGCCCCCACCAAAATCATGGAAACCGCAAAGCTTAACCCCAACCCACAACTCAAACCCTGAAATCCCTTAAATCTCATCAGGGTCACCGAGTCCCCGTTTCAATGTTCAAATCCCTGACCGGAGTGTAAATCAGGGGCTCAAACAGCAACGTAATCGTCAACGTACTCAGGAACGAGGACGGAGGCCCACAGAGAGCCACTCGTACTCGTACAGTAACACCGACGCCGAATTCCAGGGAGATTTGCTTGGCCGACTAGCGGCTTGGCACTTCTCAAAGGGGGTAATTACTCTTCTGGAAAGGGTATCCTATTTCGTCGGCGCTTACCTTCTTTCTACTGTATTTTGCAGTGTGGGTTCTGGTTGGTCGCAACAAGCAACGTCATTCGGCTTGCGAAAATTGAAACATGGCGCGTAGGGCAGTTTGATGTGTCTGGTTTTAAGGGTTTCTTTTTCGGCGAACCACTGGGCAATTGACTTTGAGTCGTACTACGTATACGTATGCTTATAACAATACCTTTAGTAGGGTCATCAGATTATGGATATCAGTCCAAGGTTACTTGGAGGGATAGTACTTAATCCTGTGTACCTTTTACTTTCCTCCTGTGCCACGCCGTCATATATTCAGACTTGCTATTGGTATTAATTGTGATCTACTTGGGACCGGGGTTGCAGACAATCATAGTACTACAGCGGGCTGGACCCTGTTCCGTTTGCATCCACAACCTGGAGATCCGGTTATACAGATCCGGTTAAAATAGAGCGTGTCATTCATAACTCATGTGATACAGTCACCTCCGAGGTTTGTACCGAATAGACTGCATGCATCTGCGTATGCAATCTGGAACAGACCGCGCGTACGAATAAGCTGGATGCGGCGTGTGGCGTCCGCCTCGGAGCTAAAGAAAAAACCGAAAAACAGGAAAAATTGGGTCAAAGACGGAAGATCAGCCACATACACGTGGAAATCTTCAACTGTGGCGCACGTTTGATTCAATTCTTTGTCAAGATTCTACTATTAGTATCGGGCTGAATATGTGGCATATAACCTAGCTTGCGCTATTCATTATTCAGGGGGGAAGATCATCATATCTTACAGATACATGGTGGTACAAGGGTATAAGCGCTGAGATCTAGTTTGCTGCATGACGTGGCCTGGGGGGCTATTGAGATTACCGTACCATACGGTAACAAGCCTTCAGAGCCAGGTCCCTCTTAGTCCCGATTCTGGAACACGTTAAGGGGGAATCTGAATATTATAATCGACGCTGGAGAATGCGATCTTCTCGATGGATTCGACCTCGTTCAGTAATTTGAGTAATGCTGCCTCTTCCATAGAACGTATACGAGAATCGTTTACCCCCCGCACTCGTCACTAGCTTATGAACTACCAAACTTGGCTCTCTTGGCAAATCGCCTTGAGCAGATAAGCACTCTCTGCGGCTTTATCGGTGCCGAATTCACTGTGGTTCGTCCAATCGTCACCTGTCGTCGTCACTCCACCGTTTTCTACTCCGCTGGTGACAGATGGTGGACCGTCCTCGTACCCTTTTTTCCTCCCCTCTCCGTCGATCCTTCTCCTGATGGAATCTTCCGTAAATGCTTCATATATCCCCTTGCATGATCTTTTGAACCACAAATCCTTGTGGACATCTCTATTCTATTTGTCGAGTGGAGTGATGTGAAGGAGGATCCATGGTCGCCACCATTTATTCCTCCGTGAGGACGCCCTCCTTGGCGGTCCTTCTCGGCTTGCTGCTATATGTCCTCGGCGCTGTCGCAGAGAATCCTGTGTCTTTCTATAAATCGGTGAGTAGTCCTTGAACATGCCGATCACGCCATTCCACCCTTGAGTGAACCAATTTTAACCTTAGCTGGACGCAGCGGCCCGATATCTACCCTCCCATCTTCAAAGTCGAGCACAGCGACCAGTCCAAGCTCGCCCCCGGTTACATCTTCATCACACCTTACGAGGCCCAGAACCCAGGTCCCTACATATTTGACAACAAAGGAGTATGATTGGAACCCACCCGCGACCAGGGAGAAACCGGAAGCGCTGACTTGGATTTTTTTTTGCGGTTGAATAGGAGCTAGTATGGAGCGGTTGGGGTGTATCTGGACCGGGCAACGCCCACGGATTCCACGTATGCAAATATAAGGGTACCGATCATTTGTGCTTTTTCCAGGGAAACCAACAGAAAGGCTACTGTCGCGGACATGGCATTATTATGGATAACACCTACCGCATCGCGCGATCTGTCCAGCCCGGCGGTGGAATGGCATCGAGCGACATGCACGAATTTATGCCAATCAATGATGGCAAAAGCGCCCTGATGACCGTCTACCAGCAGCGCCAGTTCGACATGACCCCATGGAATATCAAGACTGGCGTGGGTTGGCTGATGGAGAGCGTGTTTCAGGAGGTGGACGTGGAGACGAGCAAGGTGCTGTTTGAATGGCGGTCTCTCGATCACGTCGATCCATCCATGAGTTACACATATCCCGCCCACACGGATACCTCCGGAACGGGGTTGAACGTGCACGAGCCCTGGGACTACTTCCATATCAATTCGATCGACAAGAATACCGACGGCGACTACCTGATCTCTTCGCGACACACCTGCGCCATCTATAAAATTTCCGGCAAGGATGGATCGGTGATTTGGAGATTGCATGGCGCAAAGCCCACGTTCCGCAATATCAACTTCAGTTTCTCCCAGCAGCACGATGCGCGCTGGCTTTTCGAGAATGCCACCCACTCAGTGGTTTCACTGTATAACAACGGGTTTAACGGATACAACCGGACACACGCCTACTCTGGTGGAATGATCATCCTTATCGATCACGTCGACAACACAGCCCTCCAGATTCGCGACTATCGTCCTTTGATTCACGATCTGATCAGCTCCAGCCAGGGTAACCTCCAGCGACTGCCGAACAAGAACGTGATGATGGGATGGGGAAATAACCGCTATATCTCGGAGCATGACGAAGAGGGGAACATTGTGTTCTGGGCTACTATTGCCGCCGACCCGGTCATGAACTACCGGGCGATGAAATTCGAGTGGGAAGGTAACCCCACTGATTCGCCTGCCCTTTGGACATACTCCCGGACTGCGGATCCGTTTTCGCCGACAACGTTCTATGTCAGTTGGAATGGCGCCACACGCGTCCAGGATTGGCGCTTCTTTGGAGCCTCCAACATGACTGGACCCTGGACCCTGTTGGATAACATCGCGAAGACCGGATTTGAGACCGAATACACCAACACTAGCTTCTACCCATGGACCCGCGCCGAGGCTATTGACAAGGACGGGGTCGTCCTGGGTCGATCCGAGATCAAGTATACCTTCGTCCCGTCGCCGGAGCTGCGCGAGTTTTGCCAAGACGAGACTTGTTTGGACGCGCCCGGATACGGGTTCCCTGGCGAAGAACATGCTGGCCCGTTCATCCCGCCTGTGGGTGTCAATACTGTGCCGTGGGTGGATCCAGAGCACGACGGGGCGATCTGGCAATACCCGTCAGGCTTCCCGCATGTCTCAAGCCCTGTTTACCACAAGAGCTGGACCTCCAATCCTGTCTATCTCTGGATTGGCGTGGTATTATTAGTACTGCCTGTCATCGGCGGAGCCTACTACGGCTTCCGCTACTATCAATCACAACAGCGGCTGGATCCGCTGGATGATGAATCAGCCGAACCGTTGAACGGCATGGCCGAACGAAAAGCCCATCCCCGTCACACCAACGATCTCCCTTGGTGGAATTGGAAGCGTTGGACCGGAGGGGATGAAGGTCACTACTTGCCACTTGCGGATCGGAGTCCAAATCACAGACGACAGCGGACGGAGTAGACCCTCGTTACATTTTTCATTTCTTTCTCTTGTATACCTTGTATACCTGCATTGCATTGCTTGGGTCTGTCATTTGTTTAACTCATTATTTTCTCATGTTGGGGCTTTTAACCCTCGCGCGTATATACAATCATCCCGACGATCCCTAAGGTCTATGAACAAAATGGCATGGATCAACTGTATAAATTACAGAAATACAAATACCAAGTTACACTATCCCGAGTCCTTATGTAATCCACATCAAAGCCGAGCCGGCAGTCAATGCTTTTTTCGGTTTTACTTTCCTGTACGATACGTGACCCAAAAACGTACGAAAGTCCCTGGCGTACGCGTCCTTTGCGGCGCTTCCGGACTTTTTCCTCGCCTCTTTGCCCCCTACAACAATAGAAAATGGGGTCAACCCAAAAGCATGAGAGGTCAGAATACCGCTCCGCCGAAAAGGGCGAACTCGTAATCCCCACCCCGAAAACGGACTTTCGTCGCTAAAGAACACTTCAGGGAATGAAAAAGAGGGGCCCTCCTGTACGTCGACCGGGCGGGAGAAGCATTGATTGATTGTAGAACCCTGTTTTTTTGCTAGAGCGCCTATCAATAGAACTGGAGAAGGTTTTTAAGTATTCTGTACTTTGTACTCTTTATTTTTGTTGCAGGGTCTTGGGAAAAATTAAATTCTGCGGGAACATTCAGCCGGTTCCCTTTGTTTCATTGTAACAGTATCATTCAAAGACTTGATTGCTCCGTTAGATAGATTGTATAGCTGATACTGTTGTCACAGAGCTGAAACGTGGAGTGTCGTGCCGGTGCATTCGAGCCACTCGGCACGAAAGTCGATCAGTTACCCCGTTGAGATTTAGACACCTGTCTTCTCCATGGGTAGAGTATCGGCTATCCCTATTTGTTTCTTGTTTTCTGATCTCTTTTTCGGATTTTTCGTCACTATTTTCATTATTATCCACCTATTATAATCATAGCACCTCAGAGGCGGTTGGACCCGTTTTGTGGCGGCGATACCGATAAGATCCAGTGCGAAAAGGGAATAAAATACTACAGCATCGAATGAAGCCGCGTAAAAGCCCCAGTACCAAGCCCCAAAGCTTCTAGAGGCGCGCTAAACCTTCGCGAACTTTGTCCAAGTAAGAGAATTACGTAGGGGCCCCGTTGCGGACACTATACCCGATTCTTCTAAAGGCTCTTTTTGTTAGAATTAATTTGCAGTAAATTATACGAGAACGCTAAAATTGAAGGGCCTGTCCGCCTCCTCCACTATGGTTCGTTTTGGGGGCTTGCCAAGACCTGTCCGGAGACGCACGGCCTGGACTGACGAGTCATGATCCAGCGTAAGGGAGGAAACGGTGGACTCGGGAATATAAGTGGATCGGTCGTCGCAAGCCCCGTCGTCTTGAAGATCGGAACTCCGTATTACTGTATGAAGTATGAAATACGAGGGTTTCTATTACAGACCAAGATCTGACAATAGTCAGAGCTACCCAGTGCGAAATGGATTGCTACCTGGATAGAACATGTAGTACCATATCAAAGGGAATGGATGCATCCAGGGCTCTGTCTACGGGTACTTTGAACAGACGTATTAGACATCCATGGAAATCCAACTCACCCCTTGGTCCACCCGTGGAATAGACTGTATGGAGTAAACTCAGAAGTTCGATCATCTCCTTTCTCATTTAGATTTTATTCTTTTTTCCTTTAATTTCCTTTTGTACTGGGTACATAACGGGTCAAAAAAGGGGATCCAGTCACCAACTTGCGTACGAGACGGCAACAAAAGACGATCTTTTCTTCTTCATCCCATTTCTACAACTGAGAAAGAGAATCCTCTTACCCAGCTAACTCCTCTCTATCATTGATTTTCTCCTCACTTGTGGTGGACCAATTACAAGTCGTCCCAGATCCTTTCAAAACCAAAATTACACGAAACCAAAGGGGTGTCGCAACCTGACGTCGTTCGGTCTCCATCGGTACTCCTCTCTTAGTTCCGGCTTACATATACATTCTTGGGTCATGCCTGCGAGGTCCCAGAGCCATAAAACGAGTAATGCCCGCCACGCGCGTACGACTTCGTGGTCGAGTGGCTACCATCATTTAACCCAGGGCATCGGCAACGGCGAACCTTCCGAAGCTCCTCCTCCCCGACGTCGCCGCGAATCCCAGCTCTCCCTCGCCAGCGTTGACGAGAGCCCCTCCTCCCCCGACGCTCCCAGTCTCGATGACCCCGACATGATCCGCAACACCTCAATGGATCTGGACGGTCAGAAGAACCAACATGTGCGCAGCCGCTCACAGAGCCAGGGCCAGCTCTTGGCTATGCAGCAGTCGATGCTGCCCGAACAACCACCTCGTCCGGCTCCAGTCACCTGGATGTCGCTGCCCCGGAAAGGCCAATTGGCGCTACTAGGTCTCTGCCGTGTCTTCGATTTCTTGCAGATCGCCTCGCTGCAGGCATACATGTTCTACCAGCTCAAGTCATTCGACGAGAACCTGTCCGACTCCGACGTTGCCACCCAGGCCGGTATCCTCCAGGGCGCTTTCACTGCGGCCCAGTTTGCGACGGCCATCCCATGGGGTCGTGTGGCAGATGCCGAGTGGGGTGGTCGGAGATTCGTGCTGCTAGTTGGCCTGATTGGTACAGCTGTCTCGTGTCTGGGTGTGGCCTTCTCGACGTCCTTCGCGCAGGCCGTGTTCTGGCGTTCGTTTGGCGGCGCTATCAACGGCACCGTCGGAATTATCCGAACTATGATCGCAGAGAACGTGAAGGAAAAGAGATACCATTCGCGCGCTTTCTTGATCTTGCCTATTGGATTTAACATTGCGTCCCTATTTGGTCCTGGTGAGTTTTCTCTACCCAGTATAGATTAGAAAGATTACTGATGTCTTGCATAGTTATGGGTGGTATGTTGGCCGACCCTGTGAAGAGCTATCCCCGCCTTTTCGGGCCGAACTCGTCCTTCGGAGGCGAGACTGGTGTTAAATGGCTTGAGCGTTACCCATACTCTCTACCCATGTTTGCCAACTTCATCTTCTTGTCGGTTTGTGCATGCTTGGTGGCCTATGGATTGGAAGAGACCCTGCTATCTTGCAAGGGCAAGCCGGGCCTGGGATCTTTCGCCATGAAGATTTTCGCTCGCATTGTCGGACGTGTCGCTGGCACTTCCTCCCCTCTATACACCCGACTATCTTTCCGGGACTACGAGGAGAATGGTCCTCTGCTTGCCGGAGCTTTGGATCGCTCCGAGAGCTACGAGCTTGAGGAGAAGGCATCCAAGCCTATCCGTGTCAAGCGTGCTCTGCCATTCCGCCGCATCTGGACCAAGAACGTTCTGTGCACTCTTGGCGCTCAGGCTTTCTTCGATTTCCAAATGGGTGCTTTCAACAACCTGTGGTTGCTTTTCCTGTCCACTCCCCGCTACGACTCGTCTGATCCGGCAAGCCCCGCCCAGAGCCTACCCTTCATGTTCACGGGCGGCCTGGGTATGCTTCCCCAGAGCGTTGGTTTCGCGACCGCTATCCTCGGTGTTATCGGCATGTTCCTCCAGTTTACCATCTACCCCTCCATCAACGGCCGATTGGGTACGGCCAAGAGCTACCAATACTTCCTCTCCCTGTTCCCACTGGCCTACGCGCTGGCACCTTACATCGCTCTGGCTCCTTCTTCCACCCCACCCCCCGGTCAGGCCAACGGCCCCTGGGTTTGGATTTGGATTATTATTGTGCTCTTCTGCCAAGTCACTGCCCGAACCTTCACCCTCCCAACCTCCATCATCCTCCTGAACAACTGCTCTCCACACCCATCAGTCCTCGGAACGATCCACGGTATCGGCCAGTCGGTGTCCTCGGCCTTCCGAACCATCGGGCCCATCTTCTCGGGTGCGTGGTACGGATACGGTCTAGACATTGGCATGGTTGGATTCGCCTGGTGGTTAATTGCCTTGGTGTCCGTCTTTGGCTGCGTTGCTGCCATCTTCGTGTACGAAGGCTCTGGCCATGAGATCATTCTCCCCGGTGAGGAAGACGAGGTCCTGGAACATGGACATTAGTGATGTGATACGTTTATTTTTTGTTCTCCGCTTGAGCTGTACATTGCTTCACACTTTGCATGTCATCCGGTGTCGGTGCGGTGGGTTTTTTTGTTTTTCTTTTTTGCCTGCTTTTCAAGAATATGGTCTTGGGCATCTGGGTGATTTCGCTGGGTTTGCCATGGCAGATGCAGTTGATATCCCTACGAAGCCCAAGGCATTCTGCATGTGTCTTTTTGCCATTTACTGCCTCGTCTGGATACCATTTCCCTATTTTGCATTGCCAGTCTATTTCCGGCATTTATGTTTCATTTTGCCTAATGTCTACGTGGCGTTCTTGCTTTCATGTTACATATATTTACCTGCCATCTGTCTTATCTTCGGTTTGAAGCGAGCGGTGACGGATGAATGACACCGTGTGGTCATTAGATTATAGAGACCAGACCTCCATCTGGTATCTGATCCAGAAGGAAGAGACTCAAACTCCTGTGCTGCTATATACCTCAGAACCATAATAGAACATCTTCAAACACTTCAAATCCCAAAGCTCAACCTTGAATATGCATTCGAAAATATTTCATCTAAATCATCTCTTGGGTCCACGGGTATATCATGAACTCTTTCCATAGTACTTGGCATAACTGGCATCGAAAGTAGCCTGATCAACGGCAAACTGCCGAATGTAATCTCTCTCAAGGTCGTGTGTCCTCCGTCCGAGGAGCACAACACTGTGCAACGGAGCTCCCATCTCCACCTCAGCCAATTCAGTCAAAGTACCAACGACAAGCTTTTGATCCGGCGCTCCGACCCGCGCAGCTCCCATAGCAAGACGATCAGGGGCACATATGCCCTCCTTGCGGTCCTCCTCGACCTCCAACATTTGCTGCGCACACTGTGCAACAGTCATATAACGTGGAGGCTCATAGATTCGACGACCACGGGCCAGGTTCTCCATGGACTGCTCCTTTACTTTAATGTCGAGCAGCACAAGAGTGTGCAGACCGATCTGAGCGTTCTCAGCCACGCGGTCGTAGAATGAGGCCGGGCGCCAGTTGTCGAGGAAGAAGACCATGCTGACTGTCTGACCGAAGTTGTAAAGCTGGAGACCAGTGCAGCCAATTCCGGACATAATGGAGGCATTGGGAACAACGTTAGTTTGGATGTTGAGTTCGCGGGCGCGGAGGACGAGGTCAGTGTGGGTTGTTGCGCTGAAGGTTGTTAGATGTATGAATAAACGAAGTTGTCTGAGTGACCTACCCGAATGGATCGCCGACAACAAGGAATGCGATGTCGACTTTGTCTGCATCAGCTAAGATCTCATCGCTGCCGCTCTCTACTAGTTCGCGGTCTGCCTCGATGACTGGTCGGCCGTAGAATGCTTCCTATGGAAACCAATAGATTTTGAATTAAAGATCATGCCAGAAATACACGAATTGAGCCCCTGAGGAACCCCATCAGAAACTTACAAGCTTCGACTTGTCCACAAGAAGAATGGCAGTGTATGCCTCCAAGTAAACCCGCTCTGCGCGCTTGACAATCTCCAGACCACGGACGGTGATATCGGTCTCATCAGCGAGACCGAGTCCTACTAGATGCAACATGGTGTAGGATGGGAATCAAGATAGATCAATTGAGTTTATTAATCAATCTAGCTCCCCTCGTTTTCATGAGAAATAATTCACTGCCCCGCGGCAGATTGAATCACCGCCTAGAGGTTCGGCGGAAAAGAACCTCCGAGATCCGGCTATCGCGTATCGTTATCGAGATGGACCCCAACTTAACCTTCCTTTCGTCCCTTATTGTATCACCTCTTCCACCTCCAAGTCGTTCGGTCCCACAGTCTCCTGCTTTCACTCGCAGGGGATATTCCTTCGTTTCTAATCGCGTTCAAATCGCAGAGCTTCAATTGTCGAAGCTTCCTGTATAATTGTGATATTGAGGTCCTTAGGCTATCGGCTTCGTCGCAAGGACACTTACCGCAGTAGCGAGAAGCCGCCGTCATGAGTTCCGATCGTCAACCCAAGTATAGGCAGGAGATCCAGCAGGTCAGTGCTTCCCCTTCTTAACAATTGTTTTTAGTTGGCGACTTTCTCGGCTTTCGGCTTCTTGGTTTTCTTCCCAACATTCGAGTTTGGGGTTTGGTCCTCTGGTCTGGCGTCTTTGGCGCTTTGCGCGCATGTCTCGACTGCGGCATCAAGGGTGCTATTTGCAGACAAATTTGTTAAAAGGCATGTGACGCATCGTGTGCCAATGCGCATCGCCTGCGTGATTAATGCGCGTTGGGTTGAAAGATGGTCCCTTCCTCGTCGTGAGCTGTGAGATCTGGAGAATGCGGTACGAGTTGGGTGATGCGTCGAGCGAGTGATGGAACGAATGGCCTCAATATGCATACCCTGCCTTATCGATAAGCGAGGATGTTTACACCTGCGCAGGCCATCTCGCCTTTAGTGCCTGTCACTTACCATCTACCACCTCCTCCATCCATCTACTTTTTCCTGCTCAGAACCTCATTCTTGTCCACGGAGCTACAATAGCTACGCCTTCCCACTCGAACTCATTGCCTCCTTTCTGCTTTTGAGCTAATTGCGGGGCTCGGGCTCGGGGCTCAGTTGACTTGTGCTCTGTCGTGAGACTTCATCACTACGACATCACTCCTCTGCATCATCTTCTATCATACCTCCTTCACATTCAATCAGAATGGCTGATAAGGAACTCAACCCTCGCCTTATTCATATCTCGCCTGAGGACATCGAGGCTGCACGTTTCGAGCTGCCCAAGCTTGGCCCCCTCTCAGTGTCCGAGGATGGACATTTGAGGGTTGCCCAGCAGCCAGAATGGCCTTCAGTTGAGCAGCTTCTGCACGATCTCGACGACCTTGATCTCGATGATCTTGAACTTGATGAGCTTGATCTCAACGAGATTCAAAACCCCGATGCATTCTACATGGAGCGTATGCCATGCGAAGTAGAAATGGAAGCAGACACGTACGATGCAGACCTTGAGTCCGGCGCTGAAGCGAAGCGCAAGCACCAGACTCGACGAAAGCGCATTACCAAACGCCAGGCCCGGGTTTTTCAGAAATCCAAGGCCCTTGGTGCTGCATCAAGTGGAGGTAATGACTCATTTGAACTCTCCGCTGAGCTGAGCCTCAAGAGTTCCGGAGCAAGTGATGCGGATGAAGACCATGGCACGAATAGCAGTCCAGGGTCTATTGGCCCCTCCTCTTCGTCTGCCAAAGGAAACCAAGAAGCCGACGCCGATTCTTCGCATTCCGATTCATCGATTTTTGATGAGATTGTTGACACGATTCGCCGGCAGATGATGTTTGTATCCGGAGAGACTGCCGAACCGTCTATCGAATCAACTACTCTTATTGAGGACATCACCCGTCAGCAAGTCCTTGAAATTGTAAGTTCCTTTATTCAACCTATCACGGTCGTCTAGCTAATTATGACACAGCTGAGCCGCAGCACCCAACTGGCCACTCGTCGAGGATCCCGCTCCATCTCAACTGATGATCTTATTTTCCTGATTCGGCACGACAAAGCGAAAGTCTCTCGCCTCCGCACTTTCTTGTCCTGGAAGGATGTCCGCAAGAACGTCAAGGATTCTGATGACAAGGGTGGCGCCGATGCGGCTGACTTTGCCGCTGCTGACGATGCGGCTGGTGTTGTTGCTGGCCCGCAGGATGTAGCTGCAAAGCCTAAGAACAAGCGTGCCAAGGTCGGATTAGCGTGGGACGTGCACAGTTACTTCTCGGTGCAGATTCCTGAGCGTGATGATGAAGAGGATGAAGAAGAGGAAGAACAGAACTACGCGACCCTTCAGCGTCTGGCTGCTGCTGATGAGCGTACCAAGCACATGACCAGGGAGGAGTATGTCTTCTGGTCAGAATGCCGCCAAGCGTCGTTCACATACCGCAAGAGCAAGCGCTTCCGTGAGTGGGCTGGATTCGGAATTGTCACCGAATCGAAGCCCAACGACGACATTGTCGATATTCTTGGTTTCCTCACTTTCGAGATCGTCCAGACCCTGACTGAGGAGGCGCTTAAGGTCAAGGAGCGCGAGGACCACGAGAAGAACCGCGGCGGCGCCGAAACCTCCGGCGAGAGCGCCAAGAAGCGCAAGCGCGAGACCGGCCTGTTCGACCCTCCCGAGGAAGGCCGCACGCCAATCGAGCCCCGGCACATCCGGGAGGCCTACCGGAAGCTGCAGGCCACGCCACAGAAGACCATTGCTATGCTCTTGCACAATGGCCGCGTGCCCTCCCGTTTGCCCCTCCGCTTGGTAAGTATCCCTTTGGCTCAACCTTGCTTACTTCTTACTGACTCTCCTTCTAGATTTAAGTGAGATCTCAAGGGATGGAGTGTATTTCACGTGTTTTTGTGGACGGCGTTTTCCCTGGCATGATACCCCTGTTGTTTTAGTTCGGTGATGTTTGCTGTTTTTCTCCATACTTTCAGGACCTACTAGAGGTGCCTTTCCGCTTACAATCAAATTGCATTGTAAGCCGTTCTGTTCCTTTAATTAAAAGGTATAATGCTGCTGTAGTGATGACCATTCTGGGTTGCCGATCTCTTAGGAAGATGGTCGGTCCGTAGTCTGCCTTGATCTCTATGATACCCTGGAGCCTTCAAACAAAACTACCGGGAAATGAGATTACGAGATGTGGGGCCATTGTTGGTGAGTTTGAAGAGAGCTTTCAGGAGCAAGGTGGGTGGATGAACCCAGCACTATTTTACCAAAGGCCCCTTTGTGTTGATTCCGCGTCTAGGTAGAAATTGATCGCGATATTGATAAAAGCTATATCGGAGACTAGATGGAAACCTGATATTTAATTTGTGAACCCATTCCTATCCTAACGAATATTCGATGAGGTGTCACTTTGTTCTAGATTAAGCCCTTTATACAATGTATGACCTCCACAAAAGGTCCAACTTATGTCTGATGAGTACGGCGCCCTGTATCATGATTAGCCTCGAAATCCTCAAATCCAAATCCTCAGGGAAGGAAAACATACATTCAGCTAACTCCTCAGCACTCAATTCTCGGATCGAATTAACGGAAGGAACACTGCCCTGCACAGCTCCCTTGACGGTATCAACCGCTCGCCCAATGATTCCCTTTCGTGCAACCACATGTGTCGCCAGCTTGGCTTCGAGCTTAATCACGCCAATGCGCGGATCAGTGGGTCCACCATCATGCACGCCATCACCCATATCACCCAACCAGGCTTTGAGTGCGGGCGAGTAGTATTTCTGCACTGTGTCTGGGTCTGCGACAACACTCGCTGTTCCCGAGATGGAGGCCCAGGCGCCGCTTATTGGGTCAAGGAAAGACATGTTGGTTTCTTGGGGGTGGACAGCAAGGTCCATTGCTTTGCCGGAGAAGAGGTTTGTGTGGAAAATCAGGTCAATGCCACCATGTTCCTGCAAGGTGAGGGTCAGTATTATAGCTTGAAGATATAGTGGGTGGAAATGGACGAGGTATAGGAGTACCTGTGCAGCTAAAGCCATGCATCGCGAAGCCAAATAGTCACCCTCTGATTGCTTTGTTGTAAGCATGCCAAACTTGACTTCAGCGATAAAAGCAGCTAGGTCTTCGATCTTCTGAGGCAGAGGTGGGTCCTCGAAGTTCTGTGTCTTGTAAGGATCCACGGCATGTTGGCCCGTGCTAGTGTTGATAGAGCCGGCGGCAGACATGATTGATGAATTGATAAGTTGATTGATTGATGAATATAAGATAAGATATTGGAATTCGTGAAATTAGCTTAGATGAAGGGCTTATATAGCTTTCCTGTCTGCATGCGATCTTGGAAAGCACACAGGCACGTCGTTGTGACGTCAGTGACTATAATCCGGATTGGGAGCTCTAAGCAACATGTAGGATCATGCACCGACGGAAAACACCGATGAAAAAGCACTTTTCGTTCCGATCAGAAGCTCTTTTTCACATCAGCTTT
The DNA here is from genome assembly GCA_019775415.1 of Penicillium sp. VS I D KN. NCBI lineage: Eukaryota > Fungi > Ascomycota > Eurotiomycetes > Eurotiales > Aspergillaceae > Penicillium > Penicillium sp. VS I D KN. The sequence continues at coordinate 417,703 of JACWFT010000004.1, forward strand.
GTAATCTTGGGAACTCATGATCAATAAGGGAACCATTGGCACATATTCAAGATGGGTTTAGATCTCTCTTAATCAATGATAGATGAAACATCCGGGGAAATAAGGTTGAGCTAGGTTTCACTACGCTAAATTGAAAGTTGTTTCAGGTTGGATCGAGTCAGTACAGTATGTATTAAGCTGGAGACTATGGTGGATCCAAAGCTCTGTAGCCCAAGGGTTCCGCGGCCCCAAAGTGATTCGGTGCGGAAAACCACCGGATTTCCCCCTAGTCACCGTACTAGCAAGGCAAGATTACTCCTAAACCATTTCTCCTCCTTATTTTGTTATTTCTTTTTACTTCAATCATTCTACATACATCTTTCCCTTTCAAATGTTTTCTCTTTTTTTCTTTTTTTTTTTTTCTTCTTTTTTTTTCTATCATTTGGAAGAAAAGAGTCGCTCCTCTTTTATTCCTGGTTGGATAGAACAACCGGTCTTCGTAGCACCGCCGATAGTTCCCAGCATCACGTTGACATAGAGTGTCGTTCGCCTTACAAGGTTAAAGATCTACCTAATACTAGGCATGATATGTTTGGGATATTGTGGCATGCTTTAGTCTCTGACACTTTCATAGACAATAATCATTATACATTATACCATGTTAATCAATAAGAATAGAAGAATCAGAACAGTGTAGAGCCGATTCTTCAGAGATTAGTTCCTTGACTCCATAGTGAGAGCCCGCTGTAGATTTGAGCCTTGCATGTAAGCATGCACATGGTGGATTCTCCAGTCAACACCCTCTCTCTATCTGCCTCTTTCGTTGGGCTCCTGGTGACATCTCCAGAGTCACTCAAGCCCTATGTCCTCCCCCAACAATAAAAGAGTGTCTCATCGGGATCATGTGACATGTTGAAGCTGATAGCTGGCAGACCCTTGGGCCGATCATCTTTGGAATATTGCCCATTGAAGCATTGGCTCCAGCACCAATACATCCAGGGATTTCAACAATTCCATGCCAGAGCTCTCAGCCAAGGACTCAAGGATAAGTTCAACGGTGAGCCATGGTAAAGCCCTTCCTCAAGGTATTAGCAGCGGCGCCGCTTTAATCTCAAGCCAAACTCACCATGTGAAAAGAATGCAGAATGCTTTGATCAGAATTGCAATCAGAGCGACAATGATGGCTGCATTCCGAATACCAAGTCAGCGATCAATCAAACCCCAACGTAGCATCACTCATGCACGAACCTTCTCGTACCCATAGTTCAGCATGCTCAATCCGCTTCTGTACGCGATTTCTCTTAAACCAAGATGGTATCAGATCTCTCCGACAAGTCTGGCCTTCAATCACCCAGCAACCACCAGGTACACTCCGGCACTCGAGATGCCACCGGCGGCGTTCCATAATACGACGAACCCGATCATTGCAGAAGACCTCATCAGTGCGAAATGAGCATTTCTCCATCGGACATTCCAGTTTGCGTTCGAAACGCTCAACGAGCCAATTGACTTTGAGATGCACGCCTGTATACACCATGTCGTAGAAATGGCGGCTGGTGTGTTTTAGGGCGAGTGCATCTGGGTAAGACAGAAAAGTGGCGATTTGCATATGTATTTCCGGAGGCAGATCTAGGAAGAGAACATTGGGTGTCATTGCAGACCGTGGTAAGGATGTTGGGGGTTGCATGTTTGTAGTTTGGGAAGATCAGATGAGGCTAAGATGGAAAGAGGGATTCCCGGTCTAGACTTGCTTATGAAGGTTCACAACACGGCAGCCTGTGTTTCAGCCACATTGACTTGCTTACCGCTGTGAGTCAGTCGAAGTTCACTTTTGCTTCGGTTAGGAATTGTATACATGATAGGGTTATTTTGGAGGTTGCCTACGATGGGGTATTTCAAAGGCAGCAACGAAGTAACTGAAGAAAATCACTGTCCTAGTCAGCCAATTTTCTCTCTGAAAAAGTGCCCAAATATTGCGAGTATAATAAATCGCATATTTATGCACTACAGTCAAGACAAGCCTTCGTAAACACAGGAAACCCTCCTGAGGATGATCCAAGCCCGCTTACCTAATGCCGCCACTGCGGACCTCGAATACCAAGCTCTGATCTCCAACTTTCACCACTCGAGCTTCCTCCTCACACCACAGAACCACCACAATGTCCAAACAAAGCGCCGCCGGCGCCCCCTCAGATACCGCTTTCCGCAAAACCTGGGACCGCGAAGAATACACCAAAAAGGCCGCCGACGAAGAAGCCAAACGCAAAGCTGAAGGCAAAGCCCGCTATGAAGCCAAACTACTCGGCAAAAAATACCATGCCCCAGTCGACTACAGCTCCCTCGAGGCCACGACTGCCCGTAGCTCACGGCTAGATGTGGCGTCGATGGTGGGAAAGACCACCATCGTGCCAGCGGGATCAGCGCTCGGTAAGCGTGGACGTGGAGCGGGATTTTACTGCGCGGACTGTGATCTTACGTTCAAGGATAATATCCAGCTTGTGGAGCACTACAATAGCAAGCAGCATTTGATCGCGACTGGACAAAGCGGTGATGTGATGCGGGCTTCGGTGGGAGAGGTGCGGGAGCGGTTGAGGATGTTGATGCACCGGAAGAGAGTTCGGGAGGAAGAGGAGAGGAAGGCTTGGCAGTTGGACCTTGGGGAGCGCTTGCGGGAGCGGGAGGAGATTGATGCGAAGGAACGAGAGGAACGGAGGCGCAAACGGAATGAGAAGCGTCGGAAGGGTGGTGATGGTGTTAAGAAGGAAGATGATGGTTGGGAAGGCCGGCTGGGGATTATCGCCTGAGGATGACTTGGATTCCGGGGGATACGGCCTCTTTTATGATACCCATGGCGTTTTAGGCTCTTCTTTTCTCTCTACATTACATAAGTGTGAACCAACAAGTATTTTCATTGAATGATTGAAGTAGAAGAAATGTGATAATATTCAATCATGATAAACCACCCCCCAAAGACGCCAGAAGACGCCATATCCATATCCAAGCAAATAGCCAAAACACCAAGGAAACGCGTATGCTCGTTTAATCAATACACTCGATGGCCTCGAGTCGTTGCATGCCTCGACTACCCTCCTTCTCAAACTGACCGACGAGCCGCTCGCATTCACGCTTGAGCCGTTCCTCGCCGTTCTTTGCATTCCACATGATCCATTCTTCCACGGTCATTTTCTTCTCCGGACTAGTCAGTCCTCGCTTCATGCCGTTGAAAAGCCCAGAAAGATCGGCATTCTCCTTGTCACTAGCCTCTCCAAATAGGGCTTCGTCAATGTCCACCGGGGTCCAAGGATGATTCGAAGCCGCGAAACCACCGTTGAAATTGCGTTTAGATGGTGATGGGGTGGTTGCTGCCCGCGGAGTCCGCTCCTGCGGTTCCGCTGTTGGGACAGCTGGGCGGGATGCTGAGGGTCGAGATGATGGGGGTCGATTCTCGGCATCAGAGGATTGCGGGGACATGGAGGGTGTGTGCTGGTGGGCTGGTGGGAGGGGTGAAACAGATCGCTTAGAGCCTCGAGATGCCCTCTGCATACTGCCTCGGGACACTTGTGGTTTCGTAATAGACTCGGTAAGATGCTCCTCCTGGGGAATATCGCTGAATCGCTTGACCGTCTTGGGAGGTACAGGCGTCCGCTGTTTAATCTGCGGCTCTGGGGAAGGCTCCAGGGAAGGTTCTGCGGGTGCAACCATCTCAACTTGATCTGGTAGATCATCCGGTGTTCCCCATTCTTCATCTGCAGATGGAGACACAGGCTCAGGCTCGGTAGTGTGTTCCTCAACAGTCTCCTCCATCACCGGCTCAGGGGATGGAGACGGCTCCTTCTTCTTTGTCTTTTTGGATTTCTTTGCCTTGTCATCCTTCTTCGAAGATTTCTTTGTCACGGGCTTCTCAGGAGTCTTCACTTCTGGCTCCGGTTGTGGCTCTTCGGGCTCAGCCTGAGGTTCAGTCTGATACTCCGGCTCCGGCTCACGCTCTTGGTTGACTATTTCAACCGACACAAATGATTCATGATGCTCATTCGCAGGTTGGTCATCAGTGATGGATTTGTTTTGAGAGGACTCTCGCGATGCCGAGGCCTTTGACTTGCTGTCTTCTTTCTTGCTCTTCTTGGTTCCCTTCTTCTTAGTACCCTTGGCCGCCTTGGCCTTGGGAGCCGATTCAGCTTGCTCCTCGGTCACCTCCATGGCATCCACATCGGGTTTGGCAATAGCCTTTGGTTCTGTCTCGGGCTGCTCCTCGTAGTTCATGGGGTCTTCCAACTCCTGTGCTTGTTGCTCAGCTGCCTTGGCAGCCTTGGTTTTCTTGCTCGTTTTGACTTTCTTCGAAGCACGAGGGGCGGGCTGGACTTCGGGCTCCGGTTCGGCCTCTGGCTCCACTGGTGATTCAGACTCGACCTGCTCCGGTGCGTCCGCCTCGAGACCTGCCTCAATAGCAGCATCTAGCTCTGAGTCACGCGGTAGACGGGATTTGGAAGTAGACTTGGACGCAGCTGAAGCATCAGAAGCCTTGCGGCTCTTACTAGTGCCCTTCTTCGATCCCTTGCGGCCCTTCTTGTGTTCTTCTTCGGGTACTTCGTCTGCAGGCGCCGCATCTGGCATCTCATAGTCGTGTTCGTGGTTGAAGGTTTGAGATACGCTGCTGCTGCTTCGGGTCCTTGTGTTGCGGCGTTTGGACGGTGGCTCGATCGACGACTGCCCAGCCTCAGCCAACGACTCAGATTGATCCCGTACCATTTCTTGGCTGTCCCTCTTCTTTCCTCGGCCTGCACGTTTGGTCTTGGGGGCTTCGGGCTCCGGCTGCACTTGTTCAATACTGTCCAGCTCCATTTGGCTCTCGGCTTCAACTTCCTCTTTCTTGGTCTTGGTGGATTTACCCTTGCCCTTCGCCCCCTTCTTTGTGGCTTTCGGTTTCACACTGGCCTGTGACATAATGCTCTGATCCATTGAATCATCAAGGTCCTCCGGGGCTTCGGATGTGGTGGTGCCGACTGATTGGGTCGAGAGGCGAGAAGACGCCTTGGAAACGCGTGGCTTTCTTGATTTGGATCCTTTGCCTTTTTTTCCGGGGGGTTGCGCAAATACGAAGAAGGAGCATTCTGATGAGCGACGATAGTGTTCCTCGCTGGGAAAGGGTTAGTGTCTGTTGCCCTCTGTAGTAGGCAGGAGCAATCGCGACTCACAATGGGTCATCTTTGGGTTCCCAACCATCCAGGGAGAGCTTGCAGTAGGCACAGCTAGCCAAATCATTACTCTCTTCCGTTGGGCAAAAATACCATCCACCTTCGACCATCTGTCGGATTCATCAGTGGGATCAAATGAAGACGAGACCAAAACCAAGTTACCTTTTCGGATTGACAGATCCAGCCCCGTTTCTCATCATGGGGCCACGCCGAGCCAAATGTTGCCAACCGCGCTTGGGTGATACGCTCGCTGGTCGGATCCTCAATGGCTGAGGGATTGGAGCTGTTCTGTTGAATATCCATAGTAATCGCCCATCCACAGTCCGGAGAGTGCTTGAGGTGCTCCGTAATCGGGTTGTCTTCCTCCTCCCATCCATCTAATGCGCGACCGCACTCGAAACATGTTGTATTATCAGGGTTGCTTTCGTAGGGTTTGTAGAAGAAGCCTGCTTGCGCCAACTAAACATATTTTGCGTTAGAGATGAAAGATCAAAATTCTCAATCATGGACTGTACCTCTGCAGGAGAAGGCTTTGAATGAGGCCATGCGATGAATCTGGGGCCTTTGACGCCCGAAGATCTTCGCTTCTCGGGCTTGAGTACAACGTCGAAGCTGGCCAGGCGGGCCGCGAATGTGTCCATTTCCGAGCCCATGATGCAATCGATTCAAGAAAAGGACAGTCGGTCCTCAGTCCCGGGTCGGGAGTCGAAAACCGGTGTTGGTTTTCGAGGGCGCGGGGTTGGTGGTCGATGTTGATGCGGTCTGTTTACACTGCTGATAGCGTTGTTATGCGAAACGCGAATACACGTGATGGTATTATGTCATCGATTCCGACGTCAGACTCACGGGATTTGGGAATTGTTGTTGAGCCAGCGTGGGACTAGTTCAACTCATCTGCTTTTGCCATTGACTTTTCTTATCTACGCTCCATGATCTGGGACTTTGATATTCTCTGATCTTTCTGATCTGTCCTGAGCCGTGCGCTCCGCTCCTTATCCGAAACCGCGCCTATGCGATCAGCTGTACGAACCTGAACCCTAATTGGTGAAAATCGAGACCAGGGAAAGAACAGCTTTGCTAATCCCCTTTGTTCTCAGATGATTTCCCGGGGTAGCACCCCCAGCTCTCTCTGTAGGGCTCATCTTCGTTACTCGGCTCTCCCGAGGTTGCCCGCTTCAATTCGTTGTTTCGCAATCGATTCCCGCTCGACTCTAGACGCTCCTTTGGTCCGATCAGCGAATGCCAGTCCTTCCAAATCTTCATTATTATACAATGTTCCCTCTCATTTATCCTCCTCCGCCTCGTTCTCCACCTCTTCCACGTTGTCCGAGACGGATTGGGACCATAACCCGAATCTCCAAATTTCCAACTTCTCCGAGCTTCCATCCAAGGACTTCGGAGTCAACCAGCACATGATAATCAACCAGGAATTTAAGGAAGCTTTGCGACAAATTTTGTGGCAATTTCGGGCTCCTATCCGATATGCATTTGCCTATGGATCGGGAGTCTTCGCGCAGAATGGCAGTGCAGCTTCCTCCACCCCAACCCATCCATCAGCGCCGGCTGCCATCAAGAATATGCAACAGGGGCCCGGAAAGATGATTGATTTTATCTTTGGAGTGTCATATACTCAACACTGGCACGCATTGAACTTAAATCAACATCGCGATCACTACTCCGGACTAGGTTCCCTTGGTTCATATGCGGTTTCCCAAGTCCAGGACCGATTTGGAGCCGGTGTATACTTCAATACCCATGTTACAGTAAGCGGAACGCTTATCAAATATGGCGTTGTGAATTTGGACACGTTGTGTCAGGACCTTACCCGATGGGACACCTTATACCTTGCCGGGCGCTTGCAAAAGCCCGTCAAGATCCTTCGCGACCACCCCAAGGTCCGATTGGCCAATCAGATGAACCTTTTGTCTGCTCTCCGGGTGGCTTTGTTGCTACTCCCAGAGCGGTTCAGCGAATTTGAACTCTATAGCACCATCGCGGGCATCAGTTACATGGGCGACCTGCGCATGGTGCTACCGGCAGAGGATCCCGGCAAGGTACGCAATATTGTTTCCGGGCAGATGGCACACTTCCGACGTCTATACGCACCGCTCATCAATACCCTGCCCAATGTTTCCTTCCAAGATCCGCGCTGCAGCCAAGATGACTGGATTGATGACCCAGATGCCATCATGGGGATGGCACAGGACATGGACCCGGTCCGGCGCGGAAACATGGTCCGCCGTCTTCCCGAATCATTCCGCGATAAGCTCTACTTCCAATACCAAGGCCGCTATGCGATTCCCCGCGCCGAATTTGATAAGATGATGGCGGAAAACAACAACACACAAGATATCGTTCGCCGGCCCCAGGGAGGTCCTTTTGAGCGCCGGATTGCTAGTGATGAGAAGCTACAAGGGGAGGTGTCTACGGCAATTAAGAAGACGATCCGATGGCCCAGCACGATCCAGACTATCAAGGGAACCTTGACTGCAGGTCTTGGCAAGAGTTGGAACTATATCATGGAAAAGCGGGAAAAGCACAGAAAGTCTCAGCTAGTTGCCAGGGCGGCGGCTACAAATGCTGACACAAAGAAAGAGTAAAGATAAATTGTGGCATATTGGACGAATCATCAGAGTAGACAGGCATTCATGGGCGTTGCGTGGCCCTTGTGTTCCAATTATTGTATCCAACATCTATGCATCTGCAAAAATAAAATGCACCTACAGCTCCTGACAATAAAATATACAAAGCCACTGTGACTATCACGAACCCGACACCCTCCATCAACTGAATCTTCTCGAATTGACTGGTACAGTGGACCCTTTTCTCCACGAAACACTATAGTTGAACACCACATTAATGGTACTTGGTAAGGCGCAATCTTCGAGATCTAGAGTAATCTTATCCACAAGTATATTCCTAGGTACCTACTCAGTCATTTTAGCCTAGCTGACTTTCAATTTTTCTAATTCCGCTTTCAGGACACACGAGAAAGAAATGGTTGGATGTAACTTGGGCCGTTTTGAGAATTGGACGGATTAACCTCCTGCTTTCTTCACTCGCGCCGCACCAGTCCACATGGGCTCTGAAACTTTTATGCTTGCGCCTTACCTGGCTAAGCAGTCTAAATCAAAGCAATTGATCCCATACATTAAACATACCTACCAAATTCCGACTTGGCTGTTCTAGGGCGCTAGATCTTGAACACTTAATCCCAATACGGGCTAGATTACTCTATAATGAGGTTTCGACATGTAAATCACACACCTGGACAGGGGATCATCATGACCTCAAAATTTATGATAGAAGTGTAGGTATTTAATTCTCTCCATTCACCATTCTACGTACTGGCGATTACTTCACCGCCTGGTTTCACACATCACCCTCTCCATCAGTTGATACTTCAACTCCCACGACTGCGTTACTTCAGCATAACGTAGTGCAACTCTGAGCTAAAATGGAGTGTGACTTCTCGCTATCAATATTGTTCGCCTGGTCCCTTCTTTGTGTGCCAACTCTTGGGTGGGGAGATGTCGGCCACCGCACTGTTGCCTATCTCGCCGAGCAGTATCTCACCGAGCAGGGCAAAGACTTTCTCAATGACCTCCTGCCTCGTACCCGGGATTTTGACATCTCAGACGCTGCCACCTGGCTGACAGAATCAAGCATCGTGGACGCCCTGAGACAGGAGTTTGGCACTTTGTTGGTATGTCGCAAATCTCTCTTGATGGTCTAACAATGAATGTGATTGATATCCTTCCGAATTTAGAGGTGAAAGATGATCCTTTGGGGAACCACTGCAGATAATCACCTCGTCCACCGGGTTGCAAAAACAAAGGCTGTATCATCTCAGCAATAGAGGAAATGGTAAGGATTTGCCTATTACTCGCAGTGACTATTCAAGTCTAACTAGCCATAGACCAGTCAAGTGAACGATGAAAGATTGGCATCCCCAAAGTGGGCCAAGCATCTTCTCCAGAAGAACCAACACAGGCCGAAAACCGCTGTGGAATGTGCAGATGTGACCAACCCTGACGTCTGTGTCAAGAAGTGGGCAGAGGAGACCAACCATCTTAACTGTGCTGTTGTTTTCCACGGTTACTGATCAGTTCAGTCTTAGCGAGTCGTTTATATTTCCATCTTGTAAATGCGAACCTTGGGGAACCTGAGAGTGTTCCAACATCTGATAAATTGGCACAAGAAAGGCTTGCAATTATTTCCAATGCAGATAGCGATTGATGTGCTTGGCAGAGGCGATTACTTTCTTTTGGGTCAAAAGAACCCTGGAAGATGAAACGCCCTTCGGGTAACGTATTGAAAATTATGTTCTTGGGTCATTTGGAGTATATGTCACTGATGAACTTGCAAACCTTACTCCGCGGACCAAAATGATCTGTATCTCCACGGGTGATGCATGCCCTTCTAGACTTCACCAAGTCCAATCGGAGACACCTCCTTCAGCTAGAACCGAAATCAACATACCGTATGGGCTGAACTGGGCCATTTTAGTTGGGCTTTGACGAGATTCTACCTAGTTTCTGCAAACGATGGTCCTTATTCATAATTACGTCAGTCTAACCTGGTGGGCTCGACGTATCCAGTGACTCTGTCAGTCTCTATGTATATACGTATGTCTCAAGTATTGAACAAGCGTAAATCAATTAGTTAATTATTTGCCCTCTTCACCGGCTGAAGTAGCAGACAAACCGTTTTGACCATGAACCGAGATTGTCAAATAGCGAGCCGCCAGCTCTTCCATCATTTCGTCTCGTACTTACTATCCTTCTCTGTAATTTCCGTGACATGGGCAGTCCCTGCTGAGCCTTTCATTGCGCATGACCGTTCAGTCGCAAGGGAGCCTATCTCCGAAACCACTTGCTCTGGCCAACGCTACAGTTACTATGGCCTAGCAGCCTACGGATCGGTCTCAGCTAGTGCGACCGATCGATATGGAGATACCCTGGGTGGCTTTGGGAGTGCGATTAGCTTCGACCAGTCATCTTGGAGTAAAGCTCAGGATGGTTCCTACAATGGTATGATCTGGGCAATGCCAGATCGTGGTTGGTATGTCCCTTGACCTGTAAAAAGGGAGTAGAAGCGTGTGGCTAATTAAGTATGGGTAGGAATACGAACGGCACCTTGAACTATCAGTCACGCATTCACAAGTTCTCCATTCACTTGGATGGCATAATTCCAACTGCCTCCGGTAGTGACAAAAGCCCACCGAATATGCACTTGACTTATGTTGACTCAATTTTGCTGACTGGACCGGACGATGTTCCTATCACTAGCTTGGATGCAGATGCGACCGGGTTTATATCTCACGATGGGTTCCCTCCCCTCCCACGAGCAACCTATGACGGGGATGGCTTCGGTGCCCCCGGTCTGACCAACCGCCGAATCGCGCTGGATTGCGAAGGTTTGGCGATAGATCCTGGGGGAGACTTTTGGGTCTCAGATGAATACGGCCCATATATCTACAGATTTTCGAAGCATGGCAAGATGCTCTTTGCCATTCAGCCTCCACCAGCGTTTCTCCCTCTCCGGAATGGTACAATCAGCTTTAGCGCAGGAGAGCCGCCAATGTTTGATCCGAATCGAGTTCCCAATCCTCTTGATCCCACCGCTGGTCGAGCTAATAACCAAGGTCTGGAGGGACTAACTATCTCGCCCGATGGGAAGTTTTTATACGCTATGATGCAGTCAGCCATGACCCAAGAAGGGGGACTAAAGAAAAAGCATCGACGACATGCGCGACTCCTGGAGTATGATATCTCTGATAAATTATTTCCACGTCTAGTGCACGAGTACGTGGTTACACTACCTCTTTATGATACTGGCAGAGGTTCAGAGCCTGCCTTGCAGTCGGAAATCCTTCGGCTTTCCAATGAACAGCTCTTGATTCTTGCCCGAGATTCAGGCTTCGGACGAGGAGCGGACAACAGTGAGTCCAGGTATCGCCACGTTGATGTTATTTCCACCGCTGGATCCAAAAACATTGCCCAGAGTAAATGGGACTCGATCAATGGCTCTATCGCAAGCGCCAAGGGGGTGCTTGATCCCGGTATCCTGGCGGCGACTTACTGCCCATTCTTGGATTTTAACGTGGACTCGGAGCTAAGTAAGTTTGGGCTCCACAACGGTGGAAGTCAGGATAAGTTTCTTTTGAATGAGAAATGGGAGAGTCTTGCCCTGGTGCCTCTTGATCAGGGGGATTCGAACGAGACCTCAGAGTACCTCTTGTTTAGCTTTAGCGACAATGACTTTAAGACGCAAGAAGGTAGGATTCGATTATTTCAACCACATTGCTCTCTGACCTCGTGCAATCTAACGTCGGCGACCACAGGTCATCAAAATTTTGGACGATTTCGGTTTTCCGACGGATCTGGCAACAACATTGATACTCAGGTTTTGGCATTCCATATGGGCTACGAGCAAAGTTCCGCGGCCAGCCACAAGAATGAGCTTTAATATACTGTCATACTACGTGAAGGTTCGTATTCTTAAATTGATATCTACTGTTTCTTTTGGAGCTTATAGTGGAGAGACTGTCTCACTGTAACTTTTACCTGTGCCTGGATAATGTAATATAAGGCCTGGCGTCCTCATTGCCTCCAGATACATAGCACTCTGGATAATTCAGATCATTCTTCTAGCCAATTACATCAATAGCTGTGGCAAACTGGCCAGGGAAACGAGCAAATAGGATATCAATTTGGGTGGATCCAGCGAACAAAATACATTGGTAACTGCCAATTCAATTTCTGTTCTGTCAGGCAGAGTGGATAAATTCACTTTTGATGGAGTCCAAGTCACAATGTCCCATCCAATCATTCCTAATGAGAAAAGATAACCGGTCGCCCTTCAATTCCTTTCTTCTGAGAGCACTAGCTCACCCCGTCGACTTAGAGTCCCTGATCATTCACCAGCGTAATAGTATCACCACGGCTAGCAAGAGGGTAATTAGGAAGGGAAAAGGCACCGGTTGACATAGCACCCAGAGCTGCATCCTTTGGGAGTGCTTGGGATTGACCGGCTGAATTGTGGATCTTCCAGCGAGAGAGGGGCATGATGTGGTCGGTCGGATTTGTGAGAGTGACAGACCTGCGTTGGAGACCATCGGGCCCAAGAGGCGCTATCAAGGCCTCTTTGGTTCTCGCGGAATTCTCTGTTAGCTCGGCTGGTTGCCTTTCCGAGTCGAGATAGTCCCTCCAAGTCTCGGATGTTATAGCATGACCGGTCTTGTCATCGGTGTGGACAGCTTGTGATGCGAAGCCGAGAAATACCCCCACCCATTCACCTGAGTCCGCATAGTTGATCAAGATACCACCATCTTGGAAGACGCCATCATCTTTTTTAAATTTCCGAGTATTGCCCTGGTTCATATGGATATTATGAATACCATCTTGGGTGTTGAACCGTGAGCCAAACAGGTAGATTTTGGCCTTCTTCTCGATGTCAGCAGAAAAAAAGCAATCGGTCAATATCGGTATGGTTGTTCAGATAGCCTCTGGCCGTGATCAGTGGACCAATAGCTTGGACCGATCTAAGCACCTAAAAGCGAGAGTAGATTCAATATCTAACTCTTCCTTGCCTACAAGACTAATACGCCCATAGGTAAAGCAGTCTTTGTCCAATACTCTACACAGATTGTAGATGTTCATGGTTCTATTGGACATAATAAAAGTAGAGCAAATAGAGGATATTTGTGCTAGTGCAGCCGAATCAAAGGCACACACGCGCCCAGCCGTTCAATGTGGAACAAGATTGCCACGGGTTGATTTTGTGGTTGTGAACTAATCCCCGTTTATCATCGCGACTGTCATGTTGCCAGCAGAAGCCATCAGATAGCCTCTGAGAATATTGACGTCATTAGGATAATTGCGCTATCGTCAGGGATCCCTGGGTTTGAGGAACTGTCTCACGTAGGATATTTGTCTTGTTTGGGTGAATCGAATGAATCGAGATCTCACCGCTACGTGACGTCTATGACCAGATCGTACGAAGTATGAAGGCATAGTGACACTAAAGATGCGATGTGCATTTGAGAAGCCGATCCATGGTAGAAGCGACTCGAAGGGTTCAGATCAAGGATAACCGGGACCGATCGGCGGCAATCGATCGATCGATCTGAGATCTAAGCTAAGAAGTTAAAACGAGTTACTGCGAAAAGTGGGTAGCAGTTCCCAAGTCGTGAGTCCTATGTCACTGCCTTTTTGCGGTCTTCACTATAATTATCACAACTTGATCTTCTTCACGTCAGTAAAATTCCACACCCTGCCTTCCAAGTCTAAAAACTGTCATTCATACAACTGTTGACCTCCGCGGTGAATAGGATTCTCTGAGTTACAATTGAAGCAGAAATGTACAGAACTCAGGTATGATTTATTCTAGTTTATCTAGTGGAAAGCAAAGCAAATCCGAAACAAGTGTCATGTCAAGACCTACAGACAAGGACATTTGGGAATCAATAAGCTCCGGCTGGCAAATCATCCTCATCTGGTCCTTCGTTATACTTGTTCGAAGTTTGAGGCTTGGCATGGCGGAGACGATCTCCCTTCAAGATGTTGGACTTGTCGACCGCCTCATTCTCGTCCGCCTCTATATTCTTCGTTAATGGCTCGGCTACTTGCATGTTGAACAAGTATGTTAATGAGACTTACCGAGCTGCTGATCTGAGTTGGAGTATGAAGGATCAATGGGATCTTCAAAGTCCTCATTGTCTCCTTGGACAGGAACTTGATCTTTCAAACTTGAATTGGTCTCTCCTGCATAGGAGTTGTCTTCATTATAATCCTCGACGTGATCCGACATGTTGATTTATGAGGTAGATTCAGCAATATGAAATGAAGTTATTTGGCGTAGATATGACTCGGCAAACGAAAAGGAGAATAGCATTATATATACCACTCTATGGGATTCAAGACCTGTTTTTGACACCAGACATTACGTAGTCAAAGCTTGCCCGCGGCACTTGCTGTATAACTTTCCTGACGCATGGGATACGTAATTCGAAGCTGGTGGCAACCACATATCATGATAAAATATTGGCCTAGGAAAAGTTTCGCCATACGAAGTTAAAAGTCAAGCTATCAATGAGTACAAGACAAGCATTGCATCTAAATATCATCATGCTAGAATCCTGTTTGACCTCTTCTACAAGCCTACCTCTGGCATCGATGCCTTCTTAGCTTGGAAAGCTGTGTTCAGAGTTCAAAGATTGAGATCTTTCGTGACTTGGCATTCCGCCTTCATTCATATTGATCGAAAGGAAGAACTTCACCATGAGGTTTTACCCTTTAAAATCCCTTAGTGAGGTACTAGCAGTAGGATAAGACCGAGTATCACTGCATGCTAGGCTGGACGCGGATTTCATGAGTTCTGCATAAATCTCCGGGCCCAACATGCGATTGAAGACATTTTTGGCAGTGATGATGTCTAATGCACCAAGTGTCTTGTCTGCGCAAACATATGGCTCGCGTCGGCATGAAGCACGGTGCTATACCACTCATCGTCAAATGAAGAAGACCCAATCACTGGTTTCTAAATAGGAAGATTTAGGGACCAGGGCTCTTTGTGCGCAGTAAGCAACCCTTACAATGAACTGCAAAAACCAGCAACACATGGCTATGCCCCTACAATACCATTGAGTAAGGAAAGCATTCCAGAACCGACAGAGTCTGCGGTGATCGCCAGAATGGTGGAGTAAACCTCAATGTTCGCATCAGTCAAGACTGGTGTTGGAGCTCCAGGGTACTTGAAGCTTGGACTGAGCATGATTCCAGGTGTTTCACTAGTAAATGTTCAAGCATACTTATCTTGTGGCTCGCGGTCTCTTCAACTACAACGAAGACCTGATAGCTGCTACCGTTGTGGTCGCTCTCAAAATCAAAAGTCCAGTATCAAAGAGTAATCTTACTTGCGCTTGAACCAACCTAGAGCGGCACCAAATTGGGTGGTTCGCGAACGGAATGCTGCATCTTCAGAGTTGAGAGACTAACTAGGGCGAGAATACCAAAGAAGGTGACCGTTTTAGGCCCCTTGAGAGTGCGAAAGTGGCAGACCTTGGGTAAGCATTGGCCCGGCAATCTCCCGTGTATGTCCTATCATTATGAATAAGCAGTTACATATAACTGACTGGCCTCTCCCTTCACCAGAATGTATACCAATAATGCTCTCCCATATATTAGACTTCTGAGAGCATTCCGGCTCTATGTCACGGAGATTGAGTATGGATTCCTGGATTAAGGGAGAGACGCCGAGTAACTTGACGCTTTGAAAACAATGTTGCAATGAAAGAAGTGGCTACAACACTTTCTTACCTTGTATTACTTGGTTATATGTTCTTTGGCGTGATGGTGTGTGGAGATTGCGCTTTTTCATATAGGGCAACCACTAGTATGCTTTGTGTCATAATATTGCGCTATAACACTGTTATGATCTAATCAAAGCCCCCTATCAATATAAGTTTCATGGTTGCTTAGTCTTATAGCACATACGGCAATACTAGGATCAGTAAGCACCGTAGCTCTAATAAGTGCCCTCTGACATCCTCGGTTATAGAGCTAGTGGAAGCCCTAGAGGTAATCTATCATGCGATGAATCAGTGACATCTGGGCGATGTTAGAATCAAAAAATATATATATAAATGAAGTCCCTATAGTGGAATTTGTTCGATTGCCACCATCGCAAAGACATGGTGAATTTATATGGAGCTTTTGGATGCTACAAAGATGTCACAATTGGCAAAGGAATCATGGAAAGAGTAGGCATAGAAGTGATACGGAACAAGACAACCAGAATGCCAGTTGCTGCTAAGTCATTCTTATAATCCTTCAACCATAAGACTGGAATTAACAAGAAAAAATGTAGCAGAATTAAATGAGCCGCAAGCTCCTTGAGTCAATAGCGGGTTTAGTCACCACAGGACCAATCTATTAGCCTTTGCTTCCCAAGATGAAAGGTGGATAGGTGGAAAGTGGTGGAGGGATAAGATGTTTGTGCTTCTCTCCGAGCTCTGCTATGAGCAGTAAAAAGCGGATGGCTAGCATTTCTGCGAGAGTTCCAGCAATGCCGGGGACGTCCCCAATGTGCGAGCCTGTACTATATCAAATCATATGCTGATGGAAAGGTAGCAACAAATCACATTTGAGGGCAACAGGTTTCCTATGCCCTATCCACGATAGAGCAAGAGTACCAAACGAGCATATCGATGATAGAAACATCATCAAAATGATACCTTCATTGCGATGCTGCGCAGCTGTCGCCCATAGCACAAGCACAGCTTGTTAATTGCATATCGGTCCGATATTCAATAATCTCTTGGCAGGAATCGATAATTTGGCTTGCTTGTTTGGTTGCGTCACTTTCGTCAAATGCCGCAGGACAGCCGCAGGACTTGTTCCTGTCAGGAATGTAAGACTTCAAGACGTGCAATGTTACATTACACACGTGAACATGCTTCAACTCTAGCAGGCCAGTATAACAAATTTGGAATCCATGAAAGGGGAAATACTCCGGAGGTCAGCAGATAGCTGATTAAAATATTCTAGAAACTTTTCAGAGCGATCGTGTTTTGTAGATGCTAAGCCTAATGAGAATTTAGACGGCAATTGAAGCTTTTCAAGTAGTATGCCCTACAAACCACCTGTCAAGTAGTTATTAACGAGCGTATTTGATAAATTCGATTATAGATTCAAGTCGAGTAGTACATTGAGAGTCATACTTCCGTCTGAGTCATGGTTCCGCTCGGCGATAACATAAATCCCCGCCACCCCACCAACTTTGCTTCTTCACATCATCCTATATCCTCACCCACAATGGCGTCCAGAGTTTCACCATTCGATTTGTCGAAATGCGCTCGACCTAATATCCTGCAATTGCAGCCCTACCGCTGCGCCAGAGAGTAGGTCGGCTCCGTGATGCCTCCGATCTCGCTCGCGCGCTAATGAATCAGTGACTACAAAGATGATGGCACGAACGTCCTTCTGGACGCGAACGAGAACGCCTACGGCCCCAGCCTGGCAATTAGCAAGGAGGATGCCTTGCAGTGCCCCCAGCCCGAAATCGACTTTCTGGGCCTGAACCGATATCCCGATCCGTAAGACCTCATCCCTCCTGTCTCTTTTTACGGGTGTGTCTAACCTTTAATTGTACCCTATAGTCACCAAATTGAACTTAAGCAGCTTTTCTGCGACCTCCGCAATACCCACCACCACACAGAGAAGACCCTAAAACCTGAGAGCTTGTTTGTGGGTGTCGGATCCGACGAGGCTATCGATGCGATGCTCCGTTGCTTCTGCGCACCGGGCAAGGACAAGATTCTCACCTGCCCACCGACCTACGGAATGTACAGTGTTAGCGCCCAGATCAACGATGTTGAGATCGTCAAGGTGCCGCTTGATGTGGAAAACGGCTTCCAGCTGCAGGTCGACAAGATCAACGAGACATTATCCGCCGATCCATCCATCAAACTCGTGTATATCTGCTCACCCGGCAACCCGACAGCCAACCTGATCCGCAAGGACGACATCCGCAAGGTGCTGGAGCACCCCACATGGAACGGCGTGGTGATCGTGGACGAGGCATACATCGATTTCGCTGAGGAGGGCGCCAGTGTGGCTGAGTGGGTCACCGAATGGCCTAACCTAGCAGTCATGCAAACTCTCAGCAAGGCATTCGGTCTTGCAGGTATTCGTCTCGGCGTTGCCTATACCAGCCCCGAGATCGCGCGGTTATTGAACAGCCTGAAGGCCCCCTACAACATCTCCAGCCCGACCAGTGCACTCGCAACCGCCGCCTTGACTGAGCCCAATTTGGCAGTAATGCGCCAATCCCGTGAGAAGATCGTCGCGCAGCGCGACCGTCTGCTCCGTGAGTTGCCGCAGATTCCCGGTGTTGGCCGGTTCCTGGGTGGCACTGACTCGAACTTTTTGTTGGTGGAGATTCTGGATGCTGCTGGGAAACCGAGCAACGTGACTGCACTGGCGGTGTACGAGGCGTTGGCGGAGAAGCGTGGGGTTGTGGTGCGGTTCCGCGGTAAAGAGTATGGCTGTGAGGGCTGTATTCGCATCACGGTTGGCACTGAGAAAGAGGTGACTAAGTTCCTGCAACAGTTGCAGGTTGTCCTGGCTGGGTTGCTTGCGGGATCCGGCGTCGAGTCGCTTCGGGACGAGGCGAAGCGGGAGGATACGGCGGCTGCGTAACCTTGGAAAAGCCCCCTTTCATGCGCGATTAAATAGAGTTTAGGAGATTATCTCTATATTCCGTGGACATATATACCCCGGTCACTGAGATAACACAATGTTATTAGCATCTAGATCCAAAGAAATCCAGGCTATTTTCGCCAGTTACTAGTGGTTTTATCTAGACTCAATCTGATTGGGTCGGCTTTAGACTGGGGATGCTCCACCGTGAGATTGGAGGCTGTAAGGCAGACAGATTGCGTCTCGTGTATGTCGCGTGCCTCTGGCGTCAACTGGTTTCTGCGCCTTGTCCATCGGTGCTTTCTTTGCGGAGAATTGCTATTCAAAAGCTTCTCTGTTGGGTCACCGAACGAGTCCGATACAAGGTTTTCATTGTGATCCACCTGATGCTTGATACCGAGTTTAAGAGCGCCCGGTCCAGGCCTTGGGAAGACTCGTATCGCATAAACGCAGGGCAATGTCTAGCGAACCGTAGAACGAAGCCCAGATTAAGGAACCTCCCACGTGAACAAGAACGATTGTTGAACCTCGGAATTATTTTTTATCTATCTAGTATAGCATCTCTAGGTTTCTTAAGTGTCGCAGATTAGGTCAAAGCTCCCGGACTCCGGACCACTTAACGGCGTTACAAAGTATCCAGATTTTAACCAATGATGACACGACTGACTCCTCGAATCATGTCCCAGTTTGTTGGCGTCAGCTTGGCTGTAATGGAGATGGAGATAGCTCCCTCTCCCCAGTGGTTTGCGCGAATCAGGTTCGCTGATTTGCTTTGGTTAGTCGTGCGATGGGTCTCCTGCGATAGTGTTGTAGGTTGAAATGAGATTAGTACAAAGCATATCACTGGCTCGTTTGTTATCATCGTGTTGTCGCTTTTTTCGCCCTCGCAATCCTTGACCTCATATCATATTTCTCCGGGACTCACCGATACTCCGGTTTCCCCTCTTCTTTTCTTATTTGGCTCTGGGGCTTTGTGCGGCATATCGTTTCACCTTTCAACTCCGCCACAGAGTGGACTTGTTTTGTGCTCTTAACTGGAGCACAACCCCCCAAAGATAGCCCAAGTGGGCTTTGCTGATCGCCCCCAGACTAGTGCCAGTCCACTTTCCCCACCGAGTCTGGATACCTCGATGCCTCTCACGTGCGACATGTAAAAGGCCGCCATTCTCCTGGCTGAGAAGTCTGAGGTAATAGAGAGATTGAAACAACATACACTGCAGAAGCCCCTCTTCGGAGGCGGCGGGGATTATGGACTCGTCTTTGGTCGTACGCGGACTCCACGTCCAGCTGCCTCCCGCCTATGAAACCCGCGAGCAGGTCAATCCATCCCTGTTGATGAGCTGGTGGGCCACGGCCTTTTCAATAGTTATTATTATCGTCCGTCTATGTGGTCGCTATGTGCGCATGGAGCGCTTCTTCCCTGAGGACAAAGTGATGGCCCTCAGCATGATCCCTCTCGTCGGCCGCATGGTCTTGGTACATTACGTCTTGGTCTATGGCACAAACAACGTTCAGACGGCCGGATTGACGGCGGAGGAAGTCTCGGAAAGAGAGCTTGGGAGTAAGCTCGTATTGGTAGCAAGGATATTCTATGCGATCTTGTGAGACATTCCCCCCATCCCTATCGGGTCACTGTGTCATACAAGTATACTAATTGGAATGATCCTAGTATCTGGACGGCCAAGCTCACCGTCTGTGAATTTCTGAAACGAGTCACAGGCATGGTCTCCCGTCGATCCACTGCCATCTTCCTGCGCTTTGTTCACTTCTTCTTGGCCTCGACCTTGGTGGCGGTCGTGATCGCAACCCTAGCTGAATGTCAGCCATTCAACCACTACTGGCAGGTCATTCCAAATCCCGGTCCACCATGCCGTTGCGGTTATGCGCAGCTCATCACAATGGGTACCTGCGACGTCATCACCGACCTTCTCCTCATCGCCTTTCCCGTCCCAATCGTCATCATGTCCAGAATGCCCGTCAAACGCAAAATAGGCCTCGTCATCCTCTTTTGTCTTTCCCTCCTTCTAGTGGGAATCACCTGCTACCGTGTACCTTCCGTCATCGAACGCAGAGGCAATCAACCCTACCGCTCACTCATAGCCTCCCTCGAGATCCTCGCTGCAACCGCCGTCTCCAATGCCCTCGTCATCGGCTCCTTCGTTCGCGACCGCGGTGTTAAGAAACTCAAATACAAGCGCGAGGTGGCCTCTGCATCTGTCAGCGAAAGCCTTGATAACAGCTATGTCCGTCGCAATACAGTCATGCAGCACCAATGGGGCAGTGACTCGGATCTCGCCGGTGGGTTGGGTATAAGACTCGATCCCAAGCTGCATCCGAGTGCATCGTCATCCGAGCAATCACACACTATGCCTATGCCCGTACCGCCCCTACCCTTGCATGTTGCACGCACCGGCTCTCTCGATCCGTCATGGTCTTTCAGCCAACCTCGTCCCTCAGATGATGATCATATCTCAGCTACTGACAGCCTCGATATGGATATCAGTCCGCGGGAATACATCAAGACTAACCAGTCTCCGCGAGAGAAAGCCGCTCTCGCACATTCTAACATCTCCTCGCCACGGGTGTCGTTCTTTGATGTCGGCGGTCTACTAGATCAGGATAAAGAGAGTCAACACTCTCGTGCGGGCTTACGCTCTACCCGAAATGCAGAAGATTTATCTGCATCCGAGAATCAATCGGTCCGCCCATCTCGGGGAGGAAGAGCCTTCCTAGAAGATCTGGGCGTTTTACCTTCGCGTTCAGCTGGCCGTGCAGCTACCCCACGCTTTTTAACACCCCTTCCGACTGCGAATAACCGACCTCTACATACCCTTCCGCCTTACCGAGCTGGGCCTGATGTCTCACTGGATGTGAACGTCGAGCTGCAGGATGTTGGTGGGCTCTTATCTAGGCATTCCCCGCCTGATCATTGATTTTTTTTTTTTCTTTATCGATATTTGGTTCTGATATACTCATGATACGATGATCTTTTGTGGGAGCAATGGGATTGGAATACGGAGCTCTTTGGAGTTTGAATCGGTTCCGGCTGGAATAAATTGGATGGGATTGGATTGTCATCTTGGGTCTTGGACCACCCTATATACCCGTTGTTTTCGGGGGTTGTATCACTGTTTTTTTCTTTTCTTTTTTTGTTTTTCTTGGCTGAGCATTGGCGTTGGAGGTGCCTCTTTCATATGTTTGAAATCATATTGAATCCTGTCTGTATATCACTTGAAACGAGGCCATGAACATAGCACTTTCTTACTTCAACTTAAGAAAAATGTATAGACATTGAGTGTATTCTTCTAGCTCGACAGCAAACACAGCAGAGCATTACTATGTAAAATCAAAGGTTGGAAACCCCCTCCCTCCTCGCGGAAAGAATTCGCCAGTACGCCATGCTGCCCATAATACAACTTTTTTTGGTTCGTTTGTGTGGTGCAGTCAACAAAAAATAAACAAACTCCGTGCCCGATTCTCCCTAGCATCTGACACAGCCGCTAATCTTGGAATATATGTGGCAGCTGGTTCATGTCTTCTCAGAGAGGTCGAGACTGATGCGCATGTGATGAGTTCCCAGATTTCCCTGGATCTCGATTGGCAAGAATCGAGGGTTTTCTTTCGGTGCAAACCAAAAATCCCAATTGTTTCGCACGGAGACACAATTGATCCTTCAGAGACTTTAGTTCTCTCTTTTCACCCTTAGATAACCCATCGGTAACTGGCATAACGACCAGCCGTCTCCGACTTCCGAATAATCTTCACAACCTGGCCCCGACGCAATCCCAAGTACCGTGCCACGGGATCCGAAACCTGCATACGCGGCAGCTGGCTCTCCTTCAAACGGTAACGCTCAAGCAGACGAGCCTTCTCCTCAGGGCTGAGGAGAACGTGCTTGGGGACAAGCTCGTGACGGGTAATGTTGACCAGCAGATCCTGCTCCTGGAAGTGCTCGCAGATACGGCCGGGGATACCGCTCAACAGGCGCACGGCGGAGGGCGAGATGGGGGTCTGGGTGATGAAGACACCAGTGTGGAAGTTGCTCTCGTCAACAATGTGGTTAAAGGCGCGAACTTGCTTTGTACCAACACCAGAAGAGTCGGGGCAGAAATCGACGTAGATAGTACCGCAGTCGGGCTGGGGGTTGGGGTTCGATTTGCTGGGGAGAGCTGTGTATTTCATTTTCATCTCCTCGGTGGGGCGGGCTTGGATTTTCATCTTGGTGCGGCTGGTTAAGGATATGCGCGTTAGTCAAGCTACTTTTAACCCCGCGGTCGAGTGTTTCATGTCAAAGACTGGATTGGGGTGAGGACTTGAGAAATTGCATACTCTGGGTAACCCATGGGGTCGGCATATTTGTGCTTGAAGTCGATCAGCGAGAGTTGCAGCTCGTCGTCGGAAACCTCATAGCCCTGTTGTCGCGTTGCGCAACTGATCAGTCTTTGCTCTGCTGCAGTATTTGAGGCCCATTTAAGCTTTAAGGTCCTCTAGGAATAAGACTCACTCGGTCCGAAAGCATCTCATAGACGGTCCGCCATGTGCGCCAGAGGCGGGTCATCTCCTTGTCAGCCTCATCACCGCTGCGCTGCGCGATTTCCCCGTCCATTATGGAATTGAACAAGCTCCAGATTAGGAGTCAAGTGAAAAGCAGTGAGAGTCTGCAAACACAGAAGATCCAACGGTGCCAACGCGGAAAGCAAGAAGAAGTGTGATAAGAAACAGAAAAATCGGCGGGAACTTTCTGCCAGGCGAACGATTTAGTCAAAGCGGAGAAACCGACCGAACCGTTTTAATTATTCTCCTTTCCCCTCGTGGGCTACTCTCTCTTTGGTCTCTTTTCTTTCTCTTCCCTACTCTGCAGAGGCAATTCTTTCCTTTTTTTCTTCTTCGCTTCTCATTTATTCACAATGGCCGATACTGCACCTGCGGAGCGGGTTAAGCCCACCAAGCCCGATGAGGAGGCCTACAAGGCCAACTTGGCCCAGGCTGAGAAGGAACACACTGCCGCTCAGGAGAAACTGGTATGATACATGCTTTCGTTTTGCATTTCATCGTTGCATGTGCTTTCATTTTGGCTTGGAATTGTGCGCAATGGCCAACTCCATTCGAGGCCATGGTGGCATCATGTCCTCGTGCCCCCCACTGTTTATTTGAATGTTTTTTTTTGTGGTCTTTGGAGTCAAGTTCCGCATTTTTGGAGAATTGGTCATGACTAATTTGCGCAAAAGAACCAAATCAAGGCCAAGTTGGACGGTGCCAAGCCCAACAACCAGGACTCACCCGTCGCCAAAAAGCAGCAGGAACTCCGCGCCGAACTCTCCTCCATCCGCCAGAAGCAGGCCGGCTTCAAGACCTCTCGGTCCAGCATCCAGGAGAAGATCAATGGTCTGGAGTCAACCCTGAAGGCCCGCATTGCTGAGCAGAACAACTCACGTGGCAAGATGTCATTCAAGAACGTCGAGGAGATCGACCGGGAGATCGCCCGTCTCGAGAAGCAGGTCGACTCTGGTACCCTGAAGTTGGTGGATGAGCGCAAGGCCCTCTCCGACATCTCCCAGTTGCGCAAGCAGCGCAAGGGCTTTGCCGGTCTCGAGGACGCTCAGAAGGGAATCAACGAGTTGAAGGCGCAGATCCAGGAGCTCCGCAAGAGCATGGACAACCCCGAGGCCAAGGCTCTGGGTGACAAGTACGGTGAGATCCAGAAGGAGCTGGATGCCATCAAGGCCGAGCAGGACGGTGTCTACAAGAACCTGAACGCTCTCCGGGACGAGCGCACCAAGCTGCGTAACGATCAGCAGAAGAAGTACGCCGCTATCCGTGAGATCAAGGACAACTACTTCAAGGCTCGTCGTGCCTACAAGGAATACGAGGATGAGGCATGGCGTGTGCGCCGTGAGCGTCAGAAGGCTGAGCGTGATGCCTTTGAGCGTGAGAAGCGCAAGAAGGTCGCCGACAAGAAGCTTGAGGAGGCTTCCAACCTGGCCTACGTCGACGAGATCCTGACCGCTCAGGGTCTCATCCGTCACTTCGACCCCGCTTACAACTTTGCTGCGCTTGGCCTGGATAACAAGAAGGATGAGGGAAGCAACTTCCGTGCCGGTGTTGGCCGCACTGTTGACGACTCCGCCATCAAGGGTATGAAGGTCGTGCGCAAGGACGATGAGGAGGACTACTTTGTTGGCAGTGGTGGCAAGAAGGGCAAGAAGGGCGGCAAGAAGGGTGCCGCTCCCGAGGCCTCCAAGTTCAACATGAACGTTGGTATCATTGAGGAGTTCAGCAAGGTCAAGATCGACCCTCCCATGAACCAGTCCGACGTCCCCGCTGCTATCGAGAAGCTGGCCGCCAAGATCACCGAGTGGAAGAGCACCCAGGCCAGCAAGACCGAGGAGGTGAGAACCCCCGTGTGAATATTCCTAAGCAATTGTCGCTAACAAGTATCACAGAACATTAAGAAGGCCAAGGAAGAGATCGCTCGTCTTGAGGAGGAGGAGACCAAGTCTGAGGAGAAGGCCAACGGCCGCAGCACTGACGCCGCCAAGAAGGTCGCAAAGGCCAACGGTGCCCCCACTGCCGAGGCCGAGCTGACCCAGGAGCAGGATGCCGTTGCCGATGCATCGGAGGAGCTTAAGAAGGCCTCCATTGAGGACCAAGCATAGTCCTCTGTGAATTTCATTGCTTATATTTTGTTTATCGGGCTTACTTGCCCCTCGCATATTGCAGTCTAGCATTGTGCCTAGCATTTCCCCATTTTCTTTTTGGCTCATGTGCATTTAATTCCGCGTTGGTACATTGGACAGCGTCCATTTCGTTTCCCAAAAGCCAGAATTGATATCTCCTTTCTCCCGGTTGATCCTGGTCCTGCTACATAAGGCGTTGCTATATACTATTTTCAGCGCTTTTCCAAATCTTGCTACCTAACTCTTGACTACGTATGCCAACCGAAGTCTAAGCGGCCGGATGACTCAGCGACCCCGGAACTGCGCCACAGCTCCACTTTCTGCCGATCCGCGCGTTCTTCTACATAATCCCTACTTCCTGCACTTCCGTGGTTGCGAATTCGTTTTCCTGTCGGCGCATCCGGATCATCCAAGTGCCTTTTGGGGACCACCCTTTCACTATCTATATTATATTGGACCCTGAAAACCTACATATTCTCCACATCGACTGCCCACTTATCTGCAGATCGGCAATCTTTTTTGATAGCGGCTCCACTTCAAGCTCCTCAAGATTCGTGAAGATGTCCTACAACAAGCCTGTGCGTCGCAAAGCCCTTGGACGGCTTAATTTACATCATTATACCCAATCTATACGTTCTCGGCTAACGATTAGTTCCAGACAAGCCCACCCCCCTCCTACCCCCAGCCGGCCTACAACAATAACCCGGGCTACCAGTCCCCGCCGCCCCAAGGCGGAGGCGCCGCATCAGACTACTACGGCCAGCAGGGCCAACAGGGCCAACAGGGCTACTATGGCCAGCAACAAGGCTATCCCCAACAACAGCAGGGCTACTATAATCAACCGCAAGGCCAGATGTACTACCCACCGCAACAGCAGTACCCACCGCAGCAACAGGGTTATTACGCCGGCGGCAATCGGTTTGGCGGTAACAGTGGTGGCGGAGGATCTGGCGCGGGTGGAATTTGTGCTGGTGTGATGGCTGCATTGGCTTGTTGCTGCTGCTTGGACATTTTGTTCTAAGGTGGTGCGGTTTTCGCCGGATGCGGTTACCACGCGAGTGTTTTTATACGAACCCAACCCGTGGCTCCGTTGAGATTATGGTTTATGAGGATAGATACTGGGGTGGATACATGGTCAGGGGGTTCTTGTCTTTTTTGCGGTTCAGGGCTGTTCATTGTGATTTGCTTTGGAATTCTGTGATGTCTTCAGGATGGCGTCTCGCGCAGGTTGACTTTCATTCGTTTTTGCCGGCGCAAACGGGATCCAGTATTGCGTCTTGGTTGACGTTCTACTTGTATACAGTTCATTCTCCATTTTCAAGTTTTGTTCTGGGTACTTTATTGATCAGGATCAATACGAATATTCCATTTTTCATAACGTAATCGGATGCAGATCGTGGTTCATATCAAACTTTGGGACATCGTATAAGCATAGAACATCAGAAGTAGTATAAGAAAGTAACAGGGTATATGCAAACAAATTCCAAAGAATAAGCATACATGCAAGGTATGCTTGATTCAATCACCGATATCGACTACCACCATACTCGCTCTCACCACCCCCATAGTCCAACGGGTCAATCGTCCTAACTCCCGACCGATGACTTCTCGCTCTCCTCGGTGGCCGAGTAGAAACAGACGAAACAGCCGAAGATTCCTCTTCAAAGACCTCCACAACATCTCTCCCATCTGATGTCGCAGTACCAGTCACCGACTCCTCAACAATAATGCGACCATCATCCCGGGGACTCGGTCGGCGCCGGTAACTGTCCCTCCGATCACGCTCTTCAACTACTTCAATCGTATCGCCATGTCGGCGCAGCGATGGGCCCCGTCGACTGCTTACCACTACCTCTTCATCGACCGAGGAGCTCACTCCGCGCGCGAGACCACCAGGGTTTAGGGAGAGGAAGGTAAGATATAGAATTAAGACGACACCACCCACGCTGCCCAGCACGATTCCAGCGACTGTTCCTGGGGGTGGACCGCTGTCTAGGCCGCCGTAAGTTGAGGGGATGGAAACGGTTGTGTAGCGTTTTTGGATGTGAGAAGAGAGGATCTGGTGGGTTTTATCGTTTATGGAGGGCGCAGGTTCGAGATTTAAGTCGAAGCTTAGATCTTCTGGGAATGGAATCGATTCCATGGTTTTCTTTTGTGGTAATGCTGGGGCTGGGTGATCGGTGGGATCTGATAAGCTTGGATTTGGGTTGCGCAGCTAGCGCATGCGACTGAGGATGATGAAGCTCGGGTGGGTGGTTTGTGATTTGTGGGTTATGAGTCGCTGGAATGTAGGAGTCAATGTCGTTTTGAACTGCAGGAATAGAAGAGAAGAAGAAATCGAGGGGAAGAGAGGTGAGATCTATGAGGTGGCTGGGGATCGGCACTGTGGGGCTGTTTACTTCGGGGCTGGACTCGATCCGCGTCAACTGGTTCGAGTATTATCTGGACCTTGATTCTTACTGCATTGCAAGTGGAGAAGATTTAGGCAGTTCAACCATACAGACGTGTATATATCACATATGAAGTGTCTCATGGTACTTAAAAGAAAGCTTGGATAAATAATTGGCGATGGCCTTGAGACTGATAATGTGGCTGCCATGTACTTCGAGCTCAAGACAGAAAGACTTGAATTCTTTTTGTAGCTGCCAGTACGGTAACGCGTACTGCCAGTGTACATCGCATATCTAAATGTTGCCGAGGAAACACTAAGCGTTGGCAAACCGTTGTGGGTCGGCAGTGTAGCGTATTCTTACTCTCCTGGATAAACGGTCCCTCCCTGGCGCCTGATCTCATCCATAATTTCCATCATATGCACCGTCATTGCCCATGGCACGATCCTACTCTCCTTCCGTCCTTCCAAAACATCCAACGCAGTATTATCAGCTTCCCATACAAACCCACGGCCAACCCTCGGGAACTCATATGTCTTGCTCTCATAATGTTCTTTGTCGAACAAGGCCTTTTCCGCACTTCCAGGGTCGGTCTGCCTTGCCCATACAGTGAACGATTCAGGGATAGATGGTGTATCCCCCGACACCTCGACGTGACCCTTCGTCCCATGGATCACGGCAAAGATTCTTCCAGGGGAGCCCTTGGTTTTGGTCGTGGAGCTCGCGATACCCATGCGGCCGCTGGAGTATTGAAGAATAGCACTCGTGGTGACCTCAATGCCTTCTTCATGACTCTGCGACGCCACAATACGGGGCATCTCCATATCCTTCTCATTTGCCACCGCAAGCCACGTAAGAGGGTACACCCCGATATCGAGCAAGGATCCAGCTCCAAGCGCTAGATCTCGATATCGAGATGTCGGCGGGAGAGAGGAGATATCGATCTCTGATGCGAAATCGGCGAAGACGCGAGTCACGTCCCCGATGACCTTGTCTTGATGCAGCAACTCGTGCAATGTGCGGTATAGTGGCCGGTGACGAAGCCACATTGCTTCAGCCACGTAGACGTTCTTCTTCTTAGCTGCTTCAAAGACCTCTCTTGCTTGTTTGGCGTTCATTGTAAATGCCTTCTCGCAGAGTACATTTTTGCCTGCTGCGATGGCTTGCATACTATCGCGGTAGTGGTAGGCGTGGGGTGTACCGATGTAAACGATGTCCACCTCTGCGTCATTGTAGACCTGATCGTAAGACTCGTAGATCTGTGGGGTCTGGTTTGGACAATGTTGTTCTACAAACTTCCGGCCTTTTTCGAGGTTCGATGTGCCGATGGACTGGATTATATGCTTGACTTTGGCATCGGGTCGGTCGAGCACCAGGTCGTCAACAAACCATGACGATATCAAGCCAGTGGCTGTGAGTCCGTTAGTCAATAGTCGCAGCACGATTGTCTCTGAGTGATAAATTTCATACTTATGATGCCCCAGCGAATAGTGGGTAAGTTCGTCATATTTGATTTGGTGATATGTGTTGAACACAAATCGAGTCTAATATGAGTAGCTGAACAGATGGAATATAAAGCTTCAGCTCAATGGACCGGACTTTTTTCCGCGCTAAAGCCCGATGACGGAACATCAATTCCGGGAGATCAACAGTTGATGCGGAGAGACAATGCCGGAAGTTGACGAAATGGGCAAATCAAGAAATTCTTTCCGAATCAAAGAACCTCTGAGATACTTCGCGTTTCCAGTCTCCATTCTCCAAGTCTCGTAGAGGGTTATGATACTATGACGGAGACTTTTAGGGCCTGGGGGAAAGATCACTGTTAATGCTGTCGCGAGAAAGGATCGGGGCGAGAATACTTCCCATGCTATGAAGATGATATCTTTTCTAATTGGATTAATCGGTATCAATGAGGTTAACGAGTTTACTGCTGCAACCCTTGACACAACGGAGTTGCCTATGAAGCTAGACTCTTGCAAGTGCGCTACAGGAGAGCTTCGTTTCTGGATATCCGCTTCGGTCTGCTCAGGGAGGCAACCGGATACAAGCTGCGAACGCCTCTCTTTTAAATTAGAAAAAGATAAAGGATGCTCAATAGATTGATGTTATGTTTGAATTGAGGATTGCCTAAATACTCATACTCTGAAAGATTGGCTTCCACATTAATATGCGCCAGCTCTCTTCTGCCACTTAGGCTGGTCAACCGACTCGACTTCACTCATGGAAGTGAGTACAGGATGGGTAGAAACCAACTCAAGTCCGTCCAAGCTAGCACCATCATCATTCAGTCCCCAGAGCGTCAGACCAAGCCAGTTGGTCCCGCGGTAGTTTAGAATGCCCTCGGGCACAGGGTAACTGGTCTGTGGGCCAATGTTGTTGACATACTTAGCATACTGGTAGCCATTAACGTACAGCTGAACACGGTAAGAAGGCGGCGGCGATGTCGAGTTCTGGAAATTAAAGTACAGCGGGATATCGTAACCTTGTGGGAGATCAAGATCAAAGCTTGTACTGTAGAATCGAATGCCGGGCTTCGAGAAACCTGTGTATGGGCTGCTAGTTTCCCAGTTCTGGCTTGGAGGATCGGGCTGGTGGTAGCCTTGACGCTCGGCGAAGAGTCCACCCTCGTTGAGGGGACCACGGACGAGATCTTGGTAATCTTCGCCGCCCAGGTTACCGGTCAGCTTCCAGGTGATCGCGTCGTCGGATCGGCCGGTGAGGGTGTAGTCAAGGATACCGCGAGGATCCTTCATCTCCTCACTGCCTACGGTCCAATCCTCATCCAGACCCATGTTGTCAATCACGATGGTGAGGACATATTCCTTGCCGGCTTTCAATGTGGGAAGAGTGAAAGTGGTATTGTACACCTCTGTGATGCTGTTTCCATCCCATGAGTCCACAAAGGTCTCGTTAATCCATACGGAGCCACCAAATGCGGTGCCACCCTGCAAGTGCACTAAGAATGATGATTCTTCACCGGTAGCGACGAAGTGGCCACGGTAGAGGAGATAACCTGTGTGGAAACCATAGTCGGACGAGTACAAAGAAGTTGGTGTTGTGATTGGAAATTCACTGTTATTGGTGTAGGGATGGTCAGCGTCGACCCAGGCAGAGTCATCGTAGGAGTTCTGGATTTCAGGAAGAGTGTCGATAGACTTCCACTTCAGGCTCTTCAGTGTCGGGAGTTTGACTTTTGGTGCAGTGTAGCTGACACTGGTTGACCAGATGCCATTCTTGTCCACCGTGATCTTGACTTTCTGGCCGTTGATATAAAGGCTCTTGGCCTTGGATGGAGCACCAATCACCTCGACTGTAGTGGTAGCGTTGAAATCAGCGGCGAGGTGAAGCTCGCTTCCCGACAGCCATGCAGTTCGCACGAGGTAACCCGCATTGACAATGACTGACGAGGCAATGGTCTCCTGAGTGCTGTACCCAGGGTTCTGGCCCGAGGAGGGAACCTGTGGGACCCAGTAGTTGTAGGCATCGTATCGGTCTATGGATTGTTAGTCGCCTATCGTCGCCATCATGAATTGTCACTACTTACCCAGGAGCAGGACCTTCAGGTCACCAATCTTAACGATGCGACGAGTCTCGGATACATCCCAGCCAATGACAACTGCCTTGCCCACTTTCTTGGAAGTAATTCCTGACGATGACCCCTCCACAACGGTAGCACTTGATGCGCCAGAGACTGCAAGCTCATGGTGCTCACCAACGTCACCGTAGAGAACGAGAATCTTCCCATTCGGAACTTTCTTCCAGCTGAACACCTCAGCAGTCGAGTAAAGAATGTTGGTTCCCGCTACATCGTAGTCCACAACATGGATCTTTGAGTCGCGGTTGCCAAGAGTCAGGCTCCCACTAAGTTGGGGAATAGTCAGGTTACCAGCACTAGTAGGGACCTTGAGCTTGTAGTCGACGGATGACTGGCTAGAATAGTCGGAGTGTCGAACGACAAAGTAAGAGGTAGCAGACCCATTGCTTCCAATAAGAGGTGTGACTGCAATATCGGAATTAGTCGAGTAGGCCGACGTGCTCAGGGTACCAGGCTCTGTCAACAGGTACGAAGGAGAGACCTTCTGGAAGTTGCCAATCAGCTTGAGCTCGCTATACTTCTGGCGAGTGATGTTGCGGGACTCAGTGATGGCAGATCCATAGTCGTAAGATGTGTAGCCACCAGGGTGACCCAAATTGCCCCAGTTAGTGCCACCGAATATCTACAGCTCATTAGTCTCGGTTTGGAGTATCAGGGTAGGGGGAAATGTACCATGTAAAGATTCATGAAGGCAACACGGAAGCTGAAGTTGTTCTTGAAGAACACCCTTTCGAACTGGTAGTTCAGGAGCTCAGAGCAAGCCAGAAATCCGTTGCCTCCCCAGGGGTCAAACGCTCCGCCTTGGAACTGTGAATTGTTAGATCGTGGCTTTGTTTTCCGCCTATCTTGCAACATACCTCAACAATAGAGTACGGGGTGCTGGGACTTTGTTCCATGTGCAATTCGTAGAAGTCGGTGGGGAGGTCACCACTGGGCCAAGTGTAAGGGCTAGCACAGTCGAATCCAAGAGGGTAGCTATCATGGCCATAGATATCGACTTCTCCTACGCCGGTTCCCGGGGCATCGTGCCCCTCGGCTCCTGCATCATTGCTGATAAATGGGACGACGACGCCGGCATTGCGAGCTTGATCCTCAACATATTGCATGTAACTCCCATCAGGGAAATCAGTGTCTCCGCAGCAAGCTCCCGAATACTCATTCTCGGGCTGATACAGAATGATAGGTCCACCATTAGTAATTTGGCCCTTGGCAATCGTCGCAGCAGCGTTGGCAACGTAACTATCAACTCTTGTTAGTATTGAAGATTAAACCCGTCAGGTGTCGTACTTGTTGGTAGCGTTCAGGTACGCAGGAGAACTTGTTCGTAGGGTTCCATTGACACGCTGCAGCCAGCCAGGGAAACCACCTCCAGAGGCCTCAGCATTGATATAAGGACCCGGTCGAGCCAAGAGATAAATGCCAGCTTCTGAGGCAGCATCAAAGAATTTTTCGAGGTCGAAAATGCCATCGGCGCGGTAGTGGCCAGGCTTACCCTCTAGCAGAGCCCAATCGATATAGAATGAAACGCAGTTGAATCCGAGGGCCTTGACCTTCTGGAAGACATCGATCCACAGACTTGGAACAGGCAGACTATATGGTTTGGATTAGCTTTCAAGCAACTTCAACTTCCAATTGAATCCGACACAACTTACCGGAAGGGATGAAATTCTCCACTGAAGAGCATCAGTCGCTCGCCATTGATAAAAAGGGAATTCTCATCCCAGGTGACCTAGACCATCTGTCAGTACGGAGAGCCAAGCCCCTTGCAAGTATTTGACCACCCACATATTTTTGCAACAGAGCCCGTTTCACAGGATCTGGATGCTCCGTAATAGTCAAGCCATTCAGCTTATGGCTAATAGCAGCACCAGCAGCCTGAGCTGCCAGCGCTGCTAAAGCCCAAACAGACAAGAGCTTCATCGTGCCCAAAGTCTAGAGGACCTTTGTAAGTCACGAATAGTATGTAGAGAAGGTACTTTTTCTTCCTCTTTCCTCGCGGCTTTCAGGCAAGGGATCATCGCCCATTCTTATAGCACATCTGCACCTTGTATATCCTTGCAACCACGCCACGATCGACAGACGAATAAAACAAGACCCGGCTGAATACTCGGGGTATCCAATGCCGGCACCGCACGCCATTATACAAGTAGCTCCACACGTTTTCCCTGAATTTCGTCATTTCCCTCAATCGACAGGGGAGCAAGGCGGGGGTGGCCAGTCATTGCTTGCCGGTGGTCCGTTCGTGCATGCACGTTGGTGCATTGAAAGGCACCGTCGTAGAGAAGTGGAGTGCATGCGCGACGTGCAGGGTAACCGGAATGAAGATCCCCCAGCTCGCGTCGGTGTTGCGGGGGTGCACCACCGCAATTTTTCCGCTTGTCGTATAGTCGAGCTTTGGGTTTGGACTTGTCAGGCCTTTACATGGGTATTAAGTTCCTTGCAGGAAGTGATGATCGCTCCTTCAGATCTTGTTTGTCAGCATAGATGTGGTTGTCCAACCCCCAATCTTGAACCTCCTAGCCTTGACCGAGCTAGATCTGCTTTGTGGAACAAGAATTGAATTTCTCTCTATAAAGAACATGCATTAGCTGCTAAGTCACAAGATATTAAAGCTCCGAGAGCTCCGCATCGAGTAGGGAAATAAGACGTGGACCATGCACCAAGTTAAATTAAATGGTAAGCCATCATCTGCGGGGAAAGGGACCGTTGAGTTGAATTTAACCGCTGCCGATGATTCTCCGAGTATCTTACGATGCAGGGGCTCGGATAAGTTCAAGGCGGATTTCGAGTCAATTAACTTGAGGTAAGCAAAGCTAAATGTTGACGCGAAATGTAAATCTTCTTGGAATTGCTTTTTAATACATTCGGAAAGGGCATTCCAGAGTATATGAAGTTCATGTTAAGAAAACCCGATATCCCATATTTTTCTAATATAATCAAACTTAAACAGTGGTGTTGAAACGGTCTTCCTCGTCATCAACCTTGGTGTAGGTCTCGCGGCTGTCAACGTACTCTTGCTCGTCCTGGCCAATCTGAAGGTTCTCGTTCTTCATAGCAGAGTCCTCAGCGGCAGCAGTGGACTCGATCGGAGTCTCCACGGCGGGAGTTTCTGGGGCCGAGCTGTCAGTGCCAGCAGACTTGAAGTTCTTCTGCGGGTTGACCAGCGGGGTATCATCATTGAAAATACGTAGCAGCATGGCACGACGTTCTTCCTTGGGAAGCATGAGGTTCAAGGAGTAGAGAGAGCGCCATAAGGGCAGCACCATTGGCTCACTGTATATAGATTAGAATGTTTCATACAATTTGAAGACAAATCAGAACTTACGTGAGGCCATCCTCCTGGCCGTTGGGCTCAACGCGCAGGATACTGCAGCCCATCGGGAGGTCACGGACCGCCTCGCCAATTTCACCCAGATCCTTCCAGCCATTGTCGGTGACCTTGGGGAACATCTGCACAAGAAGCTTACGCAGAGTCTCCTTCTTGGTCAGGGCAAGGGATCGGGAGGGTCCCAACCAGGGCTCGATGATCTTCAGACCATCTGTCTGGATACGCCAGCGGCATACATTCTCGCGCTGAGCATCCTGCTTCACGAACATCTTCACACCACAGTGAACAAACTTCATACCAGAACCCTCGTTCTGGGTAAGAATATCACGGGCCAGTGCGCTAGTGTAGTAAACGGTTCTTGATGGGGTGGCATCGGCATTACGAACCATGAACCGGTCCCGTGGGAACCGCTCAGACAGCTCGTAGAACTTGTAAATAGGCTCGAGCTCCTCGTGGTGGGGATCCAGATACTTATACGGGTCCTCCTGTGGCGCTTTCTTCTTCAAGGGCTTATCGGACAAGGTCGCGGCGGGAGTGCTTTCGCCAGACTGCTCAACCGCAGCAGGGGCAGGCTTGTGGATGGGGCGGTCGCCAATGAGCGCTTCGCTACCATCATCAAGCTTGGTCTTCTTGGCCGGAAGAGCATCCTCCAGGTCTTCCGCACCACGCTTCTCGGGAAGAGTAGTGGTGGCATCAAGAGTTGCGGAGTAAGGGAGCTGGTTTGTTGCCTCAGCTACAGACTCATTCTTCGCAAGGTCTTCCTTGGTCTCATCGTCGAGAACAGCGACACCATCGAGGGAGTCCAGCTTCTGGTAGGGCCCGGCATCGCTGTTCTTGCGAGAATCAAGCTCCGTAAGAAGATCAGCGATCGGTGCCTTGGGCGCCGGCGCCTTGGTGATGATAGCAGAGTGATCCACTGCCTTGGCCTTAATCTCGGCCGTCTTCTCAAGGACGGTAATGAAGAAACCACCGGTATCTTGGTGGTGGGGGTATACACGCATGCAGCGCTCAAGCGGCAGATCAGCGTTCTCTCCGGTGGGAGGGAACAAGCTCTCAGAGAATCTAGCCAGTCCCTCAATACCCTCCTGGTCCTTGTGCTCCTCGACGTCCTTCCAGCTGGACCAAATGCGGCCCTCACGATCCATGACCTTCCAGGTCTTCAGACCGGCAGCGCGCTTCAGACCGGGAAGTTCCTTGCTGCAGTCAATGATCTTGACATTGGCCGCACCACCACAACGCTCAATAGCACAGGCAACAACAGCCTCGTTCTCAACGGGGTTCATACTGCAGGTAGAGTAGACAACACGTCCACCCACCTTCAGCATCTGCAAGGCACGGATTAAAATCTTGACCTGGGTGAGGTGGAGTCCAAGACCGTTGGCGGGGTTCCAATCCTTCCAGACGTTGTAGTTCTTGCGGGCAGTGCCGTCACCGGAGCAGGGCACATCGGCAAGAATGCGGTCGAACTTCAAGTAACGACCCTTCTGAGGCTTGCCATCGGTAGAAGGAAGAGGGGGAAGCTTAATTGACGGGTACATTGTAGCATCGTGGTTCGTGACAATCAAGTTGGGCGAGCTCAGGCGCTTCATCTGGTGAATAAGCATGTGCGCACGCTTGTAGTCACTGTCGTTAGCGATCAACAGACCGGAAGTACGGCCGTCGTCGTTCAATCCCTCGGGGCCGAGAGGCTCAGGACCAGCAGTGCCGTCCTTAAGCTTCTGGGTAACCTCCGCCATAGATTCCTCCTCACCAGCGTGGATAAGCTCCATCAGCTGGCAAGACTTGCTTCCAGGTGCAGCGCACATGTCCAAGCAGGTCATACCGGGCCGGAGATCCATGAGAAGAGGAGGAATCATACTGACAACTTCCTGACGACTGATATTACCAACTTCGGTCTCGGCGACGAGGAACTTCTGGAAAGAGGAGAAGGGAGCAAATCGGCGAATGACTTGCTTGGGGGTTGTCATCCACCAAGCAAGCTGATCGGGGTACCACGAAACTGGGCGCGGCGGGTCGACGAATTCGTCCTCATACTTAATGGAGGTAATCTCGGGGATGTAGAAATCCCGGAGACGTTGCTGGACAGCCAGCGCGTGGCTATAGAAGTGGAGGCGACGGTCAGAATCATTCAAAATTGCCGGGACGATATATGCGCAGGTGCAAACTTACCCACGAGAGCCAGTAAAGCGGAAACTGTTGGGCAGATCGCGCTGAAGATGGGTCCAGAAAGCCTCTCTCTCCTCATCGGCAAGGAACTCGGGCTCATTGTAGTAGCGCTCGAGCTTCTCGTTGTTCCTAGTGATCGTCTGCCAGTTATCGTTGCGACGGCCGCCGCCACCACGACCACCACCACGGTTGAACTGATGGGATGACAGGGATTAACACAACTTTTTCCTGAAATTGAGAGAACCATATGATGTACACACCTTCTTGCCACCTCGTTTTCCCATTGTGATTGTAGATACGCTGGGAGATGCAATCGAAACCGACGTCGAAAAAAATGCCAAAGGTGAATGCGCGTGATTAGGTAATCGCGGGCGCGCCGCGGGCAGCATTTTTCGTCCAATGTGAAGGACGAGTACTTATCAATCCAAGGTTACAGTAGATAAAATAGTCAGAAAGGATCTCGGAAGGCTTAGATAATCTTTTAAGCATATATACGATGTAAATTTTGATTGACGCAGTTCACAACAAAAGAAACAGAGATAGTTCGGCCCGTCACGCGACAGACTTTATAGTCTACTAAGGCAAAGCATTAATTGCTATTTCACACACAAATCAGGGTCTAACAACAACCCAAGGCAATGATTGATAGTACATTCAAACCAAACCCACCAACACCCAAGCCCGAGCGTCAGAGAGCCGTCTTTCTCTCGCAGTCGAAAACAGCGGGTAAATTAAGACAGGTTGCGGGACATGTCAGAGCGGATGCGCTGGTAGTCGAAGATACCCTCAATGGAGCCGACGGCGCTCATGGCAAGGTCCTGATCCCACAGCTTGCGGGTAGCGAAGTCCATGACGTCCTTCTCGGTGATCTGACCAACGGCACGCTCAACATCCTCGGGGCTGAGGCGACGGCCAGTGGTGATGATCTGGCGACCAATATCCTCGGCAACGGCGGTGGTGCCGTCGAGGGAGAGGAGAATGGAGGCCTTGAGCTGGGCCTTGGCGCGCTCAACCTCGGCGGGGGTGACCTGGCTGCACAGACGGGACCACTCACGCAGAGTGAAGTGGATCAGGTCATCAAGGTTGGTCAGGTTCTCGGAAACGAGGTAGATACCCCAGAGACTATATTTCAGGAATAATTAGCTTTTTTCTTTTTTTTTTTCTTTGTTTCTTTAGGTGTGAAACTGCCAAGGGATCTTACCCAGTGTCGCTGTAGCTGGTGGAGAAGCTCATGAAGCTGTTAGCAAGGCCGTGCTTGCTGACGACGGAGCTGAGCTTGCTGCCAAGGTAGGGAGACTGGCCCATGGCACGATCCCAGTTACCAATGATGGCCTGGGCGACCAGGGCAGTGAAGTAGTCGTCATCCTTCCAGCTAACACCCTCAACGGCGAGAGCGATGTGAGCGGAGGGAATGGTGTCATCACGGAGACGGACCTCAGAGCCAATGAACTCGGGGGTGCGCTTCATCTCGGCAGTGAGAGCCTGAGCAGCCGAGTTGGGGGCCTTGCTGGGGAGGCTACCGAAGTGCTCCTCAGCGAGGCGAACAAGCTGCTCGTGGGGGATACCTCCAGCACCGACCAGGACCATGCGGTCAGCAGTGTAGTTGGTCTTGATGTAGTCGGTCAGGTTGTCACGGGAGATGGTCTCGATGTTCTCCTTGGGGCCGAGAATGGTGCGGCCAAGGGGCTGGCCCTGGTAAGCGGTAGCGTGCAGGTGGTCGAAGACAACCTCCTCGAGCTGCTTGTCAACCTCCTCCTGCTCGCGCAGGATAACACCGCGCTCGCGCTCGATGGCACCGGTCTCAAGCTTGGAGTTCTGGAGGATATCGGAAAGGATGTCGACGGCCTTGGGGACATCGGCGTTGAAGGACTTGGCGTAGTAAACGGTGTTCTCGCGCTGTTGATATGGTTAGCGATGATTCGATGGGTGTATGCAATGGTTTTTCCGGTCGTACCGAGGTGTAGGCGTTGAGGTGAGCGCCCATGTTCTCAATCTCGAGCTCCAATTGGTGCTGCGAGCGCTTGTTGGTGCCCTGGAAATACTGTCAGAAGTGTCTCGTGGTGATCGAGATCGGTTGAATCAAACCTTGAAGGCAAGGTGCTCAAGGAAGTGGGCAGTTCCGTTGGTCTTGTCAGTCTCTGACCGAGAACCGGCATCGATCCACACGCCGACGGTGGAGGTCTGGGCCCATGGCGAGTGCTCAGTGGCGATCTATAAAGCGTTAGTAACGCAGCGAATAATAAATTGGGTTTTCCGCATGTACCGTGAATCCGTTGGAGAGGGTGGTGGACTGGGTGGTGGACGGCAATGTGACGGGCGAAGCAAAGCCTCGCTTCACGGGCTGGATGGACTTCAGAGCCGCACGGCTCTTCAAAGCCTGGTTAAGGTTGAAAGCTAGGCGCCGAGAAGCCATTGCGGGTGTATAGGGTGTGTGGAGGGGGGAAGGGGGATGGAGAGAAGAGCTGGACTCGCCCTGAGGTTGAAGTTCGGAAGTCAAATTGTTCGCCCGGCGCGCCAGCCAATCACATGACCCGCTTTTCCAACTCTTCCCGATTACTTCCTTTCCCTTATTTAAAGGTGCGTTTTTGCTTGTAATGTTATAATTTTTATGATTATACGGGTATTTATTAGGTCAATAACTGTGGATCTGTTGTCTCTTGATATCTTACCGTTACATATACGTACAATCGGGGCTCTACTTCGGCTGCCACGTTTCATCCCAAATCCGGCTCAATTCATTGGCTCTCCGGGCTCGCTTCTTAGGCTATACAAAGGCACTCGCAAAGTGCTTCACATTCTCCTCCATGGAAATATCCGGCGAAAATCCAAGCTTGAAGGCTCTCTCATTGGAGAACTGAGGAGTCCATGTCTGCACAATCTTGTCCACAGCAACATCATACTTCTCCTCCACCAATGCGAGTCGCTCCTTACCCCCAACAGCCTCCAGAGCATCCAACATGTCTTGCACACTCACCTTGAGTCCAGGAAGGTTGACTGATCGCGAAGTGCCGAAAGCCTCAGCAGGGACGACGCGCGCATGCATCAAGTTCTTGATAATAGTGTGCGGCGAGCAGATCCACATCTCAACATCTCTGCCCACAGGCAGAATGGCCTTCTTGCCATGGAATGGCTCACGAATGATATCACTAGCAAAACTGCTTGCAGCTTGTGTAGGTGCGCCTGCGCGAACAGTCACGGTTGGGAGCCTCACGGATCGACCATCCAAGAACCCCCGACGGGAGTACTCGGTTACCAAATGCTCGATAATAAGCTTTTGTGTTCCGTAGGAAGTTGAGGGCACAGGAGGGAAGTTGAACTCGTCTGGGAGAAGGCCCGGTGGTGCGAGGCCGTAGACTGCTAATGAGGAGGTGAAGACCACCTTTACACCAGGCATGGTAATGCGTAATCGGTCAAGGATGTATCTTGTTGCATCGAGATTAACTCGGGTCCCCAGCTCGAAATTCGCCTCAGCCCCACTGGACATGATTCCATGAAGGAGGTAAACGGTCTCGAATGGGCGGGAGGCACTGATCAATTCGTCTACCTCTTCGGGTGAGGTAAGGTCTGCGCGGACGCAGGAAAGACGGCTGGCATGTTCGGTGGCTGACTTGGGAACTGCTGGTTCAACGACATCGGTGATTGTAACAGTGGTGGTAGCGGGTGTGCTGGCAAGGAAGGCAGCGGCCAGCTCTTGACCAACGTAACCACCAGCGCCAGTGATCAATATGGACATTATGTGGGAGGTACCAGGAGCAGTCAAGAGCTTAATGGAGGATTTCAATGGAGTGAATGCGAATAGCTGCCGATAAACAGGTTTCCTTGTCATTATATACTACAATAACCCCGCGGGGGCTGCACGGGATCCTCCCCTCCCCCACGCTTGCAAGAAAGAACATCCATTTTCGACCAATAACAAACTGCTAAGCAACAAAGACCAAGCGCTGAAAGTTCTATCTTACGCATCAATTCCGAGTTAATGCTACCAGGACGGATGGCCGATGTTTAGTCTCGGTGAGAAATCCGAGTGCCGAACCACCGGCAGTGTCGCGGGGCAAGTCCGAGGCAATGGAATATGGCAAGCTAGCAAGCTATGTTGAATACGGATTAGAATGACCCGTAAAATTAGTGCCTACAGTCAATCAGATGACTTATCATAGGTGGGTTCTCTTTTGTCCGTCTCAATCTATGCTTATCTGACGATCTTAGCGGTAATATCAGACGTAACACCGCGCTAGCTTGATGGGTCAGCGAAACATTATCAATCACCAGGGCTGAAGATGCCTACGTACATTCCATGTATACATACTACGCAGCAAGGCACTTGTGTTCTATGGAGACAGTAATTGAACTTTTGAAGCTATCAAGACTAGGCTGGGACAACACAAAGACCCTCGGTCAATGCATCCCAAGGTATACGGCACCAAGATATTTTCCATAGTGTGCATTTTCCAAGACGTGAAACCTAGATTTTGTGACGCAAGCAAAAGTACATGGGCAGAGACAACCAGTCACAAGAAGATAGCATTGGGTACATAGCATAACACAGGACGCCTGAGGAAAAATTGAAAGAGAACAGATAGGAGAAAGACATGACCACCAATTAAACAACCTCCTGTTTATGAAGAACGAGTGTAGATACCACCAACAATACAGTGGTCACGCTCGAAGGGCTCCAGAGTCAGCTGCTCCTTGGGCTTGATCTTCTCCTCACGCATCTTCTGGACCTCACGGGAGAACACAACGTCGGCGGCAGCAGTAGAGTCGATACAGCTGGCCTTGATGGAAATGAGGACACCACCCTGGTCCTTCAGGAACATGTGAGCGTTCAGGCCGACGATACGGGCCTGGTCGGGCTGGGCAACATCGGCAAAGATGACATCGACCATGGGGACGAGCATGCGGTAACGCAGGGGGTGACGGGCATCCTCAACAATGGGGATGACGTTGGTACGGTGAGTAGCCATGCCAATCAGGTCACGGCCAGAGCGGTGGGAGAACTCAACGGCGTAAACGTTACCGGTAGGGCCAACGATATCAGCA
The DNA here is from genome assembly GCA_019775415.1 of Penicillium sp. VS I D KN. Taxonomy (NCBI): domain Eukaryota; kingdom Fungi; phylum Ascomycota; class Eurotiomycetes; order Eurotiales; family Aspergillaceae; genus Penicillium; species Penicillium sp. VS I D KN. The sequence continues at coordinate 459,275 of JACWFT010000004.1, forward strand.
ACGTGGGAGACGGAGGTACCGCTGGCACCACCAATGTAGAGAACCTTGGAGCCGGGCTTCATGTGGACGTTGTCCAGACCACCGAGGATACCGGCAGCCAGCTTGGAACGGAAGGGGTTCCACACACGGTACTCGGTCTTAGTGACAGCACCATCCTCACCAGCGGGACCCTCGACGGAGATACGCTTCTCACCGTAGACGGCCTCACCAGGAGTCAAGTTCTTAGTGACAAGCAGATCCTCCTTACCACCGCGGGCAACGAAGACACCGGCGTGACGGTGGGGCTCCTGTGTAGAGAAAAATTCCTGGTCAGCACCCGGATCTTCGCAAAATCAGATTTGGCTCCGAGAAAACTTACGATAATAACCTTAGCACCACCACGGGCACCAGCGGCACCACCACGGCCTCCACGGGGAGCACCGCGACCACCACGGGGGCCACCACGGCCACGAGGAGCACCGCGACCACCACCGCCACCGCGGCCACCGAAACCACCTTCATAAAGAACCTCAATCAGCAAAATTGTACATTTCGATGTGGTGATAGACAACGCTAGCAGTAGCCGAGCCAAAGTAGACTGGTGGACGATGCATAGAAATTGCCTGGGAGATCAGAAATCGGAGCACAAACCTCTGCCACCACCACGGCCACCACGGTCACCACCGAAGCCACCACGACCACCACCACGGCCACCACGGTCACCGAAGCCACCGCGACCACGAGGAGCGCCGAAACCCATTGTGAAGATAATGTGTGATTGTTAAACTCGGGGAGTCGAAGGAGTTTGAGGATTGAGCTAACTGAATGCTCAAACCGGGAAAAAAGTTGGGAGAGGGTCTCGAAAAGAGAGTCGACTCGAATTGGAAGAAGTTGACGAATTAATCGTAATGATCGAGTTCAGCAGCTGTAGTTTAATCGACCGATTATGCTCTGTCGAGTGCGGGTCAAGGCCGTTGCTGCTCGTTGATGCGGTCGAGATTTTTTTGCGCTCTTTGGATCTTTCAGAAAATCAGAACGGCGCTAGGCTGGTCTGGGCCTAGTGCGCCTTGCAAGGTGTGGGTTCATCACATGACCTGCTTGCTTGTATAGCGAGGTCACGTGGTGTATGGGAACCCTGCATTTACATCTACTTCAGGTAGACAGTACCACTCCAAAAGGCAGATAAACATTGATTATCTTGATTGACAGAGGATATATACCATAGGAAAGTAGGGGATGATATGTTAAAACTAGACTAATCGATCGTGAGGTCATATCCACCCATAAAACAAGATTACCTCTCTATGTACAGAACCAAAAAAAAAAAAAAATAAGGAAAAAAAACCTCTTCAACTCGTCCTAGCCATAGAAGTAATAGAGTGCGGCATACTGAATTTCAAACGAAGATGCCATTCCCTTACAGGTGGTTGGGGGAGATCCTGAGGCAGTATTGACTCGGTAGACAGCCTTATAATTGCCGACAGTGCCAGATACAGCCTTGAGGTAGAGCCAGGCAACAGCACCGTATTGGCCCTCGGTAGCGCTCGAAGGGGCATCAATTGTATCAATCTTGTTGGTCATGGCAATACCATATTGCTTCTGCGTGGTGGTATCCAAGTTGAATTCAGGCGTGGTAGAATTATAGAAAAAGTGGTGGCCCATCAATTCAAGGTTGGCAGGCGGAAACGTTGCAAACTCGTTTGTAGGGATGGCAATCTTGTATGCAACGGTAGGGAGCATTTCCAGAACCCCTGGGTAGTTGGCAGCAATGCAAGTGGCATTATAGAGGTTTGCGACCGCACCGATGGCTGTAGGAGTAGAGCTTGAGGTGGAATCGGCACAGGTATAGTTCTAGAAGACAATTAGCCACTGGTTTGAGGGATAGTATTGGGGAAAATGCACATACCTGGGTACCTCTTCCAAGACCCACATACAGGGGCGACAGACCAGTCGGACTTGGCAGACTGGATGCATAAGATGGAAGCGAGATTTTGGATGTATCGCATTGCACAGCTGACGCCTCGGAAGTGTGGCTGATTTGGTTGATTTTTTGGCTCACTTTGCTGTAGTATCCAAGCAGCTCTTCGGAGAAGTCATAGGCATCATCGAAGAAGTTTGTTGGAGCAGCACTTGACACTGCCACCAAGGAAATGACCCAAGGTAGAATGTACATGATGTGTGGTAGAGGTATGAAGGATAGGGAGTAGCGGTGAGTATGACAAGTTGATATGGGATATTTTGTCGACCTAGAGAGTTCTAAAGAACCCGTTTACAGCACCAGGCTGGTAGTCGGGTAAGGAAAACAGAGAATTAAAGGAAAGGAGTGACTTGTTGAGGGGGATTGACAATGAAATCCGTCGGGCTGGGGAAGCCGACTACATATAGATTCGGCGCTGATTGCAATCCATTTTCACAAAGAGCTCAAGAATAGAAACATTCGTCTTACTCGAAACAATCAGTCTACAAAAATAAATAATAAAAAGGATCGATGCACGCTGCAGGTACTAGCAGGGATAGGTGGTTAACCGAGGGCTGTCATTGGACCGGGGACGCGCCGAAGTTAGTTGGACCAGCCTTTCCACGATGCCATTCGTCCTTGACCCTCAACAACTTTGCCTAAATCTGGATAGCAACGCGCTAAGCAAAACACTGAAGACCCGAGGGTCAGGGCCCAATGCAGGACCTCCAGGAATTCTCCGGGCTATTAATAAAATGCACTCGGATCCTCTCGCCGTGATGAGCGGTTAGAGATGTGCATGAAGACTGCCCGTGACGGTTAGTGTGCAGAGATGCAACCAGGGGAGGTCACCATCAATCCCTAATTAAACCGGGGCGCCAACGCAGGTGGTCATGATGTTAACCATTGATTCATTGGGCAGCCCTGTTGCAGGACTCGTAACAAATATAGTTTCCCTTTTTTTTTTTTATGGTTTGTATGCCACCAGGTGTGGCACGAGCATTCGAAGGTTTGCGGGGTGGTTGGCGGGGGCTGGAAGCTTACGGTGTGGCTGCCACCTTCCAAAGTCTACACGCTACGTGCAGCGTGGATGCCAGAACAGGTCAGAAAGCCGTCTTACTTCCAGGACTTTTGGCGATGGGTATGAAGGCGGCCACAGGATCTATCTTTGAACCTTGGGGCTTGATGGGATATTTACCCGACCGGTGCAAATTCGTCGTACCTACTTTCCAGAAAGGCCGATACATCTATGGGGAGTCGAACTTTAATTGCACACTAATCTGGTTTCTACGCGAGAAGGATCAAGTCCAGATCACCCCCTCTTTTCTCCAAGGATCGGGGTCAAACGGCCGAATCAAGGGCTCACGGACCGTCTGGAGTCGCTCTAACATGACGTATTAATAACTTGAACTCTATATAGCCCTTCGGGTCGGATATTCCCCGTAATTTTGCTTTAGCCACGAAGCCCATGCATCGTAGATTCAAGCGAGCTATTCGTCAGCATTCACTATCACTAACAGGGATGGCGGGATCATCTTAACGCCATCTAATGTAAACGTACACATCAATACCATCTTTAATTGTACCCTAGCCAATGTAATTCCTCGGTACTAAAGCTATAGCACTATCTGAATTTCACAGTTGTTTACAGACACTGTGGTGTGTGAGAATCATATCATGTGGCACATGCGAATGACTGGGGTGGAGACTAGTAGAGGTGAGGCCCGAGTCGAGGGTCAACGTACCCGATGTGTCTTACTAAGGTTAGACTACTTAGGAAGGAGACTCTAGGCAGTGCTATGGGTCTCGAACACAGGTACGCTACTACGAGCTATCAACCAAGCCCGGATGCATATCCGAGTGTAGGTTCGAGGTGGAGAGGTTATCGCGTCGGATCGCGAGGCGATTGAAAATAGCGCAAAGCTAGCGCTTTCCAGGAAGATAGAGAGGGTATTTCGGGAGATCTTACTTCTGTTCTGCAGCCGAGAGGGCAGGCCAGGTCCAGTCACCAGACAACTGAGCCTGTGCTATTAACAGCCAAAAGCGAGTTGATTCCGCTGAGAATTCCTGCAAGGAATTCCGGTGTGAAGGTACGACGTTCCAAATTGCTGGAATATGCGAGAGCAACGGGTATTGCTACTGTGGAAGCTTGGAGGTAATGGTGATCCGTTGAGCCAAATTTCAGGTCTTCGAATGCAGAGATTAAGGATAATAATATAATGTGAATGAGTAATCTACGGAGATTCAATGCTATCGAGAGACTGTCGGGGCCCTCGGGTAAGCACGTATGTAGGAGCTCTTTACTTTGCTGGAGGAATTTGAGTAAAGCGATAGGTATCATGGTTCAGCTACTATGTCTATTCACAGAGGCGAGTACAGGGGGCCATCATTACTTGAGAATAATTCAATGGACTACTTCTATGAACAGGAATGGATAGGCATGAATTCACAATCCCTGACCTCGTGCATGAAATCCTAGAACTTGGAAACGGAAAACAATCATCAATTGCATCAAGGGATACATAACGACCAACAATCGATATGATATGTATGGGTGACAAAAATAGAGACCCGAAAGGATTGACAAAAAGATAACAGGCCCGAGCCGTGGATCGAACACGGGACCTCGCGCAGGAGTGCTTAGAGTTGCTGCCCTAAGCGCGAATCATACCACTAGACCACCCGGGCTGTTGTTCATATCAGCTGATCCATATTATGTATCATATCCGTAACCTTCGCCCATGTGGTTAAGATATAGCTCACGAGCTTTAGGCTGTAAATTTTTCACGGATTATGGAATCAGCTTATTATTTATTAATGACATGGAGATACCCACGATCTGCAAGACCTTGGCTTCATGCTTGCTGGCAGGTTGGCCAGTCTTGAGGTTAGGTTGAAGATATATTTCTCGTCCCCCAGGGCTGAAATGGACATCGTCTCAACTTTGCGATGATTGTAATTCCACGATTTTATGAACAATGACCCCCACCTCCCTGCCCGGCGCGTGCGAACAATAAAATCCTGGTCAATGGAGAGCCACAATTGAAATGTGTTCAGAGCTTAACAACGACTGCTGTCTAGCAATCATCGCGAGACGAATCAGTCATAAAAGCAGAGGAGATCTTGCCGTGTCCTTGTATGAAATCGATAGAATCCCGGATACAACAGTGAACTCGAATTGATTTCTCGAGTCAGAGAGGCAAGATTATCCAGGTGCGCATCTTGATGTGCTTCAACTGACCGATCAAGAATTTGCTAACTAGAAGTCGGTTCGGCCGGAACTGACGTCTTTCTTCTGTGGTTCAGTGAGTTGCGAGATCAATGTGCAGCCGGGAATGGTAGGAGCCGGTGAAAGGTCGTAGCCTGTTTGATCGAGGGAGATAAATGGGCTGAAGTAATGCTCTGCTTGAACGTGTTCCGAGCTTGGCTTCGAATCCCTTGATGGGGGGCCTTGCCTCAGACCAACTACTGTTGTAAGTCTTGTGATCACCCAGGACTAGGAAGACGATGTGCAAGGCTATTAGCTGAGGCGGAGAAAGTTGAAGAAGCCTTCGTCTTTGACGTAGCCATTATCACCAATCAAGGCTAGGCATGGTACTCTGAGTTTGATGCGGAAAATGTCATATGCAGCTAGAAATTCCAGATGAAGATCCGATGTGACTTGTAATTGTGTCTCAGCCATCGGCGGCTACCTGGAGCACTGATTGTTTCACATGATGGAAATATTGGAAGTTGCGGGGTCCTCAGACGTTTTTCTTTGTTGGGAGGGGAGTACCGAATATGATACGTCCAGGGATTATGTTGTCTACTTTATTGCCCGGGGGCATTGTGTTGTCTCACGAAATATTACACTGATCTGACTTGCCTAGATTGGTCTTTCCCAGAAGAGCCTGGATACATTATTTGACAACACATTATGCCGAGTATGTAGGAAGTTGCACAGGATGTAAGATAAGAATAACATAGACTTCCATGGATATGATACATATGCTCAACGTAGATAACACCCTAACCAACCCAACCTAGATTCGCCGACGCTCACCATAATAATACAAAAGATTGAAAATGTACACCTGAACCTGTCCACATATTAGATTTGCAGAATCCGCCTTTCTCGGTCTCGGTCATGATCCCGATCCCGATCCCGATCCCGATCTCCGCGTTCTCGGTCCATGCTCTGGTCATGAGGACCGTCTCCACGATCCGGTTGGCGGTCCACACCCCGTTCTTTCTCCTCCACAGCAGCCGCAACACGCGCATGGTGATCGACGGTATCCATGATAGCCTGCATCAGCCGCTGTTGCGCATCTGGATCCTCATCATTTGCATGCCGAGGCGGTGGTCCATGATGCGGCCGGCCGCTACTTTCTGTCTCGCTCACGGCCCTGCGAGGAGAGTTTTCCGAAGAGGAGAGTTTTATTGGAGCTGCCGAGGCTGGGGCGATCTGAGGAACGCTTGGCGCAGATTCGCGGCGGTTATGGTGAGCGTACGCGGTATCATAGGGACCCGTGGGACGCTCGGCAGACGTCCGGGGAGCTGGGGATGGACGCTGGGGAGGTAAATTGTAGGTGCGGTGGGGGTCCTCCATCATTCGATCTCGTGGGCCGGTGGATGGGGCCCAGGCTGTGCGTATTTCTTCCTCCTTTACGTCTCGCCAGGAGCACTTAGCATGCTTTTTTGTGCAGCCTACGCAGGCGGTCAGGTTCTTCAGGCAGTCCATGTGGAGGCGACGGCATCGATCGCAGGGTGGCGTTATTCGTTCGCCGCGGCCCATCTCTTCCATGCGGGCTACCATCTCCAGCTTGTACGGACCGCCGTCGTCTTTGTCCTGAGGAGTGGTTTTAGGGGGCGGTAGCAGAGAGGATGGAGTACTGGGAATAGGTACCGCTGGGCTTGAGGCATTGGTATAGACATTACTGAAGTCTGTGGGGGCTTCCGACGTCTGAGGTCGAGGTCGAGGCAGAGGGTTGACGGGCGCTGAAGCGTCATCGTAACCACGCGCTTGGCGATCGGCTGTAGTAAAGAATTTCTTCATCAGCTCGGCGCGGGTTGTGGGCGATGCGCCTTTAATGGAGGTTCCATTGATGATGGTGACATTATCAGTGTTGGAGTGTGAGAAGGGGAATTGTGCTGACAGCGAATTGTCTTCGGCGGCCTCGGCCTCAGCCCGAGCTGCGTTAACAGCAACAAAACCCGATGGCGAAGTATGGGATGAATGACCATTATGTTCGCGCCATGGCTCTCCAGTACGCGATTGCAAAGTCGCATCGTTCTGTCGACGACTGACGATCGCAGTGCGGCGGTTCTTCAGGCGGTAACTGAGCTGGCGAGCTCGGGCAGCGGCTATGACAGAAGTTAGAACCTACGACAATATTGCGACGAAAGGAAGTTTCTAGCCTACCTTGATCAGCCATCTGAGTAATCTGCTGGAGGTTTTTCTCCAATATTTCCAGTGCGCCCAACTCCTTCTCCTCATCCTCGATGATTGGCTGTGGGGGGATCATCTTTTGAGGCATGCCCGATGCGATCAGCACAAAGTCCTCCTCGCTGATCTCCACCCGGCACTGCTTGGTGTAGAACTGGCAGATGCGTCCACCGTTACGCGACTTCTCTAGGACGAATTGATCCGGTTTATCTTTGGCGAATTCGACAACATCCAACCAAGTCACTGTCGGTCCATCCTTACCATGCTGCTTGATCACCTGCGGGGGCGCATCGAACAGTCGCTCAAAGCGCTTGATCAGGATAGGACCCAAGGGGCATGCACCCAGGTTACCGGCGATACTCTCGTGGCGTTGGAGGACTCCGTCATATTCTCCGATCAAATGGATGATCGAGGGCATACTATCATCGGCGGAGACGAGGGGGAGGTTTTCGGGGCATTGGCGCGCGAGGTAGTTGATCTGTAGGTGGTTGGGTTGTGTCTTAGGTACTTTGGATTGCGGTTGCTGGTCGGTCGTAGGCGATCGAGGCCGTTTGTTAGACGGCTCCGTGGTCGCGGGGCGGGGATCCATGGTGGAATTGACAAGAACGCATTCAGGAGCGTTTAATTGCTGTGATTCCTCGGAGAGTATCGACCCCGAGGACCTAGGAGTCCGGACACGTTGAGGAGGGGAGTTAGGAATGGAAAAAAGAGTGAGACCCAGGGGCGGTAACGAAAATGAGTTTAAGGCTACAGTATTCAACCCGGCGGAGTTTCAGGGCGGAACGCTGTTAATGGGCGGGCAGGACAAGGAGGCAAAGCGTAAAGTTAAGAGTCCGCGAAGAGGGAAGGAAAGAAATGATGCGGAGGTCTTACTTCTCTAGAGGGAAGTCAAAAATACAGAGGAGAACCAGAAGATGGCCCCCAGGACGAAAATCAACCAGTTGTACGCAGCGGAGTCCCGCCGGGGCTTTCCGCTGAGGCATGGGCAGCCATGTTCGGGTCCCGTGCACCAGTATGCGTGTACAACCCATAAATGAATGATACTAGAAGCCATCTCATCATGGCCATCGAATGAGAATTCCTTGCTCTGTAAATCACCAGTAAACAAGCCTTTTGGCCTCCACATTAATGACGAGATGCGATTAGGTTGATACATTTAGAGCTTGGTATTATGGATGCCTAGAGCAGCACAATGTGTACCTGGGTAAGAGCCATACCATTGTTCCCCACTGAGATTGGCTCCGCTCCCAGCATCCGGGATCCGCGGGGGCGGTAACAATGGTAATAATACAGTAACAGCGGAACTTCCATTGAGCGGGAACTTAACTAGCGCACTTATCGCCTTATCACTGTAAGGCAGGAACACAACTCGCGCTAAAAATCCCTCATACACTTGACCCCTTCACTGAACGGGACCCAATTGATCTCACTGTATCCCCTTGAGCTGCTTCCCCGGTCTACTTCTCCTATCTGGGTTTAGTGACTTTCCATTGAGGAATTTCTTTTTCTTTTTTCCTTTTCTTTCCCATAATTCCCGCTCAGATCATAATGTCCGAACGTGGTTCGTTCCGAGGTCGCGGTGGTGGTGGTCGCGGCGGCGGTCGTCAGTCACAGCAGAAAAGTGGCGGTGGTGGCGGTGCACAGGAGAAGCCCAAGAAGGAGAACATCCTCGATCTCAATAAGTATATGGACAAGGAGGTCCAGGTCAAGTTCAATGGTGGTCGTGAAGGTGGGTCTTTTTTTTTTCTTGCTTTTAACCTTCTCAAGATTAATTCAACCTAAGATCAGTTGCTGATTCGCTATTAGTCACTGGAACCCTCAAGGGTTATGACCAGCTTATGAACCTCGTCCTCGACGACGTCAAGGAGTCCATGCGTGGTATGTTCTGATCACCATGAGATAGAATCTGAACTCCAATACTGACAATATTAAGATGATGAGGGTAACCAGACTACCCGCTCGCTGGGTCTGATCGTCGCTCGTGGCACACTCATTGTGCTTATCTCGCCGGCGGATGGAAGTGAGGAAATCCCCAACCCGTTCGTGCAGCCCGAGGAGTAAGAGGTTTTCCCCCTCAATCTAACTCAATCAATGAATACAATATGACCGGCTGCTTTGGAGCGGCCGTGGAAGTCCTTGACGGATTCCTCGTCGCCTAAAAATGAAAAATCAATGGACCCTGACTTTAGCGGAGTGCACGCTCATCAGGAGCTACGAAGGGAACGAATGCACCATGAAATCTTTTTTTATCTATTCATCTGAAAATTAATGTATGATAAAGACCTTGCTGCATACCTGATTCCGGCACGAGTCCCTTGTCCTAGGAAGCCTAGGAACGAAATTCATGATTATTACAATGCACAAAATATTCAAACTGCAGATATCGAATCGGTATCATATAGACGAAATAAAATTGTTAGGTATCATAGAGTCAAAGCTGGCTGTACAATGGTCATCTAGTCATCCCGGGCGTCAGGCGACACCACTTCCCCGAATTCTCCATCATCTTCATTAGCACCATCAGCCTGAGCAGGGAGTGAATGAACCCCACTCGCCAAGCGCCGAAGACCCTCCCCATCCTCTACCCAGGGTCCGGCTTTCTCCATGCTATCATTGTAATCAACGCCGATGCGCAAGTTGAGGCCTGCACTGAGGGCACGTTCTATGCGGGCCTCGCGTGTTTGAGAGACGAGGGTTCGGAATACATGCACCAAGAAACCACCCAAAACATCGATGCTCCAGTCTTCGGGAACAATGTCCAAAACTTCGCGCACATCGAACCAGGCTGCGAAACGGGCGAGGAGGTCGCTGGTTCTCTCAATCCGATCGGTCAAATCTTGGATTTGAAGGAATTCGTCCAGCAGATGGCGGAAGAGTTCGCACTGTAAGGTGTGGCCGGCAAGCTCGGGGCTGGTTGACGAACTTGAGCTTTGCGGTCCACCGAAGAGGCAGTATCGAATGGCCGAGTCGTAATCCCCCAGACCATGGGTGAGAAGCCGGAGGGCAGCACGGTGATGACCTTGGAGACCGTCCAGGATAATGCTCTCCGAAACAAGCTCGTTTTGGAAGGGCTCAATACGTGCCAGCACGTTGGGAATGGAGTAGGTGATACCCGAGGGAAGAGGAGTGGATGAGAATTGTGTGCCTGAGGTGCCGCTCAGCAGCTGTAGTAGACGAAGACGAGACTGCCACCAAGGTTCCTTGGGAGTGTTCTCTGTGATAAAGTTTAGGTAAGTAGGCTTGGGAGGACGCAGGGCCCGGTAAGTTGAATATGAATCTGAGAGGGAATCCCTTGCGGCAGATGAAGACTCAAGCACAGAAAGCACTTCGTCCAGGTAATATGATATGAGATCGTCGGCATATTGAGTGTACTATGACTAGTTAGGAAATAAAAGTTCAATAGTTCGATAGTAGACGACTCACGTTTTTAGCAAAGACCAAATGCTCCAGGTAGACTTGAACAGCGTTGGGGGCCTTCTCTTTGAGCAAAGTGACAACATCTGCAGGCTCTAGTCGTACACGACTAGAGTTGTCCGCAAATACCTGCACTCCCAAGTTAGGGTTTCGCCCAGCAAGCCAAGATCCATACTCCTCCACCAACTGGACGTTCTTGATATTGACCAAATACTTGCGCATCTGGGCCTCAACACCGGGCGCAGTGAGCTCGCCACCAGCATCAGGTTCCCCGTCAACGATTCTCCGCCAGGTGTTGAGAACATTGCGAGACATCTTCTGGCTCTGGTAAAGGCGACTCAAGATGTATAGCCTGTGATACTGTTCTAAAAGCGCCACCGCCCGATCGAAATTTCCCTTCCAATTATCGACCAGTCGATTTAATTCGGTGCGAGTTGAGAACTTTGTCCGCTTGTCCGCACCTGCATCGGCCTCCTGTTCCAATACTAAATGTAAAAGCGCGGCGTCGGTGCTATCCAAGACATAAGTCTCGTCCGTGATGCTACCATACCCTCTCTTCTGCTGCCAAGAGAAAAGAAACCGCTTTACCATGTTCAACACTGGGCCGTTGATGGCAACTGGGCCAGAAGACTCGCTGTTGACATTTTCCACTTGTTGGATATACTTTTCTGTCAGGGCTGCCAATCCGGAGTGTACCCAAATCCCCTGAGGACCCTGTAGAACTTCGCACCGAAGAAGGGGAATAAATAACAAGGCTAGGCGGGGATCCAGGTTACCGGCCAAAAGAGCTTGTTCGGTGGGCTCGATCACAAACTCGCCTCGGTGATCTAAAGGCATAGACAGAAGGTCTCCGTATAATAAAAGACTAGCTTTCTGCTTTACGTAGCCAAGACCGATGAATTCAGACTCATTTTGAGGCTCAATATCCCGGATTGACATCATCAAGGCCATGACCGAGTCTCGCTGAAGAATAATGTGCCCACCATCATTAGTATACTGGGCCTGTTGCAAAGAGTTTTCGAGTTGAACGACCAAGGGATTCTTGACTATGCGCCATATCTGGGAACCTGACCAGAGTATGAGACTGCTTTGGAGTTTGCCCAATCCATGGGCAAATTTCGCCTCTTCAACGTTACGTTGAGCCTCCCAGCCTCGGCCTGCAGCTGCTCCGCCTTTTTTGGCGCCTTCTGAGTCGGTCAATTCCTGAGACTCGAAGAGCTCCTCTTCCTTCTGAAGATGCTCAATAGATGCTTGTGTTCGGGGGTCTGCTGTCGGTACATGTGGTGAAAGTAAAGGGGTTTTGAGACGGGCCATCCGTAAAAGCTGCCCAATATCCTCAAGCTCAATATGACTGGGACTAACGGTATGCCGTAGACCAACCCGAGCCGGCTTTGCTCCAGGCGAGGGTATGTCCATCCATCGCTTTTGGCGTTCAACTTCCGCGGGATCGTCATCCCATCGTTGAATTTCGAGCCGATTTTTGTTGTCTCCTTCGTCAATGATGGCAAGCACAAATTCATCCTTGGCATCATCGTTGGGCTGGAGGAATTGATCGTCTTCCCCGGCATCAATGATAACGGACTTCGGGTATCGATGAAAATTGATAGTTCCCCGCACAACCTCTCCATCCAAGTCTACAAACATACCCACACCAGGCTCTGTTTCTTCAGTTCCGGTTACCAGAAGAAATTCAGAAGGGGTTGGAGACACTACATGGGGCTGTAGTTGCTTCGAGACTTGTGTCGGAGGCAAGGGAGGAAGTGGCTTGGCACTCTCAGAAGCTGCCGGCGGAGAATCAATCTGAGGGCTATCTGTGGGTTTCTTCTGATCACTATCATCTTCCCTCTCTTCCGAGCTTGATCGGCGGGGTGTCCCGGTAGCCGTGAAAGGATCTGGGGTTCCGGAAGGCGAAGGCGAATGAGCTTGTTGAGGTGTTTGAGCATGGGGCTGTAACATGCCTGCAAAGGCGTTTAGGCTGCTGCTTCTGCCATGCGCATGTGGATCGGCCGGAGGGGAGCTTGGGTAAGATGACGAAGGGGATCGTTTTAGAGGGGTTTGAGGTCCCGCCACAATGTCTTCCACTTGTCCAGACTCGCAGACTTCATTCGATGATGAAATAGGAAACAATGGGATCTTCTGCTGATGTTCGACTTCGAGCAGCGAGTATGAATGGGAGTCAGCCGCGCATGCAATTGTGCCCCTGCGGGCTGCGACCAAGCACCCGGGGAATCCAATCTTCTTGATGCGGCGTGCCTCATCACCAATCTGAACTAGCATGATATTGTTTTGTGCGGCAATCATTACCACGGGGTTCTCCCCGGACTCGCCATTCTGATCAAGGTCTAAGCCGCCGATCCACCGACAGTGGTTAACCTTGGTATTGCCGAACGCCGGGCTAAGTTCTGGGAGCATGTAGAAGGTAACGGTGCCATTGCAAAGTACGCAAGCTTTATTCACAGAGGCGAGTATGACAATCTGCTGAACACCGAGCTGGTCACTGTTCGAGGGCGTACTTTGGAATGGGATAGGCAATCGCGACGCCAGTATAAACGTGGGCTCATTCGAATCGTCGGAAGCGGGTGGAAGGCAAACAAAGTGCAATATCTCTGCGGCCGAGGTTCCAATATACAGATTTTCATCTACAACCGTAGGTGGTCAGTGGACAGCTGATCCAAATCCACGTCATGATAGCTTACCCCAATACTCGACACAGGTGATGTAGACGTCACGGTTGTCCTCGGTCTCCACGGGTACATTCTCGAAGAGCGATCGTAGAACGTAGGGATCTGACCCTGGGGGAGCAATTCTGCGCCTCTTACGAGGGCCTAGTCCATCATCTGAAGCCATGATGGCTAGCTTGCAGGAGCCTTGTCCCCGCGTAGCATTGAAGGTGAGCTGAAAGGCGGTCAGACTGGGGCCAAAGCTAAGGTTCAGGGGCCACTCTCATACTGTAAATCAGGAACAGAAAGCGGGTGCCAACGGTTATCAAGGCAACCATTTGGGAAGTTCCAGACAAATAACAAAGATATTATAAATCGCCCAACACCACTTCAGAATATCTACGAAAATCCCCAATCGCTGTTCAAATCGGAAGAACTTCGGCCCGTGCGCCGCGTGTCCAGTTGCATCTCCGCGCGGTTTCCCCATCCTTAGTATCTGTGTTTCGGTGTGGGGTGAAATCGCGCTCTTCAGGGTCGAACGCTGCTCATGGATTCCTTTGCTATCACAGAGGGCCTTGCTGCCCAGGAGCAACATGATGCGCCACCCGAAATGTCCGCTAAACTTTCCGAGGAGACGAACAAGTTCCAGCGTGCTATAGCCGCTTGGCGTGGTGAGTGACCTAACAATCACAAAGAAGCCATCTGGCCACTTGACTAACACATCCCAGGAATTGACCTCGCTAGCACCATCGCCAAACTCGACACGACCGCCTCCGATATCGTTGAATACCAGCGAGAATCCCTCGTTCAAAGAAAGGAACTGGCGCAAAAGACCAAGGACTTTAAGAAACTCGAGGACAAGGACAAGCTCACAGAGCACAAGGGACTACTGAAGGCGTACCAATCATTTATCGATGTCTTGACAAACCAAGGAAAGGCATCCTCGTCCTCCTTCCTCCAACTATACTCGTCCCTATCCGAAGCTCCCGATCCCTATCCACTTCTCGAGGCCTCCGTAGATTCCTTGGTTCTTTCTGAAGAGACCGTTCCAAGATTGACATCTGAGCGAGACCAATTGCAACAGTCGGTCGACCGTCTTACCAGACAACAGGAAGAAACGGAGAAGCGTCTTCAGGAGGAGCGTGCTGCGCGGAAGAAGTTGGAAGACAATCAAGAAGCCAGGGCTAAGGAGATTGAAGCATCTTGGGAGGCCGTTTTGACAGAAAAGACAAGCAACTGGGCCGCGAAGGAGAAGAGCTTAGAAGAGAAGGTCGAAAACCAGGAACGCCTGATCAAGGAACTCAAAGCCAGCTATGAGGTTTCGCAACGCATGGGCGAAGATGATGACAACGATGGCGCTCGGAATGGTGCGACCGCTGCTGAATTGGAGCTTGTTTCTGCCGATTTGGAGAAAACCAGCTTGAGGTTAGCAGACGTGGAAGCACGGAATGAGCAACTACGACTAGAACTAGCCCAGGCCGTATCTCACTCGAACCCCGATCGACCGACTTCTGTGGAGGATGACCCAGCATACCAACGCCTTCAGTCGGAGAACTCTTCTTTGCTACGCAAGCTGGATGCTGCTCGCTTTGACAAGGACTCGACGCGGCACACTTGGGAGGGCAAGCTCCACCAGGCGGAGAGAAACGCATCAAAGGCCACCGTGGAGAGAGACGAGCTGCGCGCTCGCCTAAGCAAGGTTGCCGACTATGATGAAATCCGCCGAGAGTTAGAGATGATCAAGTCGATTGAATTTACAGCCGGTGATGATGACGAGGGCGAGGCTACGGCTACGGCTGAGGATGATACAGCAAATACCAATGGTGACGCCACGAAGGCCAATGGGCAGAACTCATTAGAAAAACTATTGTTGGCTCGAAACAAGAAACTGACTGATGATCTCACTGTCTTGCGGGTGTCGTCGCGCGACATTCAAGGGCAACTTGAGGTCATGCGCGGCGAGCTCTCAGCGACAAAGGAAGAACTTGAAAAATCTCGAAGCTTATCGTCCACCCTGGAGAATGATCTGCTGCGAGTTCAACAAGAAGCCGCCAACGCATTCCCTTCATCAGCGATGTCTGTAGCGGGTACTTACTCTTCTCGATACCCCCATTCATCTCGCCGAGGTGCGACATCCCCCACATCGTCAATCATCTCTGGCTTTGATCAAAGCACCGTATCCGCCAATACTATGGATGCTATTCGCGCCGGTGAGGCTGTTGGAGGCGGCTCCGGTCTATTGCCAATGATCCAGGCGCAACGCGATCGCTTCAAGAAGAAGAACGCCGAGCTTGAAGAGGAGCTCTCTAAGCTGTACGGCACTGTCAAGTCATTGAGGCAAGAGGTCGCATCGCTCCAGAAGGATAACTTGAGTCTTTATGAGAAGACTCGATACGTTTCCACCTACAGCCGCGGCCAGGGTGCATCCACATCAGCCTCCTCGTACGCGAACGCACCCAATTCCACATCCGTATATAATTCCTCAGACACGCCTTCCGGGCTGTCCATGGATCGATACCAGTCTCAATACGAGGCACGAATCTCTCCATTTGCTGCCTTCCGAGGTCGTGAGTCGGCCCGTGCATACAAGCGCATGAGTCTACCAGAGCGGATCGTGTTCTCCCTCACCCGCATTATTATGGCCAACAGGACCAGTCGGAATCTGTTTGCAGGCTACTGCTTCGCTCTTCATATCCTTCTCTTCGTGGTGCTGTACATGATGAGCACAACGGAAATTGAGAAGCACAGCGCTATGAGTGCTGTAGGTAGTGCCGCGGCTGCCGCATATGCCAACCATGGCGGCATGGGCGGTAGTAGTGGCAGTGGCAGTGGCAGTGGCAGTGGTCAGCTACAGGCGGATGACTGGCAGCAAGAGGGGTTTAATCAAGCAAGCTGAACACTTTCCAGTCATTGAATTTTAACAAGACTTGCAATACATGTCATTGACTTTTTCGATTGAGCGCAAGGCCCTACGATTTTTGAACCGCGAGGGCTCGGAGTTGTGTTTTCTTTTTCTTTTTTCTTGTGTTCTATCTATCATGGCTGACCATTGATATTCGGCGTTTTAGGAAATGAAGCCCCTGGCTCTGAATGTTTGTGTTTAGGAATCTGGTCAGCCAGTGTACAGTGAATCAATCCTAGCCTATGATGTATTAAAGAATGCTCCTATTACTGTTACCCCGGATCACCCCACACGGATTTACCTGAAATCAGAACCCATAGAATTCAACCTCTCAAGGTTTGAAATGTTGCAGATCGGATATACATCAACCGCCCCACAGCTTAGAACATGCTGACCAAGACCAGGAATTCCTTCCGCGTACGTGGGGAAACCCGGCTATACTCTCATCCATATATGATCGCTTTACTCTAGGAGAGTCTATAATGGTATCAAAAAGAATGTGCGATCACGTCGACATGGGGAATAGCAGATATCCTTGTAGCTAAGTTGATGCTTCGGCATACATCAACGAATCCATTGCCGGTGGTTGTACTAGCACAGTAATTCCGCTGCGCTGACTGGGCGGGGCAACTCTTGCGGGGTGGAAAAGACCCATCTAGCTATAGAAAGCCCATAAATTTGAACGAACCAAGTGGGCAATGCACTTTCGAATACCATTCATGTCCACTCGTTCCAGATAATGGTGACCCAGTAATAAAACACCTCGAATTCACCCCACCAACACTTGAATTCCCGCCGGAACTGCCGTAACTCCGGGTTCGGAAGGCAGTGACGATATAATAGTCAACGATCCCCGGATTCTGTTTTGCTATAATCCTCAATTCTTCTTTCGCCTACCTTGTCCTCCCATATACCCCATCTTTGTTACCTATCGCAGTCACTCAAACAACCATGGATCCCTCCAAGGTCAAGATCCCCCCAATGAAAGATCTAACGGTCGACAACATCACCGAGAATGTCCACACAATCAACTCCCTCTGCGAAGACGAGCGCATGAAGTATATTCTTGAGCGCCTTGTAACACACCTCCATGACTTCGCCCGCGAAACTCGCCTCAGCACCGACGAATGGATGACCGGTCTCCGCTTCCTAACGGAAGTTGGCCAGATCTGTACTGAAGTCCGCCAAGAGTTCATTTTGCTCTCCGATGTCCTCGGTCTCTCCATCCTCGTCGACTCAATCGATCACCCCAAGCCTCCCGGTTCCACTGAGGGTACCGTCCTGGGTCCCTTCCATACCCACGATGCGGAGGAGATGCCAGCCGGTGAATCCATGTCGCATGATCCCAAGGGCGAACCCTTGCTCGTGGTCTGCACATTGAAGGACATGGAGGGTCGACCGATTGATGATGTCAAGATTGATATCTGGGAGACGGATAGTACTGGCCATTATGATGTGCAGTATGCGGGTCGGGACGAGCCTGATGGTCGCTGTATTATGCGATCTGATAAGAGCGGCGTGTTTTGGTTCAAGGCCATTACGCCTGTACCATACCCCATTCCCCATGATGGTCCGGTTGGGCGGTTGTTGACCAAGTTGCACCGTCACCCGTACCGCCCTTCGCATATGCATTTCATGTTCCAGAAGGAGGGATATGATCACTTGGTTACGTAAGTTCTTCATGCAGCAAAACTGTTTGTTTTGGGGCATATGCTAATTATTTCACAGCGCGCTATACCTCCGCAATGACCCCTATGAGACCTCCGATGCAGTCTTTGGTGTCAAGGATTCTCTGACGGTCGACATTGGCAAGGCTGGTCCTGAGATTGCGAAGAAATATAATGTTCCTGAGGGTCATGCCCTGCTCACCTACGACTTTGTTTTGGTGTCTGACGCCGAGACGTTTGAGCTGCGTGCTAAGAACTCCAAGACCGCGCTGGACAAGCTTGGCCGTAAGGTGAAGATGGTTAATGGATTGCCCGTGCCAGATTTGGATTAAATAATTCCAGTGCCAAAGTGTACATAGGTGCTTGAAACAAAGAAAAATGCTATAACGTCACTATTTGATCCGGTGGATTCCCGTTTACGGTATATGAGTGCTACGACTTGGCCGAGAATATAGAAAAAACTGAGTTGCTTTGAATTGCACTCGGTACTTTGATCAAGACAGACCAGGAACCGGCATCGGATTCGAGACTGGGTCTACTACGACTTGATACAAACTCTAGCCTTCGCACTCATCTCTTCCGTTATGAAGACAATGATTATCCGCCCTGGCCTGGATATTCAGGACCCCCAAGACCAGGCTATCCATCTTGTCCAAATCCTGATGAACCATGCCAACCACCATACGAGTGTCCATCCAACAGCATCATCTGGGAATTGATCAGCCAAGGCCATGAGACCAAATGGCTTGTAGATATGATCGGAAGGATAGGGATGTGGTCAAACTGGTCAGCAGTACAGAGCATAGTCTCACCGTCGTTGCACCGACAGATCGTGGTCAAGATCGTCTTCAAAAGAACGGAAGAAAAGGACGAGGACGAGGCGACTGTGGGAATGTTGAGAGAGCGCTTGGACATGGAGGCCAGAATGGAGCTGTAAGCGGAAGAAAGCCAGCCCTAGGTGAAGAGATGATCTACATTTACCAGAATACTCAGTAGTATTGATTTCTTCATTCTTTATCAGTGTGTATTTCCCATGAGATGTGCAAGCCGCATGGCTGGAAGCATTGTGTGTGTGGAGCAAAACAAAGTGTAACAAGACGATGAGTAGACCAGAAGGCTGCATGATATACCCAGTACCAATGAGGGTATAACCCAGGTTGCGGCGTGGCCGCGGAATAAATAAAAGAAGAGGGGACAACGACAACCAAAAACCTGATAACAAGTCACACCCAAATTTAACAAGCATAAGAGAAAGCCGGGCTGCTTAGTGCATCCTTCTTGTCGGCTTCATCAGTGCCTGGAAAGACGATTCAAGTGCCTTCTTGACCTCCTTGTAGCTGACGATGAAACAGCTTTGTTCATCCCGGCTCACCAGTGTAACCTTCTCATCGCTGCCTGCATCAAGCTTGTTCAGGCACGTCAATACATGGCCGAGATCGACTACTGGATCACCTTGGGCATCCACTTGGTGGAAGACGTAATCTCGGAAAATTTTCAAGAAATAGCGCTCCCCACTCTCGGACCACTGTCGATCATGATCATATTCAGGACGTTCGTTAACAAGGTTCAATTTGGTCATCAGACGCACAAGGCGTCCATTCTCAAGCTCGCGGCTGAGATCGGATGTAAGTTGATCATCCAGATGCAACGCTGAATCAAACGTTGACATTAGCTGAGAAGAAATTCCGGTGATGAAAATGTCAATAGTGCGTTCCTGGTCCTTCTGAAGCCCGCCCAATAGCCAAAAGACCGAGTTTTTCATCTGCTGACTATATGCACGTGTGAAATGATCCATGGACTTGGTTGCGTTGTGCATCACATTTGGCGAGTTGGCACCCAAAGTGACAATCAACTGCCCGAAGTTGACTAGATCCTGTCGCTGCAGGTCCGCGAGGGACCGCTGAGTATCAAACTGGACCACATCGAGGATGGAACAGGCGTTCAGGCGGATTCGGTTTTTGCCTGTCAGGAGAACCTTACTCGGCTCCAACACCCGGGCTGCAAGACCATTAGTGTGAATCGCCTTCAATGCATTTGCGATCTGTGTCATATAGCCCCAGAGAACCTGCTCAGGGATGTGGGTGTTATGACGACCCTGGAAGCGGTTCCCAGTTCCCAGATGCTGCTCGGAGAGTGTTTTAGAAAGCGGGTGATAATCGGTGACGAAGATAAGCGAGCTATCTTGGAAGCTTCGGCTGGTGAATGCATCATGGACTGTGACCACACTGCCGCTGCAAATACGTTTCCAGGCCTGGACGGATCGGATGGCCTTTTCATTGGTCAAGCGGAATCCTGGAATGGTCAGTTGATCATTCAAGGATAACCAAGTCGTGTTGCCTACCTTCAAGCCGACGAAGCACATAGAAATTTCCATCCTTGCTCGACTGCGCTTTATACACCCAGCTAGGGTAGCCGAACGTCGTTGCGTTCTTCTGATGACTCAAATCCAATGGCACAAGAGAGTGAAAATAATCGACCTGGGCGGGGAGTTGTGTGTCTGACAAGGAATTAGCTTCTAAGTCTAATATAAAGATAAGGGCCTTGTCAACCTACTGGGCAATGTTTGTAAAGTAGCCGCAGCTTTCTTCTGCAGTTCTTCACGGAAATCGTTGGGGAGGAAGAGGTCGTGAACGTTGCGTTGGTAACCAAGTGTGTTCTGATTGTGAGGGCCGATGGGAGCATAAAGATGATATTGGACCTGCAACGGGATTGAATTAGACCAATGGAAACAATACTGGGCTGAATGACGCGTACGGGTTGCTGGAAGCCGGTTTGGCTTGCAAAGAAAGTAGCTCCTCCTAGAGCGGCGGGATCATGTGCATATGGATTGGTAGAAACAGGCCCAACACCCCCCGTGGCAGAAAGAGGTGAAGCTGTCACGAATGGGTCGAAGACACCAGCGGCAGCGATGGCTCCATTTCCATTGCCTTGAAGAGGTGACTGTAAAGACGTGTCAGTCAGATTAACGTGCATACTAGAGCTGCAATAATTGTGTCTGCTCCATTCCGAGACAGGGACTGGATCCCAGTCATCGGACAAAGCATTCAAGCTTCGGCTGGAGCGGTTATAGTGGGATCCAAGCATGCTTGCAGTGCTCTGTTTCCAAGAAATCTTTCACCCCCCAAAAAGAGTTGGGACGGAAGATCCTTCAAGCCCATGAGAGAGGAAGGAGCGATGCGACCTACCACATGAGTGGCATCAAAGCCCTGCGGAACGAACTCCTGTACCTCCCCCACTGTCGTCCAATCAGGAGCTCCTGCTTCTTGTCTCGGGGTACTGGTGTTGGAGCCTTTGCCAGTCAGTGGGGATGAAAATGGATCCGGATCGGAGGCCATACGGGATGCGGCAACTCTGGGTTGAAATGGGGCCGCGCTGGCAGCTTTTGGGGAGATGGTGGATTTCTTGGGCGCGGAGGCGCCATTGCCCGACAATAGGGAGGGAGTAAAGCTCGGCGAGTCCACGTTGAAGCGTTTCTTATTGCTGATACGCAGAAGGGTTCCATCAGCCTGCTGTCCAAAATTGAATTCCTGGTTGATTTACCTGTCCGACTGGTGTGCCGCGTTGACTTTCTGAGGGTCGTGATTGAAAGCACAGCCTGAATGCAGATTCATCGAATCAGATTTATCCCTACAGAGATCCGATCAAAATATTGGAGAATGTACCTTTATCTTCATAGCGACACCGGCCGTAGATGGTCACATTGCGGCATAATGTATCTTTCGCGTTCTCTGTTCCCAGTCCTCAGTGAGCAACAATCCAAAGCAGGGGCCCGGTCCTTAACTCCGTCCCGTCTTTCTATGCATGGAATACCGCGGATCAGGGTGAATTGCGACACTCACCTCGGGTCTTCATTTTCGGCGATCCCGTCGTGCGACGGGAATCGTCCAGAGCAGGCTTGCCGGAGGAGGCCATTATTGGGACGGCGGAGACCGACAAGACAGGGCGAATCAGCGCAGTCGGATCTCCATTGAAACGGGGCCAGGGACGAAAGGATTGAGTCGACCGAGAGGTAGCCACATTCCTTGTGATGTGACACCTATCCTACGGCAGTTTGGCAGATTGGCGCGTTGTGATCGTCGCAAGCGGATCAGGAGAACAACAAGAAACGGGGATATATATAAGGTCAAGCACCACGCCTATAAGAATATGGGTCCCAATGCGGCGCCTCCACCGGAATTCAGAATAGGACGTCGATAGAAATGATAGAGGAAGACGCGGGGCGATGAACGAACTCGAGCGAAGGGGGAGTGTGCACGGACCAGGCGGTCAGGCCCACGATCGAATCTATACTGTCAGGTACTTAGCCACAAG
This sequence comes from Penicillium sp. VS I D KN, assembly GCA_019775415.1. NCBI lineage: Eukaryota > Fungi > Ascomycota > Eurotiomycetes > Eurotiales > Aspergillaceae > Penicillium > Penicillium sp. VS I D KN. Next base: position 481,590 of record JACWFT010000004.1, read on the forward strand.
TCTGCACATGGGTATAGAGATCTTTCTTTGAACTACATGCTTCCTATATCAAACAGACTTATCTAATATAAATTTGGAGCTCAGTTTCTTCTCTGATCTCTACCATATATCGTCAGACGTAGCCACCACCTGAGTTAAAAAACTGCATATGTATAGCACGGGCGGTGTTATAGGTATTGGCCGATACTGAGCAATAACCTTGAAGTCGGGATTAATTTCAATTTTGGAGATATTGAGAAAAATACCACATGTAATTGGGAGCGGATAACACATTGTACATTCATGGGTAGGTAATAGGTTTGAGCTTATATATATCTCTGGATTGGACGGATAATAACACCCCGGATTGCCTTATCTATGAATGATGTAATTTACCTGTATACATGCACGCAATTGAACAAACTATCACGGTCAGCTAGCTCTAGAATACAATTCCTGATACGTTTAATACACAGGAAATAGGATCTTACCAGCCCTCTACATCTGTTCAATATTAGTCAATGGGATTGAATCGATATCGAGTTTCAAGGCTCAAAGTCTATTCGGCTGCCCAAGGCGGTATGATAAGGCGGTATCCTTATTTGCCAGTCCGACATGTCCTCTCGGCTTGGACAGCTCACGCCTGCCACCTATCAGCCACCATGTCCACGTCGGACCTCGACCTCGACCAGCTCTCACCTAGTGAGAGAACTGCTCTTGAGACGTATACCTCTGTCACGGGTCAGGAAATAACAGAAGCTATTCCTCTGTTACGCCGGTCACAATGGAATGTTCAGGTGGGTGCTACTCTACTCCCCACAGCTCCCACCCAGCTCACTTACCCACCCCGCAATAGATTGCCATTGCCAAATTTTTTGATGGCGAGGGCCCAGATCCACTTGAAGAAGCCCGTGCAGCACTTCCTCAGTCTCCACCTCCTCAGGTGAACCGGCAAACACGGAACCTGATGACCGAGGATATCACCGAGCAACTGTCACTAGCTGCACGGACCACAGATCCAGCTCCCCGAGTCGATACTCAATCCGAAGACCAACCCACCTATCGCCCACCATTCATTATTGCTCTGCTATTTACGCCCTTTAATCTGGTCTATCGGCTCCTATTTAGTTCATTTCGCCTCTTCGGAACATTGTTTCCTTTCCTACCTCGACTGTTCAATGCCACCGCAAACCCGGCCCTCCAGGGGGCTCGGCGAAACACCACTGGACGCCGCGCCCTTGGGCCAAAAGATACCGCAGCCCGTTTCATTCGCGAGTTTGAGGAAGAGCATGGATCGCACCCGATTCCATTTTTGGAGAACGGATATAATATGGCGATGGAGAAGGCCCACCGCGACCTGAAATTCTTAATGGTGATCTTGATATCACCCGAGCATGACGATACAAATGGTTGGGTACGTGATACTTTGCTGGTGCCGGAAGTTGTGGAGTTTATCAACGACCCACGCAACAACCTTTTGGTATGGGGTGGAAATGTCCGGGATTCCGAGGCCTATCAGGTAGCCAACTCACTGCGCATCACCAAGTTCCCATTTGCAGCGGTAATTGTGCATACCCCGAACGTGTCCTCGACCGCGATGTCGGTGGTTGGCCGCATTGCCGGACTCACCGCACCAGCCGAGTTCGTGAATCGGCTTCGCACTGCCATTTCTTCGAACCAGGAGCCTCTGGAGCGTATCCGGTCGACCCGTGCCGAGCAACAGGCATCTCGCAGCCTGCGGGAACAGCAGGATTCGGCTTATGAGCGATCCCTGGCGATTGATCGGGAACGGGCTCGCCAACGCCGAGAAGCAGAGGCGGCTCAACAACGGGAGGAACAGGAGGCGGCGGACCGCCAAGCCGCAGAAGAGAAGCGACAGCGTGATCTGATCCAGTGGAAACAATGGCGGGTCCAGTCCCTGCGGAAGGAGCCGGATACCGACGCTAAGGATGCGGTGCGCATTAGCGTGCGACTACCATCTGGAGAGCGGATCATGCGGCGATTTGCATCTGACGCTGAAATCGAGGAGCTCTACGCGGTGGTGGAATGCTACGAAGAATTACAAGCAGGAGAGACCTCGGCCGTGTCTGCACCCATAGGATTCGATCACCAATATGAGTTCCGCCTGGTTTCACCTATGCCTCGGGCGGTGTATGCAGTGGAAGACGGCGGGACGATCCGTGATAAGATCGGGCGGGGTGGCAATCTGTTGGTGGAGCCAATTGTGGAGGATGACGAAGAAGAAGAAGAAGAAGAAGAAGAAGAAGAAGGAGAAGAAGAAGAAGAAGAGGAAGGGACTTCATGATGATGTACGCATACATAGAGTTTTGCTTGTGACTTGATCTGTAACTGAAACGGAAACCCAAAATCATGACCTCTTTTTACACTGATCATCCGAACCCTGATTTTGAGACGACTTTATGTGACATCAGTAATGATTCATGTGTGTCATGTGTACACATCGTACTGAAGAGCTGGTAGTGTATGTAGGGCATGCACAAACTGATTTGTATACGTGAACATCAGGTCAGCACATCAGATGATATTCGTACAGTAGTTGCTCGATGCCGCGAACAAGGTTACGAGATTGCGGCATGGAACCAATGAAGATAGAGGAATGCAGTCTCGAATGCAATTCTATGACCTTCTACTGTGTACAAACATTCGTCCGTTTTCGTCCATTTAACGGACGAAAAGGGGCTGAGTCATCCCGGATAGACGGGTATTCTTGCATCCGAGCCAGCGGATGGAGCAAAATGGATTCTTGTGTGGGTCGAACCGGTCGGATGGGAGCCCCTCCGGCCCACTATTTCCCTGTTATCGATAATGAAGTCTTTTGCATTATGTATCTTTTTGAGCTTCTAGAACCAACGTGGGGCACGTGTCAGACTTCGCATGTACGTTTCATCTCCCATTATGCACACAACAACGCCATAGCTTACATAGCTTACCAGTATGTATACTGGACTTTGGATTTAATACCTTCCGTATCAGGGGTACCTCCCACATACTATTTACTATGGGCAATCAAGTACCACGGATAATCGTCAGGGGAACATAATTTCTTTGATTCAAAATTAAGACTAGCTGAATCATGGTACTGTATTATGCTTCACGAGTCAATGAAGTCAACTAATTAGAGGATTAGGCATCCAATGTGAACGACTCCAAATTTTATGACACGGACCCCGGCTTTTGCTTATCACCGGGGGAGCCCGTGTACCGGAGGCAAAGCCTGGATTCTCCCGGTCCCGGTTTTCATGAATAACCTACTTTTTTCGATCCCTATTTATTATGCGGGATCCGCTCTCACCTTTTATTCGACGTCCCTTTTTCTTTCCTTCTTTTCCCTTGCATACTCCATACTTCTTAATCTCCTAATCCGTCCTTTAATTCCAAACTCTAATCCGCTCTCTTACCGAAAACAACTATACTTTCCTATTTACCCGCCCCACCACGCGCTAATTGATGGTGATTTCCTAATTTTACAATTCGCGACTGAGCCATTGGGATCAAACACAACATCCCGACGTGACACAGCAAGCTCACAATGTCACTACTGGGGACAATTAACCCCAATCTCGCCGAGGCCGACCAGTCGGTCTCGCGCGAGGCCCGCCGCCATGACCCTGCAGCCAGCGTCAGCACAGACGAAACCATGATGGAGGAGGAGGAGAAGGTCGAGGTCGCCAATGAAGAACAAATCGAGGAGGAGGTGACCCGCCTCGCTCGCAAGCTCACCCGCGAGTCAACTCACATCACGGAGGGTGAGAACACATTCTTGGAGACCAAGGAGGACTCAACTCTCAACCCTGCCAGTCCCAACTTCCGCGCCCGCAGTTGGATGAAGAATCTGTTGGCCCTCACCTCGCGGGACCCTGAACGCTACCCGGCCCGTCAGGCAGGTGTCTCTTTCCGCAATTTGAGTGTGCACGGCTTTGGTAGTCCTACAGATTACCAGAAGGATGTCTTCAACTCTGTCTTCCAAATTGGAGCTCTAGCCCGTATGGCTACTGGTACTGGCAAGCAAAAAATTCAAATCCTCCGTGGATTCGACGGTCTGGTCAAGAGTGGCGAGATGCTCGTCGTGCTGGGCCGTCCTGGTAGTGGTTGCTCCACCTTCCTCAAGACTCTGGCTGGAGAAATGAATGGTATCTACAAGGATAAGGAGTCTCACATGAACTACCAGGGTATCTCCGACAAGCAGATGAAAAACCAGTTTCGTGGCGAGGCCATCTACACCGCCGAGACCGACGTCCACTTCCCCCAGCTTTGCGTTGGTGACACCTTGAAGTTCGCCGCGCTTGCTCGTGCCCCCAGCAACCGTCTGCCGGGTGTCACCCGCGACCAGTATGCGGAGCACATGCGGGATGTCGTCATGGCCATGCTTGGTCTGTCCCACACCATTAACACCAAGGTTGGTAACGATTTTGTCCGTGGTGTTTCTGGTGGTGAGCGCAAGCGTGTCAGTATCGCCGAGGCTACCCTCTGTGGCAGCCCGCTCCAATGCTGGGATAACAGTACCCGTGGTCTTGATAGTGCCAACGCCCTGGAGTTTTGTAAGACTCTGAACTTGATGACCAAGTACTCGGGCACTACCTGTGCTGTTGCCATTTACCAAGCCTCTCAAAGTGCCTACGATGTATTCGACAAGGTCACCGTCCTGTACGAGGGCCGACAGATCTACTTCGGTCGCACCAACGAGGCGAAGGCTTTCTTTGTCAACATGGGTTATGAGTGTCCTGAGCGCCAGACTGACGCCGACTTCTTGACCTCGCTCACGAGCCCCCACGAGCGTATTGTGCGCCCTGGCTTCGAAAATGCTGTCCCCCGCACTCCCGATGAGTTCGCTGCCGCCTGGAAGAACAGCAAGGAGTACCGTAGCTTGATCAAGGAGATTGAAGAGTATGACCAGAGCTATCCTCTTGGTGGAGAGGCCCTACAGAAATTCATTGCTGGTCGCAAAGCCATGCAGGATAAGAACCAGCGTGTCAAGTCCCCTTACACCATGTCCATTGCTCAGCAGGTCAATCTTTGCATGATCCGTGGTTTCCAACGTCTAAAGGGTGACGCCAGTTTGACTCTGTCCCAACTCATTGGTAACTTTATTATGGCTTTGATCATCGGTTCCGTCTTCTTCAATCTCCAGGACACTACCGCTAGCTTTTACTCTCGCGGTGCTCTCCTTTTCTTCGCAGTCCTCCTTAACGCTTTCTCTAGTGCCCTAGAAGTAAGTGAAGCCTTATCGCTTAAAGAAATATTCTTTCTAACCAAAAATGATTAGATCTTGACTCTTTACTCGCAACGTCCTATTGTCGAGAAACAAGCTCGTTATGCCATGTATCACCCTTTTGCGGAGGCCATTGCTTCCATGTTGTGTGATATGCCGTACAAGCTTCTGAACGCCATCACCTTCAACGTGACCCTTTACTTCATGACGAACCTTCGCCGCGAGCCTGGTGCTTTCTTCTTTTTCCTCTTGTTCTCCTTCGTAACCACCCTGACCATGTCTATGATCTTCCGTACCATTGCTGCAAGCTCCCGAACCCTATCACAGGCCCTGGTCCCCGCCGCCATCCTGATTCTGGGTCTGGTTATTTACACTGGTTTCACGATCCCCACCCGCGATATGCTTGGCTGGTCCCGATGGATGAATTACCTTGATCCCATCGCCTACGGATTCGAGTCCTTGATGGTCAACGAGTTCCACGGTCGCACCTTCCTGTGCGAGGAATCCTCTATGGTCCCGCAAGGTGGCAAGTACGACGCCATGTCGCTTGCCTACAAGATTTGCTCCACTACCGGTGCTACGGCTGGATCCCAGTACGTCCAAGGCACTGAATACCTCGCTACGAGCTTCCAGTACTATGACAGCCACAAGTGGAGAAATCTTGGTATCATGTTCGCCTTCATGATCTTCTTCCTCGCTACTTACCTCATCGGCACTGAGTATATCTCTGAGTCCAAGTCTAAGGGCGAGGTCTTGCTTTTCCGTCGTGGACAGACCCCCAAGCACACTGAAACTGGAGACGTTGAAAGCACCGAAATTGTTGGTCCGGCTGAGAAGACCGAAAATGGCAGCCAGGAAGTCAGTGCTGGTATCCAGCGCCAGACAGCCATTTTCCAATGGCAGGACGTATGCTACGACATCAAGATCAAGAGCGAGGAACGCCGCATTCTGGACCACGTTGATGGTTGGGTTAAGCCCGGCACTTGTACGGCTCTGATGGGTGTGTCTGGTGCTGGTAAGACCACGTTGTTGGATGTACTTGCTACTCGTGTGACTATGGGTGTTGTTACTGGTGAGATGTTGGTCGACGGTCGCCAGCGTGACCAGTCTTTCCAGCGGAAGACTGGCTACGTTCAGCAGCAAGACTTGCACTTATACACTACCACCGTTCGTGAGGCTCTCCGTTTCAGTGCCATTTTGCGTCAACCCGCCGAGGTCTCTCGACAGGAGAAGCTGGACTACGTTGAGGAGGTTATCAAGCTCTTGGGAATGGAAACCTATGCCGATGCCATCGTCGGTGTCCCCGGTGAAGGTCTTAACGTCGAACAGCGCAAGCGTCTCACCATCGGTGTTGAACTTGCTGCCAAACCACAATTGCTTCTCTTCCTGGACGAACCCACCTCCGGTCTTGATAGCCAGACTTCTTGGTCTATTCTCGACCTCATTGACACTCTGACCCAGCACGGCCAAGCTATTCTCTGCACCATCCACCAGCCCTCTGCTATGCTGTTTCAACGTTTTGACCGCTTGCTTTTCCTTGCTCGCGGTGGTAGAACAGTCTACTTTGGTGACATCGGCGAGAAGTCCTCTACATTGTCTAACTACTTCGAGAAGAATGGTGCCTCCCCGCTTCCCAGTGATGCCAACCCCGCCGAATGGATGCTTGAAGTCATTGGTGCCGCACCAGGATCCCACTCTGATATTGACTGGCCTGCCGTATGGAAGGAGTCTCCCGAGCGCCAGGCTGTGCACGATCACCTGGCTGAACTAAAGAGCACCCTCTCCGCGAAGGCTACCCCTGAACCCACCAACGATGCCGCTAGCTTCAAAGAATTCGCCGCTCCTTTCAGTGTTCAACTTTACGAGTGTCTTGTCCGTGTGTTCAGTCAGTACTGGCGCACCCCGGTCTATATCTACTCCAAGTGTGCCCTATCGGTTTTCACCGCGCTCTACATTGGTTTCTCCTTCTTCCATGCTCAGAATAGTCTTCAGGGTCTCCAAAATCAGATGTTCAGTATTTTCATGCTGATGACCATTTTCGGTAACCTGGTTCAACAGATTATGCCTCACTTCTGCACCCAGCGTTCCCTCTACGAGGTGCGCGAGCGGCCCTCGAAGACATACTCCTGGCAGGCATTCATGGCTTCCAACATCCTTGTCGAGCTTCCCTGGAACACACTGGCCGCTCTCCTCATCTTCGTCTGCTGGTACTACCCCATCGGTCTCTACCAGAACGCCGAACCTACAGGTGCCGTCCACGAGCGCGGAGCCCTCATGTTCCTTCTGATCTGGACTTTCCTTCTCTTCACCTCTACTTTTGCACACATGATTATCGCCGGTATCGAGCTCGCCGAGACCGGTGGTAATCTCGCCAACTTGTTCTTCTCTCTCTGCCTCGTCTTCTGTGGTGTGCTCGCCACTCCCTCCGAAATGCCAGGCTTCTGGATATTCATGTACCGTGTCTCGCCCTTCACATACCTCGTCTCTGCAATGCTGTCCACTGGTGTCTCGGGCACGGACGTTGTCTGTGGCTCTGTCGAGTTCCTCAACTTCAACCCTCCTTCCGGGGACACTTGCTACCAGTACATGTCGGATTACATGTCCACCTACGGTGGATACCTCCAGAATCCCAATGCCACTACCGACTGCTCCTTCTGCTCCATGGATTCCACCGATACATTCCTCGCGTCGGTCGGCAGCTACTACTCAGACGCGTGGCGCAATTTTGGCTTCATGTGGATCTATATCATCTTCAACATCTTCATGGCCGTCTTCATTTACTGGCTGGCGCGCGTTCCAAAGGGCAGCCGCAACAAGAGCTCTGCTTGATTCTTCTTGACTCTTTTTCCTTTTTTCCTTTCCTCTCTTCTTCTTGATACATTGAAATCTTTCTTGTTTATTTTTCCTGAATTTTTGCGAGACTCGCTAGATCATGACTCAATATTGAATGTTCGCTTCATATAGATGTTTTGTTATCTCTCCGACTCATGTGTGCATTGAAGCATTTATTTTGCATTGGAAGGCCTTCTGAAGAGTTCTAAAATAGATTAGAACCATTTACACAAATATCACTCCATAATACTTCAAAAACCTCTAACGTGAATACTATACGAGTTTTGTTTAATGTTTATCAAATCTTAAGAATGTAAATAGATGATACTATGCGATGACAGTCCATGCATCGTTGAGAGATATAAACATAAATCAAAATCAGAGAAGGGAAAATCAAAGACAGAGATAGGAGAAGATCTAATCTGAGTACAGTACTCTACCACGTAAAAGCCTCTTCCACAAAATCAACCACAGCCCCTTTCCCAATTCTCTCTCTAGCCGCCATTCTCACTTCATCCGCAAAAGCCCCGGGCCCACAAACTGAAACCAGCGTGGCACCCACTCTTTTCGGTATGATCTCATCCATCACAACGTCAGGTCTACACCGACCGGAAAACATCTGCACCGTTTTAGAGGGCGAGACGATATCCGCCGCACGCCGTGGCTTCGAGACAAAAAGTTTGATGACGAGGATATCGCGGCGCATGGGAAGTTTCAGGATCTGGTCCATCCATTTACTCACCCAGGCCAGATGGTCTGTGGAGCGAACGGACCAGATGAGGTAGATACGACGGGTTGCTGCTGTTTCAGAGGCGGATCGCATAAGTAGATCGCGGGTGTAGAGGAGATGATGGGTTATTCCTGCGCCGGCTGAGAAGAGCACTGCGGTACCGTAGCTCGAAGCGTTGGCGGGATGAGAGCCGTAAGGGCCTTCGATGAAGCCGGAGCTCTGAAGGGTTTGATTTGGTTTTGAGCGGGCGAGGTTGTAGAGTGCGCGGGTCATGCCTTGGCGAGCACTGATTATGAGAGATACCTCTGTCGGCTGAGGGCGGTAGTCCTGGGGTTCGAAGTTGAGATCAAAGCCTTGCTTTTCGATGGAGCAGGGTGTCAGAGGGGGATTGTTACTGGATGGTTTGTCGTCCAGGTATGGGTTGTCATTGGGCGTGCTGCGGGGTTCAGTCCATGCGATGGAGAAGGGATGAGACATCCACCAGGATACGCAAGGAATATAGGCGTAGACATGGCAGCCGGGTTGAATGTTCACGCGCTTTGGAAGGTGGAAGGTGACTCGACAGGCTTCGCCTGGGAGGGCCACGACGGTCATACGAGTGCTGCCGTATTTAGGGGACAAGTTGAGATAAGCCAGACGGAGAAGTCTTATGCTGCGCTCGGTGATCCAGATCACGGCGACGGCATCAATCCAGGGCTTCTGCGGGAGAGAGTCAAGTTTCAAGTGGAGATATACGCCGATGAAAGCCAGTAGCGCAAAGAGCTGATGCAGATGCAGGAAGACCTCGTAGAAAGCATGCCGGATGGGAGAAGGAGAGTGCAGAACAAGGCAAACCATGGCGCATGTTCCTAGCAACCCCCAACTGAAGAAAGGAGTGTCTCTTAACCGTGCGAGCATGTCAGTGAAATTCTGTTCAGCGCAGGCGTTGACTGCCCATGCGGTAGTGTGGATGATGGCCTCGAGAGCCACAATGCGACCGAGCCATCGGTGAAGAAGGTTATATGTGTCGAAGCTGATATGCAGAATGGATATCAACGGATTATTGCGAGATGCCAGGAGACAAAGTGGCACCATGTTGAAGACAGCCAGCGTACCAGAACGTCCACGAAGCTCTGCCACCAGCGCTTGCTTTTCATTTGCCCCATAATCGAGGAACAAACAATACACAACCTGACTCGCCAGGTATAAGGAGATCAATATGGTCTGAAATCGGGACGGCAAGGTGCCCATCCCGATAGCGGAGGAGAGTTGAACTTCCCGGTTGTGTCTCTTTCTCCCCAGGGGAGCATATATGAGCTGCTTCTTCATCCATGGCCACAATATTGACTGTTCCCGACTCCAGTATGTTTGTTGTCGTTGGCTAGACGAAGAAGCGGTGGTCAGACGAAGGTAGGCGTGGCTGATTTGCGCAATCCGACTGCAGAAAATGACGACAGCCAAAATGATGAGCGAGGAGTAGATGACACGGGCAATAAGCACGTCCAGAGGAACATTCACGCCACTCAGGCCTCTCGAGTATTCAAAGATATATGTAACATTTGGTCCATAGCCTCGTGCGGCAACATGCGGAGAAGGCGCAGCCATCGAAGGGCCCCAGACTCGCTGAAGGGCTGTATGTAGACCAGGTCAGTCGAGAAGACAAGCTTTGGGTTGAAATGAGTGGTTTCGAAAAGGACCACAGTAGATCACAGGTCTGGTTGATAGGTTACAGAAAATAGTCCTTCAGCTTTGGACTGGCAAAGGCATGTAGATGACGCTGGTTGGACAAAGGCGAAAAGAAGGCAAGTGAAGCGACACGGGAGGAGTATGATATAAGAGCCGACCAGGATCGGATGTTATTGAAGCTGGAAATGTAGTAAAGCAACCTAAAGTCTCATTGTCTGGAGTGAATGACGCCTGGAAAAGATGCGACCGGTCAACAAACGCTGAAATGACGACAGCTAAACATGTACTCTCTGGAATTTAACCAGATTCAATGAATGGAACGGGCAAATGACCCGGGTACAGATCTGCAGTTGCCCACTGGGCGCTAAAGGCATCGTCCAGGGCCCTGGAATGCAGCAAGGGAGATAGAGGGGAGAACACACCTCTTTGCCAAGACAAAACGGGAAAGTAAATGTAGTGATAGAAGTATATGAACGTAGAAAGTCGGAAATGAACAAGTCTATGCGATCAACGCTGGGCAGAAATGATCTATAGAAGCAGAACCGAGGAACCAGCCGATCGGCAACGAACGAGAAAGTGATACAGAGACGAACTCGGACCAAGCTTTCCGGATGGGCAAGAAGTCAGTATTAAAAGAACCTAAACAGTGCATCATCAATGATAGATCATGTCCGAGAGTGCTCTATCCTTAGCCACTGTTTGGACCAAAGTCCATATCCTCATGGCGCCAGCAAGCTTGTCATGACCAATCGGAGTTGCTCCCCTGATGACTAGGGGTACATCTGTGTTCCTCAGGGACGCAGGCACTCTACAAGCCTGCACTCTGATTTGTCCATCGGGGCTGCGGACGGAGCTGGAGGGTATCCTTGCAGAACTCCCGGCGTAACGCCCTGACCCAGCCGACGGGGCCTGTCATTTCACACTGCCGACCAGGTCCGTTCGAAAGGAGCTAACAGGAGCTAAAAGCTTGGCCAGAGCCCTATCATGGACCCTTTCAAACATTGGCTTTGTTTAAATGTTTCAGAGCTGTCAATTGGAAACCACGGACCATGAAGTTGATACTGGTGGCGGAATGAGCCCACCAAGTAATCTCCGGACCATCATATGATTCATGATTCCTTAAAGCTGCGACAAGCCAAGGGGTTTAATATGAATGATAAGAAAGGTTGGAACTTGGAACACATCCTTGGGGGGGGGGGGAGGGGTATTGGGCGCCAGTTTTTCAAGGCACCAAGGCACAAAGACCGTAGCAACCTTCGTATCCATTAGTCATCCTTACTGCCAGAAGTAACGTGACCTACCATGCTAAATGTAGCAGTCGCCGTTGCCGAGTCAATCACCGACGGCAATTGACTAGGCTAAAGTCATACCCTTTTGGCAGGCATGTACATGGAAAAGAAGGAAGGAAAACAGAGGAAGTCATTTGGAACAGACTATGCTATTGACTCTGCACAGTCCATATCATAGAAAAGAAAAAGTAGAAGCGCTGTCTAGAGCTGTTAGTACCTGTAGACGTACTGTATGGTCTGGATTTCCCCGCAAAAAATCCCGTCAACCACGCGGAGAGATGAGTAATGACCCCGAGCTCTGCCTGTGGGTCTAAAGAGGAAGTCGGCCTTTGTCCCTTCACAATTCCCTATCATGTCACAATAATTGATTCTAAGCTCTAGCGGCCGAACGACATGGAGTCCCCGCAGGTCGCGTCTCAGCCGCCCGACCATACCGTCAAGCGCGTATCCCGAGCTTGTCTACATTGCCGCCAGCGCAAGTCGCGATGTGACCTGTAAGTCTTCCACAGAACTATACCCCTGGCCACGGGGATCTGCATGCTCTGTGTTCCCGCTGATCCCGCATAGTGACAGCAACGGTAACCCCGGGAAGCCGCCATGCCAGCGCTGTGTCCGGGAACATCGTGAATGTGTTCTCGGCGGCTCAAATCGCGGGGGACGACGTATCCGCAAGAACAAGATCAAAAACTTTACCCCTGCAACCAATCAATCGCCTAGTAAAGATTCAGAAGAAACTTTGAGCCCTGCAAGCTCTGAAGCTCGCCGTGCGCCGTCTGCATCGTATTCTCAACCGGTGGTATTTCTCCCACCAAATCCACCCGCAGGAGCTACTTCGGTCGCCGTCGAAGATGATGGCTCGCTTGATTCAGTCCCTCGCAACCCATCAGATGCCTGGCAATGTTTGACAGGTATTGCTACCCAAAGTGCAGGCGTGCCTCCAGAGCGACTTGGCGATCATGCCAGGTCAAAGTCCGGCAGCTTTTCAGCACACAATGGCCTGCGCAATAGTATCGTGTCGGATTTTAACGCTCCTAGTACCGGAATTAGAGCTTACCGGCTCGTTCAGTCTCGGGCTTTAGACCCCCCAACGGTGTGGCAACTGGTTACTCGTTACGCAGACAACTTCCATCCATATCTCCCGCTAGTCCCCAGAAAATACTTCCAACGTGGCGCGCTGGATGAGTTTGCCTCAAATGAGAAATACCTTCTGACAGCTATTGTCACCATCGCTTCGAAAGATCTGCTTGATCGACCCGAAATCCACGAGTGCTGCTCAAAATACATGCTCGAACTGATATCGGGGATTTCTGCTGGTGCTGACTGTGATGTGGATGCCATTGAGGCTTTACTCCTGCTCGCCGAGTGGGAGCCTCACGGCCTTCGATCCCGTATTGAGCGTGTGGGTCGTGGTGAGGAGGATCGCGCTGCATGGATGCATGTTGGGCTGGCTCTGCGCTCGGGCTACTTTATTGGGTTGGATCGCACCTCTTTTCGAGGAGATCCATACGGCGATCAGGTGACCGAGGCTCGCCGTCGATTGGCATGGGCTAGTTGCTATGTTTCGGATCGTTTGATATCGGTGCGCATTGGAAGAGCATTTTGGTCGCGAGGTCCAGGCCCAATGACAGGTCTCGTGAGCCAAGATTTTCCGTCGCTGCAGCCGGCCAGCGAGGGAGAAGAAGATTATTCGAAAATCTTTCAGGCTATACTGGATCTTACACAGCTCTATGGCAATGTTCACGAGGTCTTGTATTCTGGAATGCGCACGAGCAATCAGATGATGTTGATGGGAGATTATGTCAAATATGTCGATGACTTTCGGCTTGCTATCTTGAGGTGGAAATCACTCTGGGGGCCTTTGGATTGTAAGTTTACCTTTCTAAATCATGTCACTCTTATGATTCTTACATCCATAAGGTTCACCGGCCATGCGGGCCACACTGCAACTATCTTATGAATATCTACGACTTTATACGACTGCCTTTGCATTCCAAGCTGCGATCTCGCAGTCCTTGGCTTCGAAAAAGACTGACGGAGCTTCCCATCGGGATCAGCTCAGATCTACCTTCAAAAATGTTGCCTCGATGCAGGACTCTCGATTCATCTACGAGTCTGTCGATGCGGCCAAGGCCTATTTAACAATTCTTGTGGATTCGGTGGATCCAGAAAGACATTTGCACTTTATGCCCCTTCGCTTCTATCTGTGAGATGACAAATCCCCTTGAGATAGTTAGAGACTTACTAACGGAAATCAGGTATGGAATCTATTCTGCAGTTTTCCTCTACAAGGCTCGCTCATTCGGAATGATGCTTCCGTCCGAAGAAGCAAAAGTCCAGGGCTTAGTTGCGAGAACCACCGAAGTCCTCAAGCAAGCAAGCGCTGGCCCTGATGATATTGGGTCGCGCTACTCCCGTCTCCTCGAACTTCTCTGGAAAGCCAAGCCATCAACTATGGCAGCACCTGCCGAAACACCACAAAGCGCCGAATTTGCAATGCAAGCATTGTCGAATCCAGTCGCAGACCCTTCCTACATGGATTTCAGTCCTGCGAACGATTTCTCCTGGCTCGATCTCGAGGCTGTGGGCGACTATGTATCAGGCGATCAAATATCCGGTGGCCTTTTGGGACTGGATGCTTTCCAGAACCCTGATCCGTACCAGTCTGGACAAGACCGATCACAGACATGGCAACCGTCAACTTGGCTTGGAGATATGAGCAGCAATCTTCTGTTCTAGTTTATTTTCTGTGGCGTTTTGGTCAAACGCCGCTCGCGATACGGCAATTGATGCGGGGCTGCGGAGCTCCTCTCGGAGTTTGCCCCGACTCCGCCGAGGGGTAACCGAGGCCGGTCTGTACTCCTTCTTACCCCGGACTGCTGTCTATCATACGGTTATACAGTGATTTCTTTCCATTTCAACCCGCTGTATATTCTCATTTCGCACACAATGTCTTCGCTTAACGATATTCGAGGCCGATTGGCGCTCATCACTGGTGCATCGGGAGGGTAAGTCTAGCTCGGTGATAGAACCACTCGATCTTCAATAGTAAATACTAACAAGAATCGATTTTAGTATTGGGGCAGCGTGCGCAGAACAACTTGCAGGACGTGGAGTCCACCTCGCGCTTACTTATGCGACTAATCTAGACGCGATGAACAGGATCGTCGCAGATCTACAGTCCAAATATGCCGAGAACAAACTGCGCATTTCGATCCACCAGGTCGATGTTGGATCTGCAGACCACATGGAGGCGATGTTCCACCAGATCGATGCTGAGCACGGTCAACGGCCAGATATCCTGATCTCAAATGCGGGGTATGGCAAGCGGTTCCCCAACGTGTGGGATATTACGCTGGAAGAGTTTGATTACACGTTGAACATCAATCTGCGCGCGTCTTTTATCCTTGTGAAGGGTGTTGTTGAGCATATGAAGAATCAGCGGTGGGGACGGATTGTGTTTATGTCCTCGATTGCTGCGTCTGGTGGCGGTATCAATGGATGTCGTGAGTCTTTCCAAGGATCCTGCAAGCCAACCATCAGTCTTTGTTCTAACGCTCATCCTTTTTCAGATTATGCTGCATCCAAGGGCGGCCTTACAGGTATGATGAAGAACCTCTCTACTCGTCTTGCCGAACACAACATCAGTGTCAATGATGTCGCTCCCGCTATGATTGGCGAAACGGGAATGATCCCTAACGCCGCTGCGATCCCAGAGGTGGCTGCTGGAATTCCAATAGGCCGTCTGGGTACTGTGGAGGAGACAGCCAATGTCGTTACGATGCTCGTGACGACGGGGTACATGACAGGCCAGAGTCTCTTACTGGCCGGAGGGTTGAAATAAGTATCGTTCTTAATACCTACCGATAAAAGATTTCATACAGATCAAAGAAGCAATATTATAATCTCCAAGACTCAAAGGCCCTTATACTTATTCAAATTCCGTGTCAGGATGATTATCATATATTCTCTTTAAGAACCTGACATACTTCAAGCTTGAGGTTCCATGAACCTTAGATAGAAAAAAGAGAGTATACAAGCTATCGGCTATAGAGTATATATTGAAGAATGTAAGGTGTAAAGTGTTAAGTATAGGGCCGAGAAGAGGAAGTACTGCCTATGGTGCTGGGGCAAAAGGCCGAAAGTGGTCTTCTTTTCTACTTCTTCCAATTAACACTTTTTGTCAGATTCTATGATTCTTTGAAATTCTTGAATGTTTTGAAATCTTGCAAGATTGCGGGCCCAAGTCCTAGTCGTGGTGTTTATCTTTCTTTTAAACCTAATCACTTTATTTGACGCGACTTCATTCCACAATTTGGTCTCGATTTTGGATTACCATCCCTCATCTACTTTCACTAAGGGTATTTTCAGTCATCAACATCATCATCTCATCACAACCCGCCTATACATAAAGTTGAAGAAGCAAATTACAAGCTAGCCTTAGTAGCCTCGCCCGGTCCCTCAATAATAACCTTGACAACCGGGTTTCCAGCTTCATCAACTCCCTTGCCGGCAAGCGCAAATGCCCTCGCACCATCCTCAAGCTTGACCCGGTGCGTGACAACCTTCTCCTCAGTCGTCTGCATCTTTCCGCTTGCCAAGAGCGCAATAGCAGCCGGGTAGGCATGTCCGTCGTACCGGAAGGTACCGATAATATCGACCTCGCGCAGCGCAGCTGCGCCAACGGGGAGTGTTTGGATAGGGTTGCCCATACCAATCTGAACGAGAACACCACCAGGCTGGGATGCGTAGATACCTGCCTGCACGCAAGAGGGCACACCGGTACAATCGTAGACACGGTTGAATCCGGGCAAAGTAAGACCACCTTCAGTACCGGCCGCCGCAGTGAGGGTAGCAGCGACGTTTTGCGCGTTCGCGAGTGCCCAGGCTGTTTGCTCAGTATGCGGGGCATCCTTAGCGGGAGGCGGATTTGCAGGATCACCGCGGGGGATAAGGGATGTCTTCAAGCCCAGCCCGAGGGACGCGGCGACCTCGAGACGCGAGGCATCGATATCAGCCACGACGATAGAGGTGAAATTCTCGCTTGCGGCGAGAGCAGAGGCGAGGAGGAGACCAATTGCACCTGCACCGAATACGAGAGCTGCGGTAGCCTCACCTGTTGAGCGGGCGATCTCGACTTGCTCCTTCGTTGGGGGACGTGAGCGGCGGATAGCATGTAAGCAGACAGCGAGGGGTTCCACGAGGGCACCCCCTGCATCCGTGACGTTTGTAGGGAGAGCGTGGCACATCTCGGCTGGGTGGTTTGTGCGCTCCATCAGTGTGCCGTCGAGGTGGGGGAAGACCTTTGCACTGCTGCGGAACTGCATTGAGGGACAGATGTTGTAACGGCCTTGTTGGCAGAGGGCGCATTTACGGCAGGGGAGGCCGACTTCCATGGCGACGCGGTCGCCGACTTTGTGGGTGGTTACATTTGGTCCGATGGCTGTGATTGTGCCAGCGGATTCGTGACCGAGACACATTGGCTCGCGGACGACGAAGTCGCCATTGCGGCCGTGGGAGTAATAGTGTAGATCTGAGCCACAGAGACCGGTTGCTTGGACGGCGACTTGGACATCGCTACCGGACGGAGCTGGAACATTACGTTTCTCCTGGACTTTGTATTAGTTGGGACTAGGTATCTGAGCTTGAGCTGATGGAGCCTACCACGCGGAGGTCCTTTGCGCCGTGAAGGACGAGTACAGTCGCGGATGTTTCTGTCATGGTGTATGTATACAATGGGTGTGTGAAAGAGTAGAATCAAAGAGCAAGAAAACAGACTAAATGGAGGAGCTCATAAGCGGCGACTGAAAAGTAGTCCCCTCATTTCCCCCCCACGACATCAGTGGGGGGAAGATGTGACGCGGTTGGTTCGACATCCACGGATTTACTCCGGTCGGTTATTGCGCCGAATTTGGTAATTCTCAATCGCCGATGGCCTGACGTGGGGGTTATGCGATTTTCCGCATTCTGCGATGTTTTCAATATTGATCAAAGAGAAGAAGAGAGACAGAGGGGATGAAAGGCAATGAAGTCATAAAGGCATCTAGATTTAGTAATGGTAGCGAAAAGCCTTGTGATCGATCATCAAGTTGTATATGAAGTTCATTTGCCGGAATACAACTTCCACATTTCTCCACTTGAGCACGGGGGGATCGCGGGGTTTGGGATGGCAAATACGTAGTTTTGTCCGAGTCTTTCTTTTTTCCCTTTCTTTCCAGATCTCTCTGTCAATTTGTCTACCCCGAAACCACCAATTTCGGGCCCTTGCACATCTAGAGTAAGTATGTGACGCGCTCTAAGTGACATGCATGAGCTCATCGCGCATAGAATAGTTTCCAACATGCCTTCCCAAGCTGCTCTGCTCATTGGAGCTATTACGCACGCGCGCAAGGAATGGGAGAGTCTCTCCTCGATCCTGACCCTCAAGGTTAGTCGCGTGGCGCATTGCACAGAAAACCTGCTAACTCGCTCAGGAATTCCCCAACGGCACTCGAGAGGAGTTCATTGAGAACTGCAAGGCGGGACACTACGACGATGTGATCGCAATCTACCGATCCAATACCTCTAATAAGGTGCGCATGTAAATATGGCAGGTGTAATCACCGAACCGAAGCTAAATGCTTGATAGTACACCGGAAACTTCGATGCCGAGCTGCTCGCCGTACTACCCCAGTCGGTCAAGTATATCTGCCACAATGGCGCCGGATATGACAATCTCGATGTGGCAACTTGCTCGCAGAAGAATATTTCCGTCTCGAGCACTCCCGTTGCGGTGAATAATGCCACTGCTGATGTGGGCATTTTCCTTATGATTGGCGCACTCCGCCAGGCTTATGTGCCCCAGGCTGCTCTTCGGGCTGGTAAGCGATAATTTCTACGATCGAGACCGAGGCGCGGAAATAGAGTCTAACTAGATGTTAATAATAGGCACTTGGCAAGGACAGTCGACTCTGGGCAATGACCCCCAGGGCAAAGTTTTGGGTATTTTGGGCATGGGCGGAATTGGTCGCGTGGGTTCACCGGGTCCTGGACTTGATACCTTGGCTAATTGAATTGCTCAATAGGAAATGGCCGCACGGGCCAAGGCTTTCGGCATGAAGATCCAATACCACAACCGCTCTCAGCTGCCGGCGGAATTGGAGGGGGGAGCGACATATGTTTCGTTCGATGAGCTTCTGGCTAATGCCGACGTCCTCAGCTTGAACTTGGCCCTGAACGCATCGACACGGCATATTATTAGCGCGAAGGAGTTTGGTAAAATGAAGGATGGCGTAGTCATTGTCAACACTGCGCGTGGAGCTTTAATCGACGAGAAGGCGCTGGTCGCTGCGATCGAATCTGGCAAGGTATGATCCCTGCATCAAACATTTGAATTGACATCTATAAGCATTCCGCTAACGAGTGCCGCTGAATAGGTTCGGTCTGCTGGTCTGGATGTATACGAAAATGAGCCAGCCATTGAGCCTGGTCTGGTGAACAACCCGCGGGTCATGCTGCTCCCTCATATTGGTACAATGACCTATGAGACACAGAAGGAGATGGAGATCCTGGTGCTCGATAATCTGCGATCCGCGGTGGAGAAGGGAGAGTTGATTACACAAGTGCCAGAACAAAAGCGGGCATAGATAAGGAGCGAGTTAAATTAAATATTGAAGTTAAAAATAATTTTATTTGACGCTTGCAATAAGAAGACTTGCCTTGACTGCCTCAGACTTGCCAGTAAGAACACAGTAGACGCTGTCTGCCTGAGGCTGAAGAATGGACATTGATGACTCAGCACCCGACTGGCAATGCTTACCTAATTAATTACTGAAAGCAGCTAGTGTTAGGGCTCGCTTAGGGCCCGCGCGCCAAGAGCGAAAAAAACCGCACCAAACTTGGAGTTCTAGCGTTAGCGGTCGAAGACGAAAAGCGACAACATCATCCCGACACCGAGGACCATCGACTTCCCCTCGCCAACTCCTTCAAGATGGTGAGTTTTGCACCCCCCAGCCTTCGATCTATCCCAAACGACTTCCCAGAGGCTATTCACGACCCGTTATATCTCGAATCCAAGGACAAATGCACCTGGTCCATTTGAATATCGAAAAAAACCATCACCACAAATCCAACCACCACCATGATTACTGACGACTTTTGTTCGCTCTACAGGTCCGTTACGCCGCCCAGGAGATCCAGAACGCTAAGAGCGCCCGCGCTCGCGGCTCTTACCTCCGTGTTTCCTTCAAGAACACCCGTGAGACTGCTCAGGCCATCAACGGCATGAAGCTGCAGAAGGCTCTCACCTACCTCGACAACGTCACCAAGAAGTCGATGGCTGTCCCCATGCGCCGCTACGCCGGTTCCACCGGTCGCACCGCTCAGGGTGAGTTTCGATCGAAATTTTCTTATTATGTTGGATGAATTTTCGGAGGCAACGGTGTCAAGGGGTGTTACGATTGGGGGCATATGGAAGTGTGGAATATTCGCAATCCTTACGACAATGTGCGATTGTGCAATCAGAGGGATGATATACTATATGAGGAATATTTTGTGCGATTCCTGGGACACCGTTGCCGCTCGAAAAAGAAAATCCAAGGTGTTGGGATCTAGGCTATCGAACAACCAGCTGACCGTTTTCGTTTCCAGGCAAGCAGTTCGGTGTCTCCAAGGCCCGCTGGCCCGTCAAGTCCGCCGAGTTCCTGATCGACCTCCTCAAGAACGCTGAGGCCAACGCCGACACCAAGGGTCTCGACACTGGCAACCTTGTTGTCCAGCGCATCCAGGTTAACCAGGCTCCCAAGGGCCGCCGTCGCACTTACCGTGCTCACGGTCGTGTACGTTTTCTTCTCTTACACCAATTTTCCACCTCTCGCTAACATGTCACATAGATCAACCCCTACATGACCAACCCCTGCCACATCGAGTTGATCCTCACTGAGGCCAACGAGGAGGTCAAGAAGGCCGCCAAGGAGGACAAGGTTCGCCTGTCTTCCCGCCAGCGTGGCGCTCAGATCCGCCAGGCTCTCATTGAGGCATAAACGGATCGCCGGGGAAGGGATGTTGAACGGTGATTGAAAGAAAATGGATCGCCGTGGACGGGCCGGAGTTCTTGCGCATCTGTATGTTGGAACGGAATGATACCGGATCATACAAGATTTTTCAGGTCATGGTACCAACACGGAGGAGAACCAAATAAAAAGTTTAAAGCGCGGCTCCGACATAGTATTCTGTACTGCCTGATCTGATCATGATACAAACGTGGTTTCTCTTCTGTGCAATGTTATAGATCTTGTACTTTCTCCTTCAGGTGATCAAGAATGATGGACATTCTGAAATAATATCACTATGTTTTTATGATCAATCTGGAACAACCTACCTGATCCGATAAATAATAGATCGGCGGGGACATGTGCGGGGCTCGAGTTCATGTAAATCTATATGGTACCACGACTTTCACTTCTGACATTCCGAATCATGTCCCGTCTTTCAGACTACCGTCTTCTCTGCTTTGATGTCTACGGCACGCTCATCGACTGGGAAAGCGGAATCATCACCGCACTCCAGCCAATCCTCCAATCCAGCCAGACCGAGTTCACTCGCAAGCATCTACTGACCATCTACCATGAGCTGGAAAGCGAACAGCAGCGCCTCACCCCAGACAAACCATACTCCCAGCTTCTCACTACTATACACCCGCTCCTGACCCAGAGATTAGGACTCCCTTCTCCTAGTGAAGAGGAGAGCATCCAGTTCGGCGAGTCAGTGGGCTCTTGGCCGGCCTTCGCCGATACTGTGGAGGCCCTGCACCGCCTACAGAAGCACTACAAGCTCGTGGTCCTCTCCAATGTTGACCGGGCTTCCTTCGCCCAGTCCAATGCTGGCAGTCTACAGGGGTTTCCCTTCGATCTGATCATTACCGCTGAACATGTGGGCTCTTACAAGCCCGACGCACGGAACTTTGCGTACATGAAGAAAGCTGTACATGCAGACTTTGGCGTTGAGCCGGAACAGATCTTGCAGACGGCACAAAGTCAGTTCCATGATCATCAGCCTGCATCTCGGGCAGGGATTCGGTCAGTGTGGATCGAGAGACCTGGTGCCACGATGGGGAACGGAGAGGAAGTTCCTATATTTGATTGGCGCTTTGACACGCTGGGTAAGATGGCAGATGCCTTGCAGAATGGGGGATGAGCGATATCTGTCAAGGAATGGTTGCTGCCTGGTCATTATACGTTGGGGCCGTCCTTGATGCAGTGTATGGCGCATCTAGCCATAGGAAGATGCATCCACTTTACCGTGGTGGGAGTCCGAGCAGGCTTGGCGGTGCCAATCTTGCTCCGCCACACTTGGGTACATCATCAGGCATCTGAAGAAAGTATGAAGAAATTCAAAAGATATCCTGGGGTTACGGCGAGGGCAGATTAAATATGATCTTTTTTTTTTGATGCTACGGCCACCGCTTCACTGTAGCCGAGATCAAGCCGGCTAAGGTCACACCCGGGTAATCATAGATGCGACCAGAGCCTCAAAGCCGAGAAAAAGGGTGCAAATAGAACACCCATGGGACGGAAATACTAACTTCCTAAGGTAAAGAATTGACGCGGATTCCACGTAGTCGATGAAGATCATTTGCCACATGAATTCCCAGAATGAACGCCTCTATATTTAAGCGCGGATGACAGTGTGACCAAGCATGGACCCTGCCTACGCGAGGCTACTGGTCCATATTATACCCCCCACGGTTCTCCTCCACATCTTCACTAGCTTCCTTTTCACTTTTTCCTCTTTCTTTCTCTTCCCCATCCCTTACAAATCTACTATCTCACAATGAATCGTTTTCTAGACAAACTGAGTCGCCGAGATAGTGCGTCTGCACCCCGCGTTCCCCCGCAACAGTCACTAATTACCAATAGGTTCTCCAGCTTCTCCAAGCGACAATGAGACCACCCATGACGATGACTCACCGGAAGCTGCTCTTCTTCATGAATTGGTTTGTAGTTCTTAAATCTTGGTTTGAATTAGTTTCACTGACGTTGCGCTTCTCAGAAAACCTTCTGCGAATCCAACAGCAATCCGCAGGACTCAGTATGTAGCGCCTCCGATCCCTCTACCGACAAACAGATCGCTTACCGTTCTTATCCAGCACGGAAATGAATTTGTTCACCTCCCTCGCATCGTTGAGCTCGCTGAGTCTAGCCCCGCCGCCGCTAAGGAAGCGGCCTACCGCATTCGCAAATACTTGAAGGTTCCGACCAGAGTCTCGAACCACATCCAGTACAATGCGATTATGGTCATGCGCATCTTGGCCGACAACCCGGGGCACACCTTTACGCGCAACTTCGATACAAAGTTTGTCACCACAATTAAGGAGCTGCTGCGCTACGGCCGAGACTGGCATGTACAGCACTACCTGCGTCAGTACCTGAACACCCTCGAGAGTACTCGACTCGGCGATGAAGATCTCCAGGAGCTTCTTCAAATGTGGGCCAAGGAGAAAACCAAGGGCGAGCGGTCCTTTGTAAGTATGTTTTTTTCCCTACTGCTCTCAGAAACATGCATGCTCACCACGGTTTCCCACAGGCGGATCGGTTCCCCCAAGCGAATCCGGCGAATCCGGGGTATAACGCCCGGATGGCTCCAATCCCGCCGCCGCACCCGAGTGCTCATATGCAAGCACCCTCAGCCGCTGTGTACCCCGAGCCAGGCGAACTGGCGGCGCGCGTGGAGGAGGCGCGGAATTCTGCCAAGCTCCTCACGCAATTTGTGCAAACGACACCCGCTGCAGAGATTGACCAGAATGAACTCATCAAGGAGTTCATTGATCGCTGCCGAACATCTTCGCGACTCATTCAATCTTATATCCACGCGAACAACCCCCCTCCTGATGAGGACACTCTTCTTACCCTGATCGAGTGCAATGATGAGATCTCCGTCGCGCTTTCGCATCAGCAACGTGCAATGCTCAAGGCCCGTAAGGCCCGAGGCTCGACGAGTCCTCCTTCCAACTCGAACAGCATTAGTCCCGTTTCTCCGATCATGGCATCTGGTGCGCGCCAAGTCCCTGCATCGCCATTGATTGACTTGGATAACACGACCACGATGGATGGCCGCATCGGCACCGTCAGAGACACTCATGAGCCGTACGAGTACCAGGCATCGGACTTTGAGGTGGAGAATCCATTCGCCGATAACCATGCCACACAATATTCTGATGCGGAGCGGAATCGACCCAATGCCGGCCAGGGTGAGCGTGCGGTGCAATTCCAATCCTCGGAGCATGCTTGATTGATTGTGCGATCTGCGATGGTTCGTAGTTGATGATTTATACCCTTGACCCGAGCGATACACTAGTCTTGATCCTGCTATTCCTGAATGCGTTTGTTGGTTTTCCCCGTGCGCAGACACCTTTTTCATTTGCTACCTGCATTTTTCCACGACTCCTCGAGCTATCTTCTTTGGGGATGTGAAAGGCCTCTCGTCCGCGTCCTTGTTTGAATACAGATATGATTGTCGTAACCAATTTCGATGGAAATGCTGAGTCCATGTAAGCATTCGTAGTTAGTGAAGGCATACAATTAACCATAAATTTCGATACGGGAACCTCGGAAGGTCTATAGTATTTGCTAATATCACATTCTACCCCTGGCTATATAATGTTTATGTCGGGACTTTTCATTATTTTCGTCCGATAAGACTGACCTCGTCAGTTGTGGACGGAAACATCACATCTTTTGTGCTCCCTTGACGTTCGTCACTGGAGGGTAGTGTTGGAGGACCCATCACTTGCAAAGTTTCAGCAAGACTCCACAATCAAAGCCCTGAATCAACCTTAATCAAACTTGATGGAGACAGGGACCGAGGCTGACAATAGGGAAGTGTCCAAACCATCATTCACGTCTCTCATTTTTTTTTTTCTGGCATGACCAAATTAACCGAATTTTGTCAGGATCAGCGTCATCAGACCCGATCAATATTCCCATCAATCACAAAAAGGCACTTCGTGGACTCGTGTTTCGGTGCAGTGCGGTGCTATTCAACCTGAAACTCGTCCGGCGCGTGGAATCGGCCTTGGCAAGCCCTAACAGGGACGTCGGCCTTGTCCCGGATGCAGGTACTGATTCATGCGATAGATCAAGCTGGAATGTCTGAAAATGCCCCGAGGTCCTGGGATCAAGCAATATCGCCGGTCTCACCACGCGCCCCCCAGTGGAGGGCAATGATCCCTTGGGAGAATACTCAGGGGGTTGAAATGTTTCAAAGTGTCTTTTGGGTCTGAATTATTGACAGCTTTTCACGGTAGATCTTTCCTTGATACTTTCAAGGTGTTTGCAGTTGATTAAGCTTCTGTTCTGACAGGGTCGAGATCTCCGATCATGGGGAATGAAGCTAGTCTATATAAATCATATCGTGGCCCCGATATTGCGCCCGTCAAGCTGGTCTAATTCTTTGACTTTTACTTCTTCCATTCTTTCTCTCCGGTCTGTGACCGTGCAGTTTTTTATTTTCACCCTTCCATTCACTATATACTTGAACGGTACCGGTTTACCGATCATTTCCATTCTTTCCAACCAAAATGAAGCAATTCACATCCCTAGCTGCCGTCGCCGGACTTATTTCTCTAGTCCACGGCCATGGCTTCGTTAGCAGCCCAACACCTCGTTACCCTGGCTCAGCTTTTGAAGCTGCCTGTGGCCAACAAGCCTACGATACCGAAACATCCGACGTCTACGGAAACGTCCAGGGCATGCTCCAGGTTGCTGAGAGTCAAAGTGACTACAATGCTGCTGAGTGCAATGCATGGTTGTGCAAGGGCTTCAAGTATGCCGACAACAATGTGACTTACTCGTACACGGCGGGCGAGACCGTGGACTTCGAAGTTACAATCCACGCTCCGCATACCGGTGTCGCCAACGTCTCGGTGGTCGACACTTCTACCAACACTGTCATCGGCAGCCCGCTGATCTCCTGGTCTGTCTATGCTTCCGTCTCGACTGGTGTCGCGGCGAACAACACCGCGTTCAGTGTTACCATCCCTGATGACCTGGGTGATCAGTGCACTACTGGTGGTGACTGTGTGCTGCAGTGGTACTGGTATGCCGAGTCCATCGATCAGACCTATGAGTCCTGTGTCGACTTTACGGTCGATGGATCCGGCTCTAGTTCCAGCTCGGGCTCTACTGGCTCTACCTCCAGCGTTTCTACCGAGGCCACTCCCTCGACTGCTACGGCTTCTTCCACATCTTCCGCCTCTACCTCGTCCTCGGCTACGCCAATTGAGACACCTACTCCCGCTGAGACAACCACTCCTGCTGAGACAATCATTCCCGCTGAAACTACTACTCCCGTTGAGACTCCCACCGAGACTCCCGCGGCGGCTGAGACCACCACTTCAGCTGTAGTTGCTACTTCTACCCCTGCTGAGACCCCCGCTGCCTCTGCAGACGTGATCCCTAGCACTACTTTTGCTACTCAGCTTCGTGCGTCTGGCTCCGTGGCTTCATCGACTGGTGTTGCTACTTCCGTGTCAATCCCCACCGACGCCTCTGCCGAAGAGAAGTTGAACTGGGTAGAGAGTGTATTCAAGTACCTTGTGGGCAACAACTAAGTGGCCCACTTGGAGCAGTAGAGGTCCTGGGGATATATTTTGACTGCATATTTGGCACACCCTTAAGAGGAATCTAGGCGTCTCTCAACATAGAAGCTTCAGAATATACAAACCGCTTCTCGATTATTTTTAACGACGTTGAAAATCACCCTATCTAGAATCAAGATCAGTAGAAGGAAGAAGCTTAAAGTGTGTGATACACTAGATTCTGACCGATTTCCCTCTTTTATTACATATTTAAATGAATGCGTAAGATTTAGAGAGCTATGAAGTCCTTCCGTCGGTGTTTCTTTTCTTCTTTTGTTTACTATCACTTGTTATTGCCCTTGTTTCTTCTTTTTCTCGTCTTTTTGTTTCTTCTCATGCTGTGCCCATTCTGCGGCGCAGGGCCCACATCCCCGCGATCCCTTTTAAATCCAATCTATAAAAGCACCTGCTGTGATTGTCAGACCCTAAACCTTGCACTTACTCTTTAATATCAAATGCTTGTAGTACTGTTATATTAGACTCAATAACACTATACGAACAGGATTGTATATATTCGTCATGCCAAATTGACACTAATCAATGGAAATCAATATATTTACTCCTGCCAAGATTGCCAAGCTGATAAGATAAGCACTGCCACTTTTCGTCCCTTTTTTCCTGTGCTCCATTGTAAGCCGGAGAATAATTGCTTCTTCCCCTTGATTCCTTCATTCCTCACGTTCCGCATACCGTCACCATGGAGGAACACATCCGTCAGAGTCTTTCCAACCATCCGCATGCTTTGCAACATTTGCATAGCAGCAGCCCACACTCATCGCACCGCGCTATGACACCCCGGTCCTACAATGAGGGCACCTCAAGCGCCCTCGAGCATGAGGTAGTCATCCAGAACCGCCCTGCTAGCCCCGATGAAGAGGGCCAGCTTCCACCTCGATACACCGCAGAGAGCGATCCATTCCAGCTGGCTTCTAAAATCAAGACGGAGGATGAGATCCGACAGATGAAGGCCAATACTTCACGGAAGCGTGATCCCAACACCGATAGCACTAGGGTCATGGAGATGGTACAAAAGACGGGCGCGATTGGCAAGCAGGCGCTTATCACGCGCAAGCTCCAGGGCTTCTACGAGAACCAGAATGAGAACATCGAGCGCATGTTGAAACCGGTTGAAGAGCATGTGCGGGCCGCCCGCGAGTTGAACAGTGAAAACAGTCTCAAGTACAAAATCGCCGTGTACGCCAGTTTTGCTGCAAATATCATTCTGTGTGGTGTGCAAATCTACGGTGCTGTCTCCTCTGGATCGTTGTCGCTGTTCACCACCATGGCGGATGCCATCTTCGACCCCCTGTCAAACTTGACCCTGCTGGTGTGCAATAAAGCCGTCAATCGAGTCGACCCTCGCAAATTCCCTGCTGGAAAAGCTCGTATTGAGACCGCCGGTAACATCTGCTTCTGTTGCCTCATGACTGCTGTTTCACTCATCATCATTGCCTTCTCCATTCGCGAGATTGTTGAGGGCTCCGACACCCTCCGAGCTCCCTTCCACCTGGCCTCCGTCATCGCTGTTGCCGTCGCCTTTTTTACCAAGCTCGCGCTTTTCCTGTACTGCTTTGCCTTGCGCAACCAAGTCTCGCAGATCCGTATCCTATGGGAGGATCACCGAAACGACCTGCTCATCAACGGAATCGGTGTTATGACCTCTATCCTAGGTAGTAAGGTCCGCTGGTGGATTGACCCTATGGGCGCAATTATCCTGTCATTGATTGTCAGCGGGCTGTGGTTGCACTCCGCCTACGGCGAATTCCAGCTACTGATTGGTGTCACCGCAGATACCAAGATGCAGCAGCTGATCACCTATATCTGTAAGTCCTCGCGATGTGTTTCAACGAGTATATATATGATACTGACTACCACAGCCATGACCCACTCCCCTATGATTACCGCCATCGACACCGTTCGTGCGTACACGTCCGGCCCTCGCCTTCTGGTCGAGGTCGATATTGTCATGGATGCTGGCGCCACTCTGCGCGCGACCCATGATGTCGCTGAAGAGCTGCAGATTAAGCTCGAGTCCCTGCCTGATGTTGAGCGTGCCTACGTGCACGTCGACTATGAGACCACCCATAAGCCGGAGCATTTCCTCAAGAAGGAGCTGTAAAGGCGTATTGATGATCATAAAGTGCATTTGTTTATAGCCATCTTACATTTCCATTAGCCTGTCGAGTGGAACAAAAGTGTATCTTTTTTTAACATAATAACATAATAATATATAAGTCGGCCTCACAATTATTGAAATGAATCCACAACTCATGGCATCTCAACTTTGGTGGCTCTGTCTATTCCGCAACTTCCTCTTCACTCATTGATTGTTTCCAAGTTCATCCAATCATGTTGCGCTCCGCTTGACACCATGTCCTGATCGGGTCTAGCCAGCTGACTAACACCATGGAATTCCATCGAGCTTCAACCTCGGGAGAATCGTAATTGACATCAAATTCCCAAATATCAAAAACATCGTAATTCAATAGGTCCAGTCGTATCGTGACTGGGTTCTTTTGATCCCCATTGGGGACATGTCAGAGCGGTCTACGCAACCCCCCGCAAAAGGTACTATCGATATACCCTATCTTAGCGCACGGCGGCTAATTTCGGAATAGACTGTCCAACCTGCCAAAGGCGGCGTATCAAATGCGATCGCAGCTTGCCTGGTTGTACAAAATGTGGGAAGCGGAATCTTGAATGTCCGGGCTACGGCCTGCAGCTGAAATGGGGCCAGGGAGTCGCGAGTCGTGGTAGGTTGCAGGGACAGATGATCCCAGTGCGCGAGGGTGCCGATGCATCCAATCAGTTCTTGGTTGTAGGTGCCACAGGTGGTAGTGGTACACCGGTTGGGCTAATTGGATCAGGGGAGATCGATTTCTTGAGGACTCAGCCTATGTCCCCGGTAAGTCTGATGGGTTCGCCTTCAATCGATCTGAGTCTGTCGAGGCCCCGGTCTCCTCATGCTTCACGATTGCTTGCTTGGTTCAAAGAGCGGGTTGCGCATCGACTAGCTTGGATCGATGGACCGGAGAACCCTTGGAGACAGATTATCTTACCTCTGGCTGAGAACTCGGAGACTGTGCTTTCATCTGTCCTTGCTCTCGCTGCGCATGATTTGGCGTCCCAGTATCCTGCTGAAGATCCCTGGTTTGTCAGGTTTCAGGATATCTCTGATGCGTACCAGAATAAAGCCCTAGGGCTCCTAGCGAAGGAACTGAGCGACCTGACGGCCTCGCCTTCGCTGCAAAACAGCCCGGACGCGTCCATGACACTAGCTTCGGTGCTCATCTTATGCAACAACCAACTTCTCTCAGCTCAATCATCAGGATGGAAGATTCATCTACTTGCCGCACGCGAATTGATCCTTGTTGGAGAAAGTCAATCTTACCTCCACCAGCAACTCCTTCGCATCCAAGAATTTCTCCTCCAGGAATTCTACTCCACCTCCGTCTGGACTCATTTAACCGCGTTCGACGACATGAATGTAATCAGTAACCTTAGCACTGCTCCCACAAGCACCGAAGACGCCGCAGTCGCAGACTTCATTCGCATAATCCACCAAATCACCCAACTGGAGCGACAGCAAAGCCGCTCCCCGTCCCCACTTCCTTACTCCCTCATCGAAGACATCCACGCGCAAATCGAGTCCGCGCGCGTCAAAAGCTTCCGCCTAAGCCAAAAAGTCAATTTCTGGTCCGAATCCGACCGCACAGACTTCGAGTTCGTCGTTTGGATGTTCTACCACGCAAATCTGATCTACAGCGCCCAAGCATTCCCACAGCTCCGCGGGACAGTGATCGACGTCACCCATTCTCGAGATCAGATCCTCAGCCATGTGCGGCGTCTTTCGGAGACAAGGAACGGAATGTGGGCGCAGGATCTGGTTTGGCCGCTTTTCATTGCGGGGACGGAGCTGAGGGGTGACCGGCCAAGTCAAAAGTTTGTGGAAAGTGCTTTTAAAGATGTTATGCGGCTTAGTCGGACGCTAGATCGGGCGAGGGTTCTGGGGTTTTTGGAAACCTGGTGGAATTTTCCAGATCAGCGACTTGCTTCTTGGATTGATTTGGCGAGGGAACGGCCTGATGATTTCAATTTTCTGCTTTTGTGATGTGATTTATGAGCATTGAATATATCAATATGACGACTTAAAGATTTTCATTTGAGTTTTTCATGCAATCAACTACAACCCACTACGAAATAGCCATGTCTTCTTGACTACCATGTCCACCATGTCCACACAATTCATGTCGATCACTTCTTTAGCGGAATTGGTGCCTGACGTTGAATACATCGGGCCTAGTCGACTATGGACCATGTTGGACCGAGGAATGATCTAAACGCCATTTCATTCGACAATTTCTGCCACTGGTTTGCAAATTCACGACTATGAGCTCAATCTGGTTCCGCGCACAACTCAAGACTGCAAATTTCCATGATCTACCAATTATCGTACACAAATGAAATCTCAAAGAAATGCTGTGGCATGATATATCATTGTTGGATCACATAACTATCTATTATTGATCTCGTCATACAAATAAAACCGGGTGGTATCAAATAAAGCCTCCAATGCGGTACCGTATTTTGAACAAGCACCAAATCCAATGATCCACCATAGTCTAAAACAGGGAAAAGAGAAAGAAAGAAGAAAGGGGCGGTCTCCACACATGAAGATCATACATGGTGGTAAAGATGCAAACAGGAACAGGAAAGGAAATAATAATCAACTGGAACGAAGATGCCAAAGAAAATCCACATTCCAAGGTGAGCCATTACCGGGTATCTAGACGGACTGTTCGAACAACGCAATGGTTGAGCCATAGGTACTCTTGTTAGGGAGTTCAGGAACCATGCTCTTCCCGCTAGAGGAAGTGACCATGTTGACGGACGCCTTGGTGGTGAGACCGTAGATGTGGACATCGGAGCAGTCGACTTCGACGATGTTCTCTTGACAGTCCTCGGAGTTGAGACAGGTCTGTGCGTAGTTCTCGAAGAAGCTGTACAGACCGGCACCATAGATGTAGGTGTCCGAGGAGTTGAGCACGCGCAGACCCCAGGACTTGCGACACGAGGCGGTAGTGCAAGTGGAGAAGTCGGGATCGTTCCATTTGTCAGGTTGGGGAGTGAAGGGAGTGAGAGCGCTAGGGTTGGACTGGTAGTAGGGAGTCTCGGTCTGGATGAGTCCCATGAAGACGTTCTCAGCGTTGGACACCTGGTAATTGTAGAGCTGGTGGTGCTCGGAGGCGGTACCCCACAGCCAGACCGGGCCCTTGGATTCGATGAGAATACCACGACCAGTGTAAACGTTGATCTGGGCATGGCCAGCAAGATCCAGCTCGTGATCGGCTGTCCACATCCAGGTGTTCTCGAGGTAAGCACTGGCCTTCTCGGTGACGTGGAGAAGCATGAATGCAGCCATGCACTCAGACTTGGGGGTAGTCGTGACGTGGGGAGTCTTAGGACAGGTGTTGCTCTGCATACCAGATCCAGCAGCACCACCAATACGGAAGTGAACATCCCACATACCGGCGGAACCCTGAGTGGTAGCGGCTACGTTCCACTCCATGAGAATGGCACCCGGGGCTGCACCCTTGGTCATGATAACAAGGTCACTAATCTCGACGGAGCCGGTCTCACCCTTCTGGCCGACTTGAATAGCGGGAATAGGGTTTTTCTCATCTGCAAACTTGCTGCCGTGGGCCATGATCATGGGCCAGATTTCACCGGTGATCTTGATGTCCTTGGGTATCTTGATGGTGTCGGTGATGACGTAGGCACCATGGTCGAAGTAGACGACCTGGTCAGAGGTGGCGCTATCCAGGACCTTCTGAATGATCTCGGTATCGTCGGTAGAACCGTCACCCTTGGCACCAGCAGACTTGACACTGATGAAGGAAGAGGCAGGGAGACTCTCATACAGGGGCTTAGATTTTTCAAAGACAGCACCATCAACCAGGAGATCCGCTGGCTTGGAGGCAGCCTTCATGGTAGCCTGGGTGCGGGCGGACTCGACGGCCTGGTTAGCACCGCAGGAACCGGTGCTGCCACTTGATCCGGAGCCAGAGCTGGTGGCGTAGGAGCTCTGAGCAGCGGAGGTGCTAGCAGCGACAGTGTTCTCAGCAGTGGAGGTGACAGCGGCGGTGTCCTTACCAGTGCCAGTAGCAACTACAGTGTTCTCAGCCGTGGGGGTCACGGCGGCGGTGTTCTGACCAGCGCCAGTGGCGACTACAGTGTTCTCAGCGGTAGGGATGGCGACGGTGTTCTCAGCAGTTCCAGTAGCAACAACGGTGTTTTCACCGGAGGGGACTACTGTAAGCTCCTTGGTGACAGTGGGCTCAAGGCTCGGCTCAACGGTAGGAGCACTCTTAGCGACACCGGTAGCGGATAGGGCGACGGTGCGCATTCCACCTTCAGAGCCAGTGAGGGAAGCAGGGATGACCTGGCTGGTGGACTCCGCGACGCCACCACCAGCGTTGTTGCTGGCGATGGTAGCAGAAGTATAAGCGGCGGGACAAGCCTCCACAGTCTGCATGACGGTCTGGGTCACAGTAACAACTTCAGCATCCTCACCAGCCTGAACAGCACGCTTGCTGACTCCGGAGCTTGTGGTGTAGGTGTTGCCCTGGACCCAGTTGGCGACGACGGAACCGCCAGTCAAAATGGTGTTCCCGTCAACACCAGCAACAGCAACCTTAGAGCCAGAGAAGTCGACGTTGTCCAAGACCAAAGTGCCACCACCAACAGGGATACTCTTCTTGGTCCAGGCAGTAACGATACCGGTAGGGGTGTTGGTAAGCGTGCTGTCGAGCATCATAACAGAACCAACGGTCTGGTTAGACGGCGATGTGGACATGTTCAAACCGACCTCGCAGTTGTTGATGTTGACCGACTTGAAGGTCCATGCCCAGTTCCAGTTCATGAAGATAGCGGTGTTGCAGTCGTTGAAAGTGAGGTTGCGAGTGGTGAATTGCTGGTTACCCAGGAACATGCCGTAGTTACCACCGTTGAAAGTCAAGTCGGACATGAAGCCACCAGAGCCATTATCCATGAAGATACCCTCCTGCTTGTTAGCGGATCCACCGCCTTTGACCATCTCGAATCGGATATTCTGCAAGCTGGTTGCCTGGCCCACCTGCCAGTGAATACCAGCACCGGAGCCCTTGGGCATAGCAGTCAGATCGATCACAAGGTTACGAACACCACGGAAGAAGTTGTTCTGGTTGGTGTACCAATTGGACCCATCGTCCTCATAGGGGTCAGCGTCGATTACCGCCATTCCAGTGAAGGCAGCAGCAGCCTTGATGATGGGCAGATCGGTGGCATCACCAACGATCTGGGTGTAGTAATACTGGACGATAGGCTTGGACACCACATAGGTACCCGGCGGGAAGTAGACAAGCGCCGGGGTAGTGGTGGATGAGTCGCAACCCTTACCACAACGGTCACCGGATGAGATGGCCTTGTTAATGGCAGCGGTATCATCGGTGGAGCCATCACCTAGATCATAGTTAGTCTCAAGGAATCATGATAGGGGATGTCGTCCGGTCTCATACCCTTAGCGCCGAAGTCTTTAACATTGCGGAAAACCTGGTAATCGGCATTGCTGTTAAAAGGCGCCACACCTTGGCGCTTAATGTTGGCCATCCAGTAGCTCGAGCTAGCCCGTTTTGAAACCTCCAGACTGTTAGGCATTGGGACCGCGCCCACCAGGGCCGTCGGTAGACCCAACAATAGGATGAAATGAGCTAGGAATAGCATGATTGAGGATTGAATATTGGCCATCTTCAAGATGACTGTTGCTGAACCTGCAGCGAAGCGTTTGTAGATGAAGTCACTGGACCCTTAAGAATGAAACCGTTCAGTAACCAGTACTGTAGGGGGTTGAGATGAAAAGCAGATCTGTTCTAAAGAAAGAAGAAAGGCAAAGGATGGAAAGAAGGGTAAAAGGGGGAAATGCGTTCACAGAACGATTGAATGTGAGGCAGCACCAGGCTTGGGTATAGATAGCAGTCGCGATCTATACTTTCCTCCAGAAGAAATGAGTGAATGAAGGAAACAGCAAATTCCCAACCACGAGACCGACAATGAACAGAAATGAGAAGAAGTGAAGAAGACAAGCAGTGAAGAAGAATCAATTATGGAGACTCACACTTCCCAATGGTCCCTGCACGGATTGTCCCTGAATCACGGCCTCCGCCTATCGCATGCGCCGGCGCTGCTCTGTAGTCCACACCCACCAATCACACGGCCCCACCGACGGTCTGGCGCTGACCCTTGAAACGTGATAGTCAGGAACTGAAACGCTGAAGCAACTAATCACTGGGCCAGATGTAGCAGGTAGACTCGAAATTCCTGAAATTCACTCCTTTTTTTTGCGACCACGCGGGCTGGATCGAAAAAGCCAAGCTTGTGGGGGGATTCGAGATTGAGAATTCAACCACCAACACCCAACTTGACTGCTTTTTGATGTATAAATAGCTCAGAACTGAGAGCCAAAGGAAGAGAAAGAAGTTCCGGAGATACTGGGGGAAAAGGGTCTACGTTGCTAATATACCCTGCGAGATTCTGCGCAGGGTACGCATTCCGGGCAGGTTTCTCGTCGCATGGGAGATGTTCCTCAATGCCTGGCCCAGGGGCTGTTTTTTACTTTTTCCTTTTTACATGGGCTGTTGTTTCCTGGATCATTCCATTGACTGATGGGTGGGATGAGGGCCCCTGCTTGTTTTTGCTCCCTGGTATGGCCGATCAAGCGCGTTGCCCGGTGGAGCCCCCCTTCGCGACGGGTCACACATCAGGGGGCCTCCGCGCCTAAGACTCCTGCCATTCTCGGCAAGTCAATCGGGACGTCCGGCATGGTTTGTGAGCGAGAGCGCCAGTCATGGGAGGCACGTGTACTGGGCCAAGATTTTCAAGATTGGGTGGTGTTGTTTTGGTTGTCAGGGGCGGGATGCTATGGATGAACATTCCGAGACGCGGGGAAGGAGAACCGAAGATTCTTGATGATGGCATCAGCGACATCACAGATCCAAGGCGACCATGTCTAGAAACCATGGAATTGTACTCGCTTGACTTCAGCAAGTAAACTGTTAGCCAAGCTTTGCCCCTGGATAATGTGGCGGCATTTGGGTTAGCGCGCTGCAGTGGACGGAGGAGATGCATGTATTATCGATGTACGAATACGATAATCTCATTACAGGTTTCCTCTATGACAGCTCGCTTCTGACCTGCCAGTATTCATGCAGGTCAGAGATCGTTTCGGTGAACAGTATTATGCATACGTTAGTCGACTAGCGTTTGGGTGCTTTATGCAGCGGTTAATCCTCGGGTGAAATGGCCTTGTCTGGAATAGTTTCATTTTTCTTACGAGTTGCCCACGTCCTCTTGTTTTGTACAAAGTGTATGAATTCTTTACTGTATCCACGGTAATTTCTATGTGTATCCATATGAGGCCCTAATACTATTTGGGGCACTAGGTCTCATTTCAATATGGATTAATACTTGGGGCCGCGCGTCCTATTAACCGGAACGGTCCGTCAAGGTCCGTCTCCAAGTGGCAACGCAGAGGACCTCTAGGCAGTGACCATTTTCTAGACAAACTGTTCTATGACGCGTGCAAGTCTACGCACTCCCTCAGTCAGATCACGCGGCTCCGCCCACGCGAAGCACAAACGAAGGTGGTTGGTGAAGCGATCTTCGGCTGCCTCGGGGTCCCCAGCCACTTGGAACACATCACCAGGCGCTAAGCGCAGATTCTCCTGGCGATCAGCCCGTTGTACTACATCTGCCGCCAGCAGTGGAGCAGGCAGGGTAATCCAAATGAAATAACCGCCCGCCACACCGTTGGTGGGTGCCTCCATAGTGACACCCCGTGGCACCAGGTGTTCCTGAATGGCGGATGTTAAATCGTGATACCGCTGTGCATATGCAGGCCGTAACGTATCACGAATGTGTTGATTCAGAAATCCAGATTCCAGGAGCTGGTCGATGAAGGTCGAGGTCATTTGGGAAGGTGCTCCACCAGACCGAGACGAGCCTCTGTAGTCACGTCAGCCTATCCACGTCCCAGGCGACTTTCGGACGGTAACACAAATTACGAAAATCGACTTACACTTGTGATATTCCGTAGGCCACCTTTTCAGATGCTTCTGCCCACCCTGTGCGGGCCCCGGGTCCGATTAGTTTACTGAAACTCCCATTGCTTATTGCGTGGCCCCATACATCCACAGGGCCACCGTCTAAGTAGCGATCCACATCCACTAGGCGTGGGACAAATGCACGGTCGGGCGATACCAGCTCACCACCCACGGTGGAAGACCACTGTAAAAGGTCGTATACATCGTCGGTCACCACAAGAGCATCGAACTCCCGTGCCAACCGCATCAGTTGCTCCCGATGATGCAGCGACATGGTCTTGGTGGACGGGTTCGCAAATGTGGGGACGGCATAGATAACGTGCTTGTAGATCTTGCGCCATGCCCGAGGCGGTTTGATCTTCTAGCGAATAGCGTCAGTCGAAGTCTATGGAAGCATCAGTTTGCGACCTGTTCTCATTTGGCCCAATTACCGGTGTGTCGTTCCCTTCCGCGGTAGCCTTACGCTCAGCCTCACGCAGGCCGCGTTCCAATAAATCTAGATCGATCCCTTCGTCATCCTCGGGTACCGCCCGCACTCGCCCAGCAAAACCGGCGTCGTCGAACATCCGGCCAGCCAGGAAATATGTGGGATCAACCTGCCAGACATTCCGCGTGTACA
Source organism: Penicillium sp. VS I D KN (assembly GCA_019775415.1). Lineage (NCBI taxonomy): Eukaryota > Fungi > Ascomycota > Eurotiomycetes > Eurotiales > Aspergillaceae > Penicillium > Penicillium sp. VS I D KN. Next base: position 518,681 of record JACWFT010000004.1, read on the forward strand.
CGGGGTCAGTGAACACAGCCAACACACAAGCGAGGTTTTGGCTGGCCCCACCGGTGATGCAAATACGTTGGGGAGAAATCGGGTGGCGAGGTTGGTAAAAGGATTCCAGCCACGCAGCGATGTGGACGCGGAGAGGCTCATGGCCTTCATCGGGGCCATACCCCAATGCTGGGTGCGCAATGGAGGGGTCCGTCAACACTGTTGAGGCGGAGCGGAGCAGCTCGGGGGCGGGGAGGAGCGTGGGGTTAGGCCACCCAGCCGACAGATCAATCCGTTCCGAATGCATTTGGACGGAAAATAATGTACAAGAATCAAGATACCTCAGGATAGCTATGGAGAACTACATCTCCATGGGCGAACCGAGATTCGACATTGTGCGGAAGCGAATGTGGAACCCAAACCCAAAAACCGTGAGGGGAAACCGATACACAAACAGGCACAAGGAACAGGAACAGGCAACTTCCGGTACTACGTGTGGTACCAACCTGTATCTCATCTGAGTGGATACTGACATGCTGGGATTTATACAGCTCATACAAGCTTTCAGTGTGGTCAAGGTCTCAAGGCTGACTTAGCTGACCAGTCAATGGCTCGCAAGGTGCTCCATGCAATTGATGACTAGTGCCCCATCTATGTACCCATAGGGAAACCTTGGAACCCCCGGTCGGATCGATGTATCATCGTGGGATCTGAATCCTATCCAATTGGATACCTATTAGGGATTGACATTGTTTTCACATTACAGACCTGCATGAATTCTCGCTCTATATATATATATATGCAATGTTGGGTGCTTTCTGCCATAGGCGGACCTTAAATCCGTAGTTTTCTTACATACCAAGCTCTTGGCCCTGACAACAGGGGGGCTATTCATAGCCTTCAGTCTAACTTTGGCCCCAACTATATGCGTCCAAGAATGATAACTATATATACGAACGTTGGAAGGCTATGCGCTTCATTTAATCAATCATGATCAATGTTTACTCCCAGCTAATGTATGTAAAATTCAATATGCGGGTATCAAGTATTAACAGGTTTTCCGGGGGATCCACCTAGTCATGCACAGCCAAGGACCCATTATCGAGCTATTATTGGCATGGGAAGGAACCGGATCGAAGCTCGTACGGTTTTTTACTTTTTTGATGGGTTTTGGGGCGTTTGGGTAAGGCTTCATGTAAGATAAAAAAAAAAAAAAAATCAACTCTATATACCGTTTACTTTCTCCTGAAACACCCCTGATCCGCTTCTTTTTCTTTTCTTCCTTCCAAAGGCGGACTGGTTTTTCCTTTTCCTTTTCTCTCTCTGACAGTTACAGCAGTCACGGTACTTGCGGCTTCATTCCCACTCTTACCGTTTCTCCCTGCCATTCTTGTGAAATCCCTCCTGCCGATCCATTCCCCGAACTCCCCTGTTCCCCCTCCCCTAACTACTACACTCATTCCTGTGTTCTATGTGGGTTTGACCTCACCTTTCTCTTTGACCAGCGCCTTGGTCGCCTTTAAACCTTCTCCCCATCCTCAATTCCTCCTATAACCCGGTGACAACAAAGATGTTGTCGGCTCCCGTTAAATCGGCGAAGCGCATATCGTCTCTCTTTTCCTTGGGCAGTCATAAGGACCATAATGCGTCTGGATCCTCAGCGAGTTCCCCCGGCTTCAAACCTTCCGACTCCAAAGACCGTCAACGAAGCAACTCCCGACCAACTCGCCATGTCTCCACACCCAATGCTGTCTTCTCCTCTTCAGAGCCCCGGACCGTTCCCGAACCCGCACCTTTGGACTTCGATTTGGAGAGCCTTCAGCCCCCACCTTCGTTACTCGCGGTGAATCATGATTTGGCCAGCAGTGCTCCCAGCTCCCCAACATCCGGCCGACCCCAGAGCAGGGGTCGCGAGATGAGTCGACCCTCCAGTATGGCGGGTTTGGCCATTCCGGGATCTACACCAGACTCCCGCCCGAGCACACCATCAAAACGGAGAAGTTGGATGCCCGGAATGGGTGCTCGGTCGCGAGCCAGTTCCGTGGACAAGCGGCCCGCAGCGGCCACCGCCCCGAGTGCCTGGATTGCCGGGTTGGACCAGAAAGTCGTGTACGACCTAGGACCGTTGTTACGAGGAGAGCAGGTACGTGGGATCCTGCGTGGGATCAAAACTTGGAGATCCTCTTTGGCTGACTAGTTGATTGTGAAACAGATCCCGGAGCTGTGGAATGAACAGGGTGATACTTTTGTCTACCTGTTCCCTCAAAACACCGGCCGCTCGCCATCCTTCAAGGTCGACTCTACGATCTTTGCCGAATCCCCCTCCCTTACCTACCTTGCACGCGGCACCGATGCTAAAGTGAGCAGCCTGGAGCAGCCCACCCGCACCCTCTCTCTCGTTTCCCCTCCTACCACCCCGCTCGACCATCTAGTAGACAATGACAACGATAGCCAAGGCAGCCAACGGATGGCCTTTGATGACGGCGCCGATGACCTCCAGGAATTGCATTTGTATCTGCCAATTCCTCTCAACAGTGACGTATCCAACCCGCTTTGTCGCCTGTCGCAGGAGGATACGGACAACTTGCTCTTATTCCGGAATCTCTTTGCTTTCCTCTTGGGCCAGTCCCTGATCTCCAGCCCGAAATCCGCATCACTATTCAGCATCTTCATGGATGTCGCGGTTTTGTTGGCCCGATTTGAATTCACCAATCTGGACGGTTCCAACTTTGGCGAAACCGCTACTTCTAGCTTCAGCAACTACTGTGATGAATTGCGCTTGGCCGATGTGCGTAAGAGTCGCGAGAAGACAATTGAGGCCATTGTGCTCGGTGAGCGTCTACGATACTTCCCTCTCTACCTGGAGGGATTCGTTCACGGTGTCGGAAAGTTGGATGAAATCAAGCAACTACGAAGCCCCAAATACACCTTCATCCACCCCATCACCCAGAAGCGTCTTGAGCGTGGTTTCATTGACCTAGATACTCGCTTGCGTGGTCTTTACTCCAAACTGGAGGATTTCGACTTCCCTTCGGTTTTCTCCGGTAGCGCGAATTCGGCCACTTCGATGGAGAGCAAAATTATTCGCTTCAGGAACTGGAAGTCCGGTTTCATGGAATTCCGTCGCTTCACAATGCAGTTCTACCGACAAAAGTATGGCAGCTGGCCGCCCAAGGCTCGATCAAAGAAGAACGAATTTGAAGAGAGTGGATTGAATCGTCAGCTCCTCCTGGACTTGTACCATGATTTCACTGATCTGTACGATCTTTTGGTGGACCGTACTTCCCTCACCACTCGTACCATTGACGCTTCCGGCTCTGGTGGCGACAATTCCTCTACGGATGTCAAGGATGTCACGCTCCGTGCTCTCCGGCAAGTTCTCAGCGAATACGATCGTAGTACTCCACCCGTCCTTCCCCCGATTCCGTTCGATGTTCCTCAGATCCCTTCGCTGCAAGTGCTGCACCGGAAGCCTCTGGAGGCTAAGAAGGCGGGTAAGTTGCGAACCAAGAAACTCAAGAACGCCGATATCAATGCCGTCTTGATGGACTCGTATACTCGGGAGAGCATGCGCCCTACACCCTTCATTGAAAGCTTCATGCAATTTGAGCGGCGCTCTGCTGCCGGCAAGACATTGGAGGACATTACGGAACTGCGCTGTGGTCAATGGATCTTCCTCTACGCTGTCATCCAGTCTCTTCCCATGCTGGTTGTCGACGTTCCCGAGGTCCGATTCACCGAAGGTGTAGAATATTTCCTCTCTATTGCCCCCCGTGGTGGCGCACCTTGGATCCAGAACGATACCAAGACTGCTCGCAGCTGGTTTGGTGTTGCTGGTGGAGCGGGTGTTGTCAGTCTGCCTTCTGATGTGGTTATCAATGGCGTCGAAGGTGTTTACCGCCGCAGTCACTGCTGGCAGGTAGCTGAACAATGGGCGGAGGCCGGTCAGCTGATTGAACCTCCGTCTATAGAGGACTGGGAAGAGGACGAGTCTTCTATCTCATCGCCTTATCCGGCTCAGCAGTCATCGGCTGGCTCCTCTTCTGAGCAGCAGGCTCAGATGATGAACATCCCCCACGGTGGCCTCACGCCCCCTCCACCTGCTATTCCCCGGCAACGGTCTCCTGCGGCTGGAGCCCGGGCTGAGCATCGTCACTCCATCTACCCTGGGTTGGAGGCTCTGCCATTACCTGCTGGTATTGCTCCCCTTGAGCCTCCTTCACGTCCCATCAGTCGCTTTAACCCCAACATGAGTTTCGACGATATCTTGAAGGAAGTTCCCAAAAAGGAGAAGGGCAAGAAGCACTAGATGCGTCGTCCTTTCCAAGTCTCTTTTTTTTATCTTTTCTTTTCTTGATTCTTCATCCGCCTCTGGCAGCATTGCGGTGTTTCACCACCCACTCTTGGTCATATGTGGCCCCTTGTCTTTTTCTTTTTCTTTTATTGTTTTTTTCCCCCCCTTTTGAATGTTTGTGGATAGGCGCATATTTGTGACATGAACCATTGGGTTGGAACGGCGCGATTCACAGGAAAGTGAGGAGAGAACAAAAGCAAACCATTTAATGTATTGAAGAAGCATGGAAGATGGCACACTATCATAATTATCAGCATATCAGCATCAGCATCCGTGGAAGATCTGTGTTTTTTTCTTTCCTTCCAGGTCTTTTTTTTTTTTTTTTTTTTTTGTCTTGGATTCCCCCTACTCCTTTTAATTTTGGTCTTCCTGTATTTTGGAGATTGTCTCATAGCAAATAGACATTTAACTGTCTGCAATACATTTGGATGAGATTGCTGTATATCCTATTTCTGTATTAGTTCGTCTGTGTTTGAACCTTGGAACCATGGAACGTGTCCACGAACCCTGGATATTCAGAACTTTGTATTTACCTTATCCTTTTACAATGCTACTTTCACTCATCTAAAACTCCAGAGCTCTCCCCGGTCTGATGTCCCTTGCAATGCAGTGGACTCTAGTCTGTCGCTGATTTGCCCTGACCCACATAAAAGGCAAACCTTGAAATACGAGGCTGTGCTCCCACACCCGCCCATCGCTCCCAATGGAGGCTTTTTCACCATCTCATGCAGGAAATGGATCATTTTGCTGATCCCTGCTCTTACCTAATGGGATCCTGACCCGATGGTTGGTCTAGCCATTCCCTGACGAATCTTAGCTTACCCTCTTCTCTCAATGTCCAAATATCGTCCACAGGCTCGCCTTGGTGGAAAAGAAGATTATTCGTGTGACACCACACCAGTCATGGCCTAATCCCTTTCTGGACTGAACGGGCACAAAGCTAAAAGCCAAAAGAAAAAAGAAGACAGCCCCCTATATACCTTGACAGCCGAACATTATGCCCCGTTCTCGCTCCAGCATAACAAGCGAGGGCCACGAGCGCCTCGAGCCACGACTCCTCCGCGCTGCCGAAAACGACGATGTTGAAGCCCTCCACAACACCATCGCCCTTGCGCGCGAATATGGTCAATTCTCCGACAACTTCCTCCGCATCGCTCTGATGCGCAGCGCTGAGCGCAATCGCATTGCGACAACTGAGTACCTCTTGAAACTCGGCGCCAAAACTGACGTCGCGAGCAATAGACTCTCGCCGCTCCTCCGTGCCGTCGAGCGGGATCACTACCAGATTGTACGACTACTGCTCGACGCTGGCGCATCGCCCGATAGTACAGATAAAGAGGGCCGGACTGCGCTGATGACAGCGGCGTGGAAGAACCATGCGGATGTCCTACAGCTACTGATTATGCGGGGCGCAGATGTGAATGCGCGCGATTTAAGGAAAAGGAACGTGATGCATAATCTTGCTGCAGATAAGGAGTGCTCATGGGGATGGGGCGATGAGATTGTGAGACTGTTGATGAGGACGGACTGCAAGATTGATGGGGTTGACGGTCAGGATGAGCTTGGTCGCTCCCCATTGCATTGGGCATGTGCGACGGGCAATTCGCGCCTCGCTGAGCTACTACTTACTCGGCCGGATGGCGGACCGAAGGCGGAGATCGATGCTATGGAGTTGCGGGGGAAGACGGCGTTGCACATTGCGACGGCACATGACCGAGCAGATATTGTCCAACTGCTTCTGACGCATGATGCCGCGGTCAATGCTTGCAGTGATGGTGGTTGGACGCCGCTGCATAATGCATGTGACAAGGGATGCGAGGAGATTGTTCGGATTTTGTTGCGCGCGGGCGCGCATATTAATAGCCAGCTCTTGAATGGTGTGACACCGTTGCATCTCGCTGCGCAGGGGGGTCATCGGGAGGTTGTGGAATGCCTTTTGGAAAGACCAGATCTCAGGCGGCGGGTGCGAGATAACTTTGGTAGCACTCCGTTCTTACGTGCAGCGCAGTTCAAGAGGAAAGATGTGGTGCTGTTGTTGGCTCCGTTCAATAATGTCGAGTCGCTATCGGAAGATGTCAAGCAAGCCTCTGCAGCCTTCGATAGTACAATTGTGGATTTTGGAAACTTCCACAACGAGAACCGTGTGAAGCGAATGTCGGTCTACAATCTGCTTTATGGTCGAGACCCCGAGAATCCGCGCAAGCAGGCTGTGACCACGGTCCCCGCTGATAGCCGCGCAACAGAATTTCGTTGGATTCACCTACCGGCCAATAATATGGCTTGGGTTGAGGCTCTTCTGACCAAGTCCTTCATTGAAGAAGGCGCCCATGACGTGGATGGTTTCAAGGGCCTTGAAAAGTCATTTAATTATCAACATCGTGGCCAGAAAATTCACTCACACTTCATGCGACCCTTATGCCAGAATACGCCTCGTACGCCAAGACGACGAGAAGATGAAAAGACGGAAGAACCACCGGCAGATAGCCAATCAATCATCACAGATAACAGTTCTGTGGTTCGCAAGCAGAAAGGACTAACAGGGAAAGTGGATCGAGGAGGCTCGCTTGACGAAGGTAATGAAGGTCTCCCCGGGAAGAAGAACAAGAACAATCAAAAGCGTGGCAAATCAGGAAGCAATCCTGGGACTCCGAAAACCGAAAACAAAGCCAAAGCTCCATGGGGCTCGAATGATAAAGGACGGCTCTCGCTTCATTCTTTCTCTCTTTGCAAAGAACCCCCTAGCCTTACTTCTGCATGTAATATCTGCGTTTTTATGCCATATTTGCACTTCGAGACTGCAGAGCGCCGACAGAGAATGCAAGATGCGATCCAACGGGCTGAGAAATTAAGGTTCGACCCTCAGCATTTGAAGAGAACTCGTACGCGGGATGAGATGCTGATTGATGCGCATCTTTCATCTTCCACTACCTCTCTTCATGTTCGTCGAACATTGGACCAATTTTTTTATCCCAATATTGATACGCAGAGTCGGGACCAGGACCAGGTCGTTTATCGATACCAAACCAAGGGCCCTGGGTGCGAAGGCCCAGGCAATGACCCGAAGATCTTCATGGTTGATCAGCTTTGGATGTGGGTTTTGGGCACAAATCTCATTGTGACCAGTTTCCCTCAGCGCTGGGATCAACCCAAAAATGATCCACTAAATGTGCTGGACGGGATCATCGAGGACATCAATTCCAAGACTCGAGATCCTGTCAAGTCGGTATATGACCTTGCGATTATCATTACCAACCGATGCTCTGGGGTTTTCGATCGACACCGACTGGGAGATGACGAGTACCAGTTCCTGGACATGTTTGAGTCTTCCATTGGTATAGCGACTGATCGGGAGACACTTCTATTCAACCGATTCAATCATGCGTCTGCACAGGCATCAAGCTGGCTCAAGAGCCATCGCAAACTGAATAAATTCGCCCGTAGCAGAACCCGTTCAGCGTCTGGCCGAGACGTGCCAGAGGAAGAAAACCCGGATAGCGATGATGATTATTGTCATGGCGATGGCTCACCACTTTTCGTCGATGATCTCCTCGATATTGGAGAGGAAACTGATCTTCTTGCCGAGATCAAAGACATCCGGGATGAATTGAACATGATTCGTACCGTGCTAGAGCACCAGAAGCACGTTCTTGCAGACTTCCAAGAAGTGATCTGTGAAACTTATCAAGGGCAGCATCGGTCCCAATACGAGGTCAAAAAGCGGTTCAAAGATCAACAGCGGATGATAGACATGCACCTGAAAGACATTGACCGCATGGATAAACAAGCGGAGCGCATCTACCACTCCATCACTGACCTACTGGATCTTAAACAAAAACATGCCAATGCCTTCGAGGCCCGTTTTGCCCGTGATCAGGCAGCTGGAACTACTCGTCAAAGTAAGACAATTATGGTCTTCACCATTGTCACCATTGTCTTCCTGCCGCTATCCTTCATTACCTCTATTTTCACGATTAACCTGAAAGAATTCAATAACTTGAAGCTCGAATATGTAGCCAAGTATACATTTGGCGTTGGCTTTGCCATTTCCATTCCCCTTATCCTCGTTGCGCTTTCCGTGGATGACATTGGTGATTTCTTCCGCCATGGTAGACGCTGGCTGCCCTTCTCCCACCGGGATACAGCCCCTGCTGAGCGGACGGAGGGCACTATTCAGCCATTGGAGATCGAGAAGATAATCAGTCTGGCTCGGTCACGCAGAAGTGCTGATCTGGATTATGGGCCCAGTCTACTGCCTGTTTCTACTCGTGGCACTGGCACCTCGAGAAGGCCGGAAGGTCTGTATGCCAATGAATTGAGTGGGACACTAAGAAAGAGTTACGAGATACGCCGCAGCATGGAGTACAGGCCTACATAATGATTTTACGAGATAATGATTGCTTGATTATTTCCTTCTTTATTTGGATGCGAGGTGGTCGATCCTCTATTATGTCTAATTTGCCCGAAAAAATTGTTTATCTGTATATACCGTTCCGTCAACACTTGAGGTGGTGATGAGAACTGACCCCTCAAATGCCAGGATAGCAATATCAAGGTTCAGGTCCTCATAATCTATAGGGGCATCTCGTACGAATCCGTTCGTCCATTTTTCCCATCTCCCAAAATAACCGCCGGGTGATAAAGATTCATAATCACCATAGCGATGAACATAATCAGCGCATCGAAAATATAGGAAAACGCTTCATGCGTCATGATATACCCATCAAAGCCATACTTGTACTCAATGAGACGGAAGATCGATCGGACCAGAATAAGTATGCTGACCGCGTACAGCGCCATAAGCACAGTGGCCCAATTCCGCTGCTTCCAGCCTAGGTCACGCGTCATTTGGCGCTCCGACGAAGATCTTGTGGTCGGACACTTGTTGATGCGGACGTGGAAGACGGCGGCGACAGCGACAAAGAAGCCGAAAAAAAGGAGTTGCACGACCAGACCACCGATGACCACGTTGGACCCAGTATTGCGAGTGCTGGTTTCCTTGCTCGCCATGAGGCCGCCACCTAGAAGTCCATGTTAATCAATGTCAATGCCGTAGTTGAATTCGAGAGTATCGCTTACCGGCTGATTGCATCATAAACGAAAAGACATCACCCGCAACAAAGATCTTGGTCATCCACTTGACGGGGACGAGGCTCAAACTTTCGGCATTGAGATAGCCCACCAGGCGGCCAAGGACCATATAAATGGAAGCAGCATATAGTGTCGGTGCGAGAAGAGTCATTACGGACTGCAAAGCATAGATGGTGACGGAGCCTAGGTCATTATGGGCGATGATCCGGCAAATGTAACCAATGATTTGAACTGCTCCCGATTAGCACTCCGAGAGGCAGAGCAAGTTGGAATATAACACATACATATCCCACCAATCACAAAGGGAATGAAGTACCAGCATCGGGCCTTGGTTAATTGCCAGACGTGGTAACCTGTTGTGGCGGCGAAGAGTATAACGAAGATGGCGGCGGCTGCTATGGATGGGTCATATCCGTAGAGATTACTATGATTCATCTTGAGTGAAGCTATGTATGAACTCCAATATTCATTTAAGAATACGGGGCTCCAGTCTTTATATATGGATTGCCATTTAATGCCCCCCAATCATCCACTTCTACCTTCGCTACAGTCCATACTGCCCCGAACAGGTTAAAGACCCGGCTTCTGGAAGTCAGTAGGTCGAATCGCATCGTATTCGGTACGTGTAAAGCCAAGAGAATTCACCATTAAAATAGCCCTGGGATATCTGGGCATCTGAGTTGTACTGTAGGCAAAGAAAATTCTCATCCACTGGAGATAACGTAGTGTTCCATAGTGGGTCTCGACTAAGTGGAGTCTGGAGTCGAGTCCGTATCCGTATTCGCGAGTGCCGTAACCGTATTCGAATACTTCTTCGCAGGTCTGCCCCTTCTTCTTTACACACCCCAATCGTTATAATGGGACCTCGAAGGACGCACCGTAAAAGCCGCAATGGGTGTCCACAATGCAAAGCGCGCAGATTGAAGGTTTTTCGCCCTGATTGTCCAAGTCCCCGATCTACCCGAGTTACTCATGCTACTAGTGTGACGAACGTCATCCATGCACCAATTGCGTGAAACATGGCATTTACTGCGAATTTGTCGCTCCAACTGAGCCACAGGACTCAACACAGGCCACTCCGGCGTCTACCGTGTCTCCGGTGGCTCAGTCCCAGCCGCAGGCCCAGTCTCAGACCCTGACACAGCCGCGTCTATACCCGCCTCTGCAGCACCCCATCAGCAATGTGGGGGCTCCTGTCAATCATCATACCAATGAGACGCAAACAGGGCAAAAGTTTGATCTGCTCGGCATTCTATCCGAAGCTCCCCCGGACCCGTCTTTGCGGGCGCCGGAGGACTGGGCCCTAGATCTTGAGTTAATGCACCACTACTGCACCATGACGTGCAACACATTAACAGTGCGTGAAGATGCACGCTATGTTTGGCGTGTTATCATGCCTATTGAGGGCTACGCTAATCCCTATGTGATGAACGGTCTCTTGGCTATTGCTGCTTTACATCGCGCATTCCTCGCACATACGCCTCATCAGAAAGAGCGATATGTCAATGCGGCGGCGTACCATATTACTACGGGGCTAAAAGCATTTCGAGAACTGATCGCCTTGCCTCTTGATCCCAAAAATTGGCAGCCGGTCTTTTGCTTTGCCGGTATGATCAACGTTCATCTGATGGGTACGCCAACTAGACTTGGTGTTAGTCGATGGCCTGCACCGATTATGAATGTGTTAGATTTGTTTGGAAGTGTCAAGGGGCTTCAAGCTCTTATGGAGCCATTTTTGCATTCTATTCGGAAGACTCAGTTGGCACCCCTGGTGAACTCTATCTATCTTATAGATCCGGAGCTTATTCCAAGGTAGGTAATCATTGGCTGGATTTGCAGTACTTCTCACTAACTTGCATGCTAAATTAGCCAAGCTCAAATTGCCCAATCTTTACTTCCTCCAAACTTCTGGATGCAAGCATCCCAACTACGTGCGTTCGTTCATAACTACCCATTCGCCCCGGCATCTCAACCCGGCCAGACGAGCGGTGATTCTGAACCTGCGAGCGATCCATCAGATCGTCGAAAAGAGTACATTAACGCCCTTGACGCATTTGAAAGAGCATCACGATGTATTGAGCTCGCAGGAACGAAGGTCGAATGGGGCATGGTCTTAATATTTGCGCAAACTCTGAGTAAAACGTTCCACGATGAAGTTGAAGCGCATGAACCTGCAGCCTTGGTTATTATGGCATACTACTGTGTTCTGGTCCATCTTGTGGACGATATTTGGTTCACGAATGGACTCGGATGGCAGTTAATGGAGGATATTGAGAGCAAGATCCGCCCTGAATACCGGGAGTGGTTGACTTGGCCGAAACATTGGGTTTTTGAGCGACGAGGGTACCCTTTGTACGTGAGTAAAGAGTGAAACCCTCCAACATTAATATAGTGAGTACTTCATCTACCTCCGAAAGACTTGATTATTGGCTTACAATGTCTACAGTTGGATAAAGGAGTTGGATAAAGGGCAAAAGATTCATGCATAGCACTCGTGTTAGGAACGAGTGTAATTTCTTATTCAATCTGCAAAAAATCACGCAAAAATCACGCAAAATCCACTATAAACTTCAGATACAAATCAAACCCAACGCCATGCCATCATTTTCATATTGTCATGGCCCCTTACTGCACTGCAATCTTGACGTACTCGCGTGCCTCTTCCTCGGACTCGCTTTCCTCCGACTCAACAGGAGTAATCGTCCGACTCACATGCTCATCCATCACCATAGCATCCTTCTCCAGGACATCGCCACCTTCAATAAGAACCTTCTTTGACTCAGGTTCTTCAATCTTGGGGATAGTCACGGTCAGAACACCATCCTCGAGCTTGGCGACGATGCCGTCCACAATAACGCGAGCCGGAGCATGGCGCGTACCAAGGCGAATCTCGCGCTCGAAAACACCCACCTCGCGGGCTCGCTCTTCCATCACCAAAGCCTGGTGCAGGTTCTCATCCATACCGGGTCGGTGAATAACACCGGTCAGACGTAGAACAGACTCTTCAGCGTCATAGTCGATGTTCAGGTCGCTCTTCTTCGCACCGGGCAGGGAGACGTGCAAAATGTAGTTGGCTGGGGTATCGAAGACATCAACGAATGGCTGGAAATCAACATCGTTCTGGCCGAAGGGGAATCCAAAGAATGCGCTCAATTGGCGCATGAAGTGCTTATCGGGACCACCGCGGCGCATCCCACGGCCACGACGTCCTCCCTTGGGACCCTTGGGACCCTTGGGTCCTTTGTGGCCCTTGTGGCCCTTTCCGCCCATCGGACCGCCGAAGCCGAACATGGGGTGTGCATGGTGATGAGGGGGGCCGTAAGGACCATGTCCTCCAAAGTGACCAGGCCCTCCAAAGTGACCAGGCCCTCCAAAGTGACCAGGCCCTCCAAAGTGACCAGGCCCTCCAAAGTGACCAGGACCGCCAAATCCGTCAGGTCCTCCGTATGGGCCAAATGGACCAGGACCTCCATAAGGACCGTGGTGGTGATGTCCACGACCACCGAATGCTCCAAATCCAGGACCACCCTTGTGGCCAGGCCCGTGTCCATGGCGGCCCTTGCCACCTTTACCTCCGCGTCCACCTTTACCGAATCCGCGAACGTGGTCAGGGCCGTGATGACCCTTGTCGCCCTTGTGCTTGTGTTTACGGCAGCGGGGCTCATCAGACTCAGACTCGGAAGAGGAGTTTACCTCTTTGTCGTGGGTCTCGGGGATCTTCTCTGTGGACCCAGATGCCTCGGCGTTCTCCTCGGCAGGTGCCTCGACCTCTTCATTGTTCTCGGGGTGCTCCCACTCGCCGCGGTGGTGGTGGTGGTGACGGCCACGAGGGCCATGCTCGCCGGGACCTCCCCAGCCCCAGAATTGGGGAGGACTGTGGTGGCCATGGTGGCCGTGGTGAGGGCCTCCATAGCCCCAGAAGTGAGGAGGAGGTCCAGGGGGACCGGGGGGTCCATGGTGAGCGTGTGGGCCATGGTGATGACCTCCACGCGCGAAGAAAGGGTGATCCTCAAGACCGGTGGCCGAGGGATCCCATGAATGGGGATGGTTGAGTTGGTAGATGGAAGCCATCTTGGATGATTAAAAGGTTGAATGTATTTGTGAGAGACGTTTAAAGAGGTTGAAGAGTTGAAGAGGGTTGAGAAATTGAAAGAAAAGATAAGACACAAGTAAAAATTGTGGTGTTAATGATGAAGCTCCCATGAGAGGATTAAGCTCTTTATATACTTGTGGAGCAAGGCAGCCACAGATAGTCGAGATCCTTGTCAGCCACGCAAGCTCGTTCCACAATCATGCTGCCTTGGTTGATCCCCCGCCTTTACTGGCCCTACGGCGCCTCCGAACCTTGATAACTCCGAGAAGTGAATACATTGGGAATTCTCCGGTACCAAAAGATGCATATCCGAAGGCCGTGAAGTCTTCACAGCTCGGGGAGGCGAAGTGCCTGGACGGATCTACGATGGAATTATCGAATTGGGAATGCAAGTCCGAAATAGTGACATAAAATCCGAGATTCTGAGTCATCGGGTTAGCGCCACAGTCACTGCGCCACAGTGGCGCGTCACCAATAAAGTTGCATGAAGCGAGGCTCAAACTTGCAATGACTCGATCCGTAAAGAATACTATTGTAAATTGATTGTCTCACAGTTTGTTCCTCGGCCCGTACCCGAAACCACACTAATTTAGCTAAGTAAGCTCAGTAAAGAAAGACACTCTGATACAAGAGACAAGCATAGGCGGGTACACAGCTTATGACTAATGTTGTAGTCCTGGCATGTCAGTATCGTAAGAGCAAGTGATTATAATTCGAGTAATTGATATTTTCCAGTAATCTTAAATTTTCTAAATTGAGCACAACATTAAGTGACCTTCACGAGTAAGGCAACAGGGCAACACTCATGATTCGTCACCCCCTGGATCGTTTATATTCGGTTTTAAAATCGCCGGATGCACTTCCGCTTTTTGCTCTGGACTGTTGACTGCAATGGTCACAAGTCGTGAGAGTTAATCCAGACCTCTTTGGCCCGGTTATCGTTATTCTGGTCCCGACTTTTCACTCGGCCTCCAGTCATGCACCCGCGGCTTCACGTTGGTAGCGTGGCGTCATTATATTCCATTCTGTGTCCGATGAATCCCTTATCGCGACAGCTTCATGTGGCGGTTCACATCCTTGTACAGCAGGTAGCGGAAAGGGCCAGGGCCACCAGCGTAACAAGCCTGCGGGCAGAAAGCGCGCAACCACATAAAGTCACCCGCCTCAACCTCGACCCAGTCCTGGTTGAGTCGGTACACAGCCTTTCCTTCCAGAACATACAACCCGTGCTCCATAACATGGGTCTCGGCGAAAGGAATGACACCACCCGGCTGGAAAGTCACGATAGTCACATGCATATCATGACGAAGATCAGTCGGGTTCACAAAGCGAGTAGTGGCCCATGAACCATCGGTATCCGGCATCACTGTGGGCGCGATTTCCTTTTCGTTCAGGAAAAGCGGGTCCGGGAAGTCGAGTCCCTCCACGGCTTCATAGGTCTTTCGGATCCAGTGGAATCGGGCGGTAGCGGAACCCGTGTTGCGGAGAGTCCAGCCGCTTTTCGGAGGGAGATAAGCGTAACCGCCTTCGGTGAGGGTGTGGGCTTCCCCGGCCAGAGTCACGGTGACTTCGCCCTCGACCACGAACAGGACTCCTTGGGCGCCGTCGTCTAGCTCGGCACGATCACTTCCACCACCGGGCTGCACTTCCATAATGTATTGCGAAAAGGTCTCGGCGAAGCCGGAGAGTGGGCGAGCGATCACCCATAACCGGGTCTGATCCCAGAATGGGAGGAAGCTGGTCACGATGTCGCTGAAGGTACCCTTGGGGATGACGGCGTAGGCTTCGGTGAACATGGCGCGATCGGTGAGGATCTGGGTCTGCGGTGGCAATCCACCGGTGGGTGCATAGTAGGCACCGATCTTCTTATCGTTGACCATAGTGGGGGGGAGGGGGATGTGAGCGTGTTGTGTAGGTGTGAGTGTTAAGGTGAGTTTTAGTATTGGGAATTCGTGACAAAGGGGGTCCAATTGGTATTTAGCTATCTCAGATCAGCAAGCCCCGCAGATTAAAAGTAATTCTCCTTGGTTCTTTGGTCCACTTCAGAGACCGGCGTTGACCGAGTGCGCGGGGCAGACCGACGGTCCTAGCCGTGGGACAGACATCGGCTAAACTCCGAGGAAAACTCCGGATCCACTTTAGACATGCTTAATACATAGTATTAAGCGCAGTCGACACGCGGGGTAGACTGAAGTATTCAGGTCACACTAAACAGAGGCGTTCCTAAGCAAGGATTAGGACAAAGTTAAAATGGACCTATAGCCATACAGCTACGGTTACCAAGGTCCCTACGTTGCTTTGGGTGTCAAACTTGAACCTTGGAACCTGGTTCAATGTGAATATATAGACAATATGCTCACTATTATATATAATTAAGACGACAATCTACCGGCCAAAGTACTTCAGCTCCAGGTAGCGTGCCGGGATGTAGGTCAAGGCTGTCACCACGAAAGTAAATTCGTTGGCAACATCACCACCGTATTCACCAATTGTTTTCGCAAGAGGCCCAACAAACCACGTCTCATCCATACCCATACACCACGCCACAACTCCGAGGATGAAAGCAACTCCCGCACCGATACCTAGCGGCAGCCTGGCTGGATCATTCCACCCGTCCAAATCATAATTGTCGAAGTTGCCCTTGCGGAAGATATAGTGTTCCTCGAACAGAATCACAGCGTAACTCGTGCACCAGTATCCCAGCAAACTCAGGAAATTTTGGAGGTAGGTGTTGAGTTCTTCTCGGCCACCAATCGACAGAGCAAGGATGCAGACGAAGCAGAAGAGGGTCCATAGGAGACGAGGAACCCGGGCGAAGGGTCGGGACAATTGCTGGAAGGAAATGGCAGAACTGTAGATGCTGATCACGTTGACATTGATACCGGACAAGACGAGAAGGGTAAGGAGGAATTTGGCAAATCCACGAGGATGGAGCATCTCTTGGATCAGGTAGCCAATTCCTTGGTCGTACGCGTCGGACCATTCAGGCTTGGTGTTTAGCGCGGAGGCGGCGATACAACCGGCCACCAACCCAATGGAGGTCGGAATTGCAATACCGAAGGTGGTCATGAGGAAGACCTTCACACGGCTGACATCGGCAGGGTAGTGAACGTAATAATCGCTAGCCATTGTGCACCATGATGCGCTGGATCCGTAGACCACGGCAATCAAGCTGAGTACTTCACCCGAGAAGGTGACTCCTGTCACGGAGGCGGGTGCCGTATTATCTGCATACTGGCCGGTCTCGCCATAGATGATCAGAAAGATGATGAAAAAGATCATCCAGGCCCACCGCTCGTAGATCAAAATGGCTTTCAGTCCGACGAACGAGATGAGCAGGGCCACGACCGCCAGAATGACGATTCCCAGGATCAAAGAGACCTTGCCGTCGGAAACGGCAGTCAATGCAAGACCTCCGGTGATACATGCGACGGCCGCCCAGCCCAGTTGCTGAATACCGTTAAGCAGAGCGACCAGTTTGTTCGGCCACCAACCGAAGCTATACCGACTGACACTGATCTGGCGCAATCCGGTCACCGCGCCAAAAGTCGCACAGAACCCACTGAGGGATGCAGCCAGGATGGACACAAAGATGGAAATGAGGATTGATTGTTTCAGGGTCAGGCCGAATTCCCACCCGAGAAAGCCAGTCGCAAAGCACGAGGTGTTCATGGTGCCACTCGCCCACAGCAACGCCATCGACAATTCTTCCACCCAATGCACGGGTTTCTTGTCCTCGGCGCGTTTTCGGGTGATAGCCTCCGACTCTAGACCCAAAGCCTTGTCCATTCTGGCCTCCAAAGCCCGAATCTTGGCCAGAAAGCCGGTCTCGTGCGACGGGGCGACATTGTTCTCGGCAGGGGCCACATCGAGAGAACTCTGATCGACAGTAGAGAAATTGACCTTGTCAAGGCCCTTTTCCGGATCAAAAGCCATGGCCGCGGGTGGAGGGAGAGGTACGGAGCACAATGAGATCGTTGAAAGGGAAAAGAAAAAAACAATCCAGCCGAATTTAAAGACCGGCACGTGGACAGAACAAGATTAGCTGTGGGGGATAGATAACACCATAAAATCTTATTGCCTGATAGGCTGAGTTGTACATTAGCGTTGCGGAGTCCGGTCGACTAAAATTGCCGGCCCAGTTAGCCTTTGCCTCTCGACCTAATATCATCCGCCACGCGCGATGCTCATTGGTGGGCGCTCGGACTATCTAGATCATTTCCCGAACAGGACCAGGTCAAAGTGTCAGCGTGGTATGTGGCAAAGTCATACTGCGCCCGATTCATATTGACATTCAGATGCCACATGTTGAAGATGCGGCAACATCATTTTCATAGTAACGATTTATTGTTGACAAACCTCAGGGACATGGAATCTAGGAGTTGACAAGCCTTTTTAGAGGACGGGAAACCTTATCTCACCGAGTTCCAAGCTTTATTGTGGAGATAACTTATCTTGACACGGCTACGACATTAATCATCCTTATCGGTGAAGCTGAAGTTGTATTCCTTAGAAACTGTCTTATTTCATTGGAACGACCAACTGAGCACGCGCCTTTCCCAACATTGAAGGTTCGTGCATGCGCGGCCCAGTTAAACGAGTGGGCCGCTCGGCTGGGTGGGCCAAGACTCCGCATATCTTCCCCATGCCCAAGATGAACTTAATAGGTTGCGCCTTCGGATGAGATTGTTTCTTTTGCCAAGCCTCCGTATATATCTTGGATTTGTTAAGAGTATTCTCTACCTAGGCTTATATGTGTAAGCCAAAAGTAGCCCTATGCCTTCATTACGGCACGTGAGGGTAGAAGATGTAGCAGTGCTCTTATACCTTGAGTCCACTGGGGATGCTGGCAGGATGACTTTTAGTCGTGGCCAAGGCACAAATTATGTTGCCATGTTCCTTCAATTTCGATCACCCCAATCTTATACATGGATGTCCGACATAGATCTAGACCTGTGGCATGATTGTGGGGCACAAGGCTAACGCCGCACTCACGTGACCAACGGTGTTTGGATCCTCTGTATCTTCCTCTTCTTCCCCCCTCTTTCTCCTCTGTCCAAATCCAAGCAGAATCACATTCATATGGCCATGAGAAGCACATGAAGTTGAATTATTTCAGCCTGATTCTTCCGATCCAGTGGCACGTGCGACTCTTCACCGATGACCCCGAGCGGTTCCGGCTTTCCCCTTGGGGATAGTCCTTCACCAACAAACTAACAGGGTCGCGGGAGCACGAGAACCCGATATCGGGTGGATATCCCAGTGGATCTGATCAGAGAAATGTCCCTGAGATCCCGATCCGAGTCTACCCTCCAGGACGTCTGTTGCGTATTCCGAGGATGAAGTCATCAATGTGTCAGCGGAAGTCTATGACAAGCTCCACTTCAAAAGCACCCATAATTCCACTAAATATTACTATGATAAGACAGGTCTCCATTGACTAACAGCAGCACTCTTCAAGTACTGAGATTATGCCACTCCGGCCTCTAAGTGCTCTGCGCCCTCGGTGCTCCCCTTTCTCTGCCCCTCTCCACCATATCGCCCGCAAACATTTGATACCGACATCTTCAACATGCCTCCAACAGTGTAGAAGCCTTGCCACGCAGATCGACCATACCACAGCTGCCCACCAGACTGATGCACAAAAGGAACGTGTAGTCATTCTCGGATCGGGTTGGGGCGGATATACCGTGTCGCGCCGGCTTTCTCCGCAGTCCTTCTCGCCCATCGTCATCTCACCGCGTTCCTACTTCGTCTTCACACCTCTCCTTACCGATGCGGCAAGTGGGTCTCTCGATTTCTCTAATATTGTCGAGCCCGTGCGTGACCCGCATGCCAAAGTCGACTTTATTCAAGCTGCGGCGAGGTCGATAGACCTAAAGAGAAAGACTGTTTTATGCGAGGCCACAGTGGTTAAAAGTGGTGTCACTGAGACACCGCGGACACCTGAAACTGAAAGACAAGTCGACGAAGGCCCCGAGAGCAAAACAAAAAACCCGAAGCAAGGATACCGCTGGTGGGAACAAGGCGAGATGTTTGAGGTCCCCTATGATAAGCTTGTCATCGCAGTAGGCGCGGTGAGCCGCACCTTTGGTACTCCTGGAGTCAGGGAAAACGCCTTCTTCTTCAAGGACATTGGTGATGCCAAGCGCGTGAAGCGACGTGTACGTGAGTGCTTCGAATTGGCCGTGCTTCCGACCACATCCCCCGAAATGCAGAACTGGCTGCTCCATTTTGCGATTGTCGGGGCGGGTCCCACTGGTTCGGAGCTGGCGGCGTCGCTTCGTGATTTTATCTACAAGGATATGATGAGATTGTACCCGGCTCTCGAAGGCATCCCTAAGATCAGTCTCTACGACGTCGCCCCTAAGGTTTTGTCAACATTTGACGAATCACTCTCTCGATATGCCATGGAAACAATGAAGAGCGAAGGCATCGATATCAAGACTTCTCACCACGTGGAGAATCTCCGGTGGGGAGCACCAGGCGACCGACCACCCCACGAGATGGATCCGAAGCGCTCTCTCACCCTTAAAACAAAGGAAGAAGGTGAGGTGGGAGTTGGCATGTGTGTTTGGGTGACTGGCAATGCCATGAATAAGTTCGTCAGCCAGGCTCTTGACAAAGTCGAAGAGTTTCCCACCGACTCTGTCAAGACTGGTCTGCAACCATCCAAGGATGACCAGTCTTCCTGGGAGTTCAAGAAGTTTTCCAAGAAAGGTGCTCTACTTGTTGACGGACACCTTCGAGTACAGCTACAGGACAATACGGGCCGCACGGCTGTTCTTCAAGATGTTTTCGCGCTAGGTGACAATGCTATGATAGAGACTGGAGCACCCCCTGCCACAGCACAGGCCACCTTCCAAGAAGCCAAATGGCTAGCAAAGCATCTGAATAACAAGGACTTGGACCAGAGCCCACCTTTCTCGTTCCGCAATATGGGTACGATGGCGTACATTGGGAGTGAGCGGGCCCTGATGCAAATCCCCCATGACGACCGAACTGGCAGCCGCAGCAAATACCTGCCGGAAGGAATCACGGGCAGAATGGCCTCATTGGTTTGGAACGCAGCATATATCACCATGAGCATCAGCTGGCGCAATAAGCTGCGGGTTGCTTTCCGGTGGACTCTCAATCGGCTGTTCGGCAGGGATATATCGCGTTTCTAGTCATCAAGTAGTCCTTTGCGAATTCTACTCATTCAATCCTGAACATTATCAAATGCCTTGTGGGCTGATTAAACTCCAATTCAATGAAAGGCGGCATGCATTTCGGTGGGGAATATAGTAAACGTGAAATAGTAACATAATCATAGGGAGTATCTGAACCCGGGTATCTGCTTGTCGGTCTTGTTGTTCTGTGATGCAACGATGTCGCGGAGATCACCCTCGGATACTCCTGCATCTTGCGAGTTCCGTCTTCTGTTCTCCCAAGTGTAGTACACAAATAGCAAGCCTAGGAAGAAGATGCCAAGCACCAATCCACACAAGGAAGCCTCAATACCGCTCTGTGGAAATCGAATTAGTAAAAGAGGCACTGAGGATATGAGAGGGATGACATACCTGGTATTTTGGCTCTTGCGACGCGAAGAAGAATTGAGGCCCGACAATGTTGCCCACGCAGTAGGCGGCAAAGATAGCAACACTGATGGTACTCCGCTTTGTCGCGCCGGCGACATTGGAGGTGACAATACTCAAACTGAGAGGAATGTTGACCGCGAAAGCAGCAACAAAGGCTAGACCAACCAGTTTGGCGATCTTGTGGGTGTCATTGAGTGTGTAGATCAGAACTATACCGATGACAGCGACAATGACATTGAAAATCATGGCCATGATACGCGATGATTTGATGTATGTGGCAATTCCTGCAGTGATGATTAGGAACACTAGTTGCGAGGCACCCATGGGCATCTGCAGCAAGAGGGACTTGAAGCTGGAGTACCCGAAGCCTTCGATGATGATGGCGGAGAACTGTAGTCATGTAAGCAACTCATAAGTCCGACGCGGCGTGATCCACTTACACTGGTGAGTCCACCATTGCAGAGGTTGACACAGAAAGTATAAAGCACCAGGAACCATGCCTGCGGGTCTTGCACAGCCTCCCAGACCTGGTTCCATTGGAACACTTCGATCGCCTCAGCAGTGCCGGTCTTGTTCTTCAGTGTTCGTTGCACAGCGATCACGCGTTCGGTCTCGGTGAGGAAGGATGCTTTCGCGGGCGAGTCGGGGAGGACGAAGAAGAGAATGATGGCGTAGCCGGAGGTGATTCCACCCAGCACGAGGAACAATAGACGCCAGCTTTGGAGATCTGAAGCGGTGTTTCCAATGCCATATGCAACCACACCGCCGATGATGTTAGCAATGCAGTTACCGACGAACCATGCTCCCTGACTAAAGAATGGGTTAGTTAATGATTGCTGCCCCTAGCTCAAAGGCTCACACTTACCGAGCGGGCTGCTCTTCTCTCTTGTAGAACATTCCTGTGATGAGACCAAAGCCCGGTGCGACAGCAGCTTCACCAACGCCAAGGAAGAATCGAGCGGTGATCAAGCCTGCAAAGTTCTGGCAAGCTGCATGACACATGAGAATACCACCCCATAGGAATCTAGATCAATGTCAGACCAAATATCTAGGTGATTGTTTGGATATTGGACAGGAGCGCCTACACTGATACAGCGAGGTACTTTCCCAGAGGAAGGCGCACGATCAAGTAAGATGTTGGCCAACTCCAGGCTAAGTAGCCGAAATAGAAAATCGCAGAACACCATGTATATTGTTGACCAACAAGGCCCTGGTTCTGTTAGTGGTGAAAGGGGAACGATTCCGGGAGGGAGAAGTTACAAGATCTGATCGGAGATTGAGAAGGGTTGCTTGACTAAGCGCCAGTTTATCCATGTACTGAAGCATGTAACAGATTCCCATTGTTGGAATCATGCTAAGATCGTATTAGAGGTGGCTTGCAACCCGATGGCTGTCAGACTTACAATAGATCCAATTTCCATAACAGGCGACGCTCCTCTTCAGGAGATGCATGATATTCAACAACTTCACCGACACTGGCATCTTGCCCTATCTCATTGTCGACATAGCTTGTCTTCTCTTCGTAGGCTTGTAATTTACTCATGATGTGAGTAGGAGATGATTCTGGTAAATGTACAGATCATGAAATTGATCTTGTGCGGAGAAAATGCTCTATATAACCCCAGTCTAGATGGACACGAGTACTAAGGTTCCGGCGTAAAGTACCGGACCTAATCTAGATCGCTTATCACAGATAAGATGGCATGGTACGATCTCGCTTGAGGCAAAGTTTGATATGATTCTCGTGAGTATGTCAGGCTCATACAATAGATAGTCATCCAGACATGATGGGTCCGTCGTCGATAAGAAGATAACTCGACAATACCTAGACATTTCATACACAAATACTTTCCTATCAACGCCTCGTGGCTTTCCCGCGGAAAGAGATACACACAACAGAAACAACTGGTCTAAGCCACGAAGGGTTCAGGTCGGCAAATCGAAGGATATCAATTGGGTAGCGGAAGGAAGGAAAGAGGGATAAACAAGGATGATATCTGGTCGGCAATTCACGTTCGCTGATTGGTCGGTTTAAGCCTACAGCTACGAGTTCGGCAATTAGGAAGTCTAATTTCTGCCCCCGCATTGGTGGATATTATCTTATGTCGGTTACAACGATAAGACTTGTGAACCGGATTACCCGATCTCGCCTATATTGACCTTTGAACGCCGTGATCGCTTGGATTCCGGGGTAGACATTGTTGCCTTAGTAGTTACTGTTACCTCATGTTCAATCATGTTCAAGCTCCAAGGTTGAGCCATGGTGGGCTCATCGAGTTATGAGCGCTCGGATATCCAATCATGCGGTTTTATCTTACCAGAATACGGGTTTGGAGTGCCGTATGTTCCACTCGAGTGGAGTAGAGCACCGGAACTCCAGGGACATAAAAGGAACGAGTTCGCGTTTCGTAGGGCATCCCGGGAGATCAGTTAAGAATATCATTATTCCCGACACATCCGAGTCCTACGGAAACCACTTCCACGTCCTACTTTGAAAAACACATCTAGAACGATATGGCAGTTATTCCTGTCTCTGTCTCGGCCAAAGAGGCCCAAGTCGCGATTGACGAGGCTCTGGAGAAAGTTGCCAAGCAACTTCGTGAATTGAATCAATTTGTAAGTCCTAACTCCACGGGATCCTTGTGGAAATGGTGGATCATGGCTAATAGGGTTAGATCTGGTCAAACCCCGAGCTGGCATATGAAGAGCACAAGGCACATGACGCAATTTGCGATTTCCTGGAGAGCCAGGGGTTCACAGTTACCCGACATGCCTACGGCGTTGATACATCCTTCGAATGTATCAGTGGAACAGAGGGCCGAACGATCAACTTCAATGCTGAATATGATGCGCTTCCCGGTATTGGACATGCTTGCGGACACAACCTCATTGCCACTAGCAGTGTTGCGGCCTTTCTCGCGCTGAGCCACCTGCAAAAGAAGTTTGGCACTGGTGGTAGAATCCAGCTTCTCGGTACTCCCGCCGAGGAGAACGGTGGTGGTAAGGAGAAGCTGCTCAACGCAGGCGCTTATAAGGGTGTTGATATCTCCTTGATGTCGTGAGTGCTACCGCATCTTTCGACCCGTAATTGTCCGATTTACTGATAACTGCCAGTCACGGTGGACCCAAGAACCTGACCGGAAAGCCTAGTGATGGAGTTGCTGGTGTTTTGATGAACGCTCGCAAGGAGCTGCATGTGGAATACTTTGGCAAGAATGCCCATGCAGGTGGTAACCCATGGGACGGTGTGAATGCTTTGGATGCATTGGTCCAGGCCTACAACGGAATCTCCACACTGAGACAACAGATCCTGCCCGACGAGCGTATTCACGGTGCTTTCCTGGACGTGCCTAAGGTTGCCAATGTCATTCCTGCCTACACCAAGTCTTACTGGCAGATTCGAAGCCCGACCTTGGCCGGATTAACTAGCCTTATCGCCCGAGTCCGGAGTTGTATCGAAGGAGCGGCTAGTATGACGGGCTGCACGGTCAAGATTGTGGAGTGAGTTTTGCCCTTGACCCTATCCCGACAATTGCTAATAGACATGAATTAGAGAGGGACTCTACACTGATATTGTTTTGAACGAGACCCTGTGTGAGCGATTCACCGGTCACATGGGCAGCTATGGAAGGGAGATTATTCAGAAACACGACAAGGTCTTGACTGGATCTTCTGATGTTGGTAAGTGAAACTGCGATCTTGCCCTTTAACAGAGCCATTGCTGATGACCTACAGGCAATGTAAGCTACGCCACCCCAACACTGCACTCCATGTTTGCAATTCCAGCTCCAGAAGGTTCCTTCCCCCACCACCCAACTTTCACTGCTTGTGCAGGAACCGATGAGGCACATGTGGAGGCTATCCTTACTGGTAAAGGGCTGGCTCTTACTGGATGGGATATGTTGACCGATGATAAACTCTTTGAGTCGGCCAAGTCGCAGTGGGAAGGACAGGTGCCTGCTAGCTCTTGAAAGAGTTCAAACGTGTTTTAGAAGATTTTAGAAGAACATCTTCGTTGTACTTAGGTGTCATGATAGAAAGATCAATTGATGACTTGATGACTTGAATACGAATGCAAAGTAGGAGAGTCAATCAGAACAACCCCGCTCCGTGCGTATATGCAAGCTTAGTTCCGAGCCGAGGCTTCTCCGCATCCCCGCATTCGCATGCAACACAACCCTGAATCCACCGGCGAACCACGCAGTTGATTCTGTCAACCATCATGGTCTCCACTGAACCTGCATATGTGGCGATTGCCCAGCGCAAGCAAGCCGAATTGGCTGCTGCTATTCCAACGCAATGGAAACTTCCTGCACAGTTCATTCCTGCGGGGATGCTCACGCCGGCCGAGTCCATCACCGAGGGCCCAAAGCAGTATGGCAGAGTCAATGTGATGGGGATTCCGCGCACTTGTGGACTTCTAACATCCAAGGAGCTGGAGATTACAGAGAAATATGACATCCGAGCCCTCGTATTGGCGATGACTGAGGGCAAACTCAAGGCCGAGGATGTGGTGCAGGGATTCTGCAAAGTAAGAAGCTCTATCTCCCACGTCTCTTCTAAGCTAACTCCGACTGCTTAGAGAGCAGCAATTGCCCATCAACTGACGCGCTGTCTGACCGAGCCTTTGTTTGACCGCGCGTTACACCGGGCGCGGGAACTTGACAGCCACCTCCAACGCACAGGTCGTCCCGTCGGCCCCTTGCACGGCCTTCCCGTTTCTGTGAAGGATACATTCAATATCAAGGGTGTGGACTCCAGCATTGGTCTCTCCGCCCTGGCTTTTAAACCTGCATCCGCAAACTCTCCGCTGGTCGATCTCCTCGAGAGTCTCGGAGCCATCGTCATCGCCAAGACAAACGTTCCTCAAACGCTCGCGACGCTAGACAGCTGCAACCACCTCTTCGGACGGACACTCAATCCACTAAATCGTCAATGGACGGCAGGTGGGAGTACAGGCGGCGAGGGGGCCCTCGTTGCAATGCGCGGGACCATGGTCGGGTTTGGCACGGATATCGGCGGTAGTATCCGCGTGCCGGCCATGTGTCAGGGGATCTATGGATTCAAGCCGAGTAATGGACGCGTTCCGTATGGTGGACAGCAGAGTGGACAGCTACCTGGTAAAGGCCGGATGGCTCTGCAGGCTGTGGCTGGCCCACTTGCACGCTCGGTCGCAGATTTGGGCGCTGTCATGGCTGAAATCTTGCCTCGCGCCGAGCTTTTTGATGAAGATTGTATTCCGGGATATTGGCCTACACCTGCGTCTTCGGTGCCGGCCACGCTGGCACTGCCACGTAACTTTACTATTGGTATCCTCAAGACCGATGGTCTCGTTACCCCCTTGCCACCTGTGGCTCGTGTCATCGATGAAGTCGCCCAGCTCTTGCGCCAGACTCCCGGTGTCGAGGTTGTTGATATTACCACCCCTCCTGCAATGAGCAAGTGCCAAGGAGTTGCTGGTCGACTTATGGGTGTTGACGACGGGTCGAGTATGATGGATCTCATTGAGAGTATGGGCGAGTCTTTGATTCCCTGGCTGCAGGGTCGCTACGGGCGTGGCAAGGCATTGAATGTCAACCAGCTAGCAGCTCTGCATACCCAGCGCTCTCAACTAGAGAAGGAGATGTTAAAGATGTGGACACTCGGTGTGTCGCGCGAAAGACGCGTGGATGCTATTGTTTGCCCTGTGGCACCGCATCCGGTTCCCCAGATGGACCGCTATAATGCTGTCGGGTATACCTCTTCTTTTGTACTGCTCGATTACCCTGCCGGCACAGTACCGGTGCGTCGGTTTGTCGAGTCCGATCTGGATATTGGACAGGAGATGAACTCCCCAGAGCTGGGTAGTTGGGACAAGGCGAATCGTAAACTATGTAAGTGTAGAATACCGGACGAACTAGCGACTAGTACTAATGGTTAACAGGGAACGAGAAAACGACCGATCGCCGGGTTTACCTAGACTCGCCACTGAGTGTGCAGGTTGTGACTCCAAAGCAACGGGACTATGAGCTTTTCCAAGCGATGGAAATAGTCGATAGAGCAGTGCAGGGGCGCGCAGCCAGTGCAAAGCTATGAGACAAGTCTCGTATATAGCTGGAATAACAACCCCAGTGACTAGTTACGCTCGTTAAGAAAGCCTTTCTAATGTTTATTGGACGTTCATATCCAACGTCTTAGGATCATAGATTACACTTATCCGTCCAGGATATTTTCGCATCTTCGTGCGCTTCACCAAACACGCCTGAGCATTCTTGGATAGCCTCTTCCATCCGAACACCCCCTCCCCCATCTGTAAAGCTAAATGGTGTTTATGTAGAGAGAGCCAAGCCTCTTCGAGGATTTGACCATCTGCTCATTCGTTCATAACGAAGCACCGGCCGTCACGATCGATCCAGCCGCGTATAGCCTTTGTGACCGGGAATATTGGTGTGACTCAATTGAACTTCAATTATTGTTTCCGGATCTTCACCTGATCGATCTGTCAAGGTCACGTCGGAATTGAATAGACCAGACGCCTCGTTCCGATGCGTTGTAACAGCGTGTTAGATGGCTGGAATCATGGTATTGCTTGTGCTTGTCAAGAGTCCAGCTGCACTGGGTACAACCCTCAAGAGGTTCGGACATTTGAGGCTCGAGTTGGTTGGATGTTGAAAGAGCGCGTAGTTGGTGAAGATTGATTCACCGCTACGATCATGTTTAAGTAGTGAACGCTACATAACTAACAAAGACAACTCTTCACTAAATGCGGTTGAAAGGACAATGGATACTCGAATTTGCTTTCCTTGGCATCGTCAAGTACATTCTTCACACTGTAAGTAACTCAAGGTTAAGATACGGATTTTGGTGGCGTTGGATGGGTGTGGAGTATATGGGAAGAAACGCTGGACGGATGGGCCTAATACTATTCTGGAATGCATTAATGTACTCAATCAAAGACGCCCCTTCAGCACCGCACCGCCGTCGGTCGCAATGACCGCCCCGTTCAAATGGCTCGCAGCCCGAGATGACAAGAACACCACCAGGCCGGCAATATCCTCGGGTCGACCCAAACGGCCATTGGGCGAGTACTCCTCCAACTCCTTCATTCCGCCCTTCAGCTCAATCAGGCCACTGGCCATCTTCGATGGATAAAAGCCGGGTGCGATGGCATTGATCAAGATATGCCGCGGCCCGAGCTCAACGGCGAGGTTCTTGGCCAGATGAATTGCAGCTGCCTTGGAAATGGAGTAACTTGGTGTGGCATTTTCGCCAATACTTCCAATTCCGATACCTGCCACGGAGGCAGTGATGATTACCCGGGAGGGGTCTTCGAGGGTGGCCTTGGCCGTTAGAAGAGGGGTGAGTCTGAGTGGCTGTTAACGCGCTACCTTCAAGTGCGGATAGAAAGCTGGACGTACTTCTGAATTGTATAGAAGATACTCTTCACGTTCAGATCCATCACTTTGGAGAACATCTTCTCGGGGTGCGTATCGAACTTCTCGCCCCAGGTCGCGCCTGCATTAGCGAACAGGAGATCAACATGGTCGGTCGTCTTGCCAATCTCAGCAACCAATCTGTCCAACTCGGTCATATTGGAGCTGTCAGCCGGTACAGAAATTGCCTGGGCGCCGGGCCGCTTGTTGGGCAGGGCATTCAGTGCTGCGACGGCTTCATCGCAGGCCTGCTTCTTGCGAGAGGTGATATACACCTTTGAGCATCCGGCTTGTAAAAGTCTGGTTTCATGAGTTAGCTAGAGAAACCTAGTAGATTCAAGGGTAGTAGCTATTTGAACCCCCCTTAAACGGTGGTACGAACCCTGAGGCGGCGTGCAGACCCAAGCCGCGCGATCCACCTGTCACGACAGCGACTTTGCCGTCGAGAGAGAAGATGCTCCCAAAGTTGGATAACTGAACCTGGTCTGTAGCTGACATGTTTGCTTGCTGGAAAGAAAAATAAAGGAAATGCGGTATTCTAGGGATTGAAATCTCGGCTGGGGTCCACTTGTATATAGTCATGTAGGCCGAGGCTCATGGACAACCGAAACCCCGCAGATCTGGGGGATTAGTCATCCGGCAATCATCCAGTAAAGAAGTAATTCACGAGTGAGTACAGTATACTGCAATATGAGGTCGTTTGACTTGTTAAATCGATCCATTGAGTACCATTGGGCTTATCAATCGAGTCGGCATCGTCGACTGGTACATGTTATGGTTAGACTGCAGGGATCATATCTGCAGGTAAAGCTGTAAATAGTTTCGCGTAAATACCAGCCCTGGAGGAGATTGTCTTCACTCCAAACCTCATAGATTACAAATGCGAAGTCGCTGTGTGCCACCTTCCTAAGCTCTATACGTTACGGACGTACTATATATTAATTAGTAATGGCGTGCTTACACCATGTATACCGTCATACGACTCATCTTCACAGTGAAGTGGATCAAACAGGGACGAATCGCATCATCGGATTTGAAGTAAAGGGTGGACCCTAGAAATGTGCTCAATCTCACGCAACAACATTTGACGTGGTACCTTGGGGGTGGAGGGGTTCTTTAAGAGGGGCACTTTATTTGGAGGACCTTGGTGACACTTTCTCTTTATACAATCACTTGCTTCCTACTTGTCTACCACATCCAACAACCTTGAATTCATGATGGCATCCCATACTCTCCCTCCCCTTCCATATGGCTATGATGTAAGTCCTCCAATACTGATACATCAAAGCATCGCTCACATTTCCCAGGCCCTTGAGCCCGTGATCTCAAAGCAGATCATGGAGCTGCACCATCAAAAGCATCACCAAACCTACGTCAACAACCTCAACGCCGCCCTTACCGCTCACGCTACCGCGACACAGACAAATGATGTCTCGGCTTTGATCTCTCTGCAGCAGAAGATCCGCTTCAACGGTGGTGGTCACATCAACCACTCCCTATTCTGGAAAAACCTCACTCCACCTGGCACGCCCGGAAACGATCTTGCCAGTGCGGCACCGGCTCTGCGGGAAGCTATTAATGCCCGTTGGGGATCGGAGAAGGGATTCACTGATGCTTTTGGAGCCGCTCTGCTTGGGATCCAAGGGAGCGGATGGGGATGGCTGGTCAGTTCTGGAGGTCCGAAAGGACGGTTGGAGATTACTACGACCAAGGATCAAGACCCAGTGACGGGAGGCGATGTTCCGGTATTTGGTGTTGATATGTGGGAGCATGCTTACTACCTTCAGGTGAATTGTGTTGTCTTCTTTCAGGTGAATTATGTGCTGACTGTGGTTCGACTGTAGTATCTTAACAACAAGGCTGGATACATTGAGGGTATCTGGAAGATTATCAACTGGGCCGAGGCCGAGAAGCGATACACTGCCGGCGTGGAGAATCCCGTTAAACTGTGAACTGAAGAGATTTAGAACCAGAAAAGGCCCCCATTCACATCATTTCCTTGTGGGCCTACTCGGATGTGAATGCTTAGTTAGAAAATCATCAATGAGCAAGATAAGACTCAATAACGCTATGAATATCCCAATCGCCAGAAGCCTACAGGGTATATAACAATGAAGGTAATGTAAACTATGAAAAATCAATTGTATCCCACGATGCCGATCCCCAGAATGGTCCCATCCGTTTCGCTCATTGTGAGTTGGCGACCGACAACTCCCTTCTCTGAGACGCCCAGGTCCAGCCTTTCGGGCAACTCAAACTCCACATTTGTCTGGAAATTTTGTGCATTTTTTGTAAAGTCCAGCTGGAATTGATGCAAGGGAGCGGAAGACGCTGCGTTGGAAGAGAGGTCTCCGTATTTCCTAGGAAAGGCATGTTAGTATATGGTTTGGGTTGGAAAGACCGGAATTCCTTACTCAATTCGCATATTCACCTTTCGACATTCGCGCAACGCATGGTAAGTCTGGGCATCGTCGATTTGAAAGATGGCTTTGGTTTTGCGACTGTCTACCTCTGGGTCCCGGAAAAAGAGCGAATATGAAGACATGGAAGACGTGGAAGCGGATGAGGTAACGGAATCAGGTGAAGAGGAGAGTGAAATCTCCGAGTTGTTTGAGGGGAACTTGTTCTCTCGAGGGAAAAGCACGGCAATGGTGCCACCGAAGGTCGGACGGTTACTATTGCCGCACATGGTTGATGATAGCGTGGATGAAGAAGAACCTTGGAACTCGGGGACTGTACAGATTGATGCAGAAAAGCCAACGCGAGCCAAAATATGATTATTCACTAGACACAAACGCGCAACGAGTAAAGACAGACGGAATATATACGCAAGGTTGACCACCAAGGTGAGCGGGATCGAGCAGATAAAGCGGATCCGCTCAAATGCCCTCAACTGTGGATCCCGAGTGGATCACTCAACAATCCGATCGGCTGTACATCCCCTTTTCAAGTTACAACCCAGACTGATCATGCGTCCACCATCAGCTGCTTCGACTTGAAGGTACCGGTTTATCCCAGGTGCTGAGTGTTTGGTGCCGTGGTTGGCGTTGCGGTCGCGGGGGGCTGAGTTGGGGCTTGCACAGGCGGACCCAGATTCCGGTGGGCTTCAATCCACCGATGCAGAAGGGCCACTTGGGTTTCGCCGGGTCCAAGAATCTGGGCCCATCCGGGGAAGGTGGCCATGGTGGTGCCCTTGCTATAATTAAAAGTTAGTTGATAGCCGAAACATCACACAGCAACGTACTTGAAGCGGATATTGATATGGATGCCAAAGACCTTCTCGATGAGGATGATGAATGTGAGCGACAGAAAGATGCCGAAGGCCACTTTCCAGCTGGGCAGATTGATTGGAGGAGAGGACATGTTGAACAGCGGAGTGGCTAGTAAAATTTGATAAAGAAGTGTACGTCGGAGGTTGTACAGGATGATAATTGAAGGTCTCACCGGGGTTCACGATAAGAATACCCTGAGGTTCGATGAAGGATGGATCCGTTGGAGAAAACAGAACGTCACGTTGCTGAATGTCGAAGGTCGGGCTTGGTCTTCTTCCCCTCGAACGGGAAAGTGCGAACTTGAGGAAGCAACACCTCCTCCCAAGCCAAGTACTCAAGTACTCAAATTCCCCAGATTCATGTCAGTATACTTGTTTGAGTTCTAGCGTCAATTCAGGATTGGTTCCCACTGCCCCACATCCCCCACCGAGAACCCAATCCTTGCGTCGTGAAGTTCGTGAAACGATCAATTGCGACAATGAGCGATCTGGACTCTGCTGCCAAAATTTGGCATCAAACTAAACTTCCTTACAAGCTGTCATCATCTACAGAGTATTATGACCTAGGTGCTTTTCATCGGCCTGTCACAACCACCAGCCAAGATGCCCAGATGTGGTTCAATCGTGGCCTTGTCTGGGCCTACGCCTTCAACCACCAGGAGTCGGCCCATTGTTTTGAACAGTGCATCTTGGCAGATCCAATCTGCGCAATGGGATACTGGGGGCTGGCATTTGCTCTAGGTCCAAACTACAATAAGCCTTGGCAGCTCTTTGACGGAGAGGATCTTTCAACCACCACAACACGGGCGCATGCTGCGGTCATGGAGGCCATGAAGCACGCATCTACTATGTCACCCGTGGAGAAGGCCCTGATCGAGGCTTTGCAGCACCGCTATCCCCAGGCAGAACCCGTAAAGGACTGCACAGATTGGAACTGCCAATATGCGAAGGCCATGGAAGCTGTATATCGGGGTTTTCCGGAGGATCTGGATGTTATCGCCCTTTATTGTGATGCACTAATGAACCTCACCCCCTGGGGTCTATGGGACCTGAAGACTGGTGAGCCTACTCATGATGCTCAGACTCTTGAAGTCAAGCAGGCGTTAGATAGCGCATTGGCACGCGAAGATGCCCTGCGACACCCCGGTCTCTTGCACCTGTATATTCATCTAATGGAAATGTCTCCAACCCCGGAGCGTGCACTTCCAATAGCGGACAATCTACGAGGCCTTGTTCCCGATGCCGGTCACTTGGAACATATGCCGACTCATTTGGATATTCTCTGCGGCGACTACCGTCGAGCTATAGCATCGAATTCATCTGCAATTCGTGCCGATGAAAAGTTCTTGGCCAATCAGAGCCTAGGTCATTTTTATCATCTTTATCGCGCGCATGATTACCACTTCCGTATGTACGCGGCTATGCTGGGTGGTCAGTCAAAGATCGCTCTGAGCACTGCCACGGAGCTGGCAAATTCCATGACCGAGGATCTCCTGCAGATCGAATCGCCTCCCCTTGCTGATTGGCTGGAAGGCTTTGTAGCCATGCGAGTACATCCCCTTGTTCGCTTTGGTCGCTGGGATGATATCATTGCCCTCCCACTTCCCGTAAATCGGAAACTCTACTGCGTGACCACAGCTATGATACACTACGCGAAAGGAGTGGCCTTTGCAGCTACGCGTCGGATTGAGGAGGCAAGAAAGAAACAAGAGCACTTTATATCCGCAGCCAAACTGGTTCCTTCTTCTCGGACCATCTTCAATAACACAGGCGTGGACATTCTTGGTGTTGCTGCTCCTATGCTGGAAGGCGAGATCCTTTATCGATGTGGAGAATATGACGCAGCATTCGCTAGTCTTCGGACCGCTATTGACCGGGACGACAATCTTCCTTATGATGAGCCCTGGGGCTGGATGCAGCCAACTCGACATGCGCTGGGGGCCTTACTTCTTGAACAGGGTCGAGTCGAGGAAGCAGCTGACATATACGCCGCCGATCTTGGAATAGATCAGTCATTGCCTCGTGCCTTGAGACACCCGAATAACGTTTGGGCTCTCCATGGTTACCATGAGTGCCTCCAAAAGCTGGGGAGGACGGCGGAAGCGCGCATTCTGGAGCCACAATTACGGCTTGCTTTGGCCATGGCTGACCTGCCTATTCGAGCATCATGTTTCTGTCGACAGGGATAACAGAAAACATGTTGCAGCAGGTAAACGATATACGCGGGGTGATGGTTGACTAGTATGATTTCATCATGGCAACTGAGGCAGTTCTCATCTCTCATTTCTAACATGGTGTCTGAGAACACACAAAAAATTATGGACCGTTGATCGTTGGCAAGCTGCAAATAGCAATTTTTTCTCGGCATACGGATAAGGTTTACAATCATATAGTTAGCCACGAAGCAACATACGGAATATACTACTTCAGACTTCATACGAAATGCCTATGTGCTAGAGATAATTGGTGACAAGAAACGCTAGGTATGCTTCACACGCATTGGGTGAGCCTCGGTGTTGAACACAAAGGTATTCTTATCACCCTCCTGGATCTGCCACTCGACATCTATAATACCAGTCAGCATCAAGTCTGCCGTTCGTGGGATATAAGCTTACCATCAGCATGGGTCAGGTACGAGTACTTCAGGACCTCGGCAAACAGAAAGCTCTCCTGGTTGTCGTCCTTCGAACCGCCGTTGGCAGCGTTCACATTGGTAATAGCTGCAAAGCCCGAGTCGGTACGGCAAGTAGCATTGATGCCCACAAATGCGTTCCACACCCAGTCACGGTACTATTGTATGGTCAGTAAATGCTCTGGTCATTCAGACTGGGGTGAAACTTACAACGCTGTTTCCGGTTATGCGGTACGCATAGTAGAAGCTCTCAATCACTTCCGGTCGCAGCACATAGTAACCACTGTTGATGTAGAAGCCGGCTTTTTCGTAAAAAGCTTTCTGGTTGCTTGGAACCCGCTTAGGGTCCCACCCCCAGGATTCAGGGCCTACATGTGTCAAGGTCGAATTATAAGTAGCCTCGCAGCCATGCACAAGCTCGAGACCAAAGTCAATAAAGTCCTGACGGCCCAACACACTTCCGCCCAGTAAAAAGCTTCCGCCATCGAAACAGGTCAAGTGCTGCGAGCTGAGATCATCATTGCCGTTGTTGTACGAAGACAGGAACGTCAGTTCTGGACGGGACTGCGGGTGCGACGCCAGGTGTTTCATGGTCGACTCAGCGGCAAGCACCCAGCGGTCCTTATATGTCTCGAACCGCGTGGGGTCGTACACGTACATTTTGATCAAATACTCATAGAACGAGTCGTCGCCGCCATTCCAGCTGACTGAACCATCGGTGAATTCTCCTGTTTCGATGCTGATGTGACTTCCCACAAGGCCGGGGAATGGCTCCGTGGTGGCTGGCTGAGGGTTCAAGAGGTACGACTCGGCCCTCTGGCTGAGATTGGCATACTCGTCGTCACCCAGTAGGTCAGACAGACGCGTCCATTCTAGTACCAGGGTGCCGGTCACGGCGAGGCCATTCGTTGTGGCCTCGTCGTTCCCTTGCGAGGTGATATTAAGGCCATTGTATGGCACACCCGACGGCGTGTCAAAGGCAAACTTGAGCACGTCGGCCAGGTTCTTAGACTGCGTGAGCAAGTTATCAACGCTGTCTGAATCGGTGACCAGATTCGCAGCTGGGCCGGTCAACAAATCATAGCCGGACAGCATGCCAGCCAGGTAACGAATGGTCGTCTCAAACAAGCTGACCTGATCCGAGGTCTTGCTATAATCAATTGATTTGATGTGATTCAGAATAGTATTGACCGCATCCTGGTTTCCCATCATAATGGCAGTTGAGAGCGCATCGACAGCGGAAGCACCCCATCCGTTCCTAGAGATATGCGGTTCATTTCGGTACTTGAATTCTGAAACTGTCCGGTGTAAATCAAGCTTACCTGGAGTCTCCGTATCCATTGCTGACTGGGTGCAACTCATCGTGTGGGAAAGCATATTTCATGTATCCATTCCAAGCATGTTGAAAGGCTTCCTTGACCGCATCGGCCTTCTGCTGGTTCGTCGACACGGACGAGGCGCTCAAAACAGTCTCGGCGTCTTGCCAAAAGGGATGAGCGGTGGTGGATCTCACCAAGCCCAAAGCCACTAAGAATAATGACGATGTAACGCGCATGGCTTCGTTGGGTCTCGACCCAAAAGAGTGTATGCCGTGTAGATTTGTGTAGTGAAGGTAGCTTCTTTAACAATAAAGCTGGAAGGAAAGGGAGTAACGAAGGATGTTGGGGATAATGCGATTATTAAAGCATGTAATGGAACGAGGTATGAAGAGTGGGGAAGTGTGAAGCGTGGGGTTGCAAATCGGGAAATCACACGCCCTGTTTACTTTCCTTCCTGCACGCTTCCATCATAATCCGTATGATCGATGTAATCCCCGATCCTGGATTCCAATCTCCGAGGTCCACTTCTCTTCCAGGGGGGCTTCCAACTTCTGCAAGGGCTCCATGACTTCCCCCTTTCCTGTTGTTTCGGAAGAATGCTGAACCACTTTGAGACGATCATCACAAAATTCATCGCGAATTCCGATCCTCGTCTACTTTTGCCAACACTATGGTTATACTATATCTGTGCCGCGCGACTGATCAGCCCAGGTGATACTGACTTCAGTTCTCAGGGTCTTTGGCGCCCCCGATGAGGCGGCAGGAAAATACAACCTCATGCACTCGCAATGAAAAGACTTCAAAGGGCCAAGACAGAGAAAAAGCCAAATCCCTCTCCTCGCTCTTTTCAGACGATGCTTCAAAAACATGCATTTGCAAGCTGGAAATAAGCTCCATTATTCCCATGATTTCCATGTTCCGAGCCCGGGGAGATCCTCCAACCACATTCGAGGATTCTCTCCCCGCAGAATGGGTTGCATTTGCATTTCTTGGCTGTTTATACTTCAGAGGGATATGTTTCCCAACGTGGTCTGAGTTGACCGAGGCTGGAGCATCCAAAGTGCAAGGCTTCAAGGCAAGAACCTTACAGATAACATTCTATGCTCAGAAGCGGTAGTCATGGCCGTCTCGGGTACAGTAGCGCAAAGTAAGTCTGGAACTGCATGAAGGGGTATAAGAACTCTCCTATGCATGGCTGCGCAGGACACGCGACCATGACATAATTCCAAATCTACCTATCAGCAGTGTTCCCAGGTAATGCGAAGCTGTTCCATATACCCTATTATCCCCACGTTTCATGTTCCTGTGCACTCAGGCATACATCTTTCTCAACAAAGACTTCCCAGTCTATCAATCCAGTCAATTTCCGACTTGAGCATATAACTTGGATGAATCACCATGCCCCAGTGGTTTAGGGTCCCATCGTAAGTCAGTTCTGATCATTTGAGCTCGATGGTTCTGATGCTGCACATAGTACACCTTGACAGACGGTGCTGCTCTAGGACAGCAAATATACCGTCCAACAAGCAAATTATCTAGTTTTCCAAGTGGCCGAGGATATTATGGGTATTTTCCCTTGCCCCCCAAGTAGTCACAAGAAGCGAATGCGGAACAAGTCGCCCACAATACTCATGTCACTGATGTCTGGTTGTTGATGGCATGCTTGAAAGATCACTGCTTTGCTCATATCTATTGGCCGGTCGTCTAGTTTAGCCAGTTCATAGATCGGTCTGGCTACATGCTTATCGGCGTTGAAGGTGCCGCTCCTGTCATGGGACTATTCAAACAATTACCATTTTGGCCGGAGCAAGATGCGGTCAAGCCCAAACAAGCCTTTATTTCGTGATTGATGGCTTGCCTCCGTCCCTCAAGGCTTTCATGGGTACTATCTCGGCCCATAAGATCGTCTATGAGTCATAAGCACCAATGAGGAAGCTAGCAAACGACATGGACGCCTCTGCTGTATACTTTGAAGCTAGAGAGACTGCATATTGGTAAGAAATGGGTTAGAACCAATCATTTAGTCAACAGTTGCATCCATGTTCACCTACGGTGTAGAAGCGAAGAGTCGTAGTACTTTGAAGTTAGCGGCATCGGGAGATGAATCAGCGGTTGCGGGGGGTTAACCAGTCACGGTTGGAAAAAACTAAGTGCCACAAGAGTCATCCATCTACCCACTCCATTGGGGATCTCACTTCGAGAAGACCCTCTTTTTCCTCTTTAACCTCTTCCTCTTCCACATTAACCGCCATGGCTACACCATTCCTGATCTCCTACCCCTCCACCCCCACCTCGGGACTTTCGCTCAAGCAGATCGCCTACTTCGGACGGGTGCTGGTGAAGGTCACCGGTCTTGCTGAAGCAGAGAAGTTTCTGCGTGAACACTTCCGTAACCTGGATGTTTACGTGGACGCTACTGCCGTCTCTTCCGCCGGTGATCTTGTCGATATTCTCAACGCCGGTGCCGCAAAGATCTTCATCACCCTCGACCAATTGACAGCACTTTCCCAGGAACAATCGGTTCCTTCATCACGATTGGTGGTCTACGCCTTGTCGAACGAGCAGCTAGATACTTTCCAACGGTGGATCTCTGCCAATGCCTCCGAGCGCAACGATGCCAGCGTCTGCACCGAGCCTGCCGCCGCTACCACCGCCGCCTCCAAATTGAACATCAGCTCCGATTCCCCACGCCTTTACGTCTCTTACAATGATCAGGCGGTCGCTGAAGATGCCGTGAAACAGATCACTCAGCAGGGTGCCATTGCCATTATCCCTTCCCAGACGTTGACCGTTGAGCGGGATGCGGCGGGTCAGCTTTCTGCCGCCAAGCTTCTGGCTTCGCGCGCAGTCACTGACCAGTCTAATGGCCTGTATGCGACATCAGTTACCGACGAGCGGGGTGCTTGCCTTGGATTTGTCTGGAGCAGCGACGAGAGCATTGCCGAGGCCCTGCGCACCGGTACCGGTGTCTACCAAAGCCGCAAGCGTGGATTGTGGTACAAGGGCCAATCGAGCGGCGACGTGCAAGAACTAATCCGCATTGGCTTTGACTGCGATGCCGACTGCCTAGTCTTTGTTGTGAAACAGATTGGACGCGGTATGACGTGTTTTCCTACAATCACATCACAGAAATTGATTGCTAACTACGGTGACTCATTCCAGGCTTCTGCCACCTCGGCACCGAAACTTGCTTTGGCGCCTCCACCGGTCTGTCACGCCTGCAGAAGACCCTCCTGGAGCGTAAGGCCGATGCCCCCGTCGGTTCATACACCGCTCGCCTGTTCAATGAGCCCAAGCTCGCCGAGGCCAAGATTATGGAGGAGGCGGAGGAGCTGTGCAGCGCGAAAACCAAGGAGGATATTGCCTTTGAGGCTGCCGATCTGTTCTACTTTGCCCTGACTAAGTGTACTGCCGCCGGTGTGACCCTCGAGGACATTGAGCGTAACTTGGACCTCAAGAGCTTGAAGGTCAAGCGGAGAAAGGGCGACGCCAAGGGCCCCTGGGCTGAGAAGGCTGGTCTGGCTGCTCCCCAGGCTAAGTCTGCTCCTGCCCCTACTCCGGCTCCAGCTCCGGCTTCCGTTGAGGACCGCTCGCGGATCGAAATGAAGCGTATCATCACCGCCGAGGTCTCTGCCGCTGAGGTCAAGGACTTCCTAAACCGCCCTTCCCAGAAGTCCAATGACGCCATTGTTGGTCTAGTGAAGCCCATCATCCAGGATGTTCGCGAAAATGGTGACGCTGGCGTGCTCAAGTACACCCACAAGTTTGAGAAGGCCACCTCATTAACCTCACCCGTTATTCACGCCCCATTCGCACCCGAACTGATGAAGCTCACCCCCGATGTCCAGGAGGCTCTTGACGTTTCCATTGGCAACATTGAACGCTTCCACTCTGCGCAGAAGGGCAGCAATGATGCCCTCACTATGGAGACCATGCCCGGTGTGGTTTGCTCTCGCTTCTCTCGCCCCATTGAGCGTGTCGGTCTGTACATTCCCGGTGGTACCGCCGTTCTGCCCTCAACCGCTATGATGTTGGGTGTGCCCGCGATGGTGGCCGGTTGCCAGAAGATCGTCCTGGCCTCCCCTCCCCGTGCCGACGGCAGCATCTCCCCCGAGATTGTCTATGTCGCACACAAGGTCGGTGCTGAGAGCATCGTCCTGGCTGGTGGTGCCCAGGCCGTGGCCGCCATGGCCTACGGTACTGAGAGCATCACCAAAGTTGACAAGATCTTGGGTCCCGGTAACCAGTTTGTGACTGCCGCAAAGATGCTCGTCTCTAACGACACTTCCGCGGGTGTTAGCATTGATATGCCCGCCGGTCCCAGTGAGGTTCTTGTCATTGCTGACCAGACTGCCAACCCGGCCTTTGTTGCCTCCGACCTGCTGAGCCAGGCGGAGCACGGTGTCGATTCGCAGGTCATTCTCATTGCCGTTGACCTGAATGAGGAGCAGCTGCGTGCTATTGAGGACGAGGTTGACGCACAGGCCCGTGCTCTGCCCCGTATGGACATCGTCCGCGGCTCTCTAGAGCACTCCGTCACCTTTGTGGTGAAGGATATCAACGAGGCGATGGCCCTGAGCAACGACTACGCCCCTGAGCACTTGATCCTGCAGGTTGATGGTGCCGAGGCTATCGTTGAGCAGGTGCAGAACGCTGGCAGTGTCTTCATTGGCTCCTGGACCCCCGAAAGTGTTGGCGACTACTCCGCCGGTGTCAACCACTCCCTGCGTTAGTTATATTTCCGTTCCTCGTTTAAACTACATCAACTAACATACTAAATCACAGCTACCTACGGATATGCCAAGCAGTACTCCGGAGTAAACCTTGGCTCCTTCTTGAAGCACATCACCAGCTCTAACTTGACTGCCGATGGTTTGCTGGCGCTGGCCAAGACTGTCGAGACTCTGGCCGCCGTCGAGGGACTGGATGCCCACAAGCGAGCAGTCAGCATCCGTGTAGCGCAGATGAAGAAGGATCGCTCTTGATCGGTTTATCCTTTTCTCCATAAAAGATAGTTTTACCAGCCATGAGAAATGTGCGATGATTTCAAAATAGCGAAATAAAAGGCCCTGTTGTTGCGAAGAGAATCTGTGTTTATGATTATGAAGGCTCTACATTTTACAGTATGTTTACTTTGTGAAAGTCTTATCTCTTTATCTCTTTCCCTCTGCTCCCAACATGATTGATTTGCGCAATGCCATCAATCGTTCTTGTCATTCGCATTGTAGAGATGATGAGAGGACGGAGCCACGAGACTAGTGACTAGCGGGATAAGCGGTGATGTCAGGATCCACATAGTTTATCTCTTCGAGATCGAGGGGTAGAACGAGATGTGTAAATTACCAAACACCTTTTAAGTCGATTATTGCTAGAAACTAGCACGGTATCATATGTAGGGAACAACCCAATGCAAAATAATCGGGGCTATGTAGTTTGGGCACCAAGCGCAAAGAGAAAAGAGAAAAAAAAAAAATCCAAGCCCAGCCCCGACATCGGAATTCATAAACCCACCATGCCCACTAAAGAAAAAATAATTGACACTAGTATATTCATAGCTGGGCGACGTCATTCAAGATCTGTACTTCCTGGCCGGGCTTAAACGCAGGTAGGCCCAGGTATGGGCAGCCCGCGCATCGGAATGCATCACCAAGGGCGCAGCTCCCGCAGGACCCAGTTTGCTTGCCCTCCACGGTGAAGTCCAGCTCAGCCAGATCATCTGTATTCAATTTCATGACGTTCAAACTTTTATCAGCGTTCTCGCGACGCTCTTTATCCTCCGCCTCGAGTCGGTCGGCCAAACCGCAAGTACAGTCCTTGCAGGCCTTCCTCCTTCGGCCGGTCTTGGGCTGGCACTCTGGGGCTGAAAACATATGTCAGTACATGAATAGCATAGCAATGCATGTTGTAGAAAAAGGTAAACTTACGCGGCATGATGGGTCTCGTTAAATCCTCTTCGTTAAGAAGAGAATCCTCGTTAATCAACTCATCATTGTCGTCTCGGTCGTGATTGGAGCCATTCATGCCATCCAATGCAAATCCGCTTCCAAACTGTATTCCCACTGGTGGGGCTTGAACGGGAGCCGCAGCGGGGGTCTTCTTTTTCTTGAGGCCGAACTTCAGCGGAACGGCGGACGCTTGTTCGTAATTTGGCTTCTCAAAGCCGGTCGCGTTCTGCACCAAGCCCGCTAGGACCGCCTCCATTGCCTCAGAGGCATTGAGAGCATTATCTTCTGTCTGCAATTTTGCGCCAGACTTCATGGCCGGCACGAGGGCGGTGTATACATCACGAGTGAGGAGCTGGAGAGCCTCGGCGCGTCGTGAACCATCGGAATCGGTGAGGATGAGGACGAGATCGTATGTGTTTGCAGGTAGTGTGACGATACCGGTGGAGAGGCGATCGAGCATTTGGAGGTCTGTGGTTGTGCGGGGGTGGGAGGAGAAGACGGCTCGTAATTTGTCCTCTTGGGTGGCGATGGAGGGGGGAGCGAGGAGAAGGGTTCGCGGGGCGTCGACTGGCTTTGATGGCGGGGCCATAAAAACGTCTGAGTCGTTTGTATCAATGGACACAAATGAGGGCGCCATTGTGAGTGGTTTGGTGGGGACAATGAGGAGTGGGTGAGAAGAAGAAAAAGTAGTGCAAGTGAGGGGTGGCGACATTCTCGAGTCACCGATAAAGATAACTTAGTCAGCCTTTCATTTATAATCCGAGCGGACCCTCGTCTTCAAGCATCCTATCAGCTTGTGGGGATTACTGGGAATGTGGATCAATGTAGACTAAAATCTAGATGGGATATGCTACCCGAAATGGGAAAGCAAGCACGCAAGACATCAAACACCACTGGATGATGCCGATTATCAATCCTGTGACTGTGACTGGTGAGTGCGACACGGATCTATAATGGGTTGAGGTACACGAGCTATAGAAATCTACGTCAAATCGAAATGGATTTTAAATGATTGGCAGAATGATCCCGCTTGGCTCTTTTTAGATTCTGATATGGAATCTCTTTATACATGACAACGCCTGAAACTCCCCTTCTATGCTGGTATCGATACAGATAGAGTAAACCCCATGAAAAACCAAAAGTGAAATGGCCGCGGGTCATTAACTCATAAGGGAAATGCCTTCACTTAGCGCTTGCGCTCTCGGATCTTCCACTTGATCCCATTCTTGTTGGTTCCGCCCACGGAGTTGGTCATCTTGCCTCGCTGCCATTCAACCTCCCGCTCGGCGGCTTGAATGCTCTCGTACTGCTTCTGCAGTGCAGCAAGCTTGTTCTGTCGAGCTTCGACGGCCCGCTTTCGAAGTTTGCGGGCCCGGCGAGCCTCAACAAGTGCTTGTCGCTTGGCAGCGATCTCCTTGGGGGTTGTTCGGGTCTGGCGAGGCTCCTCCTCATCACATTCCTCATTGGCCTCGGCCTGTTTACTCCCCTTCTTCATGACTCTTTGTTCGGTCCGGTCATCAGCGAAGACCACCTTGCGTGACTTCGGCTTGGCGGGTTTACTGGTAGCAAAACCATCCAGGTCGTCGAATCCGTCAAAATCGTCATCGTCATCATCCTCTGATTCTTGTTTCTTCTCTTGAGTCTTCACACCCAAAGCCACATTCATGCCTTCCTGCAGTTGAATGTCGCGCTGCAAAGTCTCAATTTGTCGACGTATCCGTTCTCCGGCGGTTCGGAGATATCCTTGATCCTGAGTCTTGAGCAACTTGACCG
Organism: Penicillium sp. VS I D KN; assembly: GCA_019775415.1. NCBI lineage: Eukaryota > Fungi > Ascomycota > Eurotiomycetes > Eurotiales > Aspergillaceae > Penicillium > Penicillium sp. VS I D KN. The sequence goes on from JACWFT010000004.1 coordinate 562,127, forward strand.
CATCGTGGCTCAGTCCGGCAGCGGAAGCTCGCCCGACGCCACCTCGGCCATGTTTGCCTTGTGTCTGGTTCTGACCACCCATCATACCAAAGTGAAACTCATCGGGATTGCGGTCGCGCGCCTTCTCTTCGAGACGCTTGATCTTTGCCTTCTTGGCATTGTAGTCTTTGGCACGGAGCGAGTAATCCTGTTACAGTAGTCAGCCTTTGCGATCCGGAAGGCCAGCTGCAAACAATAGCAGTATAGAGTTTTCAGTAAAAACAAACCTTGTGCTTTTCAAGAATACCCCACTTCTCGCGGCCCTCGAGCTGGGCACGCTCCTTGTGGTTCCGCCGTTGAACGGCATTACGCATGGAGGACATGCTGGGTGGTTGTGAGGTGCGGGTTGAATAAAACCAAACTCAACAGGGTGTTTTCCAAGAGAGAGAATACTCAGATTCGAAATGTACAAAAAGGAGCTGACAAGTCCAGCTAGTCGTGGTTGTGAGAGCATAAGAAAGTACGGAAGTTTTTTTTTTCTGCCCTCTCCGCCCGACTCGGCTCCTCACGCTCCGCATCAACACACCCTGCACCTCATCTTGATCAGATATCTCTCTGAATCTCAATTGCTGCTCACAGACTTCCCGGAGTTTCCAAGGATCAAGCCTAGTGGCTTAGCAGCTAATTATTGACCCATTGAGCTTGCCACTTAATCCTCCACCCCGACCGACATCTCTACACTGATCGACATCCATCCTTCTCGATCTCCGTGATCGAACCACTCCGTCCCAATGGCTACACCCTCCACTTCCGACACGCCAGCAGCTACTCCTGCGCCCCGCAAATACAACCTTCGCAATCCGCTTCCGCTCTCTGCCTCCCAAGAACAAGAAGTCAAGCTCCTCTATTACAAGCGCGTACGAAGCCACTGTGCCCCCGAGATTAAGGGTATGTACCGCCCTCACCCTTCTATATGCTGCCTTTTTTTGGGTCAAAAATATCCTATAGCCCCTGACAGCTTGGTTCATGTTTCCTTTTAAACTCGGCCGAGAAGCAGCTCCACGTATACTCAAGACAGACTTAGAACTAACATCAAACCACAGCATTCGCCGAATGCGCCGTCAACCGAACCGTCACCGCGACATGGATCTGTCGCACGCAGCGTCTGGCCATGAACTCTTGCATGGTCGCCCATGCTAACCCAGAAGAGGAAGATCGCGCACGTGAGGACTGGTTCGCAACATATGAGGAGCGACGTCGTCAAAAGGAAGAGGAGCTCGCACGTGTGGAGAAACGGCGTGCAGAAGTCATCAGTATGATGCGTGAAGACGAAGCGCGGACCCGAGAGAAGACTCAAGGGAGGTGATTGGCTCAATGCCATTCCATTCACTGACACAAACAAGCGTATGTTATATCCCTTGGGATTCTCTAGGGTTTTCATTTTCTTCTTCCGATCACCGGCTTTCTGTGGTGAGTTGTATATTGTTGTATATGGGTCTAGGCGTCGGAGGATCGGATCGATTCACCAAATTTTCTTCTCTCGAAAATGAGCGCGTCCTTTTGGGTGAGTTCAGGGAACGAATCGTTTGATTTGCCCGCTTGTTTGACGGTATCCATGCATCGTTCCAAGACCGATTGAAGACTATTCTGCTTTGGTTCCACTTCCTCTGGATGGACGTGTGTTATCCAGTAGATATCCCCTGATGCCGAATACCGGGAACCTCCGACTCAGGATGGAGTTCGTTTGCCTTCTCTCCTCGCGGCGCAATGGGAATTAATCAGGCGTTAGTGTTTTGCTGGGCATCTGTATTTTGTTTTTTTGCATAGTCATCCCCGGAGTGACCTGGATGACATTCGATTTCATGTACAGTATACACATGCATTTGGCGGTCTTCATTAGACTGCAAAGTCATCTTTTCACCCTCTCTTCCTTATGCCATGATGTACTCTCTAAGTTACGCGTCCTATGGAGATAATTGTTGACTCAGGAGATGTTTTGGCTATCAAGGTACCATCAACTTTTTCCCAGTCTAAGTGGCTCGCAAATGTATTATGATCAAGACTCCAGACACCCGGAAACGCCATCCAACCCTCCCAAGGCATAAAGCAGAAAAATAGAGAAGCGTAAACATGGCTAAACATCATTCATCTTATGATCCTCATCGTCATCACCTGCTTCACCCATGGCAGTGTCTTCACCGAAGATATCCTCCATCTTCCCATCATCCTCCTCTTCCTCGTCATCCTCTTTCTCACCCTGCGGCGGTGCATCGGGTATATCCTCCTCTTCCTCACCTTCACTGTCCCATTCATCTTTCATGTTCCATCCCATTCCTGTAAGACAGAATCGCTCTGGCGGCAACCGCATACCAGCCATCATGACGCTCTGGTTAGCCGCGGCCGCAGGTGCTCCATTGGGTCCACCCGGAGCGGCAGCGTCGAACCCTCTCGACACACCAGGTAGCGCAATGCGATTTCTTTCAGATGCAACATCCATCAGAAATTCCTTCGGCAGGCCAGTCTGAAATTGATAATGTAGTCGCGACGCAATGCTCAATCGCAGCGCTGGCAGCGAAACACCATTTACTTCCGCCGAGTTAGCGTTCTTGCCTGTATTTCCCGCGGCATCACCCACTGCGCCTGCATATCCTTCTGTAGCGAGATGCACAGCATCTTGGAGTACGTTGGAGGTGTAGCGATAGGCGAAGTCAAGGAGTTGGAGGGGCACGCGGTCTTGGTAAGCTGTTACGCCTAGCGATGCGAGGAGCATGTGAACCAGGCGTACGTCGCGTGGGCGGCGCGTTTTACCGCTATCTTGTAGGGAGGTCCCGGGTATTTGTGGTGGATGTCCTGTTGATGTGGTTGGTGCTGTCGTGGGGGGAGCAGCGGGTGGTTGCGAAGCGCTTGCTGCTGCGGCCGGGGCAGAGGCCCCGTTGGCCCCTGAAGACTCTGCGGGTGGTGTGAGAGGCTGAGCTGCTGGCACGGAGCCCTGAGTCTGGCTTGGGGAAGCCATTCTTGTGGTAGTTGCGAATTCAGGTGTGGAGGAGTGGTGATGGATAGGAGGGTTGAGAAATGGACCGGTCGGGGAGTTGGCGGAGGGACAGTTCCAAGTGGTCGGCTAGACGAAGACCCGTAGGCAGTCTGTTATCATTGGCGAGTCAGCAGCCCTTGGGATACTTTGATGGGCTCAAGTGAGTGCAGGGTTGACAAAGCTGAAATGGAAAAGAAGCGTTGACAGGAGGAACTCTGTGAAGCCGAAAAGAGCTCCGATATGAGGCTAACCGCTTTAGGCAATGAGAACTTCAAACTATATCAACATTGAAAAGCTGCCGAATCCACTTTGCTATTCCTATAAAATTTGTACTTAGGGGTCAGGTCCATATTCAAATGGAAAGCCAGCACAAGACGCTATGAGTATACAATTTTGCAATCCAAAATAATCTTTTCAAACGCCATGGATGCAAATAATAGGTAGCAATGACAGGTTGTATATGATAATGCAGGTCCAACATTGAACATCTGCATGCAAAAGGAAAAGTTTGAACAGGGTATCTCTTTGCCAAAACAAAAAAACAAGGTACTCTCAATGCGTACGCGCGTTCTAGTTGAAAGAACTCGCAATGCTGTATGTTGTATGTTGTATGTGGACGTCCGGGCATAGCGAACGTCATGGCGATTATTTGGTTCAAGTTCTCAATGAGAAAACATTCAGGCATCTTGTGAAGGCTTGGGACGAATCGGCAGAGATTTGATTCCTGCAGATTTGATTATTTCTGGCAGGCCTTCGTCTTCCTCGATATCTGATTCAAGGTCTAGAGGATTCGGATCTCCCTCCACAGACTCTAGAATTGATCCCGCCGGATTAGACAAGACCGAACCTTGTGAGAGGTAGCTGGCACCAAGATCGGTGCTTTCTTCATCATCAGGATATTCGTCGCCGTCGCTAAGCTCATCATCGTAGTCTTCTTCGTCCGCGTCTTCGTCTTCGTCTGCTACTTCATCATCCTCGTCCTCATCTTCGCTGTCCGTAGGTGAGAAATCCTCCAAATTCTGCGGCGTGTCTCGCCAGTAGGTGAAATCCGTATATTCTTCACCACCGGAGTGTACCAGAAGACTAGTAGGAGGGAAGAAATGATCAAGCAATTCCCGCATGCTGACATAGCTGCTCTTATACTTGTTAAGGCTAAGCAGGTCCAGGGAAACCTCAGCGTTGGAATTAATGGTGAAGATTCGTGTCGACGGGATGTTGACAGTTCGATAGCTCAAGGCGTCGGTCAATCGATTGCCAAACCCAGCGTAGAAAGGGTTCTCCTTCCCACAAAATAGATTAAGAATGTCCCGCAGGCATGCCATTTTGAAGACTTCTGGCTTGCGGAGATAAATTTCTCGCCTGAGTGCTGCCATCGTACGATCTGGACTGCAGATCACAGGGCCCCTGGGAAGCCGGTATCCATCCTGGCAGACACCATAGAGGTATGCCCGTGTAGTATCGGCCTGACCAACGGATCGACTGGTGAGGTACATTATATTATAGCCGTTATTCACAATATCGGTGTATAATTTGGCGACTCCAGTATGGGTCCAGTCACGTCCAATCATATTCAGAACGTGGCCCAACGCATCCGACCTGAGTTTATTGTCAGCTTTGGAAATTCTCAAATATCAGATCTAGGATCTAACTCACTTTGTGATCGTTCCATCAATATCAGAAATCACAATCGGAGTATTGCCGTTCCACAAATACATTGACGCGGTGCATGTAGCTTTGTTCACGCTGAAGGACATGGTGTTGGCTCCTGGTTTCAATTGAAGAGCCTTGAGTTGATCACTGGTCAATCGCAATGTCTTCGCATAATTGCGGGTTTCGACGGCAAAGGAATCATGCATTGGCGTTTGAGGGGGCGTGGGAAAGCCAGGCTGGACATCAGACTTGGTTCGGTGGTGGCGGGCCCCAATTGGTAGCCCAGGGGTAATATGATGATCACCCTCGCTGTGATACCCTGGGTCCGAGATTGCATCATCGCTCAGGACTGTGCTGGGTCGCATCGAGTTGATGGCCGCTCTCCGATCAGCCGCTTCTTTTGCCTCTTCACTACTATAGATCCAGAGGTTCCCATGTTCGTCGGCTCCAATGAGCGCACCAATATCGTAGCTCCCTTCTAGTTCCTCCGCGAGAATCTTGCGAGCGAGAACCTCGGCCCGAAGAGCATCTTCCTCGTTGCTTTTGTAACCGGTCATGTCCAGCATTAGATCGCCTGTTTCCGTGACATGTGATTGAATGTTGGAACCTGTAAGTTTCTTGGACAGAGACATAGCACGGGACATTGCTTCTTCTACGGATACCGGAGGCGGACTACGAGAACGTGCTGCGTCCTCGTCCTGAGCTGAGCCGGTGGGCGAAGAGGATAGCTGCTCAGTCGCAGCCCGAGGGAGGCTAGTCGAAAGTAAATCATCGGATACCGAATGGTCGAGAGATGGTTTGCTTCGGTGGTTATTGAAAGAGTCATGATGCAGATCTGAGCCGTCGGGAGACCGTGACAGAGGCGTTATTGTACCTAGATCAGTCGCAGCTCGCGATTGTCGTGATATCGGTATATTAGGCGGAGTCTTCGCCCCCTCAGAGACAACATCCCCATTTTTCTCCAAGTCCAAATACTCTGGTTCCTGAAGCGAGCCAAACTCTTCGGTGGGCACCTTTGGGCTGCTAGCGGGCGAGACTAGCGGGGAAGTCTGTAGTGACGCGGGGATCTCGTCGGTAGTTTCGAACACGAAAAATGCCTCACCCGCTTCTCCTAGCTTCATTGCATACTGTTGTTTGACTCCATTGACCTTGAATTCGACCTTTTTCTCAAATGGGCGCAAAAGCGAGAACTTTCCGAAGCGGACATGGAAGGGTGAGCAGGCAAGGGTTCCTTGCGACACAGACACGTCAGGTTGGAGATTAATCTAGAAGGATCTGTGACACCCAACTTACCATCCTCTTGCTCTATGACAATCACATCAATAGCTCCGCTCAGCGTGGCGGGATTGATAGAGTTCCATGTCTTGGACACGGAGCCGCTAAGGCTTCTGACGTACTGCATCTTTGCCGGGTTGGGTCATACACCCTCGGCCACGAACAATAAACAAGCAGAATCAAGCCCTCAGAATCAAAGGGACTTAAATCACGGCAAAGGACAAAAGTGGGGGAGGTTTTAGATCAGTCGGAGGGAAAGAGAAGGATGAGGAGTAAGGACCAAGAAATTGGAGGAATCGCCGCCAAACGGCCCCATGTGACATTCAGCTGACAATGCAAGGAACAGCTGAACTGGCCACTGATAAGTGAAAATGGTCTCCCCAAAGTGATGAATGAATCATACAAAATGAGGAGAAATAGAAAGAAAGGCTGAAACAACGCCGAGACCCTAGTTCACCCCAATAGTCGAACTAGCCGGTCATCCCCGGATCTGTTGGTTCATCAACATTCAACGCCCAACCGATTCTTAAGTAAGCGGCCAACAACCATGCCGAGGCTGCAACTCGTCACTTTTTGCAGATTCGAGACGCTAGTCTCCATCTGGGCTAGCGGCCGATCGTTCTGCCTCTGATCACGCTAACACCAATTAGGCAGACCCTGACTAACATGTCACGTGGAGTCTTGTCCCACTCCACTGGAGAAAGCCGATCAAGAACATCCTCAAGAACATCCTAATTCACCTTCCGATTCCTCCAACCCCGCCGGCCCGCGTCCATGGGTACTCGACGCTGGGATGTATGAGCCACTTTACTACGCCTTTGACGCTTACCCGACTATAATTCCACGAGTCAGGGTGCGAGGCGTGATGGCTCTCTTCCTGGCCGTCTCCATTTTATGGGCCCTGATCTGGTGAGTCCCGATGTATTCTCAGCATTAACACTTTTAACCACGGACACAGGCTTCTGTATCGTGCCTGGCAAGTATGTCAGACCCCCAATGAGCTTCTCGTAGAGAAGCTGGGTCTAGATATCCCACCACCGCCAGAAGTCACCCTAGAAGAGATCACGGCCCGTGAGATCCGCCTAGCCTGGAAGCAACCCGATTTTCATAATTCCATACATAAGCATATCATTCAGGTGAATAACGTCAAAGGTATGTATGCCCTCGCTATCCCAATCATCGCACCATTGCGGAGCAGACACTAAGGGAGTAATAGTGGGCGAGTCGAAACGCGCGGAGACCGCGGTGGAAATACTAAATCTCATACCGGGAAGCATCTATCACATCTGTGTTTTATCAGTCAGCGCAGCAAATTTCCAGACCCCAAGTGCGATCCTCCATGTCCGAACGAAATCTCTTCCGTTATCCCGGTCCCAGCAAGATGTCTCCACCGGTGGTCCGACAATTCGAGCATCGATCCCACGGTCCACGGCCGGCTTACCGACTCCCTCTGCCCCAGTGATGGCCCGTGAACATAGCGCCGGCCAACTGCCTGGGAAACGGCCATCTGCCGGCCGCAAATTGTCCCCCGCGGCAGGAGCGGCAGATTTTGCACATGGACACGACGAACTACATAAAGGGGTGTTCAAGAACGATCGCGATGGAAGTTTGGAACAACTCGCCGATCGATTGAAGGCGTTACAACAAGAAAATGAAAACATGGAAAAACAAGTGACCGAGGAGGAAGACGAGCATAATGTGATGTTAAAGGAACTTGAGAAGCATCGTGACGAGCTGAAGAAGCGAGTTAAGGAGAAGGACGAAGTTAGTGGAGATCTCAAGAAGCACGTCTCGAAACTGGAGAGCATCAATCGCTCGGTTCAGGGCGAGAAGTCCAAACGAATGAGGCTTCTTCAGCAGAAGGAAGCAGAGCGCAAGAAACGCAAGAACGATATCGTCCGATGGCAAGAAAGGATTGCACGAATGGTTGCCGATGCTGCACAGGCCAAGGAGGACAAGACTCGGTTGGAGGAAGATGGTGAGGCTCGAGGGGAAGAAGTGCGCAAGAAGATTGCGAAAGAGCAGGCGGAGATGAAGATCATCGACGAAGAAATCCAAGACAAGGGAGGCCGAATCAAGAAGCTCGAGGACGAACGACAAGGTCTCCAGGGTGGTGACAATGAAGATGGGAAGGAGCTGGACCGGATTGATAATGAGCGGGCTCGTCAATGGGAGCTGAAGCTGGGCGAACTTCACGCTCGATACGCCACCCTCGTCAATCTCCATGCGCAGGCTCAGCAACAGTATCAAGAAGCCCAAGAGCGGCTGAAGTGGCTTACCACGCAACGTCCTAGCGGCTCAGGACCATTCTCCTTGCCGCCTTTGGAACTGGACATGTCGAATTCAGCAACAATCCGACCCCGTCGCCACCGTAGCTCTATGGTGAGCAATTACTCCTCGCCTTTGAATTACCCCGGTATTGAATCGACTTTTCCCGGAATCAATTGCAATCCGCCCTCGTCTAACTCTCCCACGTTCGCTCCGACCTCTACGTTTTTCAATATAAATAATGGTATGACTCTCCCGGGTCTTTCTGATCCGCCAGAAATCATGCGCTCTGACGCCGAGGCTGCCTTTAACAATCCGCAAATGAGTCCCCGAGCCGATGCCCTCCTGCCATCAGACCTGCTTGGAGATGAGGAATCGCCCGAGTTTCCCCGACCTGTTGGTCGCGCACGATTTTCCACGATGGATTCATCTAACATGCCGTTAGATGGCTTTGGCCATGGCCCTGTCTCGCCTGTTTCTTCTGGGAGTAGGCCCGGCAGTATATTTGCTAGCCCGATGGAGACCCGTAACCGACAGGACTCTGGTTCCCAGCCGGGACAGTTGTCCGCTGCCGAGGAAGCACCGAAAAGTGCTTCTCGACGACTGTCTGGGATTTTCGGGTTCCACCGCCCCCGGGGGAAGACCCTGGCTGATGGACCACCTATGTTGGGTACTTTGAAACCTGGGCAAAGTCAATCTTTCCCACGGAATGTTGATGAGTTAGACCCAATCGGATCGCGACGTCGGAGACTGAGTTATACGGGCAACTGGGCAAACGCAATGTCCTTGTTTCCTCGAAGTAACACCACTGGTGTGACAGCAGACAGTTCCTCCGATCATGCGCCTTCCAGGAGGGCTGCCTTCTCGAACATCTTCTCATCTAGCAAGTTCGGGTTTGGCGGTGCTGGTAGCCGTGGGAACCCCGACCTGAGCACTGGATACAATCAATTCAGTCCCCGGCATGACCCCATTGATCCCTCGTCTCTTCTCGGTGGCGTTCGGCGTGGTTCCCTATCTCCGAGGCCGTCATCCACGTTTTCGTTTGAGAATCAGAATCAACTCCCCCATCCTTCTACAGACAATCGCCATTTTGGATGGCCATCGACGGATCAAATGGGACATCGAAATAGCCCGCTGGGACTAGATTGGACGTCTCCATCAACCTGGTCACGGGCGCCTTCCCGTCGGCCCTCAATCCAATATGGGTCGTCTGGCCATCTCCCCTTAGGATTGACTGGGGAGCCCGATTTTGTCGAGGACACATACGATCGCCATCATCGGCCGCTACAAGCGCCGATTGGCACTCGTCCATCCTCGTCCCATCGGCCTATCACACCCAAGCTCAACCCGGCTGCGCCATCTTTCAGAGGAATGTTTTCCAGCAGAAGATCTGACAAAGATAGAGAGAAAGATAGAGACGAGTCTGACGTCCCCTTTGACCTTCACGTCGACGATGGGTCTCCTTCTGAGCCTCGCACCTCTCGCTCCTTTTCCCACTTCACGGGTGAGTCCTACGAGTCCTTGGAACGCATGCCGTCTGGTGCCTCGGTAGACAATGCATCAAAGGAATCATTCATTCGCAAGATTACCCGCAAAGGCAGCTCGAGCAAATTCAGCTCCTGGAAAGACCGATCTGGACTATTCTCGAAAAAGGGCGAGCCTTCACAGACCGACATCGATGAAGACGCAGCCAGTGAGGCTCAGCTAGCGAAGAGCATCGATAGCACACTCTCAAGCGTGCCCTCGGCAGACCGATCTACTCGCAGTAGTCTTGGTTTCTTTTCTCGTAAATCACGAAAATCGGACAAGGCGAGCGAGACGAGCGAGCGAGCCAGTGAGACTGGCGACGAGGAGATCCCCGAAATTCCGGAGATCAATTCGTGATCCCCTTTCCCTTCACTGTTTCTTTTTCTTAGAATCTGCAGTTATTACATACACCTCAATGGCGACTGAACCAAAGTACATTGGTCAATAGCGACCGTTTCTTTACAACCTTCCAGAAGTATTCTTGGAACTTGATTTATTTTCGTAATTTCCCATGGCCATTTAAACGCTTGTGAGCGTGTAGTGTTAGGCTGAAGCTGAATAGATAACCTTATAATAGTGGGGGAGCGGGGCTCGTCAACTGGTGACTCTTATCGCGCGCACAAAATGACTCCGTCGGTGGGATAAATCTACTCACTCGACACCACTGCTTATTCCACCCACAGATATGGCTAATTCCAAGTACATGATTCATCTTTTCAAAATGTTTGCCTATGTGCTAATCTTGACAGATTTGAGTATGTCAAGGAGTTTGAGCAGTCCGATCCGTTGCTTCCTAGTACTTGGATTGTGATTCGCATTGACGGAAGAGGATTTCACAAGTAAGCTCCCCTAGACAACCATAGATTCAATCTCTCTGTTTTGTGTAGCATTCACTCTCGTCTAACAACTTCAGGCTGTCGGATCACTATGCTTTCCAAAAACCTAATGACCGCCGCGCGCTTGATCTCATGAATGCGGCTGCGGTCGAGGTCATGAAAGATCTTCCAGATCTATGCGTTGCCTATGGTGTCAGCGATGAGTACAGGTATTTTCCACTCAACCATTGCAATTACTATGGTTACTCATTGATACGCCCCAGCTTCGTCTTCCCCCCCACTTGTCAGCTCTTCGAGCGGCGAAACGCGTAAGTAGTGGTTTGTGGTCTCATCCATCATCGCGGATATTCCATTGACGAGACATTGCATCCAGCAAACTGGTTACAACCATTGTCTCGACTTTCACAGCGTACTATATCTATCTGTGGCCCACATATTTCCCTTCTACCCCACTAGCACCTCCATACCTGCCATCCTTTGATGGACGAGCGGTCATTTACCCCAACACACGTATTCTACGAGATTACATGAGCTGGAGGCAGGTCGATTGTAAATTTGTCTCTATCCATCTCCGTGGATTGAATTTGCTGATCAAGGACATGCAGGTCATATTAATAACCTCTACAATACCACCTTCTGGACTATGGTTCTGCAAGGTGGTATGACCAACACTGATGCGGAACAAGAGCTGAAGGTAAGTCCATTCCATGGATTTAGGCTGTCCTGTGGTGTGTGTTGACTTGGTATCAGGGTACTGTGTCTTCAGACAAGAATGAGATCCTTTTCCAGCGGTTTGGCATCAATTACAATAACGAAGGAGAAATTTACAAGAAAGGAAGCGTGCTCTACCGCCAGGTAAGATATCTCAGCCCTTGCTATTGGTGCCGACTCTAACAGGTGACACTCAGTATGAGCTCGTCGAGCCCAAAGCTACTCCCTCGACGGAGGCTTCAGGTCCAGAGGCTAAGCAGTCAAGGTCGCAACAAGAAAAGTTGAAGAAATTGCGTCGCAAGGCACAGGTAGTTGTTGATCATGTTGATATCATTAAGGATGATTTCTGGGCGAGGCGGCCTTGGATTTTGTCAGGCACGCCGGGCAAGTTGCCGCAGAACTGATATGATGAAGAGATCGAAAATGCCGCCAAAATATTCAGGTTTCTATTCACTGTATCATCGAACAAAATGGGTATCTTGATCGCGAATAAACGCGTATGCAAAGTGTAAATATCTCATGTCCAATGCACAAGTTCAGGTGCTCTTGGGCTTCTTTTCTTTCTTTTCCTTCTTTTCCTTTTTAGGCTTCTTTCCGTCTGTTTCTTGGTCACCGTCGCTGTTCTTGATCTTTTTGCTGCTCTTCTTCTCCTTCCTGTCCTTGTTCTTCTTGTCCTTTGTTTGAACTGCTGGTTCGGCGACATCCAAGTCCGGCTCTTGTTCCGTCGACATGGGTGTGGGATAATCTTCCTCGGCAGACCGTTTCAGCTTCTTCTCTTTTTTCTCCTTGCGTCTTGCCCGGCGCTCCTCACTGCTCTCCTTCTCCTTCCGCTTATCTTCCTCGGAAGAATCACTGTATGCAGGACCGGTATCAGACTCCTCCTTCACCTTTCGCCGCTTGCGCTTCTCCTCTTTCTTCTCCTTCCGAGCAGCCTTCTCTGCCTTTCTTGCCTTGCGGTTGTCCTCATCATCGTCATCGCGCTTCCTTTTCGACTTTAAGGACTTTGGCGTTGATGGTTTCGCATCATTGAGTGTCCCAGCCAGACCCTCTCCTCGCACAAAAAATCGGTATAATTCACTGGTAAGCGCATTCGCTGTCGGTGCTGCTGTAGCGGGTTTCTCTTCGCCTACGCCCTTCAGCGCATCTTCAAATCCACGCAGCCACCATTGATTTGTCGCAGAGTCTTTGGTCACTTTCTTTCCGACGCCGTGGTTGTTCTGCTTGCGCGCAACGAGGATAGGGCGTGTGAGACCCAGACCACCGTGCGGTCCTGGGCGGGAGTTTTTGTTCAGTGGGTTGCCGGGGCCAGACCAGCCGTGGCGTTTGAGGTAGGCCTCAGCGTCCATGAGAAAAGGAGTTCGTGAATACAGTGGTTTTGGAAGGATTTGGACTCAGGCGCAAATCAAGACACAAGTCTATTTTGCTGTGATTGTTTGCTTCTCAGGGGAACTGTTGAGGGGATTTGGGACCCTTGGCAAGAGAGAAAAAGTCGATGGATAAGAGTTGAGACCGATAAAAAAAATTGGTTCCTGGGCGATAAGGCCTCGACAAGTGGTCACATGATCTCATTGATCCACGGAAGACTTGTAACTTGAGTAAACAACAGATATTGACCAGGAAACAATACGGTTTGATCATTCGACAAAAAGCCTTCTCTTCCTAATATCTACAACTTTAAAGTGGCGGGGCAAACTACTTGGCAGTAGATTTTCTGAATGATAAAGGTCCCTGACATGTTCTGCCACGCAAGAATATTGCCGAAGCCTTCCAAAAGGCTGCCGGCCCTGGGGGAAGCTGGTTTAATCTGAAATGTTCTTGATCAGTGGGTTAAAGCTGAGGGAATGGTGACGCAGTCTGTGCATTCTGTGCATCTGTCTTCACAGAGTTCATCTGGCATTGAAGATATATTTATCAACCCCGCTGGTGGCGAACTATGCCTTGCGCCACGAGGACGCTAGAACAGCGGAGTTCGAAGTCGTAAGTGTCACGTTTGAGCCTTGAAAATTGAAGCTCGAATCAATTTGCCTGCAGTATGATATCTAGGCTTCGGCAAAACCCCGCAACAAATCCGAAATTGCGGCTACTATTGGCGGGTGTTGTTCGTGAATCTTGTCATCTGCCTTTGCGAGATGCCTGGTAACCAGGTCGGAGGTTTTTATAAACAAAACGAGGCCGATCAAGCTTCAGAAACTGAGGCCGAGGTATGCAAGGCTAGACATGCCCAACATGCAGTCGTAGACTTCGAAGTTGAGGCGGTGTTGAATGAGAACCTGATGTATGATTTCAACTACAACGGGAGAGCGAGTGAGTATTTTCGAGCTACAGCCCTGGAGAACAGTATTTGCACCAGAGTTGGGGGCTTCTTGTGATCGATTGCGAATTCGCAAGCGCTCTGCGTACCATTTCCACCCACGTTATTTGGCATATTCCAAGTCGAATGCCGGATAGTAATCCAACGCATCGACCTGTTGAGGCTAAAATATAGCCAATGTGGTATAGAGTGAAGAAAATATATTCCCAGAATGTAAAACGGAACCACGACCATATAGTCCACTAAGGGGCTCAAGACAAGGGAACCGATCTTATTCATGATGTCAAAAATCCGAAGTCACGCCATAGATTGAAGCTGTGGAACGGATGTTTGTGATGAGCTGTCATAGCATTTAGGTACGTAAGCACAATCATTCCACTCAAGATCGAAGTATTCAGTTTCCTTGCAGCGGTGTCTCGTAATCGTCAGTTTTGTTCATACTTTGAATGCAATCAAGCTAAGTGGGACCTGACTGGCATAATGGGCTGTATCAATATCTAATGTTACCAGTACTAGGAATTGGCTCCTGCTACACAACAGCCGCCCCAGCCTGGGCTGCGTTTGGCCGCAAAGTCTACAGACTAGGTGCGGTCCGAACCGATTTCCTTGCATGAGAGTGCAGAAATTCTCCGATGCCCGGCCAGCTGATCCCTGGAGTCTAGTAGCTACGGGCAGGAGTAGGAAGGAAAAGGTACAAGTTAAGACTGAGCCCCAAAAGAGCCAAACATAGCTCAATTGATCTAAATACCTTCTATATCTTTGACTAGCTTCCTACCTGGCTGAGGTCTGGTAGCTTTGTAAAGTGACGTCTCATCAATCGTACGGGAGATGAGCGCGGGGCGATCACAATCTGCGTAAGGGATGATCCTAGTGCGGTGGAAAGTCCAGATAAATGTCCGCCGTGACGAGGCAACTATAGCAATATTGTGGCTGATAAAAGGAGATTGAAGAAACTCCTTGCTCAGATTTAATGATAAAGTCAAACAATTCCACCTGAGCTCTGCAAAAGGGTAGCTGGTCAGTGGCTGGGAAAGCGCGGTATAATGAGCGACTACCATTTCAGGGGAGATGCCGCTGATAGGTCCCAGGCAGTGCAGATCTTCACAAAAGGAAGGTTTTTTTTTGGGATAGATCAAGTCTGACATAAGCGGGGATTAGATTTCCCAAATACGTAGCTGAACCAATCCCTGGAGCGCGTTCCAGGGATCTTTAAAGACATTAGTGCAAGCCCGATCGACAGAGCAAATCCCGAGGGTTATGCAAGCGAAGTGGGGAGTGTTCGCGTGCTGGGCCATAAGCCTGCAAGGGAGCTGAAGAGCAGGGAGCGCGTACCGTGGAACAGGAAAAGTACCACAAAAGAGGGGGTTTGTCAGATGAGCTCAATCGTTGAGTTTGCCCTTTTTGATTGGGGGAAGTGGATCTGTCCTTGGATTTGGCCCCCAAACCGTATCTCGGTACCATCGAATGTGAAGGCCCAGATGGGGGGAGAAAGGAAGCGATGATACGGGTAAAGGGGGATTTCCGTTATCCGGTGGTTGGGGGATGATCATGGAGTCAAGGCTTCAGCCGGGGCCAACTCGAGTCAGATTGGTGTGGTAGAGGAAAGGACCCAGGACTCTGGACATGGGAGTCACAGGGATTGCACGGGACTCGCCAATGTGGCCTAGCGTCATTGCGCACCACTCCCTTGGGTTTCCGTAGGCAGTTTGTAACCTTTGCCTCCAAGGCAGAATGTGTAGGCTCCAGACGGTCCGCGTTCCCGCCCGTAACAGTGGGTCAAGTCGATCAAGCGAGAAGGATACTTTACACCGGACAGTACGCAGTAAATACAGCAGAGCAAAAGCCTGGAAAACCCGAGAGCCTGGATGTACAAGGTTCATTTCCCAAGCGCGTAATGTAACAAAGAACACACTTTAGCCCAAACCTTGTATTGGGATTCATTTTGCCCCTAAGATCCTGTTCTTTTTCTTTCATTTTCTGCTCTTCCTCTTCCTCCTCCCCCCCCCCCCCCCCCCCCATCTTTGGTTCCGGCTGCTTTATCCGCCCCCGCTACCCGTGGATCCCAATCCCAGAGAGCTTCAACCTTACTCTTGGAAACTCCCTGGGATGCTGGACTGGAAGTGAAGAGGGTCCCCAGTCCCTACCTCCAATATCCATTCGTTTCTTTCCCGTGCGATCTCGACGTTTCCCCTGCAAATCGCACTCCCAGGGCTTTGGTGGCTGGGTCCATTGACTGTTTGTGTCGTGATTCGGTTCGATCGTCATCCTACCCGCTTGTGCGACCCCCTCCTGAACTGCTTGAACGGCCTGAATCTCGAAAGCCTACCCATCATGCCTCTCGACGACCGAATACGCCATTTGCCTATCGACGACCGCATACGGCATCTGCCGATTGACGATAATCGTTTACGACACTTACCCCCAATGGCTTCTTCACCACCCCCTCCGAAGAGATACAAGTCAGAGTCCACGCCCGCCAGTGATGCCGGTCGCTCAAGGTACTATCATTCCCAGTCCGTTTCCACGAGTGAACGGGCCTCCTCGCGACAAACCTCCACCGCCATGGACATTTATGTCATTACCGATCGAGATCCATCGGAGAGGGACCGGGACCGCGACAAGGATCTCCGCGTTGGTCGTTTCACCAGCAATGGCTCGGTCGCGTCTCATTCATCTCTCATTTCCCACGCCTCGCGCCCATCACCACCGGTCATCATCAACAATCGCAAGTATGTTTGCAAGGGAGATCGTGGAACTCAAATCACTGACTGTGTGTCTCCAGAATCCCCGAGAAATACCCCCCGGTAGAAGAAAACGGACGTCTGTACCATGGTTATCACAAGGGCATGTACTTCCTCCCTTGTGATGAATCGGAACAGGACCGACTGGATATCTTCCACAAAGTCCTGACCGTCGCTCGCGCATCGGATGGGTTGATTTATGCGCCGCATCCCAATAATTCGCGCATTCTGGATCTGGGTTGTGGAACGGGCCTCTGGTGTATCGAAGTCGCCAATAAATACCCTGATTCCTTTGTGGTCGGCACCGATTTATCACCCATTCAACCGACCAATCGGCCCAAAAACTGCGACTTCCACGCCCCATTCGACTTTGAGGGGCCCTGGGCGATGGGTGAAGATTCCTGGGATCTGATCCACCTGCAGATGGGATCCGGGAGCGTTCAAAGCTGGCCATCCCTGTACCGACGCATCTTTGACCATCTTCGTCCGGGAGCCTGGTTTGAACAAGTGGAAATCGACTTTGAGCCTCGCTGCGACGACCGTTCGATGGATGGACTCGCCTTGCGCCACTGGTATAACGCCCTTAAACATGCCAGCGAAGAACGTAATCGACCGATCGCACACAGCTCCCGCGAGGCCATCCGCAACTTGCAAGATGCGGGCTTTACGGAAATTGACCACCAGATAGTCGGGTTGCCGCTGAATCCCTGGCACAAGGATGAGCACGAACGCAAGGTGGCTCGGTGGTACAACCTGGCCATGTCCGAGAGTATTGAGGCTCTCAGTTTGGCCACCTTCTCCCGAACCTATCAATGGCCAGTCGATAAGATTCAGCGCATCGCGACCGATGTCAAGTCAGAAGCGTTCAACAAGGACATCCACTGTTACAACGTCCTCAACATTTACCAGGCGCGCAAGCCGCTTGCCAGTTAGCTTTGTGATCGGTGCCCTGGAGGTACCTTGAAGCGTTCTTTTTATTTACCCCCCGACAGGGTCACCCAACAGTCTATTTTATAACGATTTGAAATCTCCGCCTGATACGCCCAACGTCTGCCTTGATCAAAAATATTCGAAGGTGGACGACTATGACCAATCGTCTCTTCTTTTCGACCTCCAATCAACGAAAATCAGCCACAATAATGGCAATCAGTTTTTTTCTCTGGAGATTATGACCATACGATTCTCTGCTCTCGTTCCAAATACCTTGCTGGAGTCGATCAGAAAAAAAGAATTGAAGAGATCATATCATGATTTGCTTTCTACATGCTGCCTTTAGCATCTTCGTGGCGTTTGGAATTTTCTTTGCTCCGGCTTGTGGTATATACCCAGGTGTCTCACCTTAGCTTCTGTGGTTGAGTTTGCTAGCCAGACAACTGGTCTTGATCTTTTGGGAACCTTCATTTGGGACTTTGTTTTGATACCTTCATGTAGCTCTTATATTCAGTGCGTGGCATATAAAATATCTATGGACTTGAATCTCTGACTTCCTAATTGACTTCAGTTTGCTACATTGTATGGATGCTACTTGGGCCCCACGGCGAGATGCACATGCGCGTTGATATTTCCATACAATTCGTTGCCTGAGCAGCCCAGAGGTATATGGTATACTTTGTTGTTCAGTGGGTATTGGTGTCATAAGATTCATGTAGTATGCTTTGGAGCCACCCAGACATAAAGTCATGATGCTTCTTTTCGGAGATGGCTATTGTATCAAAGTGCATCGCCCGATGCTAAGACAGTACAACATTTCGGCGCCACAAACGCCGAGATCACTACTAAACTTACAAAACGCCTGGTATGCAAATGAAAATTTCACTGAACAAAAAGAGCCACTTTTAGCGCCGGCGCTTTCGAGCTGCTCCTCGAGAAGTACCATTAGCAGGAGCGTCCTTCTCCACGTCCGCATCGGTTGCTTCCCGGCTTGCACCAGGGGTTCGTCGGCGCATGGTTCCAGGACCAACGGCGATGATATCTTCTCCGCTCTCGCTGTCCGAGACGTCCAGGAGGACAGGAACACGAAAGGCACTCGCTAGATCTGCATCGGTTATATCCTTGGCTGGATCTACCGTGACAGTATCGGGCTCTTCATCCTCCAGGTCCAGTCGGCGTTGATGAACCTGTTCAGCCGGGTGGATGTCGAATTCGTCCTCGCGCTCGACGTACTCGACATTCTCCTCGACTTCACCGAAATCAGGCGCCAGGGCGGACCATTTTTGTGGACTGATGATCGACCACGTGTAGATGCATCCAGTCTCCAAGCTGCAGCCTACGATCATCGGCCGTGTAGGGTGCCATTCCACCACGCCGAGTTCCTGGGGACTTTCGAGGATCTTGTCGAGGGATCCGTGACGACGTTCCCAAATGTAGATGTCTGAGTTCATGTAGGTTGACGCGCAGACAAATTCACCGGTAGAGGAAAATGTCACATGGTTCCAGCTCAGACGATTGACGACATCCTGAAATTTGTGTTCGACATTGAGTTTGATGTTGGACTCTTCGAGGTCGGTCCCGAGTTGGGAAAGGTCGGGCATGAGAACTGTGCGGATAATACGGTCCGAGCTGTTGAGCAGTAGGTCTCGTCCGTTACGGGCAAGACGGAGGAGAATCACCACTCCATTGCAGGGACGCATGGAGTGAATGGTTCTGCAGGTTTCGGTTGTGATGATGTTGATCCACCCTTTCGATGTACCGGAGATGATGTGGTTTCCGAATGCTGAGAAGATAGTGACACAGGTTGATTGTTTCGCATCTTGGGCAGCTCGCTTAGCTGCTGCCGCTGGGTCTATTTCTTCGCTATCGGGTCGGAAGGGGGCCGTGGGTAGGATACGCTTGACTGGTGTTCTTTTGGAAATATCGACCAGGACGGGTTGGTCTTCAAAGAGTGAAGCCACAAAGAGGAGACTGAGAGATAGTGAAGGTATGGTTAGTCATCTGCAGATGTAGAACGGCAGGAAAGGGGAAAGATGTGATGTACTGGTTGAATGGGTGCAGCTCCGCAATATACACTGGTGCCTCAAATCGGACGGTGTGTATGCGTGAGCCATCCTCTAGGTCCCATAGAATACACTTCCAATCCTGGGATGAGGTAAGGAGGTAGCGACCACATCGCGACCAGCTAGTCAAATTAGCAATCTGGACCTATCATGTATTGGGGGTCGGGTGGAGGGGGGGGGGGGGGGAATTACCTCAGAGACTGGATCTGGCGAGTATGGCCTTGGAGCTTGCGCGCGACACCGTTGGTTTCGATGTCAAAGATAACCACAGTGCCATCAACCTAGATAACATCACCGTCAGCTGTCACCAATTTCTAGTGCGACTTATAATTCCGTTCAAGGTGTACGAACTCGACCGGATGCTAGGTAGTCGCCAGTGTGGTTAAAACGAAGGCAGGTTGCATGACCGCTGCCTGTCTATACTTAGTGTGTAACATTGGGAAAGGGGTAGTTGGGAGGTATTGCATACTTAATTTCTCAGTTAGAGTATCGGGGTATTCCTGGGCCAGGACAAATGGATCAACGAGCGAGAGGTTCATTACGGCGGGGTTCCCGGAGGACGCGCTGTTCTCAGAGGTATTTCCCAGCCTGGGAGAACGGCCAGGATATTAGAGAACAAACATGTAGCACCGAGATTGGGCAATGAGATCTCGTGACTTTCACAACAATGCGATGAGTGGGAACAACGACAGTGCGATAAGGTTGTTATATTTGATCTGTCCGAAGGATTTCCTGAAGGCGGTGAACATCAACATTCCAAGGTTATAGATCATCCACCTTGGAGAGCATGCAACTTTCAAAAGGATATTCGAGGTAGGCATTGTTAGATACCTGTTCTACGTCTCCAGAGATCCTGCTGATCCTCATATCGGTGTTACTATCCCCACATAGTCTTATTGAGAGAAACTTTTAACGGTCCAGCTACAACAGTCTGTCAGATATATATCCGAAGATGATCTCAAGGCCTAGACTTCACTACAGTATAATGTATAGGTGAATGTTCATGTATATTCAAGCACTGCTACCTACTTGATCAAAGCATACCGTGGGCAGCTTCTAATCGCCAGATTGTATAGTGATCAGTGCCCTCCAAATAAATGGCTACAACAACATTGGAAAGTAGAAGCACCTGGACCAGACTCTACGGGGCCCACACCCAAGTAGACTAAAGATCAATTCTTGGGAAAACTTATTCATTGATAGGCCTGTCGGACTATCTCATGTGTCATACCCATGTGGGTGAAGCTGGAAAAGGAAACCATTCGTGTGAACCAGTAGACCCTGTGAATTAGTGTATTTAAGGTATGAAGAAGATGGAATCATGATTGGAAACAAAAGTGAATCTGCGTGATTCTGCCCCGTTCTGTGTGAGCCCACCGCCTTCCATTTATAGTACCCGTCGACCAGCGCCGGTCGCGCTAGTGAGTCCAGGGAAAACTCGAGCCCCATCAGCGGGTGAGGCAACCTTCACCATCTCCCTTTCAACCTCCCCCGACACGCCCGCCATCACCTCCCCATCCAAGAATATCGCGTTCCCCATCGCGATATCTCTTCAAGAGTCTACCGATACGCGACCACTAGCGGCATCCCTCCCTTTTCCCTCCTTTCTCGGGCTTCGTGACTCCGGGGACTCCAGGTCGCCGGCGCCCTCGTGGCAAGGGCTGCCAAAGGCCTCAGCCGGCCAGCTACTTTCAACCCCACCTTCATTTCATCGTCGCTTCGTGTGATTTTGACTTTCGGCCATCGGTCCAGTCGGTCTCTTCAGCTTTTGCGCGTTAACGATCCCCAGATCCTTCGTTATCTCGCCTCCGCGCTCGACTCGTCGATCCCGATTACCTTCACTTTTTACATCCTATCAACGCAACCATGTCTAACGTCTTTTTCCCCTTCTCCAAGGCGCCTTTGCGCACGGTGAAGGAGATCCAGTTTGGTCTCTTTTCGCCCGAGGATATTAAGCGGATGAGTGTCGTGCACGTTGAATACCCAGAGACAATGGTATGGCAACTCACCATCTCTCAAACCGACCCCAAAAGCTCGATTTGGGGTTAAAGCAAGTAATTAACACTCGAAACAAATAGGATGAACAACGGCAGCGCCCTCGGACTAAAGGTGTAAACGACCCGCGCCTGGGTACGATTGATCGCCAGTACAACTGCGAGACTTGCGAAGAGGGCCCGAAAGAGTGTCCCGGACACTTCGGTCACATCGAACTCGCATCTCCTGTGTTTCACATTGGTGGGTTTCGTAAATATCGAGTCGGAGAAAGCACGCGTATGCTGACGTTTTTTCTTCTCTTCCGCTCAGGTTTCTTGACCAAGATTAAGAAGCTTTTGGAGACTGTCTGCCACAACTGTGGAAAGATCAAAGCTAATACGGTTAGTCATCCCTTTGGGGATGGCAAATCTTACATGGCATGTTTTTACTGACAATGACACCAGTCCGATTCTAAATTTTTGGAAGCTCTTCGCATGCGAGACCCGAAACGGCGCTTCGATCATATCTGGCGACTTTCAAAGGACGTTTTGATCTGTGAGGCTGATCCATCACCAGACGATGATGAATACCAAAAGGAGGGCCAGAAGAAACACTTGCACGGTGGGTGTGGTAACGCCCAACCTACCGTTCGAAAGGAGGGAATCACTCTCGTCGGCACATGGAAGCCCAGCAAGAGCATGATGGAGGATGATATGGCACAGCCGGAGAAGAAGGTGATCACCCCGGGCATGGCTCTGAACATCTTCCGGAACATCTCCCATGAAGAAGTGCGCATCATGGGTCTCAGCAACGACTACGCCCGCCCCGAATGGATGATTCTTACCGTTCTTCCCGTTCCACCCCCCACAGTCCGTCCCAGTGTTATGATGGGAGCTACCAGTGGCTCTCGTGGTGAAGATGATTTGACCTACAAGCTTGCTGAAATCGTGCGCGCGAACCAGAATGTCCAGCGCTGTGAGCAAGAGGGTGCGCCGGAACACGTTATTCGTGAATTCGAGTCTCTATTGCAATATCACATCGCTACATACATGGATAACGACATTGCTGGTCAACCGAAGGCTATGCAAAAGGGAAATCGACCTGTCAAGGCTTTGCGCAGTCGTCTTAAGGGTAAGGAAGGTCGTCTACGTCAAAACTTGATGGGCAAACGTGTCGACTTCTCGGCTCGTACTGTTATTACTGGTGATCCGAACTTGTCTCTCGAGGAAGTTGGTGTGCCCATTTCGACCGCGAAAATCTTGACCTATCCCGAGGTGGTGACCCCCTACAACATCGAGAAGTTGCAGGCGTTGGTTTCAAATGGACCCAACATTCACCCTGGTGCGCGGTACATTGTTCGAGACAATGGTGAGCGTATTGATCTTCGTCACGCCAAGCGTGCTGGTGCCCAGCAACTGCTTTACGGCTGGAAGGTCGAGCGCCACCTTGACAACGGCGATGTTATTTTGTTCAACCGTCAGCCCTCGCTGCACAAGGAATCTATGATGGGTCACCGTGTTCGTGTTATGCCATTCTCCACCTTCCGAATGAACCTGTCTGTCACATCCCCCTACAACGCCGATTTCGATGGTGACGAGATGAATTTGCATGTCCCTCAAAGTGAGGAGGCTCGTGCCGAGCTTTCAGAACTGGCCCTCGTCCCGAAGAACATTGTGTCCCCCCAGCGCAATGGTCCTCTTATGGGTATTGTCCAGGACAGTCTCTGCGGTATCTACAAGCTTTGCCGTCGTGACATCTTTCTTTCCAAGGATCAGGTCATGAACGTCATGCTCTGGGTCCCTGAATGGGATGGTGTTATTCCACCTCCCGCAATCCTGAAGCCTCGTCCGCGTTGGACCGGAAAGCAGATCATCAGTATGGCTTTCCCCTCTGGTCTCAATCTTCTTCGTATCGACAAGGACAGTCAGCCACTCTCCGAGAAATTTAGTCCTCTTAATGATGGTGGTCTGCTGATTCATGGCGGACAGCTGCTGTATGGTATGCTCTCGAAAAAGACCGTTGGCGCAAGTGGTGGTGGTGTTATCCATACCATTTTCAATGAGTACGGACCTGACCAGGCTGTTCACTTCTTCAACGGTGCCCAGAGGATTGTCAACTACTGGCTTCTCCACCATGGTTTCAGTATCGGTATTGGTGACACAATCCCCGATCGTCGCACCATTGAGAAGATTGAGGCGGCCGTCCGCGAGCGGAAGAATGAAGTCGAGCAGATTACTGCCAGTGCTACAGAGAACACTCTGGAAGCATTGCCTGGTATGAACGTTCGTGAGACATTTGAAAGTAAAGTTTCTCGTGCTCTCAACAACGCCCGTGATGAAGCTGGTGCTGCTACTGAGCAGAGTCTGAAGGATTTGAACAACGCTATTCAGATGGCTCGTTCCGGTTCCAAGGGATCCACCATCAACATTTCTCAGATGACGGCTGTTGTGGGACAGCAGTCCGTGGAAGGCAAACGTATTCCTTTTGGTTTTAAGTACCGCACCTTGCCCCACTTCACCAAGGATGACTATTCCCCCGAATCTCGTGGTTTCGTCGAGAACTCATACCTGCGTGGTCTGACCCCCACTGAGTTCTTCTTCCACGCCATGGCGGGTCGTGAAGGTCTGATCGATACTGCGGTTAAGACTGCTGAAACTGGTTACATTCAACGTAAGCTGGTCAAGGCCTTGGAAGAGGTCATGGTCAAGTATGACGGCACTGTCCGCAATTCCCTCGGCGATATCATTCAATTTATCTACGGAGAAGATGGACTGGATGGCGCGCACATTGAGAACCAACGAGTTGATACGATCCGATGCTCTGATGAGAAGCTGCTGGATCGATTCCGTGTCGATGTCATGGACCCTGAGCGCAGTCTAGGCCCTGACGTGCTGGAACAAGCCAATGAAATTGCGGGTGATATGGAGGTTCAGAAGTACTTCGACGAAGAATGGGAGGCAATCCTGAAGGATCGCGCTTTCCTTCGTACTGTCTGCAAGGAAGACGAAGAGATGATGCAGCTTCCTATCAATATTCAAAGAATTCTCGAGATGGCGAGAACTACTTTCCGTATCCGCGAGGGTACCATCAGTGATCTGCACCCTGCTGAGGTTATCCCTCAAGTTCAGGCTCTTCTGGACCGACTTTTGATTGTCCGTGGTGATGATCCTATCTCGCGTGAGGCTCAGGACAACGCGACTTTGCTTTTCAAGGCTCAGCTGCGCAGCCGTCTCGCTTTCCGACGACTTGTCACCGATTACTCTCTTAACAAGCTGGCCTTCCAGCACGTTATTGGAGCCATCGAGAGTCGCTTTGCCCGTGCGGTAGCCAACCCCGGCGAAATGGTTGGTGTCCTTGCAGCCCAGTCAATTGGTGAGCCCGCCACTCAGATGACACTGAATACCTTCCACTTTGCTGGTGTTTCATCCAAGAACGTCACTCTAGGTGTGCCTCGTCTTAAGGAAATTCTGAACGTGGCCACCAACATCAAGACACCGTCTATGACTGTCTACCAAGAACCTCACCAGACCTACAATAAGGAGGGTGCTAAGCAGTTGCGAAGTGTTGTCGAGCACACCAGCTTGCGATCCGTCACCGAGGCAACTGAGATCTACTATGACCCCGAGATCCAGTCTACTGTCATCGAGAACGATCGGGACATGGTTGAATCTTATTTCATCATCCCTGAGGACGTTGGTGAGGACCCGGCTCACCAGTCCAAGTGGCTTCTCCGTATCATTCTCAGTCGGCCAAAGCTACTCGATAAAGGTCTTACGGTGCAGGAAGTCGCCTCCAAGATCAAGCAGGCATACCCTCGTGATATCGCTGTTATCTTCAGTGATAACAACGCCGATGAGCAAGTTATTCGTATCCGTCAAATCCAAGATCACAAGGATGACGAAGATGATGACGTTGAGTACGATGTAACCTTGAAGAAGCTCGAGCAGCATCTTCTTGATACTTTGACTCTTCGTGGTGTCCCTGGCGTGGAACGTGCATTCATCAATGAGAAGGGCATTGTTCGCGTCCTCGAGGATGGCACTCTGTTCACAAGCAAGTCTGATCCCCTTTGCAAGGAATGGGTTCTCGAGACCAGCGGTTCCGCCCTTGCTCCAGTTCTTGCCATTCCTGGCGTGGACGCTACGCGTACATACTCTAACCAGTTCATCGAGATTTTTGAAGTCTTTGGTATCGAGGCTGCGCGTACTGCTGTGCTCCGTGAGTTGACACAGGTGTTGGCCTTCGACGGTTCCTATGTCAACCACCGTCACCTGGCTCTTTTGGTTGATGTCATGACCGTGCGAGGTTACCTGACCCCCGTTACTCGCCACGGTATCAACCGTGCGGACAACGGTGCGCTGATGCGCTGTTCGTTCGAAGAGACCGTTGAGATTCTTCTCGAGGCTGCCGCCTTCGGAGAGCTTGATGACTGCCGTGGTGTGTCGGAGAACCTGATTCTTGGACAGATGGCCCCCGCTGGAACGGGCGAGTTTGACGTTTACCTCGATCAGAACCTGCTGAACACGGTTGTGTCAAACTACCGCCATGGTATTATGGAACCTCTTGGCTCCAAGAACGCCATTATTAATGACGGTGCTTCCACCCAGTATGACACTGGATCTCCCATGGCTAGCTCTCCATACTTCGCCGATGGCGACCCAGATTCAGCCTTCTCGCCTATCCGTCAGGCTGGCGCTGAAACTCCTGGTGGGCTTACTCAATACAAGTCCGATTACGGCATCAGTGGTAGTTTCAGTCCTGGCGGTCGCAGCCCTGGTGCCTACTCCCCCAGCAGCCCCTTCAACACCAGTCCTACTTCCCCTGGATACTCTCCGACCTCGAGTTATTCTCCCACTTCGCCTGGTATGAGTATTTCGATGACTTCTCCTGGTTTCTCGCCTGCCACAAGTCCATCGTTCGCTCCGACTTCTCCGGCTTACTCGCCGACGTCGCCGGCGTATGGCCAAGCGTCCCCTACGTCGCCTTCATACTCGCCGACTTCGCCTGGGTTCTCGCCTACATCTCCCAACTACAGCCCCACGTCTCCCAGCTTCAGTCCGGCTTCGCCGGCCTTTAGCCCGACGTCTCCTAGCTACAGCCCCACCAGCCCTGCGCTCGGTGGCGGTCGGCACCTCTCCCCCACCTCTCCCACTTCTCCGAAGTACACACCTACGTCCCCTGGATGGTCTCCTACGAGCCCCCAGTCATATTCGCCGACTTCTCCTAATTTTGCTGGATCATCGACGTCGCCTACTTCCCCTGGCTACAGCCCGACCTCCCCGGCTTACAGCCCAACGTAAGTTCTACTCGTAACAATTGGCTAGAAAGGATTCTGTGGCTAACAATTCGATCAGGTCTCCACGCCAGTGAAATTTGGACAGATACGGCTTGCTCAATCGGGGCTCGTGCTGTGCCATTGTACCAACAAACAATTCAGATAAATCACAAAAAGATCCATCTCGCATATGACACTGCGGGAAAGAATAGTCATTTTTCATTTTTCACGATCTGGGGGCTTCCCACCCTTTCACCTGTATCTGTTTTCTTAGCAACGTTCGAAGCCGTTAGGCTGTTCAACAATTCTTCTTTTTCCTACCTCTTATTGCCCCTTCAAGATGCCCTGGTTCAGTGTTTTATCATCGAGATTGTGAATGGCTTCTGCTCCCCTTTCCACCTTGGTGGATGGCCCGAATGGATCCTCATGAATGCTCAGGTCGTTCTTTGGGATGCTTCCCTACTGGATGTATCTTCGGTGGCGACTTGGAGCTTTCGTCTGGTGTATGCGGGCTACATAAACGTTTATTCTTCTCTCTTTTACCTGCATGAAGAGCGTACTCGGGCTTTTGTATTTGATTTGATCTTTTCCCCTGCTGTACACAGAACCTCAGGGAGCTGAATAAAATAAAAGAATTTAATGAGTGTTCTTCATATATGTTGCCTCAAAGTGAAGTCTAGTTCAATTGCAGTATACAGAATAGCTGATAGCTGGTTGCGATAAGCGCTGATTCGCCCTCGGTAAAACCAAGCTCCGTCAAGCCAAGTGGCCCGTTGGAACTACATCACCTCCCCTGTGCTATGCAAAGAGTCGCAATGCGACTCTTTTCCCTGATATCTCAGACATTCTAGCATCATGAGGACTTCATTTGCTGGTGTATTACCGACTCTGCGTAAGCTCTCTTCCCAAATAGTCCCTTTGACGTGCTGACCTCTTCCCAGTGCTATTACACGCATGCACAGCAGGGTCAACCCAAGTGCCTGTAGCAGATGCTCCATCGAATTATGTTGCTGGCGACACCGATCACCAAGAATATCTATTTGCGCCCGGAGAGACAGATCCTCGGGCTATAAGCCGTGAGTAACCCCGGACTTCATCGCGTGAGGAGGTTCAATTTATCTAACGTACTAATGTGGCATCCTCCTTTTTACAGCAAGAGTTCAGAATGCCTGGGATACTCTTCGAACCATAAAGCCCGCTACTTCTCCGACCGATAAACCTAGCGGCTTACTCGGATACACCTTACACTACGGCCGCGAAGCCTTCCGGGTACTGTTCATGAATGGACCCGCCACAGGCAAAACCGATCGGAAGACCAGCTCGACCGTCGCACGAGCCGTAGAGGAACTAAAGGCGGCAGCGGATGAAGATGAGGATCCAGACGCGATCTTCCTCCTTGCGGAGATGAACTTCTATGGCAACTTCACCCATCCCCGAAACTTCAGCGAGGCCTTCATGTGGTACAGTGACTTGGCGTGGCTTGACGGCAACAGTACGGCCCAGTCCATGGTTGGATTTATGTATGCGACAGGGATTGGGAATGCGGTTGAGCGTGACCAAGCGAAGGCTTTATTGTACCACGAATTCGCTGCGGAGGGTGGAAACACACAGTCGGAGATGACGCTAGCGTATCGCTATCACACGGGCATTGGAACACCCAAAGATTGTGAGCATGCTGTGGCTTATTATAAGAGGGTGGCCGATAAGGCGATGAATTATTACCGGTCTGGCCCGCCGGGCGGCCATGCCATGGTCAGGGAGTCTTATCGTTGGGCAGATGAGGAGGGAGGCGTCTACGGAGAGGGGGCTAGTGTGTCGAGCTCCGGCCCCAACGCCAAGGACCATAACAAAGCTACTCAAGAGTCCAGCGTGGAGGATGTTCTGGAGTTTCTGGATCTCATGTCCCGCAAGGGCCAGCTGTCGGCTACTTTCTCCCTAGGAAAGATGAATTATGAGGGTGCTCGTGGCCTGCCTCGCAACTTCCACAAGGCCATGAAGTATTTCAAACTCATTACCGCAAAATACTGGAAAAAGGATGGTACCATTACGCAGAACCCCCCTGCTGGACTCGACAAGGTTGCCGCGAAAGCAGCAGGACATATTGGTCTGATGTTCCTTCGTGGGGAGGGCGTGAAGCAAGATTTCTCTCATGCAATGCTCTGGTTCAAGCGCGGTATGGAAAATGGTGATAATCTTTGCCAGCATCATGTGGGCTTGATGTATCTCCATGGTTACGGTGTTCCTCAGGACGCCTGGAAAGCCTCCAATTACTTCAAATCCGCAGCCGAGCAGGACAACCCGGCCGCCGAAACACGACTAGGTGCGTTGTTCTTAGATCAAGGCGACGTGGCTACTGCAGCTCGCTACTTTGACATTGCCGCTCGACACGGGTGGATGGAGGCCTACTACTACCTCGCTGAGATGGCCAACTTTGGCGTTGGCAGACAGAGACACTGTGGTGTAGCCGCGGCGTATTACAAGATGGTGTCTGAAAAGGCCGAGGAGATGCACTCAGCAATTGCCGACTCTAACCTGGCCTACGAGGCTGGTGACAAGGAGGGCGCTCTCATCCCGACAATGATGGCTGCAGAGCAGGGGTACGAGAATGCCCAGGCTAATGTAGCTTACCTTCTTGACGAGCAGCGGTCCTTACTTTCCCTGGATGGTATTCTACCCTGGCTTCGCCAGACCCGGTCCTCCTTATTGCGCAATACCGCACTGGCATTGATCTACTGGACTCGATCCGCCAAGCAAGCCAATATCGATTCTTTGATCAAAATGGGAGATTACTACCTTGCTGGCACCGGAGCTGTCTCGGATGCTGAGAAGGCATCCACCTGCTATCATAATGCTGCAGAGGCCCACCACAGCGCCCAGGCTTACTGGAATCTGGGATGGATGCATGAGAACGGCGTGGCCGTGGCACAAGATTTCCATATGGCCAAACGGTACTATGACCTGGCTCTAGAGACCAATAAAGAAGCCTACCTTCCTGTCAAGCTTAGCCTGTTGAAGCTGCGAGCTCGAGGATACTGGAACCGCATAACCAACGGCGACATCAATCCCATCCGCGATGATGAAGGTGAGCACGATGCAACCGATTTATTGGATATATTTTAACATTAATCCCAGAAGCCAAACCTCGTCGCACCTTTACAGAATGGCTCTCTGCATTTATTGAGAATGATGAGGCCGCCTATTACCAAGAGCTTTACGAGGCCCATGCCGAGGATGAAGATTTTATGCGAACACGTGGTCTGGAATCCGACCACGAGGACGGCTACTACGACGATCTCGAGTTTGACATTGATGAAGGCATGCTTGAGGGACTGCTCATTGTTGGATTGGCAGCAACGCTGCTCGTGTTGGTTTATATCCGACAGCAGCAACAAAGGAACCGGCAGAATCAGAACGCTGCGAACCAGGCGAATGCGAATGGAAATGCCAACGCCAATGCCCATGCGAATGCAAATGTGAATGTGAATGCGAATGCAGGCAATGACCGAGGCCTTTTCCCACAACCTGGTGACCCTGAATTTAACCAGTGGGTGGCTGGTGGCGTGGGCCATTGATGTATACAAAATCTCTAGATAATTCTTATCGATAAGCATCTTATCACATGGACCTTCTTCCTGTAATCATCATCCACCACCATGGATGATCACAACCGCCGTAAGCGTCGTCGCCTTGACGTTGCTGCTACACTCTCAAAGCCATTCAAGTCACCGCTACGCAGACCCATCTCCACAGGATCTAATTTGTCAACTTTGACGTCAGACCCGGCCACCCAGAATGCAACTCAACCAGCCTCTCCAGTCCAGACCAATCACATCCAAGAGAAAGCTGCAACTACGCCGAAGTTCTCACCAGTTGTTCATCGCCAAATCCCAGGATCCATTAGCCTGGCTACACCAACGCGATCGTCCGCTGACCCAGAGCTGTTAGAGTTACAGAAGCAACAACTCTCTCTCCAATCACGAATCACCGCTCTACGTACTGACCGAGACACGATCCACCAAGCACTCCGAATTGAATCGTCCAACAAAGATTTAGAGCTTGAAGCCTTGATCATCAAATGGCGCCTTGCTGGCCAAGAAGCTGCCGAGGAAGTTTTTTCCAATGCTCAAGAGCGCGTGACTCGGATGGGTGGAATAGCGGCTTGGATGGAGCGCAGCAAACGTGATGCTGTGCGATGGGACGATGAGGAGCCGCAGGCTCATCACCAGAAGAGTGATTCAAGTTCTCAAGATGAAGAGACGCCAGACGAGGTTAGGAGGGTCGGAGGTTGTTTTCTGTTTTCTGGCCTATGCTGTGAGCTGACCAGGCCAACAGGAATTCACGATGGGTTTTATGCTCAAGACTCTCAACATCGAGCCCAAGACGATCGGATACGATCCCACGATGGGTAAATGGACCCGGGATTTGTGAAGTAGGCGTTGGACGCCGAATGGTAGTTCTGGCACAGCCATCTTTCACCAGCCTCGGCATCATTCCCAGTCACCCCAGCTGATGCTGATGCTCGACTTACGATATTGATGTTAGCTGTACACTTCATGGTTGTATGAATTGGTATTATCTTCGCATTTATGTTCTATTACTTTACAATCTTACCTTCTTTACAAGACACCGTTCCAATGCTATCAGTAGTATTCCTGACTAACCGATAGATAACTTGCCGTGACGAGCCTATCATGTTAAACGGTGTCATACAGTTTGAGTGGAGCCCCAAACCTTCTTATCAATATCCAGACTTCTCCCCCGCACTCTCCTTCTCCAACTCCCGCATGTCGCGTCCTTTGAAACAAAGAGAAATCGCTTGCGCTCGCTGTTTCCGCTTAAAGCGGAAATGCGACCATGCCAAACCTACCTGTGGTGAATGCCGCCGTAAAGGCGCGGAATGTTTACCGGCCCGGTCTCGGCGGTCCGGGGATAACATTACAGTTCCACTGGCCTACTTGAAGGAACTGGAGAGGACAGTTGGCGAGTTGGAGGGCCACTTTCGAACGGCTGGTACAACGGTTGAATTACGAGATGCCGGTGTGCAGACAGACCCAGTTGCAGTCGATACACCAATCAGTCCGTGCCTACCATGGGAAAGCCGAGAGAAAGCATTGAATTGGAAACCGGACTTGATGCCGGATGACAGCACACTAGTGTTATTTGCTACGCAGTCTCAGGACCGAATATCCAGGCCTCCTTCACAGCTTTCATTCACGGACACGTTCTCCTTGAACGAAGAAACCCTGGATTTCCTCCGCCTTGATAAGAGCCCAGTTTATCCATTGATCGGTGACGACTCACCGTGGCTGACCGAGCTTTATACGAACATTTATTTCTCAATATCTCATCGCGAGTGGCCCTTTTTAAATGAGCACACCTGGAGATCCTGGCAGAAGGACGATTGTCCAGGCGGACGAGAAGAATGGCGGACTTTCTTCCTGCGCATGGTCTATGCCATTGGCGCATCATTGTGTAGCATCATGCGGCGAGACTCTGCACATTCGGTTCGATCCAAAGAGCTCTACGCATCGGCCATGAATTACTACCCACATGTAGTGGGACATCCATCGATGGTCCTGCAGGTTCAAGCCTCACTGCTTCTGATCGTCTACGCATTGCATTCTCCATCCTCAAATGAGATTGCTACAAGTGTAGCATCCATTGTACCATTCTGTACAGCAGCAATGACGGAGATTCGGAAGTACGCACGAGCCAACCCCAATGGAGAGGTGACTGCCGCCTCGGGAGAGATCTTGACGGAGAACATGTTCATTGCTTGCTATATGTTGAATGTGATCATCGCGTCCGGGTGGGATAGGCCTGTTTCTGATGCATACAAAGCGGTGGAAGATGATGTGAGTACCCCTGGGCATCCTTGCTCGCCCACCGTTTCACCAACAGTTTTGGAACTTGAATTGACGCGGATTAGATGTGTACCCTAGGAGACATAATTCAACCCCCTGTCACTACAAACCCTGCACTTAGCCATCTTTTCCGGTTGCGAAAGATTCAAGCGAATATTAGAAGATCGCTAGAAAGGTCTCGGTGGCAACTTACTGAACAAAACGACGCCTTCAACTCTTCTCTCAAGTCGGCCCTTGATGTATGGAGACAGGAGATTCCTCGATATGGAATGACAGATGTATCATGCGGCTACTACCATCCTAACTGGATGGCAAAACTATATGATTACAGTATCTTGATCTTGCTGGAAGATAAACACAATTTCCTTGATCATGAAGGAACAGAAGAGATTTTTGCTGCCGTAGTGGAGGTGTGTATTAAGTATCGTCGTTTGCAGGAGGAAGGACATGTCTTATGTTTTACGTGGTCAGCTGTGAGTATCGCACATCCTCACTATCCATCAGACTTGCTAATGTTCTATAGCTCGTGTATCAATTTCGTGCCGGCATCATGCTTCTTTATCTGATATGGGCAACGAGGCCAATAGCAGACAATTCATACCTGCAACAAAACCAACCCTATAGCTCTCCCGAGGCCATTGAAGCCTGTACAAAAAGCCTAGCTTGCTTTACTGACCAATGGGGTGATGCCCTTCCATATTGGAAGGTATTTGAATTCTTACAGCACAGAGTTTTATGGGATCCAGATACAATTGCCCCAGGGGCAAACACCTTAAGCCTGGAGGAGGCTGAAGTCTATCTCGAGCGACTCAAGGGAACCTATCTCCATAGGGCCATTCTGGGCATGATTGAGGATATGATGTATGGTGGAGTTATGCGATATGAGACGCTAGCTGATGACCTCATGACGGGAATATAGTGAAGCTACCAAGGCTTGATGACAATCATTTACATGATAATAAATAAATAGAACTTTAGTGTACAGTTTCACAGGAGAACCAGCTTCCCAGCTGTACGGCTAGCATCGTCCTGCGCTAGAAAAAGGACAATAGTCTGCTTCAGTGCGGGAGAGGTCCATCTTTCCCAGTTGTTATCTCTCTCTGAGACAGGATAT
The DNA here is from genome assembly GCA_019775415.1 of Penicillium sp. VS I D KN. Classification (NCBI taxonomy): domain Eukaryota; kingdom Fungi; phylum Ascomycota; class Eurotiomycetes; order Eurotiales; family Aspergillaceae; genus Penicillium; species Penicillium sp. VS I D KN. The sequence continues at coordinate 595,676 of JACWFT010000004.1, forward strand.
GTTGTTCTCAGGCACCATTTCCCGCCATTCACGGTGGTGTTGCATGGTTGGCCATTGACATAACACAGTAAGTGTGTAAACGTGGCACCATTCACAGATCCTTCGAGGTGAACAAGGACCTCTGAATCACGAATTTCCTTTGTCTGTGTCTCAATCACAATCTCCAGACTCGGTGAGGCATTTTTTGGAGCGGAACCACTGGCCAGAATGTGATCGGAGTCAAGAGCGGGCACAAGAGGTGGTTGAACGCGGGATTTCATCGCCGATCCAAACGCAAACCCATATCGTAAGAGACTGGTATCCTCATATGCCTTCCCAGCAAATGTGAGGCTGACGGGCATATGTGTATCTTCCATCACCCCCATGGGAATAGAGATAGTCGGCACGCCAAGATGACGTACAGGCCGGTTTCCATTAGAATACTTGACGCCATTGCTCCAAGCATATCGAGAAGCTTCCTCGTTCACATCTGCATCGGCAGCACCGACATCTGCGATAGCCGGGAAGACAACTGCATCAAGACCTAGGTTGTCCATCCACGCCTCGAATGTTTCCTTGCGAGCGGTTTCCAGTGCCTGGATCGCTTGATGCATCCCGGGAATTTCGAAGATGGAAGGTGGTTTGTTATGCGGATACTCGACGATCTCGTCCCAGCGTGGTTTGTTGGCGGCCTCGGGTGTACCGAGTACAGACCCTGGTGCGAGAGGGAAGATCGTAGCAGGATCCACACCAGTCAAGGACTCAAGGCCCTTTTGACCATTCGCCACTAGAAAATCGTCCCACGCGTGCGATACAACTTCACATCGCTCCTTGGCTGCCCATCCCTCCGGAAGGTCTGCAACGGTCACAAGTTGGCCTGAGCATGCGTTTTGCTCGTAAGTTGTGACGAGAGGGAAATCTGTTTCGATGACTTCGACACCACTTGCTTCGAGAGCACATCGGGCTTCTTGCCATAATTTGATGATTGAGGCTCGGGTGTGCACTTTACTGGCGGGTAAAATGGCAGAGACGTCACCTCCGATATACATCGATGGGATACCGATCCGCTTTCCTTGCAGTGATGACTTATCCTGTAGACTAGAGAAGGACTCGGGTCGAATTGCTGTCACTGCAGGCAGAGGGACAATCTTCTGCTCATTGTAAAAGTCCCCCTTTGGATTAGGATCCGAAATTGCCAAAACATCAAGGACATGGAAAAGATCAGCCACCGTCTTAGTATGCGGTACTAGAACATCACAGGTCGGATAGAGAGGGAAGACACCACGGAGTGGGAGGAGCCCCTTGGAAGGCGTATAAGCGACAATGGCATTATTGGACGCAGGTGAGCGACCCGACGAGACAGTCTCCGTTCCAAGGGAAAAAGCACAGAAATTCGAGCTTGTAGCGACCGCCGATCCATTCGACGAACCAGAGGCATATGCTGCTGCCAAGTAGTCACTATTATAAGGACTCTCGGCGCGACCCCATACTCCGCGCTGCATTCCACCGTATGCCATGGCAGGCATGTTAGTTCTGCCTAGTAGAACTGCACCGGCCTCGCGGAGGAGCTGTACACAAGCGGCATCTTCGTTTGCGATAAGATGTTCAAAGGCTGGGGAGCCATTGGCGACTACCATGCCTTTCACTTTGATATTGTCTTTGACTAAGAATGGGATTCCCTCTAGTGGTCGAGGAGGAAGTCCGGATGCCCGGTGGCCGTCTGAAGCGGCGGCCTCTTCAAAAACATATGGGTTGAGAATCGGAATAGCGCTAAGCTTAGGTCCATTGGCGTCATAGACGCTAATGCGACGCAGATAGCGGCAGACCAAGTCCACGCTAGTGAGTGATCCTGACGAGAGGGCATACTGAAGCTCGGCGATGCTTGCATCAAGCAGAGAGAAGTTTTGAGAATCTGTTCCAGTCATTTTGCAATATGAGAGCCTCTGGCTGCGATGTTTTCTTACAGAGATTAAGCCATTGAGGTTATATGTTGTCGATGCGGACTCTTGTCCGCTCACGTCCGCGGATCATAAGTGGGGAATCATTCCAAGCGGAGAGTGTCCGCATATCTCTCTCAACGATGATTACCTTGCGTGTTATCACTCTGGCGATGATAACCCCCTCTTTTCATGGGTGGTCTCGAGTCTATAAAATCAAACGTGCTTGAATTTGTGAAAGATATGGAGAATCCTCACTTGAATCAATCTGCAGTCTCGCGTCATGATGAACCCTCAAGATCTTAAGCACCAAGTGGGGAAGGTGGATCCGACAGGGGAAGCTAAAGACAAAGACGTTGCACTCGGTGAGGTTCGCGACATCGGAGCTGGGTTATATGTGGAGGCCGAGCAATTGACGGCGGAAGAAGTGGAACTTGAAGGGGGCAAGGTTCTGAGGATTCTAGATTGGAGATTGATGCCAATTGTGCGTATGTCGTGCGGCTTGCAGTCTTGTTGCTAACCAGCTTCCAGCTTTACGTTACCTATGTGATCCAATTCCTAGGTATGATCCATCTTCTCCAATTGCTCAGTACGAGGCTAATTGCTTCCTTAAGATAAGTTGTCTTTGAACTATGCCTCGGCATATACTTTCAAAGCAGACCTAGGGCTCGAGGGTCAGCGATACTCTTGGGTTGCTGCCATCTTTAATTTTGGATATCTATTCTGGGCTATTCCATCAAACCTCTTGCTCCAGAAACTTCCCGTTGCGAAGTATATGGGCTGCATGCTCTTGTTGTGGAGTGTCATTGTCATTGCGCACATTGGAGCCACCAATTATGCCGGCATCCTGGTGCTCAGGTTTTTGCTGGGAATGGCAGAAGCAGGAGTCAGTCCATGTAGTGAGTGGGGACACAACTTGACCAACCCTTCTTTTAGCGTACTGATACGGCAATCTAGTGATGGTCTTGACCTCGATGTTCTACAAACGCTCTGAGCAGCCGCTCCGTATGGCCATCTGGCTAAGCGCTAATGGTATGGCAACGATAGTCGGGGCACTGTTAGGGTTTGGTCTCGGTCATACCCACGATGGCGCTCTCCAGAGCTGGAAGCTCATCTTCTTGACAATTGGGCTTCTGAACTTGGTGAGCGGTGCCGTATTCCTGTGGCTGATGCCCGACTCGCCCAGCTCGGCGCGATTCTTGACTCATCGCCAGCGCCTTGTGGCAGTCCGACGGGTAGCGGAGAACATGATTGGAGTGAAGACGCGGAGAATCAAACCCAGGCAAGCGCTGGAATGCTTGTATGACGTCAAGGTGCTCTGCTGTGCAGGTATCGGCATTGCCTGTGGTGTCATCAACGGCGGCGTATCCAATTTCGCGTCCTCTCTCATTGAAGGCTTCGGATTTAGCGGCATTTATGCGACAATTCTCCAGCTACCACTCGGTGCTATTGAAGCAGTTATCGTGCCAATCTGTGGGTTGGTAGCGACATTGGTGCCCAATTCACGCTGCATTGTACTCGCCGTCGTGTGCCTGATCCCATTTGGTGGGTTGTTGGGGATTCGGTTCACAAGCCTCGACCACCGCTGGACTCTCGTCGGTTGTGCTTGGTTGCAGTATGTTGTTGGAGCTCCAGTTATTGTATGCTGGAATATTCTGTCCACAAACGTCGCTGGCCACACCAAGCGAGCTTTCGCCAGCGGTATATGGTTCACGGTTTACGCTGGTGGAAATGTGGCTGGAGCAAATATCTTCTTTGCTCGCGAGGCCCCGCGTTACAAATCTGCCCTGACAGGACTCTTAGTCTGTTATGCGGGAATGTTCGTGCTTTCTGCACTTGCATATGTAGGAATGCGATGGGCTAATGCCCAGAGGAACGCCGCTTTGGCTACCAGTGAAGTGCCGGATGACCACAACTCTCGGGCAATCTTGGATGGATTCAAGGACATGACGGACATGGAGTCTAAGAACTTCCGATACGCACTATAATAGAGGCCAGGCAACAGGGTTTCATCGGTAGTCTATCACACAGGCAGAACGAATTCCATCACGATATACTAGGCTCCATCATAGCAACCGGATTCTGCGCAGGGACGGCGCACAAGGGTGGTCCACCGAAACGGGTAGCCCCGGAGGCTACTGATGCAGGCTAGAGCAAATGAAAGATAGCCTACTCCATATCGGACCACATATCACTGCACGGAAACATGGCAAAACGTCGTCTTGTGCAGCTCGAGAGTTGGCTTGATCGTGTTTCACTGGGTAGCCCCGACGAGCCCCAGCTTTATCTCGACTATAACACAATTCTCTAGTGCCGGGCTTAGGATGCCTTGATGTTTCTGTGCCGATAGGGTTTCCATTCACGGGGATATCAGAAGACTAGTCTACAATCTGACAATGCGTTCGGGAAGAATCGGAAGACCTGCGAAGAAGGCTTGGTCCAAATATTTATATCCAATAGAGACTCCCACCCAACTGGCTCTTCCCATGATTTCTCGACACTTTATTTACCATGACCACTGACCATCAGCCCTGGTTGATTGCAACAGCCTCAACAGAACATGACCTCGAGCACCTCCAATATCAATATACCGGATATTGTCATGCGTTCATGCCATAGAAACGCCCAGTAACAATCTATGGATTCCTCTCGACGAGACCGAACACCTCCAAGTTCATCCAACTCATTGATCAATGTCCACAGATCAAGGGACTGTTGCAGAACACAACCTTCTCATCCACTGTGTGGGCGCCGAGCGATACTGCCTTGCAAGATTTGGGAAACAAGCTGCCCGAGGAAGATGTTCTCACTCTTCTTCAGGCACACATTTCGCCGACATTTCTACCTATCTATTTCCTCCTAATAGCTCCAACGGTGGACGTCTTACTTATTCCTGGCCAACTGAATGGCGCCCAGAGAGTCACAGTGCGTCCCTCAATGAAGGGGCTTGGAGTCAACTACAACGCAACCGTGATTGAGCCCGACAATTTAACGACAAACGGCCTGATCCATGTGATTGATCAGGTCCTCCTTTCTCGGCCGGCAACATACTCTCTTATCGCTACTCTGCCACCGCCTGACTTGAATTTATTTCAGACAGCAGTGCAAAAGTCTCAAGCAGTGCAGGCTATTCTCCATGATCAGTCACGTCGCGGTGGAGTCGTTTTCATTCCCACAAACCGAGCCTTTCGCAAACTACCAGAAGACGCCCAGAAATTCCTCTTCAGTGATGAAGGAGCTACTTTGCTTCAGGCCCTCTTTATCATATCATTATCAATCGGACTTTGTACTTGAATCGGTTCTACGACATAGATTCTCCACCAGAGCAATTTGTGCAGACACCAGAAGCCACGCCTAATCATATAATCCCTACTCCAGTGACACAGACGGGATCTCTGTGGCGGGTTCTCAAGGGCGTTCGTCGCTTCTCTCTCCCTAATTGCCGAACAGGTCGGCCGTTGTTGGTTACTGTGACGCGACATGGGGGATTAATCTCGATGCCGGTGAACGAGATTGCAAACATAACAGCCCAGGATGGGTTGTGCAGCGATGGAGCGTGTCATGTCGTGGATTCGGTATTGTTTCCACCCCCACAGAGTGAGGGGGTCATAGATAATTAGACGGTTTTGTCTGTTGAGGAAGTTATGTCGAGGCTTATCCCACTCGTGTAAATGGCTGGTTCCCCAACAGAAGAGCCTACCGACCTGCATATCTGGAGAGCCTGCGGTGAATACTTCATCCAGCAAAGGACCCAGATGATATCATATACCACATTTATTTGAGTAAAAGTATATTTGAGTTTGACCTACAGGTAACTTCCAAGATTTCCCAGGTCGGAAGGGATGGAAATTATGAGATATTTGACAGTTGGTAAAACCCACCAATCTATGGATACAATCCGGGCTGGTCTTAGAGGAAAACCCTTGTCGTGTAGATTTGGTACATACTTCATAGCTATAACCATGGATAATGAAGGAGTCATTCAATTTCCCTACCAATTCAACCGGTTCTCCCTAATCAGTATATAGGCATAAATCATAGTTCCCGTTTTCATTATTGCCCCAGTACGTTGGGAAGGCAACCGACTTTCCGGCTGCTCCAAAAATCGCAAATGACAAGATGAAGATAATGATTGAAGTGCCACCGTCCAACGCGGCCGAGACCAGATAGTTGTACTTGATGAAGATGTTGGGGTGGTAGCGTCTCAAGTACCACTGCGATGCAAATCCGATGATGAAGAACGACATGATGGACGAGTTAATACCCACACAAAGGTAGGAGATGTAATAGATCATAACCGATGTGTTGACGTTGTTAAGCCCGAGGGATGGGAAGCGCTTGTGGAGGAAGTAGAAAGGAAGTGGCGTAATGAAGCCAACAAGGATGATGATGCTGCACCACTGGTAGCGTGAACCGACTGAGAACAACTCGTGGGCTAGGCCTCCCCATGCGACGGACTGAGAAAGTGGTGGTTAGTCAAAGTATTTAAGGATTGGCTTGATTGCATACCAAGGTATTGTACTGTTGAGGCTGTTGACCAGACCAAATGTTGGTACCTTCCACCGACAGAAGAATCTCCCGTTGATTGGTAACGATGCTGTTCATCATGATATAGTTGAAAATGGCACCAATGAAAGTTCCGATCATTTGCATAGTGAAAGTGACACGAGGGGCCAGGTGACCGTATTGAGCGAGCTTAAGGTCTTGACATAACAGAGAACCTTGAATCACGGAGTTGTAGCCCTAGAATTGGATGGTCAGCTTGCAAGCGCACAAGGATTCTGTATAGAATACGAACATAAAGCGTGAAATACATATTGGCGACAGGATTGCCGGGTTGGATATATCCTCCGATCAATTGGACAATGGGCTGGATGATAAAGGCAATTCCAGTCGTCGCTTGCATGGATCCAAAAATCAGCAAGAACAGCCACGCGACTAAGCATGACACCAGAAATCCCCACCATGGCAGGGTTGAATCTCCCTTGTAGAGACAAATCAGCGCCACAACGACCGAAAGCGCCAGCACGCAAAGGTACCACCAATCCGGAACCGCCTTATAGGCCATCATCAGCTTGTAGTGAGGATCATAGTTCTCCTGTTCGGGGTCAGGCTTTGCTTGATCCCGCCAGAACGTTAGGTTCCAATCCTTGGGGTTCAGTTTCTGTGCGAGGGCTTTCCAGTGGAAGATTTTCAGGACCGTCTTCATTTCGGGCCAATGCCAGAGAAGCATATGGGTGATGCCAGCAGAGACGCACATATTGGACGTCAGAATATTGATCACATAGGTAGCCGCAAACCACGGTAATCCCACTGTGGCCAATGCTTCTTGACTAATGCGATTGTCGGAGCCAATCACCAGAGTCTGATTCCATTGGAGTTGGTTTTCCATGGTCGCGTTCTCACTGAACAAGACCTGGGAAAGGAAAGGAAAGTTCTGTGCGTTCCAGATGTTACCGTAGTAAACACCAGAAAACACCACAATGCAGAGAATAACGCCGACTCCTTGGCTGATTAAACTATCGACCGGATAGTAGAGTGGAGAGTAACCTCCGGAGATGTAATCCCAGTCCAAGCAGAGGGAAAACAGGCCCATGCCTTCGTTTCCACTGGCACCGCCAAAGACGTTGGTAAAGACAGAGCTATTCTGGTTGGCCAGACAAAAGATGCTCACGCCCGTGAGGATAGGCATGATCCACTCCGGAATGATCTCCCAGCAAAAGACGAGAGTAAAGACAATCCCGAATACCTTGAGAGGTTTCCGAGTCAACGAGCGAGGGCGATACAACGTTTCCAGCATGTTGTTCACTGGAAGATTCTGAGGCCACATCATGGCCTTCGGGTAGACGAGTGTTTTGCGCATCAGTCCACCGAATCCATAGCCGAGCATCTGGGACGAGAATAAAAGAAAGATAGACAGTGCACCATTGAGCTTTGCGTCGTAGTAGAGTCGCTCGACCGCCAGAAGTTCGATACCAAGGGCGGCGGTACTGGCTGAGTTTGCCATGACAATGATAGCCAGATGCTCTTTCACATTGAAAGGATGAGGGTTGAACCACTTCCCAATCCACCCATTTCTTGGTATAATCATGGACAGACCCTCGCCGAGGAGATATGCGAGGACTGCAACGAAAACGGTGGATACAACAACGGTTTGCGGCTTGAAATAGTAGATGGATGAGATGGTGCCGCCAAATACCGCCAGACCAACACCTAGAATCAATAGGTCAGCAAAGTTTGGGGGAATTTTTGAGCGCGGGCGGTTAGGTGACGTACCTAAAAACCAGGTACGGAATGTAAAACAGTTCAAAGTAGGGTCATCTTGGACATGGAGAGTCTGTGTCAGAATATCATCCTGATTGGCTGGATGATGAATGTCCACCTCCTCTTCTTCATCCACCACGTCCACTGAAGGGTCGGCGCTGATGTCCACGGGGACCTGTTTCTCGTCGATAGTGTGAGGGACAGAAGGATCCTTTTGGGAGGAGACCTCGTCTTGGGGATGAGGGCCAACTTTCAAATCCGCCATGGCGACGGTGTGCCAAGTACAAGAATAATTTGCTCGAGGGAGCAAGCGACATTGTATTAGTAGTAAACCATCACCGCTAAAACGACCCTAAGAAAGCCCGCGCGCCACCATGGATTCAACGCATGGATAGCAATTCTTATCAGCAGCTAATGGCACATTCCTTACTGTCACGCAATCTAAAATCTTGTCCGATAATGCAGGTGGAAGCGGACTTTACCGGGTCAAGTGCTGGTGGCTACCCTACATGACCCACAAAAGCTTGTCTGTCAAAGTGCCCCGGGATTGTACAGGGGTATTCGGACATAAGCATTATTGTTGACAGGGCATGATTGGTCAAGATGGTCCAATCAAAAAGTGGGAGTTATCTCTGGAGCACGGATGCCCGACGCGTCTCCGGGGCTAGTCAGTTAGCGTCTATCGCTAAGGCGAATCCGGTCTCTGGGCTGCACATGACTTCTTCTTGGAAGGGTCGGCAAACGCAATTGAACCAATCACTTCGGACCTTTGCCACCGGAGTGGTGTTAGTTCGGTTTTATGTTAAGCGAGGCTGGGGTCTGTGGACTGTACGCCTGGAGTTGGGAACTCTACTCCGGTAAAAGTCAACATGCATTTCTCTGTTTGTTAATGACCTAACAGACCTGGATCATACAGATTGATGCCATCTTTCTGAGAGGTCAGAAAAACGAGATAACAGGGAAACAAAGCAAAGACTGTAAAGAAACCATGGACTGCAAGTGGCTAACGGGGACAATAACAGTACGGGAAGATGACCACTGCAACACCAAAGAAAGAGAAAATGGGGCAGAACGAGACAAACGATAAACTAGAGACAACGAAACCCATAGGGCACAGATAATGGGGGTCACTGGGGATTCAGAAGAATGAAATGACAAACTGAAACCTATGATGAAGTTCTGCAATGGCGAGCAACTTCACTGCTTCATGTGGCCCCCAGGGCAAATCTCAAAGTGAAGACGCTGCAGAAGATCTTTCTGCGGGCTATCCGGGAGCTGGTCCAGATCACGTTTGATGAGTGGAGCAAAGTAAAGGAAAGCGCACATGTCCAGAAGACCTCGAATCCGGGTGTCCGATTCCACGGTCAGGTTCTCCTCCATCGAAAGGATGCGAAGAGCAGCTGCTTTTTCCAGGAGATGATCTGGACAGTGACGCTCCAGCTGTGCGTCAATCACATAGCAAGCTCGGCCTGCGGCATGGAGCCCATACAGTCGGTTGATTGTCCGAAGCAAATGTCTCTGGCTATCGGTGAAGTCGATAGCGTTGATTTCGCCGATCAGACTCGCATAGGCGTCACTGGGTTGAAAATGCAGCAGGCCGTCGGTGTCGATTGGCCGAGGTACGTAAGTGAAGCCACTCACGTCAAAGGGAGAAGTCGAGCGAGGAATTTGAGGCATCTCGTCAACATCGGGGGTTTGCGGTGGAGAGGGCATCTTGGCTGAGCAAGTTGTGCCAGTCTATCTTTGATGTCAGTTGATTTCGTCGAGAGAGTTGATACCTCAATTGAGACAAAGCCTGCTCCGTTCAAGAGGAAGGAGGAGACACGGTTCGGTCTGAGGAGAGTTGCGTGAAAGGGGTGAAAAGGTAGGAAGAGAGGGATGGTAGAAGATGAGAGGAGAGAAGTGAAATATAGATGCCATGGCTTCTGGAAGTGAGCATGTCCCTTTGTCAATCATATTTCAAATCAATGTGACGGTAGTCTTATTGAAAGGGTCTATTTTCAGGACCTGTATCCTCGTCCAATGGCCCTCTTTGTCTCCACTAAATATAGTCAACACTAAACACTACAAAGCAGCCGCATCTGTCCTTGTATTGCTATTGCCTCAATTCTAGGAATCGACTAAACAGCTGCCCAGGTGAAGTTCTATCGCAGAATGATAGTCGTAGTCGTAGGGTGTAGCTCGGATGTGTCAGCCCCTCATTTTCAAGGCATCTCGGGCCCCGTCAAACTTCCCATCCCTACATGACCATTGCCTTCCTGACCAGCCGCCGTCTTGGGGCTGCAAAATCTCGATCGGGGTGCAGAACCTGCAAGTCAGTTTCTGTGCAGTGGGCCTAAACCCCAGGCTTACCATCGGCCAGGACCCGACGAGTCAAATGTGGCGAGGAGAAGCCGACGTGTGTCCGCTGTTCCAGCACGGGCCGAAAATGTGATTATGGGAGAGATCGATCTTCCCTGGGCCCACCTTCTCTGATTCCTACCTCCTTATCAACGTCGCCGGAGTCGGGCGGGCGGGAACGCCGTGCCTTTGAATATTACTTTCAGCATGCCGCTCGGCATCTAGCGGGTGGCATGAAAGTCGACTTTTGGACCAAAGTCATTCCCCAGATTTGTCGCAGTGAGCCTGCGATATGGGATGGCATCAGCACGATTAGTGCTTTGTTCGAATATCCCAACCAGTGTCTGGACTTTCCTCTTTTGAGGGACCGTCGCAGAAGCTCGCACGGTCTGAATCAGATCCAACAAGAAGCCTTGACATGGTACTCGCGATCAATATCCACCGTTTATGCACAGATCAATCGTGGCAGCGCGGATCCATACATTGCCCTCATTACCTGTGTGCTGTTAATTTGTGTGGAGACAATGCAGGGGCGCATGGAAGAAGCCTTGCAGCTATTCGGCCAAGGCGTAACCTTGATTGGTGATCTTCGCACTCAGATTGGCCATGGAAAGGTGTCTCTGAGCAAAATGGCCCTTTTAGAGCATACAATAACACCTCTGTTCTTACGACTGGGCTCAATATCTCTTACCAGTTCGGGGACGCAGCCCAGTGGAATCTTCTCCTTTGCGGATGATAATATTGGCCTGGGGTTTTCATCCGTTGAGCATGCTAGAACCACCATGGCCATTCTCGCTGCGGATATCATTATTTTCGAACGCGAGGCAGTCGTGCATCTAAGGGCAATTGGTGTAAATTCTGTGGACACTAACATGGTTGCAAGTAAACAAGCGCTTCGAGCTCGGCTTCTCGAATGGCCTGAAATTTATACAAATTTTTGCCGAAGCTATGATGGTTCCAACACTGCCGTTGAATCCGATCCTTTGCTACTGACGTACCACGCCGCTGCATCGATCACCCTGACTGGATGTTTGGCATCACTAGAGACAGTGTTTGACGCGCGCCTTGGGGACTTTACGGCGATTGTTTGAGCAGGCTACCTTGATACTGGACGCCTCTAGAAGGCCAGACGGCTCCCAGCCACCATTTACATTCGAATCTGGTGTTGGTGTCCCATTGTTCTTGACGGCCCTCAAATGCCGTCACCCAAGCTTGCGACGCAGAGCATTGCAGTTACTACGAGATGCCCCCCCCCCAATGCACGGGTTTTTTAATGTGCACCCAGTGCTCCTATGGCAGAAAGCTTTATGATGTTGGAGGAGGGTTACACTGCGGCCTTGAATATTACAGTCGCTAGATGCATCGAAAGTGCAGATTTGGGCGGCCTCCCGGTTTCGCTACCAAAGCCCGGTGTATCCGACACGCAAGAAATGCCGGTTCCCGAAGAAGCCCGTATTTTTTATTATTGCATTTTCAGACCCTCGAATGGTGTCCTCCAGGAGTTGCTCTTGGAGAAGTTGCCAAATTTGGTTGCGGTCCAGATCAGCTCTTTTTACACTTCTCAAGGAACAACTTTGACATCGACAGCAAAACCTGGCGACAGGTTTTTGAGAGCATACCACTCGGTGGCAATCTATAACTGTCCTGCCTTGGATGGATATCTCTTATCTTTCTGGTTTACGATCAAAGTGAGATACCCATACGCCGTTGGATCTTTGGATCCTTGCATTTTTATCTGAACTGGGTTTCTATCTGACTGTCTTCGTGATTTTAATATGTCCGTTTTTCAGTGGCTTTCCGCTCATGAAGTCCGTCCACATATCTTTAAGGTCCGAACCCAAGCGGGCTATATCTGCTTGGGTGTTTTTCCCAGTCAGCATCGGGGCAGTCTTCCAAGCATTCCACCCCCCGAGCACAAAGGGTATGTCGATGCAGTGACACGCACCTAAGGCGTTGTCATCGGCGACCCATCCAAACGAGTAGGTGGTTGATATACCGCCTGCTCGCAAGATTTGTTCATGAAAACGGAGAGATGGCCACTTGAAGTAGCTTTGGGTGATATACCAAGTCCCCAGGGCCTCCACATACGGTCCAATCACTGGCAGTTGAAGTAGACTCTGGGGGCCCATCAAGCTAGAGAACGGGCGACCATCATGAACAGTCCATCCAATCAGAATTGGAATGTGTCGAACTACCTCGCTAATCTTCCGGTCAAAGTCCTGTTCGTTTGGTAAAGGATCAAATCCAAGATTCGGTGCAAATAGCATGACCTGCTTCTTTACAGGATCCATCAACAGCTTCTTTTGAACTTCAAGTAACTCGTCCACCGACATTGCTCTGGGGTCTTTTGTAAATAGGCTTTCTGCCATTTTTGTAAGCAGTGGTCCGGTAGCGGTCCGATCCTTTAATTCTCGCAGTGGCGGACTGAGTAGTATAGCACGATGAAACAGGCCAGCTGTATTCTGGGCGGCCATCAAACAGATGATCGAATCCGCACCGGCAGACTGGCCCACCAGGGTGATGTTCTTTGGGTCTCCGCCAAAAGCCGGAATATTCAGTTGGACCCACTGCAACGCCGCGCTTTGATCCAATAATCCCAGGTTAGCGGGTGCAATGCCTTCCAAACAAAGATACCCGAAAACTCCCAGACGATACGTGATGTTCACGCAGACAATCCCGCGTTTCGCAAGGTCGATTCCCTGGTAGCAGTCCAGATCCCCAGACCCAGATATATAGGCGCCACCATGCAACCAGACCATGACTGGAGCCTGAGTCGCATTTTGCGGTGCCGTGATAGATAGATGTAAGCAGTCTTCATCCATGCCGTAGCCTTTTGTCAGTGGACCCATCACGGCCTCCAACCGGGATGGTAGTTGAGGGCATATTGGCGCACGCCTTGTACAATCGAGGACATCGGACCAGCTGGTGGACTGTGGGACTTGAAACCGCGAGGCTTTGGCGTAGGGAATACCCCGCGCATGGACAAGGGTATTCTCGAGAGTTACTGCTCTAACCGGGCCCGTTAGAAGCTGTACAGTCTTGGTGTCCATGTTTCATATGATATGTTGGAGATGCATGGAAGTTCCAAGGTTGGTGCAATAAGAAATGCACAAATATGAAGGTTGATAGCTTCGACGGATCCATCCGAAAGGCGCGTGCGGGGAAAATGTGATCTTGGCGACTTAAACAAAGAAGCTGAAACATCTTCGAAACTTTGCAATAGCTTGATACTTAAAGAGACAAGACCTCGTCAAGAACAAGCAATGTTATCTGAAACCAAACGTGATTCGGTTAGAAAAGAAATGCAAGAGGAAGGCAAAAAAAAAGAAAAAGAAATGGAGCAATGGCGGATCGAACGCCAGACCTTTCGCATGCAAAGCGAATGTGATACCACTACACCATAACCCCATTTGATTGCGGGATCCACTTTGTTTGGTAATATGAAATTCACGGATGAATACATCCATCCACACGTCTCTCTCCAACTCCGTACAACTGTTCTGTTATTGATTCATTATTATAGATATTGTCCTTTCCTGAATCCTGTCGCATCTAGTGTTAATCTGGCGGTACCATCTAGGAAGTAATATTGATCTCTCAACAAAGATCCCCCCCAAGGCTCGACTTATGTCCATGAGATTCGATCCCCAGCATGTATAGGAAGTCTAAACGCAGATAAGCCCTATCGACATATATCAAAAATGACAACAACTTGTCATCGGATGGGGTTGTGGTTTAGTGGTATAATGTTCGCTTTGCATGCGAAAGGTCCGGCGTTCGATTCGCCGCTGCTCCATATCTTTTTTATTCCAAAACTTTTTTTTTCCAAGCTGCATAATCGGTCAAACTAAAGTCTCTGCCTAGGACAGGCCAGATATGAACATTCAAATACTATACATCCTTACTATCCATGTCCCTAAAGTAATTCAAGGTTATGACTGAATGTTTATCAGCGGAGTTATCTGACGTTCAAGGGTGTTCCAATATAAACATTACCCAGACCCACTCCATAACTAGACTTCATGAATTTAGATCAACCTCCAGCCCGACCTTGGCAGTGTTGGAACTCAATCTCCACTTGAATGCCAAGATGGATTGAGTGCATATTGTCTTCAAATAGTTTGAGTCACATTAATCCGAATAAAACCTAGTACCTAACGTTTGGTACCTCATAGAAAAAGGTAATCTACAGTCCGAAACCCTAAACCACCAAGTAATCACCAGAAGCCATCTTATAACATCATACCCAAAGAGGGATACTATACCAAAATTCGTAGGGAGAGATAAAGTGAATTCCAAAAAGGAAAAGGACAAGGACTGTTATCACAATTCAATTTCCATCCAAGATGACCTCCCATGTAAGACAGAAGATTAGGATAGCAGACAGGGACAGACACAAAGAGGTATCTGATCGGATCAGGGATGCCTTGGAAGCTAAGAACCAGATAACAGAAAACAGAAAACTCTGAACAAAATATTGGTAAGGTCCACTATACAGCCAGAGATAATAATGACAGGAGAAGGAAAGGTGATTCACACGAAAAAAAGGGACAAGGGGCAAAAGACATTAAGGGGGAAAATGGAAAAAAGAAAAGGAAAATGTATTCTGACAAAGGAAAAGAACATGCTAGACAATTAATCAAACACCCGGTGGATGAAGATGAATTTCGCTCCATGCACATACAATAAAGGAAAATAAAAGCAGGGTATCACATGGTTTCCCAAACAACCTCGCTGCTCTTTTTGGAGAGAAAGGGAAAAGAAGACACTTGGAGAACAGGAAGCCAAACAAAAACACAGGGCCACGATTATTGGCCCTCACCAGCACGGGACTTGGCTCGACGGCGGAAAAAGTCCATGACCTTCCGAGCCGCACCAGAGCTGCCCGAATGGTGGGAAAGATCCCGCTCATACTCATAGGCATCAGCAAACTTGCGGTTGTTCTTCTGAAGAACACCTGGGCCCCGCCCAGACCGACCAGCCTGCATTGACTGCCGCGGCAAGCTATCATAGGTGCTGTTGTAATCATCATAGTAGTTGGGCTTCGAGGACCCATACGTGTAGTTGGTTCCAGAATACTGCTCGTCTGGATTCTCATACACGTGCTCCGAAGAGACGTTGCCGAAGGAGTCCTGGGTCTGGTCAAATCGATTCCCAAGCTCAGCAAATTGCTGGTCAATCTGAGCCTCGTAGCTGAGAGGCTCTGGCTCGCTTGGTTTTGACTCGTCATGAACCTCGTCACTAGGGCCCTCGCTCACCATACCCATCGCCTCTTGGGTTCCATAACTGGTCGCACGAGGACGATTAGGTAAAGGTCCGGTGGCTGGACGCTGTTGACTGCGAGGATCCACGGGGTATGGGCTCTGAGATGTATCCTCAGGGGTCGGGGCTCGAGCAGAGGAGAAGGTTCGGAAGGAGAAAGAAGCCGGCAGGAGGGAAAAGCGACGGGGGCGTCCCTCTCCCACTTCGCTCGCCTTGCGAGTGTGCGGGTTCTGCATGGAACGGCGCGAGTCCATTGAACCACGAGAATCATCGCGAGGAACCGTTTCCTTCATACTGGTAGGAGGATAGCGTTTACTGGGTCGTGTCCGAGAAGCTGTGGTTTGGGAGTTGCGATTACCGCCCATGAGAGAAGCTGAGCGTCCAAACAACCTTTCACCGATGCTTGACACGGTGTTAGATCGCTTGTGACCCTTGGCCGGTGGGTCCTGTCGCGGGGTTGGATTAAATGCAGATGGTAATTGTTGGGTGCTGGGACGACCAATTGATGTACTGGATGACTGCGCGGGATTCTGGGGAAATGCAAATTGCCTGCTCTTGGGCTGCGCCAGACGGCCTTCGGTGTTAGTTGCGGTAACCATAGGCGCCACCGGTTGTCCGCGAGAAGGTAGTCGACCCGTGTTGAAGGATGCCATGGAGCCTCCTGTTTGGGGGCGTGCAGATGACGGTGCCGGGGCTGGGGCCGGAGCTGTGGTGTGCGTTGCAGTAGCCACAGGGTAATCCGATGCCGACCGAGGGAAGTGGGTGGGCAATGGCTTGTCATAGTTGATCGGTGGTTTCCCGACGGGCTTGGGAGCTAATTTGACAGGGTTCTCGGCAGCTGGAGGATCGGATTGAGCAGGCCCTCCGCTGCGTGATCCAGAAGCCTCGGGCTGATATTCACCTCTCGCGGTCTGAGACTGGGGAGCCACATATTCAACCTGAACCGTCCTCCGCTTCGCATCCCGGGAGGTCTTGGATTTGTCACTTGGAGTTTCTTGGGAGACATCACCAGCATGGTGATTCAGACCACCGACGGCCGGAACATTGCCCTGGCTGGTCTTAGGAGGTTCACGGACAGAGGCACTACGGGCTAGAGGCGGAGGTTCATTTTGCGATTCAGCCGGGACGGTGGTATTGGCAATGTCTGCCACATTGGTGGTGCTGCTAGTGATATGCGAGACAATGTGGGCGTACTCGCTGAGCCAGCTGTGACGAGCGACTTCGAACAGATCCGCCCGCTTGCGGGGGTCAGGGACCAGGATCCGTCGCAAAAGATCGCGAGCGTGGGGGGTCACATATTCAGGGAAGGTGAGAGGCGTGGTAACGATGTACTTGTAGAGGAGGTTGATGTTATCACCGTCGGGGTTTGCTGGGTCGTCGTCAAATGGAAGGTAACCGGCCAACATGGCATACTGAGAAGACAGGTTAAATCAGACCAAGCGGGGCATGATCATGCCAAACATACCAGAATCACACCACAACTCCACACATCGACCTTCCGTCCGGTGTACAATGAATCGCTCACCACTAGTTCCGGGGCGGCATAACAGGGACTTCCACAGCTGGTCTGCATAAGGTCCCCGCGGCGCAAACCATCCGGTCCCAGTCTGTCGAGGCGCTTCCGCTTCACGTATTCCTTGTTGGTCAGATTATATTCAATCTCCTCCTCCAATTGATCAATAGGGTTGAAGGTGTTGGCGAAACCGAAATCCGTGATGATGATGTTACGATTCCGATCCAGCAGTAGATTCTCCAACTTGAGATCACGGTGCACAATGCCCTTCTTGTGTAAATAACCAACTCCCGATACTAGCTGGGCGAATAATCGGCGGGCAGAGTTGTCCTTCAGGTACCGGTGATTCAGAATGTAGTCGAACAATTCTCCCCCAGACGCGTACTCCATAATGATTCCGATGTGTCGGTCTGTTTCCACCATTTCGTGAAGACGGACAATGTTGGGATGGGCGAGGTCGCGCAAGATCGAGATTTCCCGGTAGATTTTCGGCAAGCGCGTGGGATTGGTACCCAGGGTGTCCCTGCGAATAAGTTTAATGGCAACTTGGATGCTGCCATCTCTCTTCCAGCCCAACTTCACCTTGCCGAACTCACCCTCGCCGAGGGTTTGGCCCAGGATGTATGAGCCAAAGGTGGTTTCCTTTCGCTTGATAGTGTTGCCATTATCGTAGTCATGGCGACTCCGAGGCCCACGACCTCCATCCTCAGAGCCTTCGTGCCCGATGGGCAAGTCCGCGTCCGCAGGCGTAGCTGGTGATGCGCCCGCTTGGCGCGCCTGCTCTCGTTCGTGGTCCACGACGGGATCGCTCACCATGACCGCGTTGATCACCGTACTAGGCTCTTTCACTAGACTTGAACCCCCGTCCATGCTCATATCTGCGGGCGGCGCGACGGGAACACCTCTTGATCGTCCCGAATCTCGTGTCGGCTCAGTAGGATCACGTCGAGATCGACTCTTTCCATTGCGGTCGCGGTCGCGATCGCGATTTTCCTTACGATCGGCGCGGTTTTTTCCCCGCGAGCTATCCTTCTCTCTTGATCCATTGGGGCTGTGACGGTTGGAGGAGGTCCTCGGCGGAGGAACTGGAGGATTGCCTAACATGTCCGGGTACTGGCGCGCATTCTTCTGGACGGGAGACGGTGCGTGGGTTGCAGCTGGCACATGGGCGGAAATTGGCAGGGCCGGCTGATGGGAGGTGCTCATAGCCGATGAAGGTTGATCCGGACCAGCCTGAATAATGGCTGTGAAACGCGATTAGCAAATTGGAAGCTGTAAGATTTTCTCCGGGTGGTAGGGAGACGTGTGAGCACCGGTGCATCCGACGTACCTTCTGGTCAGAAAGCGCCAAAGGTCGCGACTTTCTGCTTTATGACCCAGACAGCCCTTGGGGCTAATTGTCTAGGCGACCGAAGTCAAAGGAGCACAATGAAGGCACCTGAAGCACCACACCCTCCCGAGGGTAATTGGTGAGGATATTGATTGGGGCGATCGGTCGCACTCGCTGAGTGTCGACCTTCAGCCTTACAAGCTGTAAAGGTGGGACATGCGCGTCAGTAAGTCAATCCCCACACGCAATTCCGATCGGCAATCAAGAAGAATGTACAACTTTATCCGGGATAGTGCTTTTTGACGGAAGATTCGATGGGAGGAATGGGGGGCAAAGGAAGGAATGCTGCCAGGCCCGGGTCGCGCCCGAGGAACAAAAAGAAGCAATGACGATACAGGGAGATGATAGCGACACGATTGCGATCGATTCCAAGTGCAAGAACGACGCGTGAAACTCGACAGAACAGAAGAAAAGATAGGTCGATACCTGCACAGCAGTCTGGAGCCCCCTCTTTCCGATCCCACTGGGGAAGTCGCACGTTGTCCAGAAAAGCCGGGGGACGGAAACAAGTCAAATGTCTCAGACGCGATTGAATTCTCCAAGACCTCAGAAGTTCAACGTTGGAAGCTGAACATGGTCGAATCCAGGGCAGACAGGGGGCGCGAGGGGAGGTTGGGGGGTTTAGCGGGAAACACCGGTTCCTGTCGAGGGAGAAAAAGGGGGTGAGGCTTTATGAAAGAGGATAACAGAATCAACCCCCGGTAAAAGAAAAAAAGAAGTAACAAAAGAAACAGAAAATGACTACTCAGAGGAGGAGGTTAAAGGGAGAGAAGTGAGATTTGGTTAGGGAAAGCAAAAAGCGGGTCATGGCGACACGTCTTTTTGGATGACGATGTTTCTACCTTTCACCGTATACAGCTCCGGAAGCTTAGATTTCATGATCTTCTAGGTAACATACTCAAATCGTTGCATCCAATCCATATTTATTACCGATAATTCAACTCTTCTGCGAGGCACAAGCTGATCAGTCATGCCCTGATAAATGTAGTATCCTATAGTAGGGAATACGTCCCCCTTGCCTAAATTTCCCTATGTATTGATCATTCTATGATTAGAATAGAGGACTGGGGCCGACAACATATAGCAAAAAGAAAAAAAAAACAAAAATAAAAGAACACACAACAAACCCTGGAATCACAAGGAAAAGGGTCATAGCTTTCGAAAATACCCGTTTCATCTAATGGAAAAACAAGGGGCGATAACCGGTTGTTTCGAGTTGCTGAAGAGTGGGTTCGCTCGCTAGCTGGCGACGATCGTCATTACGCCCCCAGAACCCAACCTGCTCCGATGCATTGATTCGATCTTGAAAAACTAAAGCATGATCGACAAATGCTGTGCAGGACTTTTCTAGTCCGATTGTCTCGTAGGTCCATGTGGATCGTGTAAAGATGTCTACATAAGTAGGTTCCGATTAGTTATACTAGGTCTATATAACTATGTACAATGAACTTGGCTAAACCTTGTACAGAATCCATCCAATTCTAATTGGATCCTTTATCATTCTCACAAATTCCTTTGCTTGATTCGTCCAATTGATTAGAGCATCAACCATGTTTCAATTCTCCAATTTGACCCAGGAATTGGGACCAGATCGAGTAGATTACCGAACCGTGGGAACTTCCAAGCTACACATCCAACGCGTATGAGGAATACATACACGGTACGGCGTTACGGATTGACTTGTGCCTAGATTTCGGGAGGTCCGCGCGCTAGTTCTAAATTACACACTCCACTGCATCCACACGGCACCGTAGCGCCATATCGTATCCGACTCTCCACAGAGGAGAGGGGTACTGGGGGAGAATTGGAATCAAAATTCAAACCGTGGTATATTGGATGTCTACACAAGGAGTATCATACCAAACCCACCGTTGACCCCCTAGCAATCCTCATTGGCTCTGTGGGGCCAACTGTCAAGCGGGTGATGCGTTGGCAACTGGGCAGGTCCGCGCCTCTTATCCAATCGACCCCCCTCCTTCCCCAGCCCTGAAGCGAAGAAATTCAAGCCTAATAGGGATCATCGACTGAACGCACGGCCACGGGAATGATACGTTCGGTGTTGAAATGAAGGATAAAATCGCCGACCATGTCCCGGCCGAAACCTTGGGTCTTTCCGCGGGACCAACATATGAAAATGGGTATGAAAATTCATTGTTAAACGCTATCGGACTATCCACAGCATCAGAAATTCGCCATCCCCGGAAAAAGATCAACTTATTATACCAGATCACTTTCCCACCCAATATTCCACGCGAAGCGCCTCAATAAATCATAGGCTCATTTTACCGCTTACCCCCGGACATGCTCAAGGGCGTGCCGCCGAGCGACGTGGTCCCCGATGCGCCATACGCGGGCGGCGGGGTGGGGTTGGTTGAAGGCCCAGCCCCGGCAGCATGAGCATCGGGAGGAAGCTCGCCGCCATCACCACCACCCACCACCACCTGCTTCCCGTCGCGCATTCGTCCTACGACCATACCTTTGGCAACGGATTTCAGGAGAGCCCGCCGGCTCACTCCGGTGGCATCAATATACACCAGGCCCACATTCTTCACTCCACCGGTCAGATTATTTGCCACGTCCCCGGCCTCCGCGCCATACTTGTGACCAATCATTGTGCCAGTCGCGGAGGAGCCAGTGAGGAGGATATTTCGTGCGCCTTCCTGGATTCCGTCGGCCAGCGTGTTAAAGGCGATCAAGGACTTGTTGAGTACACCGGGCTTGTAGTCCGGCGGGGGCCGGGTCTTGTCAAAGCTCTTGGGCTTGTTGTCTTTGCGTGACAGTGAAGCGCCGACGTTCTGGGCTACCCGCTCGACTTGCCCTAAAGTACGAGCGGAAAAGTCGGCGGCGCCAGTGGACAAGCTGCCCACCTTACGGATGCGTGCATGTGTGGCATCAGAGAAGGTTAAGGGCTTTTGATTGGGCTTGGTCTTCTTGGTAAAGCTTTCAGCGCCGCTAGTGATCGCATTGGCGAGAGACGTAGAAGTCGCGACAATCAGACGAGATGCTGTAGCCGATGTCTGCACAATGGTCGAGTTTTTGTACGCGGGGTGTCGAGACATGGCCAAGTATTCTTCAGAGACATTGCTAATACTGACCCGATTGCCTTCACCTTCACTGGGGAGCTCAATATTGACCGGTCCTGTGATCGAACATGTCAGTTGTTTCTATGGAGGGGGTCTCGGCTTCACTCACTCTTGGACCCTGGCTTAACATCAGGGTCTTCAACCACATCGTACGCGTCGCCCAATTCTCCGACCACACTACCATCTTCCTCATCCACAAGTACGATCTTGCCATGTGTATTTTGGGGACCATCAGAGGAGATATATCCCTCACCAGGCGCGTAGTCAGCCGGATTGTACGCAGTAAGGTCATGAGATTTCCCACTTGGCTTTTGGGAAGGAGCAGCCGCTCGTTCCAGAAACGCGGTGCACTGGGCGAGGATTGTTTCGAAGGTGTCGATGTCGTCCTGAGTCACTTTATCCGGACCGGACCCAATGCCTGGGAACTGAATCCGAATAAAGGCACCCGGGGCCAAATCCCAGCGGGGAATCAAATAGCTATCGGGTACTTGGTGGTAGATCTGAGTGGTCGCAGGTAAGGCAAGATCCAACTCTGGGGGAAGGCAGAGATGGAGATAGAAGTCCTCCTCAGGACTTTCGGTGCCCGCACCGGTTGCGTATGGTGGCATAGATGGTGAAGCAGTAGTGGGGACCATGAGGAGTGAAAGCGTTTGCGGCCCAGATGGGGTCAACTCCTGCTCCTCCCCATCTTGTATATGAAAGGCCCGTATGTTTGTGATGCTGTACAGCAATCGAGGATCATGCATGCCGGCCATGATGGCGGTTGGACTGGTCACGACCTTGTAGAGATACTATGGCCCGCAATCCAGGGCGCGATAACGCGGATAAGGAGATGACGTCGTAACTCCGTTCACTGAACGGTATGTCGGTCAAGTCGATACTGATGTAGGACTCTGAAAAGAAAAGACCAAAATACCAGAGCACGATCAATCTAAAGGAAAGAAGATCCTAGGCGCCAGCCAAGCCCAGGGAGGGGCTCTCTTATGAATCCCCCAGTCTGGGCGCTTAGATAACAGGATGAGGGTGCATTGCACCGCCACGGTATGACATAGTGCACCGCCACAACGCCACAATCCACTCAACCGTAATTTCGCAGTTCCCGGACTTTTCTGCAACCTGCCCTTCCAATGGCCGATGTGCAGATTGTATCGGATCTACATCTGGAGAAACCTGTTGCGTATGATGTATTTCAGATTCCACCCAAAGCTCCCTTCCTAGCGCTCCTCGGAGACATAGGCGTTGTAAACGATGATGGCTTCTTCTTGTTCATTCAGCGTCAGCTGCAGAATTTCAGAATCGTGTTCCTACTCTTGGGGAATCATGAACCCTACCATCTGACTTGGAGTCAAACAAAAGAGAAAATCCATGAGTTTTCCGTCTCTCTCAATCAGCGGCGTTTCCAAGATGATCGTCTCGGCGACTTTGTCTTCTTAGATCAAACCCGATTTGACCTCGACGATAAAGTGACAATTCTGGGATGCACGTTGTTCTCCAAGGTCTCTGAAAAACATCGCGAGAGCATCAGTTTTGGATTGAACGACTTTTACTATATCAATGACTGGACTGTCGAGGATCACACTATGGCTCATGAGGCCGACCTCAAGTGGCTGAATGACCAGGTTGCATTCATCGCAAGCCAGGAACCCGATCGCAAGATTGCCATTTTCACGCACCACAGCCCTGTCGGCGGTGACTCACGGGCTGTTGACCCACGACATATTTATAGTCCCTTGTCATCAGGATTTGCGACGGATCTATCCATGGAGGAGTGCTGGAGGAATACTCAAGTGTGCTTGTGGGCATACGGCCATACACATTACAATATTGATTTTACCGACAAGATGGGTCAGAAGATAGTTATGAGCAACCAGCGAGGATACTATTCCTCTCAAGCCCAGAGCTTCGATGTGGAAAAGGTCGTTCATGTAGACACCCAACCTAGTTGATTAGCACAGCTGGATACCCGAGATATCAGGCGTCAATGTACCTAACTTGGAGTTCCTTCTGACCAATTAGATTGAGCCGCCAATGGGCAAACAGTGCAAATGCCGCCACTCCGCGGCTTGGAATTTTTGATAGATCGGAGTACTCCGCTGAACTTTTTTTTTTCTTGCAGAAAATCAAAATTCGGGCTAGATTCGCGTGATCAATTGTCCGCCTGAAACCCATTGGCTGCCCATAATGTCCAGCTTGGATTTGACGGTCCAGAAGCCCTCAGAGGCTAACAATGCCGCTCCAGAGGCGGACATTCCCGCACGGGACCGCGACGTTGGCTCCGGCAGTGATGAGCCTCCCGCGAAGAAAGCGCGACTGGCGGGGGCCTCGAACTCTGAAAACATCGTTCGCGATGCACGTGATAGAGGAATTGCCCCGATCAAGGCAGAGTATGTCACTTTCGGCCACACGCAAGTGACAACAGGCTAACAAGTTCATGCAAAGATTCCGAATTCAAACCCAGCCCAAGCCCAGGCCCGCCGAATCCGAGATCAACCCCGATGATGCTGCCGAAGCTGCCTCTCACGTTGAACGCGAGGGCGACGGCAGAGACAACAAAAAGAACAAGAAGAAAAAGAATACTGGCCAAAACACCAACCGAAGCTTCGGTAGCTCAAAAGATGCCAAAGGCCTTTGCGGTTCGAGAATGTTTAGTCCCGAGTTCTCACCGGGGCAGTGCCAATTCAACGAAAAATGCCGCTTTGAGCACGACTTGCGTCTCTACCTGAAAGAACACAAGCGCGAGGATCTAACAACCTTGAATGGGATGTGCCCTGTGTACGAGGCCCTGGGCAAATGTTACTCTGGATGGAAGTGCCGCCTTGTTGGATCGCACTCGCAGGAGAGAGAGACGGCAGATGGCCGGAAGGAGCTTATTCTACTAGAAGACGAGGAACGCATGGCCAAGGCCAAACCCCGCGTCCCATTTGCGACGGACGACGGACTTGTTAATATTATTGCCGCCGAGGATAAAATCGCTCTGGCGCGGAAGAAGGAGGTCACCATTCGCGCCAATGCCGTCAATGATTGGCTACACAAGTCTGGCCAGGAATTAGAACAATATCTGCATAGTGGAAAGAAGAAGGCAGAAGAGGATGCTGGAAAGACCGCGGGTGAAGATGTCGAAAAGACAAACGGCGAAGTTGAAAAGATTGATGTGGACATGGCCAAAGAACAGAAAGAAGAGCAGCGGGCGCAGTTTACTGAGCCGCCTTTCTTACCCTCCGAGAAGCGTCGCATCTACTTCGGACCCGAGACTCCTACCCTGGCACCTTTGACGACACAGGGAAATATGCCTTTCCGACGACTTTGCACAGACCTGGGAGCTCAATTCACCTATTCTGAAATGGCGATGAGTATGCCGCTCATCCAAGGCGCAAAGTCTGAGTGGACTTTGATGAAGGCGCATGAATCCGAAATGCTCCCACCGTCTATCACCAAAGGAGACAACGTGGTCCAGGGCTACGACAACTCCAAAGATTTCAAGTTTGGGGCACAGATCGCTGCCAATAAGCCCTGGCAAGCCGTGAAAGCCACCGAGGTTCTTTCGAAGTTCACCCCCCACTTGCGTGTGATTGATTTGAACTGTGGCTGCCCCATTGATCTTGTCTTCCGAGATGGAGCTGGTTCTGCTCTCCTGGATCACCACTCCAAACTGGAGAAGATCATTCGCGGTATGAATATGGTCTCCGAGCAGATCCCTATCACCGTGAAGATTCGCATGGGAGTCAGAGATAACTATCCCACTGCGCTGAAGCTTACTGAGCGCCTAATCCTAGGTGGCTACGAGTCTAGTCTCCTTGGCGTGGGCCCTCCAGGTGTCGCGGCTATTACTCTTCATGGACGGAGCAGACAGCAACGTTACACCAAAGAAGCAGATTGGAGCTACATTGCGGATTGTGCAGCCTTGATAAAGCGTATGAATGAAAAGACAGACATAGTCACCGACACTATTCGTGAGCCTGATGCTCGCTTCCAGCCAAATGGTGGAAAGACCTACTTCCTCGGCAACGGTGACTGCTACTCGCACACCGACTACGATAACCACGTCAATAATGCTGGAGTGGATTCGATCATGGTGGGCCGTGGCGCGCTGATCAAGCCATGGCTGTTCGAGGAAATCCAGACCGGCCAATACCTCGACAAATCCGCATCAGAGCGTCTTGCCTATATCGAGAAGTTTGCCAAATACGGACTGGAGGCTTGGGGATCTGACGAGCACGGTGTCGGTACAACCCGACGATTCATGCTGGAGTGGCTGAGCTTTGCCCATCGCTATGTTCCTATCGGTCTGCTGGAGTACCTTCCCCCCCATATCAATGACAGACCTCCTGCCTGGCGTGGCCGAAATGAAATGGAGACTCTCATGGGCAGTGATAACTACAAGGACTGGATCAAGATTAGGTAAGTTTGTCCCGCTCTCTTTCTTTCGATTTTTATTTTTTTTGCGGTGCGGATCTGGTCTAACGTATCACATAATAGCGAGATGTTCCTTGGTCCTGCACACAAGGACTTCAAGTTTGAGCCCAAGCATAAGTCTAATTCTTATGATCAAGCCGAGGGTTAAGGAAAAGGATTGAAAATAAGTCATGTCAAACAGCAGACAGCACACAATGAGGTTATCATGCCGTTTTGAATGCATACTAGTCTTGGTGCCAGCGTGAAGCAATTCATGTTCATCTCACCGGCTTCAAATACGGCCAGTCTCTCAATTTCGTCTAAAATACAATTCCTCAAATGAGCAAACCACAAGGCCAATGTCACCACGCCTCGTATCTAAGCCCAGTGCCCAGGGGCATTTAAGTCTGAATATCCATTGTGTCATCACCGAATTCCGAGTCTCCGATGAGTTGTCCGCGGATGTCCCCTATGTCGTCGATCCTCTGGGCAAGGAGGAACGCTACCTCCGCGGCTTGGGACGTCCGAGTCGTCCAAGGCCAGGCTAGCAATAATCCTGGCACCAAAGCGGAGGAATGATAATGGCTGTCTAATGATAGCGTTGCACAAGTGTAGAACTCTGCATCCACCTGTTCAACAGTTCCACTGTGTCTTTGACTGAAATTTTGAGCTGTAGCCCGGTTGCCACGAGTATCTTGGGTAAAATGCTGCAATTGATATCCCTTTGACTTACTCGGGGTATCCAAGAATAGAGACATAAAGATTACATCGCGGACTTTTAGAATTATACCCAAAGGCTCTTCTTGCTAAGCATTGTCTGGTGCATCTTAGAAGGCATCGTGGCTTGGTAGTCAAGGTTGACGCCACTCGGCAGAATGAGCACCCAGGACACCCTGAATACCGAGAGTCAAAATCGGAAGGCAAAGTGAGGTCAGCATGCTAAACGAGGACTAACCATCAGAAGGCGTAGTTTGAATGGAGGAAAAACATCCGTGTTTACAACATCACGTCTTTGCTCCTTCCCTATAATTTGAATGATGCGCGTCTTAAGAACGAGACTTATGCACTTAGGTATATACAACGTCCCTCGTCGGAACCATGTATTAGAACACCTGGCAAAGAGACATAAGATTTGATCATGCATATCCAATAATGACTAGCAGGAAAAAGAGGAAGTCAAATTGAGTTTCTCCTACCACTAGCCAACCAGAGATATAATACACTTTGTTCCATGTATCAAGGGGAAGGGTTATACGTGATGTTCAAACCCAAACATTCGCCATCGATGATATCACCAGAAACAATTTGAACGGGCTTGCCATCTGCCCCGAAGCGCAGCATCAGTCCTCCATGTTGCGCGGCGGGGTCGAAAGCAGGCCATCCAGCTTTTTTAGGCCCGTGTACTGGATCTTTGATAAATTCAAGGAAATAATTCTGCATCGTTTCACTAACGAGTGCCTCAAAAGCTGAACCCCCACCCCGGGCAATACCGTATGTGCCAAAGACCATCGGCATGTCTGATCCATGGAATGCACCCATCCAGTCTAATGGCGAGATATTGGAGAAGTTACCGGCGTACTGATAGCGGTAGGTAGGCACGCCGGCCTCAAATCGATAGTAGGATGAGTTAGCTGCTGGACATAGCTTTCCAGAGAGCGTTTGCTCAGTCATCGATGCCTGGCTAGGTCCTGCCAAGACATGACCAACAGGGTAAGCAACCAGACCTGCGCCTTCATTGGCACAATTTCCAATGATAGCGGGTATAGGAGAGAATTTCTCCTGCATATAAAGCTCTGTATAGTTGCTGAAAAGAGTAACGTTATCGATGCTCGTCTCAAAGCTTAGAGCTGGGGCGTTACCGCCGTCCACCGTTTGCCCGACAAGATTCTGGATCTTTTCAATTGGAACGCGGCGCATGCATGAAATCTCTTCCGCTGGATCAGTGGCATGGCCACACCCAAGCTCTTGAGCGACCCAGGAGAAACTTGACGAGTTGAGCGCAGCAGGGGGATACTCGAGTGCTGTGCCGGACATCATGATGAGACCCTGCACCAAGGGCCGTTCCCAGTAGGCGAAATTCTGCAAGTCAACGTCACTCGACCCAGCAGACTGGCCCCAGATGACAATTCTCTCAGGATCTCCGCCAAATGCGGCGATATTCTCGGACAGCCACTCTACTGCAGCACGCGTATCAAGTAGACCAAGGTTTTGCGAGGGGAGGCCAGCGGCGTTGGGAAAGCCCATAATATTGACACGATAGTTGATTGTCACCACAATGTGTTCTTGCGAGCGATGAACCCACTGACCGGGCAGCTGATATGGTACCGTCACACCCTCGGTTGTGAACTCTCCACCTGGTATGAACATGACCACGGGCAATCGGGAGGTGGTCGTGGCCCTTGCTGGAGTCCAGATTGCGAGATTCAAGCAGTCCTCACCTGAGGTCGGTGCCATTGTAGCAGCAGTCTCGTTCTCAGGGCCATAGGTGGGGAGAAATTGAGGCACCCAGTTACTCCAAATGGTGGGATCTCCACTAATGAATTGTGGACAGACCAAACCAAAAGCCGTGGAATCGTATTTTGAATGTGACTTGGCCAGTTGAGCTGGAGGCAACCAGCGACGATCCCCAACGGGTGGTTGCGCATAGGGGATGTTCAAAAATTGACGCACACCTTGGAAAACAGGATGCTGCATGCCAGTGAAGGTTCCGGTAACGGTCTCCACTGTGAGGTGATCATTGTGCGGCATGCCGTGTGCACCGAGGATCAGGGCAGCACAGCAAATGGCATTGAGGGATCGCATTTTTTTTCTTCTTCTTTTTCTTTGAAAAACTTCAATTTGGGATGCATGCGAATTGGCCAACGGTCATTGTCCTTTTTATGTACTGTGGCTGATTTTGCAAGTTCGAGGCACCGCGTGGTCCGACCATCTGGGACAAAGCCAAGCGTGCCGTAGTTGTCACCAGGAAGAGTGATACTGCATGGGATAGATCCAAATCAGTGGTTGATTCGAGATAGTCCGAGCAGCACATTTGATTAGTGGAGGACAGTCGGAAGATATTCGTCGCCCGAGAGTCCGCGATCAAGCTTTGACCGCAATAGCTTAATGTTTCCCCAGGAAGATGTGGGGTAAAGATGTGGGACATGGGGTCAACCGGATCTAGCGCGTGTGGAGAAGTCTAGCCCGAACATGCGATATGGTAGTTATGGAATGAAAGGGAACAGCAGAGACAAGAGACCATTTTGAATGAATGTTTATGTAGAAATGTATCACCCACAGAAGCCGTCCTTATATAAGGTATCGTTCCAACATTGGCTTGAACATGGGCAAGGCACGAAACAAGTACCAAAAATGCTATAAATCATTCCCCTTGCAATCATAGGTCTCAAACAATGATTCCACTGAATATTGTAATCCGCTCATCCGAGTCAACAGATGAACTGTATCAATACATAGAGCGGGGTTGGTGAGCTAGGACTCGTTTGCTTCCAAGTAAACGACAGTATTATCTCATGCACATAGAAAGCAACCCAGGGCACCCAGGGCACGGGGACTTATTTGTGGAGCGATGTTCTTGACTTCAAAGTCAAATGACGTCCAAGGGTATTTGCCAAAGCCAGATCCATTGCCAGAGATATACTGTTCTCCACTAATATCACCAAGAAATTACCGAAGGGTTATAAATTCATCCGGGGAGGTCTATGCGATCCTGCTTTGTGGGGATTCAGTCAATGGAACCAGAGATTCGGAGAGAACGGCTTTTGGGGAAGAACCGGCACCAAAATGATCAATGTAAGCATACAAGTAAGCCATAGCATATCAAGCCTAATCAATGGGGTATAAAGAGGGCAGATGTGCACTCCTTGATGTCTGATTCAACTTCTACCACTGAGCACGAAGTCTCCCTTTTCAAGACATTTTGTCCACATCTTGGCTGTTGCACACATTCCAGCTGCCATGAAGCTGACGAGTAGTCTGACCATGGCCATGGGCATCGCCACAGTAGCCCACGCAGCCACCATATATGATATTTGTGACAAAGCCTATCTGAAGAAAGCCCTTGCGGCCGTCTCAACCCCACCGGGAATCACTATATCCCCGGATCTGGTGACGGCAAATGTGGTTTTCAACGAGACCATTGACTCTTACTTTTTCCCCGACTCGGTGGTGAAATTCTGCAACACAACTGTTGCATATTCACATGCTGGGCGAGATGATCAGGTGTTACTACAGATCTTGTTGCCAGCGCCAAATGAGTTCCAGGGCCGCTGGCTCTCCACCGGTGGCGGTGGGTATTCTATCTACTCAGGCATGTGGACCCTACCCGGAGGCATTGTATATGGTGCTGCCAGTGGGTCGACTGATGGCGGATTCGGCAGTTTCGACACCAATGCTGACACGGCGATGTTGCTTGGTAATGGAAGCGTTGACTATGAGACCTTGTACATGTTTGCCTACAAGGCACAGTGGGAGATGTCGCAGATTGGGAAACCTTTCACCAAAAACGTGTATAATATGACCGACGACGACCGTCTATATAGTTATTACGCATCCTGTTCGGAAGGTGGACGCGAAGGTTGGAGCCAGTTACAACGTTTCGGCGACGAGTGGGACGGGGCGGCGGTTGGAGCTCCTGCTTTTCGTTGGTCATTCCAGCAGACACAGCACTTGTTTTCCAATGTTGTCGAGAAAACACTGGAATATTATCCCCCTCCATGTGAGCTGGACAAAATCGTCAATCTCACGATAACTGCCTGTGATCCCCTGGACGGTAAAGTCGATGGCGTCATTGCGCGGTCTGATCTTTGTCTTCTACACTTTGACATACAAAGCACGGTGGGACAGTCATACTACTGTGCTGCGGAGGGATCTAGCACCCCAGCACAGAATGGTACAGTCTCTGCTAAAGGCGCAGAACTGGTGCAGCAAATCATCGCCGGCCTCAAAGACTCGGAAGGCCAACAAGTCTACCTATCGTACCAACCTGGCGCAGCATTAGATGATGCGGAGACGGCATGGAACGAGGACACAGGAAAGTGGGAGCTTTCCATTGATGAGCTCGGTGGTGAGTACATCTCCCTGTTGGTGTACAAGAACTCCACCACGCTCGAAAGCCTTGATGGTGTCACGTACGATACGTTGCGCGACTGGATGATCTCGGGCTTGCATGAATATGATAGCACGCTGCAGACGACATGGCCCGATTTGTCACCCTTCCATAAAGCTGGCGGTAAGATCATTCACTACCATGGTGAGGCAGACTACAGCGTGCCCACGGCCTCGTCGGTCCGGTACTGGGAATCCGTGCGGAGTATCATGTACCCGCGCCAGGACTACAATTCCAGTGCCGAAGCTCTGAACGAATGGTACCGCCTCTTTTTGGTTCCTGGAGCTGGCCACTGCGCGCCCAATGATGCCATGCCAAATGGACCGTTCCCAGACACCAGTCTGGGCTCTCTGATCCAATGGGTCGAGAATGACGTCTTCCCGACCACATTAAATGCCACTGTATTGCAGGGAGAGCATGAGGGGGAGGAACAGCAGCTATGTGCCTGGCCACTTCGGCCACTCTGGGTCGATGATGTTATGGAGTGTGTTTATGACCAGGCATCTATTGATACCTGGCATTATGACTTTGATGCCATCCCAGTGCCGGTCTATTAGACAAACAACGGAGATGGAACTCAGAAGCAATGGTTTTAGTTGTCCCTCAACCCTAGTAGGTATTTGGAGCTGCTAGTATCTCAATAGCATTGGGATAACTGCCTTTATCTTGCGTGAGTCATGAAACAATTAGAGAAACAACCAAGCCTTTCCTAATTTCAACCGTGTTTATCTATCCATTGTACAATGCAAAACAGTATGGCATGCCATATGAACAACCTCAGCATCGCCAACCCTTTCCCAAACTTCGCTCGACGAAAGCATGAAGGTTCTCGCCATCAACAATAGATGCAACATTGTCCAGTGAGTCTCCGCAAGTTCGTCGATGCATAAACAAAAGAATAGAAAATCAGAACAAGTAGAACAATATAGACAAAGTAGGTAGTACTTCCACTCATTGCTGGAACTTGGTACGACGAGTGACCCATTGATCAATATCAAGCCCAATAAGGCTTCTTCGCATCTGTTAGCACATCGTGTCTCGTTACGTGCCGATTGTATTGAGTTTCGAGTTTATTCTGACAAGGTAATGCACATTTAGAATTTCAGGACTCTAAAGCAGGCCTGGTGTATTTGAAAACTTACTTGGTATCTCTTCATTTGAGTATAAAATGAGTAGCGAGTATCAGAGTACACGAGGGGTAATATTGACAATTCTTCTGACTCAGGAGTATTTCCACAAAAAGAGGCGAACCAAACAAGCTACCTTACAAAGCCCCTTGTAGAGCCTTTGACGAACATCTCGGACAATCAACCTGCATATGGGTGTACAGAAGAATGCATCATCAGCCTACGTAGGTATTTTCCAAAGAAATATATCGGTAGTCCCAGCATCACCGGTCCAACCGTCAAAGCAAACTCTACCATGACAGGCACTAAAAAGCCTCTTCGGCCTGCCATCAGCATGACCCAGTAACTCACGGCAAATCCACAGGTACTTTTGATTACAGCCGCAACGATCATAGTCTCTTCTGAAATGGGCTTGTAGCAGTCGGCAGCATAGGCAATGGTAACAGTGGGAACAGTCGTCACGCAAAAACCACTGAACCCATAGCCTACCACCAGGACCACAGGCAATTTCCAAAGCCGATCGTCACCCATGCCACCAACCAAAATCCCGACAATCGTAAAGATAAAATATGGCACCAAAGCAGGCAGACGTAATTCAGGTTCACGAATGCCATTATTACGCTCTGTAGCCCGCACAGCAACCCAGTCTAAAAGTGGGCCTGCGGTAACAAGACCAAGCAGCCCCCAACAACGAATGTAAAGTTTGCATATCCCACGTCAGATGACGGAAAATCGTACGGGAGTGCACTGAGAACAGAAGACTCAATGAGGTTCCACAAAAGCAGAATATTTGCCGGACCAGGGACATTTGACGTTGCCCAAAGAATGATCGGAAAAAGAAAAAGTCGAAACAGAGAGAGAATGTCCCTTAGAAGGTAGGCTTTCCATTCGGCCTCTGGGGCTTTCCATAGTTTGGACTGAGGCTTTGAGGGCCGACTAGTACCGACAGTGGTGACCGGTTCGATGTTTCTCAAGCTGTTCCAGCTAAACCCCTGGACCGTATGGATATGTACAAAGCCTTGAGCTTTCTGACGATATTTCTCTGTGAAATCGCGGTTTTCAGGGAAGCAAGTGAGGAAAGACAGAAAGTTGAAGCAGGTGAGTGCCAGAGAAAGCCAGAAAAAGCTACGCCAGCCATATCTGTGGTACCATGGTTAGTCTAAGACTCGTAGGAGCGGCGAATTGGTAATGGGAGTCAGCATTTGAACGGGTACTATGGAGCCCTGTTATGCCGGCGACCACGTCAGCCTTAATAACAACCCCGTCAGCAGGATTCCCCAGCTTCCCCAGACCCCAGACCCCAGACCCCAGAATATGTTCGGTCCCACTTGACCGCACTCGAAGACCACTTGAATCTTCGAGCATCTGATTGGCTGAACCCGTGGCCCCACGGAAACGCGGGACCAAAACGTGCGGGACTTGGCGGTACAGGAAAGAGAACCGTCGGTGCGAACATCATCTGGGCAGAACCAGAAATGGTGCTGACCACACATTCAGCGTCACCACCTGCTTATCTGCAATGACGGGGGGTCTCCGCAGTCGACGTCAACGCATATGCTCCTGGTGCTCCAAGTCGTTCACAAAGGACGAGCACCTGGCCCGACATGTGAGAACTCATACCAGAGAGAAACCCTTTCTCTGTACAATCTGTAGCAAAGCTTTTAGTCGCCAGTATGTGGTGTAATTTGCAAAAGAGGATGGGCACTAACGAAACCTCCAGTGATTCTCTTCTACGACATTCAAGATCTCACCCATCACCTCGTCGCGACACTGGTGTACCTCACAATGACAGTGGTGCCAAGGACCTAGCACTTCACTGTGAGAATGAGCAAATCTCTCTATCCAACCACAACTACTCAATAGACCGTCATGTGTCCCCTACGTCTCCACATCAATTATCCTTGATTGAAATGGGATGTCCCCGGAGGACTGACTTCCGGTCAACGTCATACTCGTTTTCCGATCCGGCTGCACAACAGAACGCTCTCGTTTCAAATGTTGAAGGACTGACCCAGACAGATGCAGGTGGAGTGGCTGGGTTCTCGACGCCAGGGTCCCAGTCTAATCCGACAGAACCAGACGCACGGCTGGATATGCCGAGTCAAGATGGTACATGGACCTTTGGGAATACGGATACGGAATTGCCAGCGTGGTTTGCAGACGACGATTTTGACATCTCTGCTCTCAATTCAGAGATCATGATGTCAACCGCCCAGTGGCCCTCCCTTGGGAATGCAAGCCAGTGGCATCATGAGCCTCTCATCAACACCGCCGGGCAGCCTACAGAAGATATGACTTCATGTCGCGAAGATGTGGTACAAAAGTACTGGTACACGTTCATGGGGGCATCGCGAACGGGCCAAATCACACCAGACACAGGTATGGAGCGAACACAGGTAGACGAGGCATACCGAGCTAGCCTGGCCGTGAAGCTACAACCAGACATACCGTTTCTCCCCCTTCCATCGACAGACTTTTTGGTACGTCGATCACCCCCCAGACTTCTGTGTCATCGGCTTAACGGATCAGAACCTTTGTGTCCAAATGTACTTCACCAAATTTCATCGCGTGTTTCCTATTGTACATGCTCCAACTTTCAGACCTTCCTCTAAAAGTTCACTCCTGCTGCTATCTCTTTGCTCCTTGGGGAGCCTGTTTGTGGGATCATCTCACGCTGCAGCTCAGGGGCTCAAAGTATTTGAGACCCTCAACAAGGCAATTCTATCGTCGGTTCGTTAACATTGTCAACCTTTGTTGAGTTGCAACTAACTTCATACAGTGGGAGAGACATTTCTCGAGGCAGGGGCCTGAGACCATTGCCATGGTTCAGGCGGCTCTCATAGGGCAGACGTTTGGACTACTGTCGGGGGTTAGCAAATTCGAGGGCTTTATATTGAGAACTTCATTGCTGACAGGTCCAGAGGCAGAAAGACTTGCTGATTGCGGAGACTTTTCATGGTACTTTAGTTGTTGTAGGTAATCCGGTACTGCCCACTTGACCTGTTCTAATCAACTCAACAGTGGGCCAAGAGAGCAACGGCATCGAAATCCAAAAAAGCATTGGACTATATAAGCTTGAGTGAAATATTGGACACCCCAGAGAAGGCTTGGAAAAAGTGGATTGAGGCGGAAGAACAGAACAGGTGAGCAAAAGAGACGACCAGCGGAATGCCAGCCACTAATTTCGCGGTAAAGGCTACTCGCAGGAGTTCACGTCCATGATGTTGAGATTTCAGAATTGTTTCTCACGGATCCATACTTGCGACATTCACCGAAAAGGCTACCACCGCTCTCCGATGATGCCCTTTGGGCTGCAACAACCGTAGAGGACTGGAGTCAAAAGATAATGAGCCGATTATCCAGCTCGAAGAGTCAAATCTATGGAACCCACCTGCACCCGCCGGAAGCGATCGTCAATGAGGCTACCCTGTCTTCTTCCGCTCCTCCGAAAAGCGACTTCCACAACTATCTCGAGCTCGAAGGGCTTGCCGCGTCGGCCATCGAAGCGAAGAATACCAGTGATCCCACTGAGCGAAAATCTTTCGAGAATTCATTGATCAACTTTCACAAATCGCACATCAGCCCCAAGGGAGGACACAAAGGGGATTCGTATTGTCTATCCGTCTTATGGCACTCGATATTCTTCTCTTTGTACGCCGACATCAATCGACTGGAACTTGTAATTGGCAAAGAAGGGTTCACCGAGGCACAGAACCACGTAGAGCACGTCCGTTCATGGGCATCATCCCCAGATGGCCAATGCTGCGCTCTGCATGCCGCACTTATACTCCGCGAGTTAGAGAAGGAGAACATCGGGACTGAGCCGCCCATGCACATCCCACGAATCATATTTCGCGCAGCATTGGTCTGGTTCTGCTATACTCGCTTCGGAACGGAAACGACAGACTCGCAGCTGACCATGCAATCTTCTGCACTGCAGAGGATCGGTGTTAACAGTCAAAGACTGCTGTTTGAAGCCAATGGATTTAAGGTGTTGCGCCCAACAACCTCCGAGTCAAGCACATTCTCAGGGCTGGTGGATATTTTATCGAGAGCTGGACACTGGGGGATCTCGCAGTTGATGTGGTCGATCTTGAATTTATTGCTTCCTGATGTTAAGGATGAGGAGAGGTATGTACGGTGATGGCAGTGGAAAAATTTGCCTGCTATATCTTGTAATACTTTCGAACTTCAGGTACGATTTCAACATTGTCATCAATGAATTAATGAATTTGGAAAATGAAAATCGATTTGACAAAACGATGTTGATACATATGTTTCTATTCCTAATGCTACCCGGCTAGTCATCGACGTGGTAATGTAGGCAAGACCTCTTTCTTGGAGTCTTTTCCAAGTTTACAAACATAGGTCAGCGGAAACCGCATGAATAGCGCCAAAGGTGGACTGTAACCTTCTGCACTTCATGTTCATTCCAAAACGTTCAACCTACTCGTGCAGGTACGCTACCGCCTGGGAGACCAGTTTCTGAAGCTGAGCGGCATCGTTACGAGCAGCATAGATGATACGATGAGGCCGAATCAGTACAAACATGTTTCCCTTCAGTGCCCTTGAAAGGTATAGCGGATCATAATACTCCGGCTTTGGCCGCACAAGGCACAAAGATGATCCAGCAAACTCCTCACCAGTAGCCAGCCAATAACCTAAAGCAGCCTCCGACTTGACCACAGCCTGTGATTTGATTGACATGGACTGAATGAGAAAAGAAACCTCAGCATCATGAAATCTCTCCCTTCGATGTCTCCTCTACACGGGATACTGCCTCGCGAGCAGCAGTCAGTTCATCCATGCTCTTAAGAGAAAAAAGTAGCTGGTACAGACCCTTCTTCTTTCGACCTAAGATAACATCATCCGAGAAGAATATGTCACTTGATCCATCCGCAGCCTTGAGATAAGACCTGCGGGAGGCAGATACCCCCGTTATGACTGGGATCAAAAGGCAGTCCAGGTGAATGTTGATACTGCACCAGCCCTTCCTTCCTGCGACCCAGTTTGAGATCGCGCCTCCAGCTGGGAACAAAATGATGTGAGCCTGGGAAAACCTGTGAAGGAGAGAGCCAAGGATGCGAACCGTTCCATAATCCATTCGTAGAAACGCTTCCCCGTCAAGGAACCGATCCGTCCCTCCAATGAACTTGAATTTGCCCATCCTGGTCTCTCGTGTAGAAGCTGGAGACCACATTCCAGAGATGTTCTCACATGTTCCAATATCCGAATAAGTTTGAGCATAGAGACCGATTCCTTGCAACATGCGAATTTCGTCCTTGTCTAGTGCGATGCCCCGAGGATCCGGATCCCGAATTCACCATCGACGAATCATGCATAGCTGTGGGAATATCATGGGATGACTGCTGCTATGCCACACGAGCATACGCGCGAATCTTCCCCGTCTCTCCGCGTTTCCGCATTTTCGCATCTCCGCATCAAGTCGGATGTAGTGAGGTCCCGCAGAGGAGCATGCGGAGAATGTGGGGCTGCAGCGGGACCTTGCGGTGACGTGGTCCATATACAGGTATAAGTGTGGAAAACCAACTTGGATCGAACCAACTTACCGCAACACCAGATCTAGAGATAACCGAAATGGTCGGTCTTACACCCCTTTTCCTTCATCACTCTTTACTTATCCATGGCTCTAGACGATCCAAGCAAACCACGGGGCCTCTATCCAGGACATCATCGCGATCGGACCCGAGTCTGAAAGTGTGCGACAATGGCGGGAGCGATGCGGGATCGAAACTGACGCCCAGATCCGTTTGGTGAGACTGGCGCACATGCGATATCAACACCCTGATTTAGAAGAAATTACTGTCTTCCTGGAAGGTATGCTATCGTCGATTGAAGACAAGTGCCCCACTAACATTGATGCAGACTTTGGCATGACCATTGCCAAGAAGAATGATGATGAAATTTGGTACCGGGGGTATGGAGTAGACCCGTATGTCTACTATGCGAAGAAGGGACCCAAGAAATTCCTGGGTGGTGCTTTCCAAGTAGAATCGTACCAGGATCTAGAGAGGTGAGTTGCAACAGGCAATATTGGAGGAAGATAGAACGACGCGAATTACGGAGGCACCCCAACACTGACTTTCCCCAGAGCAACACAGCTCCCAACAGCGGGCCAGATCCAAGAGATGGCCGATGCTCCAGGTGGAGGCCACATGGTGACTTTGACCGATCCGGATGGATTTGCAATGAACCTGTTCCATGGGCAAACACCCGCTGTGCCTGGCCCATACCCAGCAAAGCTCGAGATTAACTTCGAGACCGACAAGCCCAGAGTTCGTAGATTCCAGCGATTCCAGCCAGGTCCGGCTGCAGTCCATAAGGTGAGTTCCCCCCCTCTATATCCATGACCTTAGATACTGACTGACCCCCCCCCTTCCCCAGCTTGGTCACTATGGAGTCTGTACCACGAAGTTTGAAGCTTTGGTGGAGTTTTACACCAAGAATTTCAATATCGTCCCAACGGATTTTCTTTATGTCGAGGTAGAGGGAGGCAAGAAGAACGTCGCCTTGTTTGCCCACGTTGACCGTGGCGACGAGCACGTCGACCACCACTCGTTTTTTATGAGCTCGAACCCAACAAGTCACGTGCATCACTGCTCATTCGAGGTCCACGACTTTGACACACAG
Organism: Penicillium sp. VS I D KN; assembly: GCA_019775415.1. Taxonomy (NCBI): domain Eukaryota; kingdom Fungi; phylum Ascomycota; class Eurotiomycetes; order Eurotiales; family Aspergillaceae; genus Penicillium; species Penicillium sp. VS I D KN. The sequence goes on from JACWFT010000004.1 coordinate 634,721, forward strand.
AAGCTAGGCCACCAGTGGCTCGCCCAGAAAAACTACAAGTCTGTCTGGGGTGTTGGTCGCCACATTCTTGGTAGTCAAATCTTTGATTATTGGTGGGATACCACAGGGAACATGATTGAGCATTACGCCGATGGAGATTTGGTGAATGACCAGACCCCAATAGGATATGGGCCCGCGGGTGATGAGTCGCTGGCGGTGTGGGGACCCGAAGTGCCTTCCTGGTTTTTGAAGTAGTGAACCTGTGGCCTGGCTCTCCCTATTCAATGTGACTCTCAGGCCGCGACTGAGTATCTTATATAGCTCCATGTAGACTAGGCTTTGCTTCAATGAGAACCATTTCAGGTTGCAAGTTTCTCTACGAACCTCGATATGTTACTTCCAGGGTCTGTGATGCACAAACACCTGCACTTGCCACTTCAAGAGAGGAATATAAATTAACGAGAGATGGATATCTGCGACAACCGAAGCTCATACCTACGCCTTGATTTTCAATTTTAAAGAATCTTTATCCTGTGCCAACGTTTATTTCCTCATGTCTATTGAGTTCTCCTAAGAGACAATCTAACGAGCTTCATAACGGACCTTGTTGATAAGAGTGCCAATCTGATCAATCTTTACAGAGATCTCGTCGCCATCCTTGAGTACCACTTGCGGCTTTCGGAAATAGCCAATACCAGCAGGGGTTCCAGTCAAAAACAGTGTTCCGGCCTCGAGTGTAGTACCCTGGGAGAGATATGAGATCTGCTTCTTGATATTGAAGATCATATCTTTAGTATGTCCATCCTGAACGGTGGCACCGTTATGAATGGCCTGAATCGACAGGCTTTGAGGGTCTCTGATCGCGGATGGTGCCACGAGGACTGGGCCTATTTTGGTGATTCATATGAGCAGCTGATTATACCGAGATTCTTCCAATGCTTACCAATAGGACAACTTCCATCGAGACCCTTCGAAAAAGACCACTGTGCCGTAAGCATCTGCATGGTACGAGCGGAGACATCATTGGATGCAGTGTAGCCTAAAACGTAGTCTAGGGCTTCTTCCTCCGAAATATCCCTGCCAGACTTTCCAATGACCAGACACAACTCGGCTTCGTAGTCACTGCTACCATCCTGTGCACACTTCGGGATGTTGATGGTGGCAGGGTAGGGGCCAGCTAGGGCAGTGCGAGGCTTGGTGAAAAGAACTGGTGCTTTAGGAAGAGGAAGACTTGCTTCCTTGGCGTGGTCCATGTAGTTAAGGCCCAGGCAGCGGATGTAGCTACATTGTTCCGGTGTAACGGGCGCAAGAAGCTGGAATTGTTCCATGTCAGCGGAAGACCCAGACTTGGATTAAAGGTACTATCCAGGAGCACGCACCTGCTTCACATGCAAGACTTCCTCTGTAACGCGACCGTCAAAAATAGTACCCTCAATGACCTTAACGGCGATTTTGACCCCGTCAGCACTGTCGCGGCCAACATCTCGGGTTGTATCGACTAGTTGGCCGAGGTGAACTTGGCTGTCCTCGACGGCGATGAAACGAATAAGGTGCGTCCAGGAAGGCATTTTGAGATGAAATGGAAGCTGAAATGAAAAATACTCAAGCCGAGAATGGAGGACTCGGTGCTTCAAATAGCTCCGAAAGGCGTGGGCATCGGATATAGCGTGCCACTGGGAACTCCGGGGTACGTGGGGCATGTGGATGCGGGGTTGTGGGACATGATGCTCCTTGTGGGACGTGTCGGCATCTGAGGGGATGAGATCAGAACAGAGAGGTCCATGGAAAAAGGAAACTGAGAAAGAGCAGCAAAGGACGGCGATAAACAGGCCGGATATATACAGCTTGAAATTGTGTCGGAAGAATCTTCAAAACAGAGGGAAGCGCGAGCAGGCGGTGACCCCACGGCCGGGTTACTTATCACCATTTGTGGGACTTTCAATACAGTTCATGATACTTTCAAAATTCGCATCTTTGGAAATTTGGGAATCCACAAACCTGTAGGAACTTGGACCTTTTGTCTTTATTCTGAAGGACAACACAATGGCTACAAAAGTAGAACAACTGTCCATCTCGGCGCGTCAATATGTCATTATCCAAACCACCAATTCCAGTAACCAAGCCAGAATTTTAAGTCACCGGTCGTAGAATCCTAAATTTGAGCTCCCTCATCAACCTATTTGACATACATTTGATGAGGTAGATCCAGCTCCATACATTACTACGACCTTGGTTTATGCAATATGCGATTATGGCGATTCGAGATCGAGGATGGATTAACAACAGTACCACTGCCAAAACCAACGATTCTCCAATTATTCTATTCTAGGAGGTTGGTCAGATAGTCTTTATCCGAGAGATTCGCTAGTCCACACAAATTTCATCAAAGCTTACTCTCAACGTAAGTCCGTGTTGCAATAACTCCCTCCCTTTGAACACCCCCCCCACCTTCGCCACCAACAGCCAATGCTGCATCAGTAACCATGACTCAATTGATTGACCCAGAAGGCAGAAACTTGTCAGGTAGGTCCCAGTTCGAATGGCCGCTACTGAAGTTGACGATAAGCCGTTGAGCGCGACTGCCAATGACACGTCTGTTGTTATTATCATCACCACCGGTGCAGACGCCAATTACTCAGATAACATCATTGTGAAACACGGGTACTCCACCAATTGGTGGGAAGCTAGCTTCTGGGGAATGAACACAGCAGTGAATGTCCACAACGCTTCAGAGTCGTACATCACTATGATTGATGTAACGACTTACAACGGTGCTACCAACATTTACGCTTATAGATTTGACACTGTTGTTCACGTTGATTGAGCTTGGCTTTATAGCTTTGATCTTGCTGCCCATAAACTATATGCCTCCGGCGACGGTATGATCATTGCGACTGATGCCCGGCATTACTCCGAGGCAAACGCTGCTCTTCATTTCCTAGTGATAGCTCTGCCGGTTATGTGACAATCGGAAACACCGTTGAACATACAGACGCTCTTGGAGAGGTAGTGGCTTCCAATGTGACTGGTTGGGTGGAGAACTCTCCTATCTCTTTCATGGATAGGGACCAAACAGCAAGCATATTCAACAGTGCTTTATATGCTGGTCTTTCATTTCATGATGTCTCGAAGAGCATCTCCCAGATAAGATATCAGGAAGCTTCAGTACAGGCTAATTTTTTATCCCTCGCTAAAGTATGTATTTATAAAGGCCAATTGCAAATATTATCTGCATCTCCTTTTCCCCCCCGGTCGATGAGATCACGTGAATCGACAATGATCGTACGAAAATATATCTCAGATCATAAATGCTATAAACGCTACTATTTTCAGACTGATGAATTCTTTGGGCAGCAATTCCTATAATCTGCAATTGTGATATCCTCGGTAATTCAAGTTCAAATCTACCTAGGTACCAGAGCGCTCCAATCGTGTCCAAACCTTGGAAAGCGGCCCCGGGGGGTTATGGATTTCCCCGGATTTCCTAGTTTACTCGTTGGAGAGTTCGGTTCTCATGTGCGTCTTGGCTAATCAGGAGTACCGACCCAGTCGGATTAATCTTTCTCCTTGCAAGGTGCGACCGTCAACCGCCGGGATCCCGCACGGACTCCGCATGAGTCCGTAACAAATGCAATCCTATGAACCAACGGAATGAGATCGAGAGTTGACACAGAACCTGCCCAAAAAGAGAAACATGATCCTGAGTTGAAAACCCCTCCATCGCCCCGTATAACAATGAACATCAATCATAGCGACCACCTGGGCAATGATGATATTCAATCCAGACATCCCAACCGCCACTATTCATGAAGGAGTCGCATACTCGGCTCCCGGGCATCGAGAACACTACCAGTGAGCTGATAGATTTCAACCCCACAGTATCCGAGCCAAGAAACCCCAGGATTGACCAAGCCTCGGGGAGGAAACTTTCTGCAATTTTCGCTTGGCTTGCAGATGTTGCGGCGGTGAGAGTGCGGGCAAGAAGTGAGAACTCCTCCACTCCTCCAACCCGTTATGCCGAGTTTTCCCCGAAACAACCCTTCTGCAATCTACTGCGTTCCGTTCCAGGACGAGCTCTGCAGATCCTTTTTTTTGATTCCATATTGCCAGTATAATCTCATATAGTGTATTGTTGTGGATGACTTGATTTTTTTCTTCACACCATGGTCAAAAGACCAGATCTGCTTGTGAGATGTCATCTCTACCTGGAAAAATGTCCGTTGGGGAAAATTAATACAAGTGGAGTGTCCGATTACAACGTAAACCACCGCCAAAGCAAGCAAGGGTTGCGACCGAACAAGTGGCTCGAGAGGAGTTGCTTTCCCTGAGAGAGCCATGACAGAATTTCGTTTTGCACGACCCTTGGTCACCCCTGTTCGTCTTGGCGTTTCTTGTTTGATTGTAACATGGAATGCTTTACGGTTTCCTAGATGCTGTACACCCTCGGCTGGGAGAGGAGAAACGACAAAAGTCAGGAAGGCATTCCTCGATTGAACTGTCTAGCATATAGAGAGTTAATAGCTCTGGGGGCTATGAGGCCATGATGTCAACGTAGAGTTAAGTCGTATCCGTCGCCTTTTTTCTCTCTTGCTCTCAGCTCCGTGAACGTGTAGCTGTTTCTCTTCTTTAGCCCTGAGCACAATCGCTCAAGACTCGGACGATAGCAGCTCAGAGACCATGTCTAATTAAAGAACTGACTCTCTAAATTTTCCTTTGCCACGACCACTTATGTAACCTTGCTAGTGCTCGAATCGTGTCGCGACCATCCTCGGCTTTTTTTACTGGCGCCCATGTTCGACCTCCGAAAGGAAAGGCTCGACCTATCAGTCACGTTTTCATTTCAAGCACTTCGGCACGCAGTATCCCGAGTCCATGATTAGCAAGAGATAACGAGGCGCGTCGCGGCTTGCGAAGTGGCAACGTGTTTTTTTATTTTGTTTTTCTTTCTCTGGGAAAGCCCATCCGAACAATCCCGGCCTTAGTAGCGACTGGAGCGCTCAGCTGATAGTATCAGCTCCTGCTGGGTCAATGTCGCATCAACCAGTACTAAGTTCCGGTGATGAGTGACAAAACAGGCTAGATAGTGGTCAAGTGGTAGCTTTGCGCCCAAGACGTCCCGGTGGCGGCGCTTGGCACGTAGGGAAACGGAATTTGGGGAGGGTCATTCACGGCGGACGATGCAAGCCAAGCAATTAGGTTCTCACATCTGGATTTTGATCTAGCTCGGTCAGGTCTAGCGCATTCAGCAAGTGTTGTGTGGAAGTGGCCATTGGAGAGGGCTAATCGATGGAGTGGGGCTGGCGGGTCACGCTTCTGTAGTGTTTCTTATCTATGCTAAACCTGGCGTTGACCGAAACAAATGCGTAATGTGCCCCTCAGTGCCACGGACCAAAAGTTCTGCTCGGCAATTTCCATCAAAATTGGGATAAAGAGCAAAACAATCAATCTTCTGGTCGGAATGCGGTTTAGGATTTAAGCCAGTTGTTCCATCGGCTGGCAAAAGCTAAACCCGGGGTTTCAACTCTAATGCAGGCTAGACAAACCGAGCTAGCACATAGCGATGGTAAGATTACGCGAATCAATCTGACCTATCAAAAGTTCTCAAGCAAGATATCTGAGCACCATCACTCAGTGGTAGCTAATCAACCACCATGGTTGATATCAGCCGAAATAGAGTTTATTACATAAATCATATCTTGCACTGAGACAGTAAAATGGATTGACCTATAATGATTTAATTTGTGATAAGGTGTCGAGATCGAGAATACTTCGTATCTACAGAACACGGAGTACTACTCCGGTCGGTACTGCGGGTCGCACTGGGTTGGGTGGGGCAGATGTCTCCCCATGGGGGCAATAACGGTCCATAGAGCGATTACAGTACCCTATTTGGCTAGTCGTAGCGTTACTTGCAGATGTAATCTGAGCTTTCGCCGCCGGACTTCGACACGGAGCTCCGGTTTTGCACCAGGCCAATGCGACTAGACACGATAACACCATCCGTTCTGCTGCGATTATCCAAATGTTATATATGCCCGATGGCACATCTTCGTGTTTCGACAGACTGAATCTTTCCCCACAGTTGACTGTGACTTTCAACAATGTCGGGCAAGTCCACCGGCATCTCGGTGGCTGAAATGCCGCCTGCAACCATCGATGATCTGCAGGAGCTCAAGGAGGCACACAAGTTCGACCCGAATCTCCCTACTGAGATCGAGAAGGAGTTGGACGAAGCCCTAGCGACTGGAGATCTTGAGATCAAGTCCCACGCTGTGGGGGACCTACTTGAGAACTCTCCTTACCCCGAGGTCTGTGCCGCTGTCCCTAACTATGATGAAGGAGGCACGGGCAACACCATTCGCGCCTGGGTTTTAGGTCTCATTTTTGCAACTCTTGGTTCTGGCCTCAACGCTCTCTTCTCTCTACACAGCCCTACCATTTCTATCACTTCGTATATCGCCGAAGTTGTTGCTTTCCCCTTCGGTGTGGCCTGGGCTCGCTTCCTTCCCAACCTCACCTTCACTCTATTCGGCAACAAGCTTGAGCTGAACCCTGGCCCCTTCACAAAAAAAGAACATGCCATTATCACTATTATGGCCAACGCAACCTTTGCTGGTGGGTTTGCGTATACACTCGATATCATTACCGCACAACGAGGCTTCTACGGACAACGCTACGGATGGCCATTCGAAATCTTCACGACGATCTCGACTCAAACGTTGGGATTCGGCTTAGGTGGAGTTCTGCATCGCTTCCTGGTAGAGCCTCCTGCCATGATCTGGCCCTCTAACCTGGTCAACACTACACTATTCACAGCCATGCACGAACGTGGACTGAACCCACCAGACCCCGCTAAGACCGCTGGCTGGACTATCAACCGGTATCGCCTATTTATTTACATCATGGTCGGTGCCTTCTGCTGGTATTGGTTCCCGGGTCTGATCGCCCCCTTCCTGAGTGTGTTTGCCTTTGTCACTTGGATCAAGCCAAACAACGTTATCGTCAACCAGCTATTTGGTGGAGCCACTGGTATCTCGCTGATTCCCATCTCTTTCGACTGGTCTATCATCTCTGGTTATGTCACCAGTCCTATGACCTCCCCATGGTTTGCCATTGCCAACACACTTATTGGTATGGTCGCCTGGTTCTGGATCCTTACCCCGGCGCTCCACTATTCCAACATCTACTATGGCAAGTTTCTGCCTATGTCAGACTCGGATAGCTACGACAACACTGGCGCGGTCTACAATGTCACTCGTATTTTGACATCTGAATATACCTTTGACCTGGACAAGTATCAGAGCTATTCGCCGCTTTTCCTCTCCACCACTTTCGCTCTATGCTATGGTCTATCCTTCGCTGGCCTAGCCGCCGTTATCGTCCATGTTGGCCTATTCCATGGGAAGGAGATCTGGAACCGCATGCGGGCGGTCGGAAAGAAAGACGAGGATATCCACGCTCGTCTTATGGCGAAGTATGAAACAGTGCCTATCTGGTGGTATATATCCGTTCTTGTTATCATGACAGCTATTGGGTTGGCAGTCGTTCTTTCCTATCCCACCCATATGTCTTGGTGGGCGTTTTTCGTCTCCATCATTATTGCCTTAGTCTGGACTCTGCCCATTGGCATGATTCAGGCTACCACTAATATTCAACTCGGCCTGAATGTTGTCACTGAATTCATCGTTGGTTACATCCAGCCTGGCAAACCAATGGCAATGATGCTTTTCAAGACATACGGATATATTTCGATGTCTCAGGCATTATACTTCTGTCAAGATATGAAGCTCGGTAAGGCCCTTCAAGCCCCACAAGCTTTTGCGCCCATGTGGAAATCATGTCTGACAGTTCTGACAATCTATAGGTCACTATATGAAGGTTCCCCCACGTGTTACTTTCTGGGCACAAATGGCCTCCTGCATTTGGTCTTCAGTGGTTCAAGTGGCAGTGCTTAATTGGGCGTTTGGCAGCATCACTGATATTTGCTCTGAGACCCAGGCTAATAAGTACACGTGCCCGAACGGACGTGTCTTCTTCAATGCCTCTGTTATCTGGGGTGTCATCGGCCCTAAGCGCATGTTCTCTATCGGCCAGATGTACGCCACCCTTCAGTGGTTCTGGCTTGCCGGTATCGCCCTTCCTATAATTATCTGGCTCGTCGCTCGCAAATGGCCCCAAAGCCGGGCCAAGTTTTTAAATGCTCCCGTCATCTTCAGTGGTACGGGAATGATTCCTCCCGCTACCCCGCTAACCTATCTCATGTGGGGCACAGTCGGTTTCGTCTTCAACAAATATATCCGTAACCGCTGGCGCGGATGGTGGATGGAGTACAACTATGTTGTATCCGCTGGGCTGGATGTTGGTACTGCCTTGTGCCTGATTGTTATGCTCTTTGCGATCAGTTTGAGCAAATCATCTTTCCCGAGTTGGTGGGGCAACGATAAGGCCCTTTCGACTATGGACTATACCGATACCGCTATCCAGGTTGTTTTGCCTGAGGGTCAGACCTTTGGACCGAAGGTGTGGTGATGATGATGATGATGACATGCCCATGAGCCACCCCTATTAATGTTTCCACTATTGGTGTTCTATTGTTAAGATTGATTTGTTCTTTGTGACACCCAAAGCATGAGTATTTAACTATTAAATCAGGTTCTGCCTGTCATATCACAATTAAGTAAAGCTATACCCCGAGAAGGTGCCCCACCCAATGTTCAAACCTCAACTATTCCTCCGCCCTCCTGTTTCAATAGCCTGCTGCCGGATTTAAGCAATCCTCGTCAATCATATACTCATTGTCAACCGTGGTGGTTGATGGGTAGACATTGCACCAATTCTTAACATCCAAGACACCATTCCACGCACTCGCTGGCTAAGGGGCCTACCACCGGTTCTATATCTGGGGTGGCCGCAAAAGGGCTGCCTTTTCACACAGCAATGTCCTTCCAGTGCGTCAGGTTCCCAGTATTGGTGCCATTGAAGGCTGATAACCCTGGACACTACCATACTTGGTTTCGATAACCGTTCATAGAGCGCACCGGAGACGAAGGGTGCTACGTTGCAGAGAGCCGCGAGCTTGGACTTTTGAGGCATGAACAATGATGTCGACAAAGAGATGAGAGGAACTAGCCCCGCCGGACGAATCAGATAGCGCTCAGATAAGGGGAGCCGATCCCTCACGTGTTCCCACGTGCGTGCCTGAGGGTTTGGCACACTGATTTGCGGATACTTCTCAGGACGATATTCTCGCGTTGTCTCCTGGTCGTGTCGCTTCGGAAATCGACAAGATCATTGAGTAAGGCACAGGCTTTCAACCATATCGAAATAAGTATACTTATCTAGGATCTCTCCCGTTCCAAGTGAAGAACAGGCAATCCCTACCATGAATCCAAGATCTACATGACGGTGGACAGTATTCCCTGTCTGTCTAGACCCAAAAAGGCCTTGCGGTAATCGAGGCTGCGCATGGTCCCGATAGTAGCCCAGGATGCGGAATTGCAGCACACTGGCAGCCACAACATCAAATTGCCAGTCTGCGATGACACCAGCCATATTACATAGTCGGAGAAAGGGCACCGCCGCGGCGCCAGTCTTCTGGAGAAGGTTTATTGTCTCTTCGTCCGCAGCCTCACAGTAGTCGGCGATCAGGATATCATTCCCCATATCAGCCAGCGCTCGAGGAATACCCTCATCGCAAAGACTTCCCCCGCAGGCAATTGAATAATAGTATTCAGCGTCCGCACAGAGCTTGATATGCTCAGAGGATAGATATATGGCGTGATGCACGTCCGCCGGAGTATCGCAATGCGGATTCGGTCGGCGATCGGGGGCCGAGACGATTGGTAAGGATGTACAGGGGCCGGAATGATTGGATATAGATTTCTGCCATTCTGTGTTTGACAAAGACAATTCAACGACGGCTCTTTCCAGTTCTTTTTGGGTGAGAATGCCATGACCATCCCATTGATCTGGTCTATTACGTAGCATACAGGCTAGCGCCAACATCTATAGAATCGCATTGCATCGGCAATTTTGAGAAAGGGTCTCAATATCGGTATCGAAATACTCACAAGTGAGGCCAATGCCTCTACACCCATAAGTTGTCCTAGGATCATAATCCTCAGACAAGAGATTGATCTGATTGTTTGAGGGTGGTCGACTGCCGCCAAGAGTGATCTTGCCTTGCTCAAACTCTTCTCAAAATAGTACAGTGGCATTTTAAATGATGTCCTGTGAAGGGACTTTCTTATCCATCTCTCGGAACATTCGACAGACCTCATCAAGCGTCAAAGTATTTAACACTGAATTTAGTGGGTTGGGATTCTCGGGTAGAACACCATGCCTCCACCCAGGCCAGATAAAGCGCGAGGGTCCCCCTTTCGTAAACGGGTAGAGGAACCTCAAACCCAGGACCCCATTTCCACGGCGCGGTTTGATTATGACTGATATACAATTGATGTAAAGTCTGGTGATGTCACATTAAGAAAGGCCTGCATAATGCAAATGTAAGTCAGAGTAAAGTGGAAAATGGCTTAAATAGCGGTTCAAGTGCGAAAAGTCGGTGTGTATGCGGTGGGCTCGGGGGCTATGCTGTGAAGCCACTGTAACCTTCATATATCATTTAGGGTTTCTGTGGAGCTTATCCACATCACTCAACTTTGAGGAAAAATTATTGCAACTTGCCACCATATTCTAAAGCGAATCATCTAGCTCAGGGTAGCATTAGGCTTGGCACACTAGTAGCAAATTACATTGAACGCGGAATGATTATGGGTGGATCGATGTGTGATGCATGATGTTGTCTACAAAGTTAAATTTTGGGCCAGTATGTGACTGATGTTAGCGCTCACGTTGAGGTTGGTCGTAGATCAGATTAGACAGGAAGGGAAGGAAGCGAGCTACATACATCATTTTCAATCTATAGGGAAACACAAGACGAACAGAACGTACTGTAGTCTAGTGATACGTTGAAGTAAAGAAGAGGATAAGGGGGAGAAGCACTTATCTATACTATAATAGTCAAATATACTCAACCCTAATATATCTCTTTATATCCTGATTGGTCCCTTCTATATATACCCGTCGCCTATGGTGTGTGTTCATCAGCCCGCAAACCCGGCTCTTAATTATTGTGAGTTTGTGATTCCTAGTGAATATCAATTAGAAATAAAATAAAGAATAACTCAAAGCTAATAAGAGTAATACTACTTTTAATATAAAGCTAAATATATCTTTTGAAAATTAGAAATAAATTTATTAGTAAATACCTCTTTAGTATGACTTTACCATAAAGAAAAGATGGTTACTACTTTTCCAAGGTAGGAATAACAAGATATCCTAGAATAGTGCTAAATCAGAGGTGATTTTTTTTATCTAGGTCAAAAGTGAGCCCTAAGAACCTTAATATTCTTATCCCTCCTACACCAAGTTATGTTCACAGACTCTTTGCTACGCGGTCGAACTGAACTTAGCTTCACGATACGCAATGATAATACTATTCCTGCAAGCAGAGCACAGCGAAACTTTATTAATGGCTCAAAAATCGATTTTGACCGAATTGAAAGGCCTTGAAGAGGACCCACTAAGCTATATCACTAATGTGTAGAACGGCTGGTCACCATCAACCCGAAAACCGTGATCATTGACACTGATAAAGGCCTTGAAGGTTGTTGCATGCTGCGCCATCATTCTTAGGTTTTGAATAGGTGGAGAATGTAATGAGAGTCAGAGTATTTATTCTTGCCCGACATATCCAAGAACAGTCCAGATCCGCGATCAGATCCCGACCGCGCACTAGCGATTAGCCCTCGCAGATAAATTATGAAAGTCTATCAAGTGAAATGTATAATAAGGAAATCGGTATTAACAATACGGCGATTGTTGTGTCTGATATTGATGGTTCCAAGCGTGGTATGATCAAGTACCTTGGTAGGACACTTCTCCCTTGAACACAAGTCGAAGGAAATTGGAGGCGGTCAAGTCACTCTTCTCGTCGTGGAAGACTAACACCGATTAAGTTTCCGCTAACAAGCACCTATTGGCTGGTAAGGTGATAAGACCAATAAATGATATATAAAAAAGGGATGCTCGATGATCGGAGGGCCCCGCTAGATGTTGGAGGTGAGGCATGTGGATAGCAAGCAGTTTGGCGCCACGCCTTCATGTCGGATAAATACGATTTAGCTGCACTCTTGACTCTGGACACAAAGCTCAGAGCAATACCTTGACTGCATCGAGAATGGTGGTGTACCATAGAAGCGTATGTACGGACGCATAATGTCTATATAGAACAAAATAATCACTCTAAATACCGCAATTGACGGTAAACATATTCAAGGCGTATTACTAAATGCCTTACTAGCACCCTACTCTTTCACCCCTGTTATAATGTGGCAAAAGCCTAAACTGAACATCATTCTACTTAGTCCCGTGTTGCAGATCTCGGGATACCTTCATTCCAGCAAATTCAGGTATCGCGACGTAAGTTTAGCTGTATAGAGGCTAGAAATAAAGCTGCTAAACCCCCAACCCAAAGGTACGACCAATGATGGTGAACCTCCAGAGTGCTTGACAAAACACTAAGGAAGGGACTTCCAAAACGTGAGAAATGCATTATGTATTGGAGATATAGCTTGACTGGGTTATACTGTGGGAAATCCAATCTGATGGTATGTGCAAGATGAAAGAAACAAAAATGAGCGCCAGGGAAGCCCTTAACTTTACACTGCGCCACTTTGTATTGAGCCGGAAATGACGCTCCCACGTTCTAGATACTTTTCAAAGTTCAAGGGTTTGTTAACACGAAGACTCGATGGCAAAAAGTCTAACCTTTATTCTAGATCGCCGGAAGCCAATGGATGGTACTAACATCATTCTGCCATATTGAACTATAAATGATACAGACTGGCACCGTCGTGTTTCAGTAAGAAAAGCTTTGCATGACTCTTAGAGATAGAAAGAAAGAGAAATTTCTCAAGAGATAGGAAGAAAGACAAATTAATCAATAACTAAGGGATGGGGTTGCATTCTTCATTTGCAAACTACTTGCGGGGATGGCTGAACTTCGATTACAAGAGTCAATTTGTGGGCCTGACACAATTCCGGGTGGATTGAACTTCCGCAAGCGGACACCAGGTGGCTAAATATTGATTACAGGATTAAAGTTTCGGTTTACCACGCAAATATACTCGTGGATTAAACGTGCGCAAATCAAATGGCGTTGAAATACGACAAAAAAAGCTTAGCCACTGAGCTTTGAACCCTGCTCTTATCATTATCACGAGACTCTTGAGGCAAATTCGATGAGGCAAATTCGAAGATGGTCATGTTTGCGTCAAATGAGACGACCTCCCGTTAAACAAATCAAGCCACGTTCAATTGTATTTGACACTTATACAGAGCCAATTTCCGATGGGGCACACGTAAAGAAAGTAAGAATACGTTCTCCTTTATAGTGTGTCATTAAACGTTTCCACGGAACTTAGGAGACCCTTTTCCAACTGTTTACAATAAAAGATGACTATGGCAAGTTTAGTGTAATAAATATTGTAAATGAGTTATTTGAGTACCATTCTCACTAGCTAGCGTACTTCAGTAACATCATCGTATCATTGCCCGCCCATGGTTGGGCATGGGCGAGGCCCGACGCCCGCTTTAACCTATCCTTATAGACCTCGAAGCATGATAGGATTTATATTTTTAATGTGGTCGACATATGCTTGCATTTGGTTCGCGGTAGCTCTAAATGCACTTTCTCATACATATATAACTCCATTACATCGGTGACCATAAGATATCCTTAGCTTTGGATCCTGGGAGTGTTAGAATATGGTAACCTTTAGCATCATCCATTATACACGATGTCTTACTATGGATTCGTCAGCCCGCGGATTACTATGATCGCAATAGTATTTTTGGTGCCACTTTAACTCTAGCGGATAGGGTGGAGGTCTTTTAAAAGTTTCCTCTCCACATTGATCGTCCTTGCACCCTGACCTGCTGGACAATTTCCACCTTCACGCTTTTTGATACCAGAGCTATAGAAAAAATGGGTTGACTCCCTCTAATATTAGCGCCAAGTGATATTACAAATTCTTAGAACCCTTAAACAACCTGCTGGGAGCTCTTTACGTTGACTTTCGCGTGGGTGTGGAAAAATATTACTAGTCCTTAAGAATGGAGATTCTGTACGCCACAGAAATATTTTATTGTCAAAATTAAAATGCGATAATGGCGCCTGTCTACCTCTAATCTTCTGGTTTTAGCTGGCTAGATACCAGCTGGTATATTGTCATCTTACGCTTTGAAACGTGCTGGAACAATTGCATTAGTTCGGTCCTATAATTGTGGAATAAGGAATATTCCGTGTTTGGGTATTGTTCATACTAAAGGTTAAGCTTCAAAGCTTCTTTAAGAGCATGTTATAGTGGCCATTTATGTTTTACAATACTATAGATCTAATAGAATAGGCCCGTAATACAATAGGTCTATTAAGCAGCAAATCCCAATCTCCATTTGCCGATGGCTTGTATTAGTATGGTAATAGCGTGGCGTTAAATTTAAGACGGGTTATTAATTTGCATAAATATTTATTTATTAATGCGCCCCCTAAAGACAGAATAAAGTATCGTCGAGTTACTATAAGCTCTATGATTTCACTCGTTTCTTAAGGGGCGTTATGCTTTTAAAAGATCTAACACTAGTACTAGAACACTCTACCAATATTTCTTTTTGGATGGTTCTTATTAAGTATCACGGTGGTCAAAGACTGGGGTGGGGATTATCGTGAGACATACAATTAGGTAAGGGTATTCCACATCCAACAAGATAGACAACCAAACTGAACTAAATATTAATCTTCCTTAATCCAAAAATTCTTTCTTTCTAAACAGAAAAGACTAACATAATTGAAATATTATAAACTATAATAGGAAACTACATAATTATTGAACAGCCTAAGTAAGCGGATATTTGCAATATTTACAGCCCTATAGAAAGTCCCATAGAGGTGTAGTCCCGCCAGACCCACTCCTATGGAACTAAATCCAAACGGGAAATGATAAGTTCTACTTATACCACCGTATTTTTCTGATCAGGCTTTCTGGGGAAGTCACTAAAAAACAAAAATATCGAGAGCAGGAATGCGACTTCACCAACTAGAGCGAAAAGGCTCAAAGCAGCAACGAGAAGCGCGCACAAGTATAACAATAGAGTTATGAGCTCGGCTGCCCATGATGGGTAAGCACAAGCCCAAAGGCTAGAAGTAGTGAACTAACTAGACTCTTCCTCTAGAGACCAGCGATTATAGTCTGAATGCGAGGACGGTATAATTCGTATAACTTATACCAAAGCTCATCACTATATCATACCACACCGCCAAATTCACGTGTTTTGACCAATACTCGAGCACTTCCGTAACCAAAAATACATCTTCACAATACCTACGTGATATCGGCATCTAGATGCGACAGACGGCGACCTCAGTACCAGCAAGAATAGGTATTTCGATTTAATCAAACCCGTGGTTATAGTATTGAATCCCTCCCAATGCCTTAGCTTATAGTCCCGAGGTTGTGAGCTCGTATCTTTAGGTCTATCAAATAACTTTCTACAATAGCGCCTTGGCAGCGGGGCCAGAAGAAGTAAAGCAGTTCTTATAGAGGAAGCAGATTTCGCTATCGACTGTGGGTACTGCCAGCGTATTCTTGGAATAAAAACGTCTTATCTCGCGTGTTTTTGGTACCGCTATGTTGGGAGCTGTTTTTTTTTGCCAAGCCTCTTCGGGACTGCGAAAATTGACGGGAGTCTGAATCTGTCAACGCCTCCTTTCACCGCTCCAAGAGACCAGACCGTACAATCTTAGACCGTAATTCTACCATCATATCAAATACGGGTTTCTAGTATGGACTGATCGAAAGCTTCAATAAAGCCTATTGTGCTGAACCTAATGGGTGAGGCTAAGATCTAAACCAGCTAAATTAGCTTTGGCAATGACGTAAGAATTCAACCATGGGTCTTGAAACAAGCCATTTTCCTAAGGGCTTTTGAAGGTCCAGCTGGGATTTTTGTGTGATCCTTCTTTGTTCTGGACCCTTTTTATCACTAACAAGTGATACATAAGAGGACCCAATACCTGTCAAGCTTACTCTATTTTTCTACTCCAATGTTAACTTCAAACCAGTACACATTCTCTTCATTATCTAAATAATACATTATGCTACTGCTAGTCAGCATACCATTCATGTTGAGCCTTGTGGCAAGCCATGATCGGCGCGGCGGCCCTGTACAGCAAGGCCAACCTGGAATGTACACATGTGTGCAACAAGAATGTAGCCAGTACGACTGTGCACCTACAGGCGTTCAGCTGCAGTGCGTGAATGCAATGAAGTCGGGGTATGGTAAGTGTTAATATTGCCATCTCAAATATGAAAGATAACACTAACATTGTAAAGACATGGAGTTTGACGGTACCTTGATGCAATGTGATGGGGATACCAGTGGGTTCCCTTATCGATCTTGCACATGCACATACGATCCCCTTAACTGCGACTCGAATGGAGCTTCTGCTAGTGCCAGTGGATCCTCTACAGCTACTAGTGAATCTTCTAGTACGAGTACCACATCTGATACAGCAGTATCTGGCAGTAACTGCTCGAACTCATCCGACATCCAAGTTCTCCAATACGCCTTCGCCATCCAGGCCTACAGTTATTTCTTCTACTCCTCCATACCTTTGAATCATACCTTTTTCTCCAATGCCCCAAATACTTCTAATGCAAACTACGTCATCAATTTCCAGGGTATGGAGCAACAAAATCGCCTAGGCGCACTTTTGCTCGAGAAGGTCGGCTCCAACATTGCGGAGTTCCAGGCCCCGAAATGTCGCTTTGAAGCAGTTAGCCCGTCAAACGGTACAGAATTCTTGGAAGACGCCTTTTATATAGAAACCAGTTTAACAGGTGCTTTGCTCGGGTTGACTGGATACACTCTGACAGCTGAAATTGCGGAAATCATCAATTGGCTTGCTGTTCAGCATGGTGCTCATACTACATATATTACAAGCTTTGTCGAGGCTATTGTCTTCCCCACGACAAATAATCTTTCGTCACTTCCCCCAATTCTTCCGCCCAATTATGTTCTTGGCACCGGAGGTGAGAATTTCATGCTGGGCCAGCTCTTGGGAGACTGTGTGACTGCGCCAAAGGGTCCATGCAGCTAGTCCTGGACCCTCTGGTTATTGGGAGCCCCGAAAACAAGGTTGCCAGGTATGAATATAGTTATTTTTTCTGTGACTTAATGGCACGCTTAATGTCAGGCTGCGTCAAAAACGCGGATTCTCTGAATATTATATGATAATAACTCGCCCTTACTGATTTATATAAGGTATCCTACTTATTCATACTTATAACTGATATATTATGCGGTAGTCTATAGGGGTATTTACGAGAACGAACTCGCAAGCACCATGAGTCTAAACTACTTGAATTTAACACTAACAAAAAGTTGACGATTTGCAAACTCTATAATATCTTCTATCTTTGCTATTGGCTATCCATAGCTCTTACTCTTGAAGTTTAAAGTTACGATATTTTGATGGTCTAGTAGGGCTTATAGGAGGTAGCTAAATTGGCGCTAACATGATAGGGCTCAAAGTTCTTCCCGTCCTTTTCAATCAATATCCAGTAAGTCATATTCAATAAACCCCTTCTAGTATCCAGCACATCAAGCCTTAAAGGCGAGCAGGTTCCACCGAAACATATCTCAAGCATAAAGTGTATCAATCCTCGCTTTCTTGCATTCCGGCCCGATTTCCCACGCGGGGCCCCCGCCGCCGACGGCGGCTGCTGCCAGGGCGATGGCGAGATGCTTCCCCGCGGATATCCACTTCAGCACCGCAAAAAATCGCGAGAAACGTCTCTCTGTCAAGGTCACCATTGACAAGCTTGCTTCCATTTTTGACGGAGCCACCGTGTAGGTGATGCTCTCGCGTGGAGGACGTATCGTATGCGCGGGCGATATCGCCATTGAATACCTGTGCAGATTGATCTATGTTCGTATTTGTATAGCAGTGTATAGCATGGTCAGGAGACTGTACACTCCCAACTTCACCGAAGGAGGTACAATTTCTCTGGTGGTCTAGGATTGACGGGGCGTCTGGTCAGCATGAAGAAGCCACGGCCTTGGACAACGGGCAGATGCACCTTGATCGCGGCCCGCGGGGTAGCCAGGATGAAAGTTTATGGAGTGAACTTCTTCATCTCTGAAAAGGAAAGAGCGTGTCATCAGTTGATCTTCACGATCGTGGGAATAGGTGGCAAGACCCATGTTATAGTGTCCAGACGCAGCTTGACGCAGGGGACTAGAGTTCAAGGAGGTAGCAAATACGGGGCTGCGGTCCGACGGATAGTTCATTTCTCTTCCTGATGAGTCAGAACGTTGCGAAGTGATCCTTTCCGAGCGAGAAGACATGGCGAAAGGTGGCAAGACTTGATCAAACAGGTGGGACGATTTGGGTGAGCGAAATGCTTCAGCTGGCAGCCTTTTAAACAGGAGCTTGACCGGGGGTTGCAAAGAGTGAGCAAGCTCTTATGTTACAATCGAGCGAAGGGTGCAATAATTGGCGACTATAGAGGATGACAGAGGCTAGCTGATTGGAGAAAGGATGGGAGGGGGTCGGCTTTTGTGGGGCATGAAACTCTATGCGAGTTAATCGGGAGAGATACACGTATCCCTCGAGCTTACGCACGAGAACCTAGTGATCTCGACATGGTATGAGCCCTTTGCCAGCGCTGGGTCTTAGTATGGCTAAGTCATTGACCTCTCAATACCGCGCGTTCTATGAGTTCATTTATTGCCTCGGGACCATGCATGTTTCGAGGACGAACTTTAAGCCTAGCATGACTCGTCACCAAGATATACAGCACTGGTACGACGATTCCTGTATTGACAGATCTTCGCTACCAGGGAAAACAGCGCACGTGAGTTATTTGAAATTTCTGGTGCGGTAACACTGCAGGTGGACGAAGTCTCTTGGTCCAGTATGTGCGTGGCCGCAGTTATGAATATGCTTGAATAGCATAGTAACAGATTCAATTTTCGTATCTCAAGCAGGTTTGTCAAGTAAAAGCATGGCTCGCTCCTGTACTGGCCCAGGTCACCCGCAAAACACGCGCAAACAATCTTACCGGTACGTCAAACTCATTCGCCCTTATTATACATGTAAGACTATGAGGCCTCTACGCGATAAGATGCATAAAGCTATACTGTTGTGGAAAGCGATCTTCTGGTGAATCCCGCACGCTTTGGCTCGGTGCAGCCCTTGAACACCATTGTCAACCACCAATGACGCCTTTTCTGCCGCAGTTCATGGCTTGTTATGCACGCACGTGGGGCTCGAGCACAGTGCTGGATGCTTGGGACGCGCCAGACTGTTGGCCGCTAGTGCTTTGGTCTCATGATTTCCTCGCATTAGCGCGATAATGCTACCATGGAACAGCTGCTGCATCATGACCTGTCTTCTGGGGCCGACCAGAGCCCGGTTGATCAAAGTCCTCATTGTTGTCAAGCGTATTGACATCAATTCTGCCTTACGGTGTAGCTTCAGCAAGATCCACATTTAATGCACAATTGGAGATTCAGTTGTTTAAATCGGTTTGCCTTGGTGACCGAGTAGGTTATTCGCGCGTTAAATCTATGGTTTGAATTTATTACTCAAAAAAATGTGACATGTATGTCCGGACTAGGTTGCAAAAATTGAACCAGCCGCGTAAAGCGATGACATGTTTGGGTCAATAAAGGTGCCACTACCGGGCGCAAACTAAAATGTCATCACAAGATTACACAGTGCACTTACTGCTCAGGATTGTCAGTCATGAGTGAAAACGAAGCATGGAAAATGATTTGTCTGGGTCATTTCTCAAATACAGGCCCAAATGCGGCTCTTCGCCTTACGGCTCAACATATCTATCATTCTATCATAGCAGGATTTTTATTCGCCCATGCAGGGCAGCGTTTTGCCCCGATCCACTGGAAAATCCCACGCGGCAGAGTTCGATTCGATGCACCTCTCAGCCTTCTTTTATGACTCAGGTCGAGCATATATGAGAGGCTTGAGCACAAATTCCTCCGCTGTGGGCTTGCCACGCAATATACTATTGAATCCTAGTAGCATGGTGCAGTGGGCTCCTCGCATTAGCGTGCTTTCGCTACCATGGAACGGCTAGGCGGATTCATTTCAGATTTGGGGGCTGAAATCGGACCGCCCGTCGAGCTCGACCTGGAACTTCATAGTTTGAGCTATTGAGAATGGTACGAAATGAGTGCTTCTGGCTTACAGTTGGATAACGACTAGCCT
Organism: Penicillium sp. VS I D KN; assembly: GCA_019775415.1. NCBI lineage: Eukaryota > Fungi > Ascomycota > Eurotiomycetes > Eurotiales > Aspergillaceae > Penicillium > Penicillium sp. VS I D KN. Next base: position 655,053 of record JACWFT010000004.1, read on the forward strand.
CTCATCTACCCTACCGCTCCTGATAGTGACATCAAACATTTTATAAGCCTTACCGACAACGGGAACACGTCCTTGTACTATAGTGATTAAATGCACTCGAACCTAATGCATTCGCATTTCCTTACATCCTGATTGGTCCATTCTGCGTGTACCCGTCGCCCGTGGTGCGTGTCCGTCAGCCCGCAAACCCTAAAGTCCTCGAGCTCTTAATCGGTGCGAGTTTGTTGTTTTTAATAGTTATTGAGTAGAGATAAGTCGAAGAATAATATATAGAGGGTGGGAATGATGATATCTTTGTGATGACGGTAAAGTCTCTATACCGCCTGGCAGAATCCTGCCGGATCCTCCCGAGTAGGCTTCGGCAAATGGCCCCCATTTCAAAATTCTAGGGCCCGGCCCAACCCAAAAAATCTATGCCCCCAATGGGGGGCCCCTATGGGGGCCCATGGGCCCTTTTTTTCCAAATTGATGTCTGATTTTGCCTGATTTTGCATATTTTTTGCCAAGACTTTTTTTTTTATATTCACAATATATTGTGGTCTATATATATATAGCAACCACTATCTCGTGAACCTTCTACCTTATATATTATAATTCTATATAATATAGCTTAATATAAGCTTTTTATACTATAATACCCTAATTTACCCTATATTTAGGGTAGCTAGATATAGTATAAAGTAGTAACTTTTAAAGTGGTTAATTTACTACGCTAATAGGGGAGATATATATATATTAAATAAAGAATAAGCTATATTATAAGGTATTAATCTTATATATAAGCCTTTCTACTTTATTTTGACTAATTTAGGTAATAGTTATATAGAAATATAGGTAAATTAAACTAGTATTCTTAATTATATAATATATAGATAAGGCTACTATAATAATTACTAATTAAGATTATAGGATTAGACCTATATATAATATCTAACTAATTAGGTTCTAAAAGATAATATCTTTAGGAATCCTTTTATTCTAGCTCTTTTTTAGCTCTATATACCTAGTATACTAGAAATAGGGTTCCTAAACCCCCTCTAGAGCGATCTATTTACTTCTTCTAAGTTATTATTAATATTTTATCCTATTTAGAGTATAATACTTACCCTAAGTAACCTACTTACCCTAGATACTTTATCTAATAGAATTCTATACTTTTTTATATTTAAAGTAGGAAGTTATACTATATAGTCCTAATTACACTATAATACCTTCCTAAAATAGTAAAAATTAACCCTAAATAGGCTAAAAGGGTATTAGACTATCTCTAAGTTAGGTAAAATATAGAAAATAGTGATTTAGTCCTATATTATATAGACTATAGAAGTTTAAATTAGTTTACTAAAAAAATATAATATAATATATATTATATTTAAAAAAAGTATATATAATCACTTATTATCCCTTACTAAAGAAACTAAAAGAAAAACCTATATATTATCCTTATAAAGTTAATTACTATATAATAATAATACTAATATAATAATAAGATCATCTATATAATAAAAAAATCCCTTATTTTATTTAAATACTAAGAGAAGTAGAATAAGTATATAAAGAAGCTCTAGAAGAAAGGAAAATAATAAATTATAATTTAAAAGAAAGAGATAGAATAAGATATTATAATTTAAGTAGGATTATATACTATCTAAGAAGAACTAGTAAGTCCTAATTAAATAGTATTTAGGAAATAAGATTCTATTAGAGAATATAAAGACTTTACTATTATTATAATATTAAAAGTATATTAGCTTATAAGATACTAGGGATTCCTAAAATTAAAGCTAAACCTATAATATATCCTATTTAGCTAGCCCTATCTCTTTATATTCTATAAGATTATAAAATAGTCTTACTAAAAGTTATTATATATTTAAGTTACTCTAGAATTAAAACTAAAAGATTAAGATAAGGCTTATAAGAATTAGGATAGGATAGTAGAGAATATAAAAGATATGATTATATATATAGGTTTATTATTAGATAAAGATGTTAATCTATTAGAAGATAATAATAATAATATCAGCTCTAGATTAGATAATAAAAAGGGTCTTAAATTATTGGGATTTCTATCTATTTTATCTTCTTTTATTATAAAACTATTATTAAAAATTCTATAAAGATATTATAAAGTTAGATTTATATTAGATAAAATAATATATTAATTATATAGTAGAAACTTTAAGATTCTATATAATTAGTATTTTAAGATTACTATCTCTACTTCTAGCTAATAAAAACTATTAGATAAGTAAGTCTAATTAAAATATTCTAAGAAAAACTAATAGCCTTTAGTAATTATAATTATTATAGATCTTAATTTCTAATAAAGAGATACTAGATTTTCAAATTTCCTATTAGTAATTAGATATACTATACTATAATAAGGGATAATATAGAAAAAGAGCTACTTTATTTAAAAAAACCCTAATTTTTAACCCTTAGTAATTTATCTTTCTACTAGGCTAAATCACTTGAAACTCAAGATACTAGTAGCTCTTATTATAAATTCAAATATACTATAATCTTAGACTTATCTAATCTTAGAAGTTAAATTAATTACCTACAATCAAGAGCCCGATTTCGGAGCGCTCGATGACCAAGTTAGTGTCTGATCTAGCAGCTAATCCTACTCTAAATTATTTTTAATTCTATCCTATATCCCCTTCTAAATCCTCTACTACTTGGCTAGTAGAGTTTTTATATCTCTATATCGTCTTTCTAAGTAGACTTTTCCTTTTTGAACTCCTCCTTTAGGATCCGTCGTCTTTTCGATCCTTATCAAGTGCAACTATTCGTACTAAGCTATGCAACCATGCTGTCTTCGACCACGGAATGAAGAATGGTTGCGGTGCCATTCTGAATGGTCTTTTTTTAGTGGGGCAATTGGCTATTGCGCTAGTGTTCTAGAGTACAGACCAATAGCAAGGAGTCCAAGACCGAGGACGGTATTCACATACATGAAATGGCGGTGGAGTCGCATTGCATTACTTCGAGCTCAACATAGCCCCAGTCGGCTATTGTAGGGTATAAGGATGAAGAGCGGCCAGAGAAGGAAATCGTCGAAGTAGTTTTGAGAGTCCACTATGATGAGATAGCGGTAGATGCCATATTCCTGTTCTAGAGTCAATGAATATATAACATGTCTTCTGACACTACTCCCATGATGTCAATGTGGGCAGGATACACCTAATATCACTATTTTGCCCTAAATAAAATGTCTCTAGACTCAGAAGCCGGAATAAGCCATTAGCTTAACATCACAGATTTTAAGTTCAATGGTGTCAAGGACTGACTGTAGAGAAGACCGCATAAGATATCATCTAAAATGCTCATAGGGACCTGGAAAATTTGCTGCATCTTTGGCAGAGAAAACTTAGTTTCGGGTGCATCACATACAGTAAACCTCATCAGCAAACCCTTATAGGCTTCTCCCATGAGGGCTTTGGGTATTCATCAGGTTTTAAAAACTATAGTGCAATGCCGGATCTACGAAGCGTATATCTCTTTTATTTATGACCTTTTCATGTCTGTTGAGGCAAATCTGACAATTTATGATCTCAAAAAGCGTCCCAAGTGTCAGTTCCACGAGTATTCAGATGTAATGACGTATACAAAAAGATACGGTTTAGTTTACAGAATTATGATATGCAAGGAAGCCTTGATAACCCCATGTTATTTTCTTTCATGCATGCTACAGATACATAGTCGCCTCTGTGCGTCGAACAAACTAGCGCCAAGGTATCTAGACTGTCCCTTGTAACGAAAAAAAAAAAAAATAAAAAAAAGGGGGAGCTAGGTCATCATCCAGTTCCAAATGTCGGCTGCTTCCTGGCCCGAAAGAAGGTTGGCAGCATTCGCGGCCTCAGTGCAGCGGTCAATGGTAGCCTGGGGCGCATTGCACGGGCTTCGCAGACGGTTGCAGATTAGACCGGTGACGCTACCAATGCTGGTGTCAGATCCGAAGGGAAAATCATGTTGGTTGTTGGTGGTAAAGGAGTAATGGTTACGTCCGTCCAGACCGTATGCCCACTTGATGGTCGGATCTGAGCAGGTACCGTAGTCTATGGTGCTGCCATCATCGGTCTCGGAGCAGTCGTAGGATGTCATGGTCGTGGTGATCTCCAAGGTCTGAGTCTCAGTGGCTGTATCGGTCTCCGTAATGATAATGTGGTGTGTATACGTGGTGGTTTCGTTATCGGTGACGGTGTCGGTCACAGTCTCAGTCTCAGTTGAACCTGGCTCGGTGACGGTTGAAGCACCAAGGGTGATGGTGTCAGTTACAGTGGGGCCGGAGGTTGTGGTGGTTTCAGTGATCGTTGGGCTGTCCTCCGTCACTGTTACGACGTCAATTTTAGTGCTGGTACACTCGCTGATCGTTAGGATGAGAGTGTCAGTTTTGGTGACAACCTCGCTTGGGATACTGTCCTCTGTAACAGTATTCATGCAATGGCTCACTGTCGCGGTGACAATCGCAGAGCCAAGTCCATCGTTATCGACAGTCATAGTCACAGTCACAGTAGACGTGGGATGGGTGGTGCTATAGAACACTCCGTGAGCGTTTAAATCACGAAATTCTGAGGTTTTATCAGTGCTTACTCGTCGCTGAAACCGCAAGGCGGACGAGAGCCACCATTGCCACCTCTCCACGGGGCTCCGCCTATTTCACAGCCACCTTGGCCGCCAGGATCGCCTCTCTGGCGTCCACCTCCATATTGCAGGCCACCGCTATTACTGTACGCGTACACATCGCTGTAGCCTATTTGAACGTTGGCCTCCTTAGCGTATCCACTCTCGATTGATTCAATTGGGAAATCGCAAGCTGTGCCTGAGGCAGGATGGGCCACTGCGGTGGAAACTGCCAGAAGCAGGGTGGAAAGACGTAGAAAATCCGAAAGGCGAAACATTTCAAAGAAAGCTTCAAAAATATATGGCAAAAGAGCAATAAAAGCCTGTATGGGCCTTTGGCTTCTTTTCGGGCGAAGAATACAAATACAACCTAGTCAAATGGACTAGACTTCCGGCAAAGGCACAACTTTAAATGGGCCAAATTCCCTTTAAATAGTCGGCTCCAACCGATAGAGTGGATAACATTAGTGGAGGATTCTTTTCTCAGACTATGACCTGGGAAGAACAAGAGCTACACTCTGGTATGCTTGGCCTTGAGCGAAAATTATCTCGAGAATGCTACAGACACCACAGTAGTATCTCGGGATAAAGCTTTGGCCACCTACAACAAGTATGTCAATAGACTCTATATTCATTGAAAATCCGGCTTTGGCCTCGGGTTTCGGCATTACCTTTACTCTCAGTGCTATAAGTACTACGATGTCGGACCTTCGTTCCGCGCGACTCCTCATAATTAGCTATTAATACTATCTGCCGGTTCAGCTGAAGATTTGGTCTCACGAAATTTGACGAATCTTGCTAGAAGGGGTTTCCCTAGATCCAACGATATTATTTCATCCCCGAGTATGCCGTATTGCATTCCACTACATTGTAGGTCACATGGTGATTAGCCAAGGAGAAGGAGTACGTTATGTTCGAATGGACTATCTTCTTTGCGAGACTCGTGAATACTTCTTTTCCAAAATGCCAACACTATTCCATATTCCGCCTATCCTATCTCTAGGTTAGGCTTCGGCATAATGGGCTGGGCCAATGGGCTGGGCTGGGCTGGGGCTAAAATGGGCTACCCATTTACCTTTATAATGGTCAATGGGTAATCATGGTGCCCAATTTTCTGTGTCCAAAATTATGTGTATTTTTCATAAAATATGCAGAAATATTGGTTTTAGAGGGGTAAAATACCACTTTAAATACCTCATATATTATATATAGGGAATATAAAGTTAGCTTTTAAAGGTATGAATAGACATTGCCAAAACCCACAAAGCCCAAAGCCCAACCCAACCCAACCCACAAATGGGTTGGGTTTTGGGCCCGTTGCTCGGCCCATTAATGGGGGCCCAATAATTAGCCTATTAATATTAGCCGACAGAGTTATGAGAAAAAAAGCTATCGTTTCATCCATTAGCGAGAAGCGAAAAGGACTATAAATATAATAGCCAGTATATATTTAAAGTTACGATAAGGTGGATTGAGGCGACGGGAAGCGTAGAACGGGTAGATCACTATAGCGACACAAATATACGTCATCTTACCGAGCTTCCAGGAACACTAAGTATAGCCCGGTTAGCATTAGAGCAGGCAAGAATCTAGAAGCAGGAGATAGTAGACAGCAAGGGCTAGCTCGCAATAGACACTCAAGGTGTGCTCAAGGTGTGCTTAAGGTGTGCTCAAGATATGCTCAGGGTCTACTCAGGGTGTGCTTAGGGTGTGCTCAGGGAGTATTCAGGGTGTGCTTAAGGAGTGCTCAGGATAGCTCAGGGCGTACTCAGGGAGCGCTCAGGGCGGCCCCCGGACTAACTGAGGCTGTGCTCCTAGAGCCGATCTCTACCTAAACCGGAAGCCTTACCGTCAACTATATTACAATAATTATAGGAAAGTTTAGGGGGAGAAAATAATAGCTATAAGATAGATGTAGCTTTTAAGTCATTATACAAATACTAGCGGAGGATATTACTTTAAAGAGGAGGATAAATTTATTTTACTATAGGACATGATTGAAACTAGATGGCGTTTTCCTGAGAGGGTACAAATAGCGATTCTCAAGCCCTACGCATGTTCAATACGCTAATAATCTATACATGGCTAATCCTGTATGTAAGGTCAGGCGTGCACAGCTGGACCTACCTTTCTTAACAATGCCCCGACCTTACCAAGGCTCACGGACTCATCAGAGTCGAGTATTTTCTCCACAAGTGCTCCGTCTTCCCGCCATACCCCATCGCAATCAATCAATTTTTCCACGGGCGAAGCGCGATACACACCAGATGGTACACCTGAAGATCTGGAAATGTCTGATTCACTCCCAATTGACGACTCTACCGGCTACACACCCCGCTCTACAGGACTTACGCCTGAATACATGAGCACACATACACCTGACTCGCCACCAGTGACTCCTTTCTCTACTGGCACAAAACCCGAATATACCCCTGATTCCATCCACGACGCAATCAGCCCCGCGATTATGGGTACCCTCGGTTGGTGGATTTTCAATTCCAACTTTTCCGACGACGACATGGATCTCATCCATTCGCGTCTTCATTCTACAAGCCGCGTTGAAACCCATTTACGCAATGTCACAGAAGACGACTGGCCCGAGATTTCTGAAGCTTTTGAGCACTCTCGGCATGCGAGACACATGCGTCGCACCATCATGGATACTTCTGAAACCCTTTCGCTCCGCACCGTTAGGCTATTGACTGGTCATACGGAAACTGGATCATCGGGGTGTGTGATGCTGGAGTTGGCCAATTATTGCCAGTTCCTACAATGGCTAAGGAGGATAATCGCCAGGACGGTGCTCCTCCGACACCGGTCCAGGATTTCCAAGCTATCCTCACCGGCATCCTGACCAATCCCGATTTCATCGCTTTACTCCGTACTTCAGCGCCAGCCTCGAACCAGGCACAATCTTTTTTGGTAACCTTAGCGAGGTCGATGATTCCTTTGGTAATATCAGGCGAGTAGGAGTCGGATGGCTTGGCGCGTAACAATAACGTCATAGGAGAGTGTTCTTTGGCGGCATCGACTGCTGCGGATGGCGCGAGAACTCTTCCGAGGAACATAATGTCTGAGACGCCGGTTTTCTTCTCGTTTCGAGGAACCTTTGTGTCCAGCAAGTAACCTGCAGCTGCCGACCACGACCCTGCGAGTATGTAGGAGTTCTTGAAGACCGGGAACCAGTGGTCTTGACCTTGATGGGTGAAACAGGAAAAGGTAGTAATGTGAGCCCCTAATGGGCATGCCGTTCGTTGAACTCTTTAAGAAGCTCAGAACAGCCGATGAGGTCCGACTCGTGAACCCATTTATCCCACTTAGCTGACTTGCCTGCCCACCGGATGAGATATTCCGTGGAGGAGCCGCGGATACCGCTTTTGGGCAGCCTGCCGGGATGAAATCGGGTACGTTTACACAGTATCTCATCGACGTCGAACAGTTCGTGCTCGTGGGGAAAACGCGCATCGAAGGTCGGTTCATGAGTGTCTCCTGTATCTGCTTGGGGTCTCTCCCATGGGTCGTCACCAGGCGGCGCCGGTTCCAGGTGGACAACACTGATAACGGGGTGGATCTTCAAATCGGGAGGTAGGTCCAGCCTATAGGCTAGGCGACCGACTCGTTTGAGGACCTTAAAACGTCCAACATACCGTTGACCGAGCTTGGACACAAACCATGCCGTTGTATTCTCGGTGCGTTTTCGTTTGATCTACATACATGTGCTGTTGCAGTTCTTAAAGGATAAGGCCCACTGCAAGATGCCCATCAAGTTCTCGTATGGTAGAATAAGGCCCACGGCCAGGATAAATAACGAAATGAGAATTTGTCGCTTAGACAGACTGGCGATATGAGGTATGCCATTCTTTCCAAGCAGATACCGATGATAAAGTGTCTGGATGGTTAGGGCCTAATCGCTGGCCGCGATATTCAGCACACTCAGCCATCAATTGCAGGGCAGCTTCATTTTCGCCTAAGGATCTCAAGTTGAAGGCCATATTATTCATGCTGGTGAGAGTGTCCGGATGCTCTGGCCCAAGCACCCGCTTGCGAGTCTCCATCACCTGCACGTCAAGCTCTTTAGCTTCCTTCCATCGCCCCTGATCCCAGTAGGTTGATGCCAGATTAGCCATGCTGGTTAGAGAGTCCATATGCTCTGGCCCGTGCACCTGCTTGTAAGTCTCCATCACCTGCACCTTAAGCTCCTTGGCTTCCTTCCATCGCCCCTGATTTTAGTAGATTGATGCTAGATTACCTATGATAGTCAGGGTGTCTAGATGCTCTAGCCTAAGTACCTACTTATAAGCCTCTAATACTAGTACCTTAAGCTCTTTAGCTTCCTTCCATCGCCCCTGATTTAGGTAGGTTAATACTAGATTAGCCATGCTAGTTAGAGTGTTTATATACTATGGCCCGTGTATCTGCTTACAAGTCTCTATCACCTATAACTAGAGCTCTTTAGCTTCCTTCTATTCCCCTCTAAAAATATACACTAAGCTAAGTATATTTAAACTTCTTATCGCTTTCTTATTCTCTAGTCTAATCAGATCTTTCCTTACTCTTATTGCCCTCTTTATCATCCTTCTACCATCGGCGAAGTTTCCTCTTTTTAATGCAAAAAATGCTGCTTTATGAAGTAGTGGTGCCCATTCTTCCATTATAGCTTACCTAGAATATTGCCACATTAGTATGCGCTATATATGGGGAAATAGTAATTAACACTCCTTCTAATTCTCAAAATTTCCTTTAGGAAAATTTTTATTAAGCCTTCGGATGGAGATTTCATTCCAGTACTCTAAATTACCTTTAGCTTAAAGCCATTTCTGCATTCCTAGCTAGACTAATCGATGCATTTCGAAGATCGCTTAGTCTAAGGTAATAGATATCAACGAATAGTCTTTAAGCAATAATATATCGTCCTTAAACTTATCGATCTCGCTGGATACGCTTTCATCATCGTCCTCTATGTCACTTATATTGCTTCCTTCGTCCTTTTCTTTTGCAGCTTTGCCTTCTCGTAGAAGACTATCAGGGATCCCTTATCTATCAAAAAAGCTCATAAGAGATAGGAGACCTGCCGCTAAGGGCCTTCTTGCCTAAATGTCCTTAAATGATATCTGCCAGGTTAGAAGGATAGCATTCTTGGCTTCTGGGTCTCTACGGAGCTAGCCCCCTCCATAATCAAGAAGTTTGATTTTGTGACGATCGCTCTGCTGAAACCTTTTCGAATAATGTGTGACTGTCTCTCGTGGCGCTCGTTGCTTAATGAAAGCCGCCGCCTGCACAATCGCGAGCGGCATGAACTCTAGAGCTGCAGCTAGCTGAATAATCGCAGAGCGATCATACTGTGCGTCGATCTTCTTTTCAAAAAGAGAGATTGCGTCGGGTTCGTTCATCGGTTTAACAGAAAGTATGTCATAGTCTTCCACGGTCCTCAAAGCCACCTGTTTACTTCGACTTGTTATCACGATACAGCCCATTATATTATATTTGCTGCGCTTATGATTTTCTGTCTTGAACGCAAAATTATGGCTTAATATATCTCTGGCCGATATTACCTTCTACTAGCATTGGAAGCTGGACTTAATCAGATAATACTCCTAATTAAATACATGAAAAGCATACGGTTTATGTACCCGGACGTGGCGTGGCTTGATTAATGATCTTGCCTATGCTGCATCAATTGCGTCTATAACGGTTCCTGCAATGTCGACATCTCTCCATGAAGACGCGACAACCTCGAATATCTGAGGCTTTGCCTCCTTCATAGCTTCTAGACAGAAAATTTCCTCCATTGCTAAATCTTCCGCAGGATCAATATTTGTGAAGACCTTCCATCGCCGCCGAATCAACACACGTCGATATTGGGTAACAGCCCTGCCCTTGGTAACAATCTTCTTCTGATTGAAGGATCCCTGTAGGCTAGCATTGGGCGAATAAGCGTTCGTGCGTGAACTTTGATCTCTTTTTTTCCTTTTAATTGTTGAAAGAGTCTAAGCGGATTGTTCTTTTCTGTCACAAGAAAAGAGATGAAAGGCCGTTGCCAGACGTCATGAAGTTTGCCTCCGTCCCCTCTCGTGCGTTCACGTAAATATGGTTGACTGCCCCACGTGAAAATACGTCATTCATGTAGCTTTAACAAAGATGGAATTAAGCCATGTGTCTCCTCCTCTATGGGACCGTAATGGTAAGGAGACGATGGGATTTCACCCCGGAGAAACTTCTTATTTAACTCAAGTAGATCATTAAAATCAACACAATCATTCCAGCCTTGGTCGTCTTGCGAGAAATCGGGCATTTTGCGCACTGTTTTTAGTACTAGGAAGTAGAAAGGGGAAAATCGGCATTTACATAGTAGTGAGAAGGCAATAATGATTGAAAGGAAAAGATTGGCTTTCTTAGGAAAGGCTTTAGGAACAACGTAAACGTAAAGAAGGTACTCTAAAAGAAGGGATGGATAATTTAGGTAAACGGGTGTCGGGGTAAGAAGAAAGATCCAGTTGATTGCCGAATGTTGGATAGTGAACGTTGGTAACCACGGCGGACCTTAGTTTAGTGCGGTCCGATTAATAAAGGCTCTGCGCTAAAACCTTAGTAGTGGGTACTAGAAAGATAGATTCGCTGGGGAGAAAGCACGTTTCTATAGACTATACCTAAATCATATAAGTAAGGGAATTATGTTTATTATCAAGTTCCCCTCTCTAACCCTCTTATTATAGTATATACTAATACACGGGCCGCTATTAAATTAGACCTCGCTTTATATATTATAAACGTGAAACGCACTAAATGATAATATATAGGTTTGATAAGGGGTATAAGGTATATTATATAACGGCCCCTACCAAGTATAGTGCGGCCTAATCAATATATTATCCACTCCTAAAGTAGTAGGCTAAGAAGCATCACAATTAGATAAGGGTATTGATTATAAATAGAATATCAAGCCTAGGCTTCGGCAAATAGGGCCCCATTCCAAAATTCCAGAACCCACCCCAACCCCAAGAATCCATGCCCCCATTAGGGCCCCCATGGGGCCCCAATAGGGGCGGGTTTTTAAACGAGGTTAGCGTAGATGCCTGATTTAGCCTGATTTGGCCTGAATTTAGCCTGATCTCTGCCTATTCTTGCCTGATTTTACATATTTTTTGCCAAGACTTTTTTTTAATTACAGTCCGTTCTGGTCTATATATATATAGCAACCACTTTTCCTCTAATATTCTACTATGCCTATTATAATTATATATAATATAGCTTAATATAAGCTTATTATACTATATTACCCTATATTACCCTATATTTAGGGTAACTAGATATAATATAGGGTGGTAATTTTTAAAGTGGTTAATTGACTACGCTAATAGGGGAGATATATATATATAGAACGTGTAGCTTCACCACCTCACCAACCATATATCTAGGTCTTTGCCCTAACCACCCTTTATATATATAAATTAAATAAAGAATAAGCTATATAATAAGATAATAACCTTATATATAAGCTTAAAACCTCTATTTTAACTAGTTTAGGTAAGAATTCTATAGAAATACTAGACTTCTATATAACCTAGCGGGACCTAGACCTAACCTGGACCTAGACCTAGTCCTAGATACCTAATTAGGTAATAAATAAGATAAATATATTAGAGATTCTAACTATATAAATTATATAAATTCTTCTAGTAATTATAGGTGTTTTTATTATAATTTATCCTTAATTCTCTATAGTTCTAGTAAACTTCTAGAGAGGAAATAATTAATAAAGCTAATATTTATTAAGAAGTTAAGATATTAAATTAGCTATCTAGTAATATTTAAAAGTATTATCCTCTCTCTATTTATACTTCTATTCTAATACTTATAGCTATATACTATTTTCTAGTAGCTAAGGCTTAGAAGTCTTATCTTTAATATTATCTATTATTATTATCTCCTTTTCTAATTTACTAGATTCCTTAGTATTATTAATTAGCTTTATCTTAATCTCCTTATATCTCTTATTTTTCTTCTCTTTTATAGCAATAATCTTATCTTAAGTAAAGAATTCTTTAAGATACTTTACTTTTTACTCTTTAAGATTAAATTTGAAAGTATAAAAGAATATTATAAGCTCTTAGATTATTTAGATTTTATTCTTTCTTAGTAGTAATAATAAATATCTTAGGCTATATTAAAGAGTCTTTTTATATTAATATCTATTATTAGTACTAAGAGAAAGTCTCTTATAAGAGCTATAAAAGCTATGAAATAATATTAATTATCCCTCTAAAAGCTTAGATAGTAGATATTAATTATATCTATTAATTAGTTAGTAAAGATTAAAGATAATATAATAAGCTTTACTAATTATTATTAAGATATTATAATAACTTATCTATAACTCCTATTAGCTTTATTTTACTACTATTTGATATTATATTAAGCTTTAAGCTTAATCTAAGTAAATCCTTTAAAGATAATAATTCTTAATTATTTAAAAGCTAAGCTTAATATAATATAAGAGCCTTTTAGAAAGATTTTTAATATTACTTATACTACTCTTATTCCTAATTATCTATAAGGAAGAATTAGAACTTATTAATAGATATAAATATTATATAGATTATAAAGATATATCTCTAAATATAATTAGTTTATAAGTAATACTTATTAAGTTTTAATTAACTTATTTGAAGTATATTAAGTATCTTAGTCTTTTATAAAATATACTTTTACTTAAGCTACTTTATTAATTACTTAAGATACTTAAAGAGCTTATTATAGATCTTAAAAGTATAATATATAATAATATCCTAAGTCTTTAAAAGTTATAAAGTATAATTAAAGAATAGCTTTATAATATAAAGAAGATAGTTAATTTAGTGCTACTCTTTAGTATTTAATAATAGATTAAGATAAGTATACTCTTTATAAAAAGGGTTAAATATAGATTATAGTCTCTTTATATAATAAAGTATAAGAAATATAGAGTTTTATTAAGTTTTTATATCTTAAATTAAAATAAGCTTTATATCTTAGGTTTATAAATTATAAAAGGTCTCTTAATACTAGGGATTAGTATTAATATAAATTATAAGATAATAGATCTTATTAAATATAGAAGAGATCCCTTATTACTATTCTTATATATTCTCTTATACTATTCTAGATTATTAATTAATCTATCTAGTTTCTATAATATTATTTTTTAGGACTACCTTTATATATCTAAGAAGCTTGTTTAGGCTAAGCTAAATAATATAGGCTAGATAAGGGATTTAAATAATAATAATACTCTTTAATAGAACTTATTAAAGGCTCTTAATAAGAGTCTTATTATTTAATATATTATCTGTTATTAAGCTAAATACCTAATCTTTAATTTTATACTTAAGAAGGGTTTCTATTAGGGTAATACTTAGGTTTATATTAGTATATATCCTATAAATTAGTTTAAAATCTAAAAGTACTTCCTAATATACCTAATTATAATTAATGAAATAGCTAGTAATAGCTATAAATACCTATAAATATAAAGATATTTAATAATTAAGGGTAATAAAGATCTTTAAGCTTATTAAAAATAGCTTAAACATAGATTTTTACTAATTATTAATTAAAGACTATAACTAGTAATAAATTATATCTATAAAGGGGATAAATAAAATAAATAGAGAAATATAAGCTATTTAAATTAGGCTTAGGAATTTAGGGTACTTAACTAGATAAAATAGGAGTTAATTAAGAGATAAAAATAATAAAATCTCTTCTTTCTAGGCTTCTTATAAGAAAAAAGCTATAATTATAATATTATCCTATATAGACTTAATAAGTAAAAGTATAAGTCTTAAGGTTCTAGAGAATATATAACTTTCTAAAGGAACTTAGTTATCTCTACTATAGATATATACTTAGTCTTTTAATATATTATATTTTTAATATATTTTAATATAGAAGATATACTATAATATTATATCTTCTAATTAGTTAAGTAAGTATAAAAAGTATATAGATACTTAAGGATCTAGCTATAATTTTTATATATAATCTTTAGTATATTATTTATATTATATATAACTTATTTAAATTTACTCTAGATATTAGACTAATAACTTAAATCCTAATAGATCTTACTCTTTCTTCTATAACTAATCTATAGTTATTGATCTATCTATTTAATATAGATTATTTTATTATAAAGAATATATATCTTTCTCTAATTAGGTCTAATATATATAATGGATATAGAGGATATTAAGAGAATAATTAGATAAAGGAATTTAGGGTTAATAAACTTAAGATTAAATATCTATTAACTAGTAGATATATCTAAAGTACCTAAGTAGTTTAAAGGGATAAGATAACTAAGATTACTTATATTCCTATTATAGATAAATAATATAAAATTAGATTACTAACTCTAGAATATAATAATAGAATAAATTAATAATTAGTTAAGTAGATAGTAAGAGATAAAAGATAAAGATAATACTTATAAAGGATAGAAGATATAGTTACTTAGTAGCTAGTAGAGAGCTAAATAAATAAGTTAATTTAATTAAAGATAAATACTTTATTATATCTAATTAGTAGATAGAATAAGGAGAAGTAGAGAGAACCTAATAGAACCTAATAAGACCTAGCTAGATCTAGTAGAACCTAATAATTATCTAATAGAACCTAATAATTATCTAGTAAAACCTAATAAAACCTAGAAATTATCTAATAGAACCTAATAATTATCTAATTCCTACCCTAATTCTATAGAAATAATCTTAAAAAAATTTTAATCTATTTTGATTTTAATTAAGAGGCCGCCCCCTAATAAACTTATATCTAAATTTAAAGAATATATTAAATACTTTCCCTTATAATTAGATTTTAGTAGACCTAAATAATATATTATATCTATATACCTATACTATTATTATATAAGTAGACTAAGATTAAGCTAGTAAAGTATACCCTAAAGGATAGGTACTAGGTAATATATAATTTTTTTTAGAAAGTTATACTTAGTATAGGCTTAAAATATATATATCTATATAACTTTAAGTCTACTAAATTTCTAAATTTTCTAAAAGTTTTATAAAGGGGGGGGGGGGGCTATATCTAGGCCCCCCCTTTTTTAAACTTTTAAATTGAAATTTAACTTATTATGACCTATAGGTTTCCGTTAGTAATATAAAGTCATCTCTTTAAATTTCTATAGATTTATATAAAGAAGGCATAATATTATATTATATAAACTAGAATAGGTATAAAAAACAGTAATTAAATAGACTAAATCAGTAAGATTATATATCCTAATTAGGAATAGTTAATATATTTTATGCAAAGTTGGGTTTTCCTAGGGCCCTAATGGGTACCTAGTCTAGGTCCTGGGTCGGGTCTGGGTTGCCTTACCTTACCCTAGACCCAGACTGGGTCTGGGGCTGGGTCTAACATCTGGACCTAGACCTGGGTCCTGCGGAAGTCTACTATAGTATAAGAACCATGGTTCGGGCGCGTAACTCTAATAGCTGCCATTTTGACCTGTAGAACCGGTATCAAACGGTAGCCGCTGAAGTAATTAAGTTTTTAAACTAGGTCTTGAAACCTAAGGACCTCTGGTTGGAGAGATATTTCAGGAATTCGTTTTGCTAAGAGATAGATGGTCCTCACACACATACTGTACCTATAGACTACCTATGAAAGTGGCATTGACCTACGCAAAGCCAGAAAAGCGTTTAGAAGAAAGTGTTAGTGCAAGCAGCCTTATGAGTCGGTATGGAGCAGGTATGTTAATGTATGACCTCGCGGAGAGCGCAGCAGATGTGGTGAGAATGCCAGTCTAAATAGTCCTAGGGCTCAGACCGACTACAACCCCACTTCAATGGCTTAGATAAATCCGCTTGGCTCTTGACTACATGTTGTACGCTACTATGTCTAGTCTACGTTACTCTATTGTAGCTTGACCTGGAGCGCGTAGACCCAGATGCCATAATTTTCTCCAGTGTCACCACCACCAGCTACCTGGAAATTACATATTAAAGAGTCTACCTGTTGATTATGTGAAAGAGTTGGTTCAAACTGTACTCAGGTAAGAATAGCTACTTATTTCAATGTGTGCTCTGCACACTGCCCTTGACCACCAACATAAACAATGTCAACAGGAACCTCCACTAAGATAGACGATCGGCCTAAATTCTGAGAATGGAAAGACAAAGAGAAAATTGCAAAGTATTGACGCGCAGTCAGACAGGAGTAAAACGTGGGGATCATATCCATGTCAACAGTAGCGTATATGGGGATCTTCAAATGACATATGTAAATAGAGTCATCCCGGCCGTCTGCGTGTCCTGTCCCCGAATCGGCTACTCTCTCCCAAATGATAGGTGTTATCCTGAATTTAGACAACTTGAAGCTTTCTCGACGTAAGCCTCGCTTCATACTTGACCCAAGTCCGCGGTATATCGTCGGGATACCATTCCATGGTACAGTGGACAAAAATGTCAACACAGTAAAACTTCTCTTCACATCTATAACCTGAGGGAGACTCGCTGCCTTTTTGGACGTGACTTTCAGTACCAAGCTCACAGCTATTGCTTCAGTTGAAAGTGGTCCTGCTTTTTGGGGATCGACAAAGATTGCCGGTGGATGGTGCGCTGATAATTGCATTTGACTCAAGTCAGACGTGCCATACAAGCTCCTAAGGCCCTTTTCATTGGAATATGGGCCCGTGAAAAGCGGCATGGGCCGAGTCGACCGCGTGGGAACCACAATGATCGATTTGCGAGCGACGATCTGTGTGGTGAATGGACTATGCAAATTAACATGCATAGACCTTCCCTTACTGACAAAATTGATACAATATTGGATCATCACTGTATTGGGACCACCATTCGAAAGACAGGGAGGAAGTAGGCGATGTTCTTCTCGGAGTTCTTCGCTGTCAACGAAATGACTGCATACCTGATTCGCACGAAGCGGAATCTTCAGTTTGAATACCAGTAATTCCGATTGACCCCTTGCAAATATCTTGAGAGGTCTGTCTTTGTTACTTATCAACTCCTCCTTCGCCTTTAGGAAGATTCGTTCCTTTGATGTGACCACCACACCTTGAGCGCTGCCCATACCGGCACGTTGTAGTTCGATGAAAGTACTTCCTGAGTTACCTCATCAGCCAGTACTAATGTAGCGAGCTAACGAGAATTTACCTTCGATTGAAACATGAGCTTCAGCAATCTCGATATCTTGAATAACGATCATCTTCACAGAACCGGAAATCACTTCTCCCGGCATAAACGCCTCGTCCCCACGATCAAGTGTGATCTCAGCTCGCAGGTGGGGCTTTTCCATAAAAAATTGTTTGAACCTTGAAGATGAAGCCATCGCGATAAACTAGATTTTTCATAGCAGCCACAATAGATACCAGAAAGGGCACTATACGACATTAGTCCACAGAGCCAACAAGCTGTATAGTAAGGGCTTCACTTCACGGGTCACCTCAGCTTTGCGCAGCTTTTGCTACTGTCACTTCAATGTGTAAAGTTCATGGTTGAATCAAAGGACATGGGTAGTTGAATGTCTTAATATACCCTTTGGGATAGGAATCCGCCGAGGTTTCCCCGTGCGCCTTTACAATTACCCCTTTTGATCGTTCAGGTGTCCCGACTTGAACACTCCACTCGTATCCACCAGCTAGCTCTTTTTACCAGCCATCTCTTTCCATATTTCCTTCAATACGCACCTCTGTCTGTATAGACCTGTTCGTTACTAGGCCATACCCCTCTCCTTTGATGCTCTGAACAGGCGATGCGACCTGTAGTAACCTTATACAAGACAAGGCGATAACCGCAGCGGACCAATGGTCTACAGTGATAGAATAGTGCCATCAAAGCTTCTAAGTATAGGTCTGTGGCATCGATTTGGTAATACGCAACCCACGTCTGTTAATTACCAAAAAAACCCTAATTGCTAACGGTTATAGTCGGTTCGTCTTTTATTATTTCCATGGACTGCATCACAATATGGGGTAGAAATGTAATACGTCTGTTACTTTAGAGTGAGGCCATTGAATGTAATTTTCTTAAAGGTAAGGGAGGTGAGATAGACGTTCTAGGCTACCTTGCAGATTGCGACATAGGATTGTGTGTAACTCAACAGCCGGCTTTCAGTCATCCCCAAATCCAGAAACTACTGTTTCTGAGCGGCGTCATGCAAGGCCTCTAGAACATCTGGACCAAGTCATCAGTATCCTCCGCACCGACACTTAGCCTAACCAAATCATTGTAGATTCCACCCTGCTCCCGCACATGCTTTGGCATTGCAGCATGCGTCATCGTAGCCGGGATTTCACATAGACTTTCGAAGCCTCCCAAGCTCTCCGCTAATGTAAAAAGCTTTGAGCCCTCGCAAAACTTGATGGCGGCGTCGCGCCCGCCTCTGATTCGGAATGAAACCATTCCCCCACCTAGCCCATCCCGATGCTGCTCAAGTGCAATAGCTCGGTCGGGGTGATTATCGAGTCCGGGATAGTTGACGCGCAGAACACGTGGCGATGCGGCTAACACTTTTGCTATCGCCAAAGCATTGCGAGATGCGGCGGGAGCACGGAGGTGGAGAGTCTTCAGTCCACGATGAGCAAGCCAACAGTCAAATGGACCAGGAACGCTCCCAGCGGCATTCTGAATAAAGTATAGATATTCCTTTAAGTCAAGGCAGTTCGAGGAATTGACACCCATTAGAACATCCTAAGGTAATTCAACCAATGTAATTGCAGCAGTTTCAGAGCGTCATAACTTACACTATGCCCGTTGATGTACTTAGTAACGGAATGCAGCACAATATCTGCTCCATGCCTCAAAGGGTTCTGGAAATAAGGCGACAAGAAGGTGTTGTCCACGACTATAGGAGCACCCCCGGCGTGGACTATGTCTGCCACAGCTTCAATGTCCACAAGTGACAGAGTCGGGTTACTCGGCGACTCTATCCACACAACAGCCACCTCATCCTCAGATTCACCCAAGAACGGTCCCAGCTCTGCACGGATATCATTCTCGAACGATACCCTTATGCCGAATGCCGGAGCAAGATGCACCAAGTATCTGTGGGTTCCACCGTACAGACTTCCCATAGCAACAACATGCGAGTTAGCCGCAAGCCCTTGGAGGACTGCAGCAGTTGCAGCCATACCGGAAGAAAATGCTAGAGCATATTCTGCAGATTCCAATTCGGCGATAGCTTTCTCGAAGCTTTCCCTGTTCGGGTTTGCTGAGCGGCTGTAGATATAAGAGCCCGTCGGAGTTCCCACATGATGCTGAGCAAAAGTAGCGGTAAGGTATATCTAGGTAGAAACCTTTCAGCTTTGCGTTTTCACAGGATTTTTCTGGGTTCTACTAACAGGTTCGACCAGGGCACCTGTGCCGGCGTCACGCGGCAGGCCTGATCGAACTGCACGGGTACCAAAACCTCCCGTACTGTAATCAGTTGTCAGTTGCAAGAAGAGACTTTTTCGAAGAGGAAGAGAGAGATGAAGCTATGGTCGGAGCAAGATAATTTAACCCAGGTTTAAAGGACACCACTTGCGAGGGGTAACTGGACGCTAAGTCCCCGAAAGGAAATTGACAGGGCGCAATTTATTAGCACTAAATGCGTCCCGTAGTGAGTTGCGATATCCAAAATGACGCAGCACCTCTCATATTTGCATTTCGACTGCGCTAGAGCTTTTCCGCGCTTCTCTGTATTCGATAGGTCACAAGGTGAATGTAACTTGCGCTAAGGGTTTCTAAAAGTTACAGAATATTCATTGAACAGAATGAAATAGTAATGTGGCAGTAAAAGGGCCTTTTGGGTTTATTTTCTCGCGTATATGCTCAACATATCGGTGCCTTGTCCACTCTCGTAAGATCTCTCAGGCTTGATATACCACTTTCTCTCGAAAGAGCCTGTTCCCACCTGTTGGCCTTGTTTGGGGGGATACAGGATTCCATCACCATCCTCAGCCAGCAAATTCCAATGCACGCCTTGCAACGGCCATGGTGGGCCTGGATAACTGATTTCTTTGAAGAGAGGGAACTCCAAACAAACCAAAAGACCACCCGAAAACAGCAGGTCAGCCATACGCATGGCCCACTGGGCACGCATATTCGGATGAAGAGCACATAGGAACTACCTTCAATTAGCTTGTGTGCAGAGGCCTACAGGTCCGACAGCTTACAGTGTAGTCATAAATCACGTCGAACTTCTCCCCTTTCGTGCAGTCAGATCGAAAGAAATCACCCTGAATGAAAGACACAGAGCCCCTTTCAAATCTATTTGCCCAAGCAGACCCAAAGTTGTGTGCTTGAGGGTCTTGAAGTTCTTTCTGTGCGTACTCATCTGCGGTGGAAACACCTTTCGCTGAGAGCTCGAGCCCAACGGCATCGAATCCATGCAGGGCAAGCATCACCACATCATAGCCTTTTCCGCATCCCTATGCCGAGTGAGTTTCTTGAATTTGTTAAATATATACGGGACCTCTTACAGGTACGAGGACCTTCTTCCTCTGGCCATTAGCTGCAATTGGGCTCAAGATGTCATCTCTTTGCTCCAGGAGGTCGATCAAGGCAGGTGAGGGCTTTCCCCTATCCCACATGTCGCTGTTATTAGACTCCCATAGGTTGTTCCACGCATCATTGTGGTTCTCGACCGAACTGCGTGCTGTCAGTCCTGTATAACTCTATCGAATAAGAAAAGTCCCATACTTTTGTTCGAAGTGTTTGATCAGGCGAGACTTATTTTCGGGGGTCTGAAGACGTTCTGGCGGAGTCGCCATGATAAGTCGGTAATGTTTGCTGATTGGTGAGTAATTCAATGAGAAAGAATATCGAAATCAAAAACTGGGTGTCTGCCACATTTTGAGGGGCGCGGTTGGTGTGGGGCAAACCATTCCATTCTCTTTCTCGGAGTCACCCGGAGGTACCATATGAAATGATGCGCCCTATGGGTTTCCTTTTTAAGTAGAGCATGACTCATTGTCATGTCATTGGCTAGAACTGCCCAGAGTGAAGCTTATGCAGATATTCTGCCCATGTGCCCACCTGAGCACGTTACTTGGTCCATGATGTCTGTGATACAACCAATCCCCAAACGGTGCCAAGAAAAGCTTGGCGCAGACCGCGCCCTTGCGATTTCCTTTTTGGGAGGGACGTTGGTTACCAAAACTGCCATCTCTCTCAAAACAGTCCTAGAAGTTCTTATTTTCATTATTTGCTGAAAGTTAGAATCCCTTGACTTTGTATCCAGCACTACACAATTCAATGGAAGAAATCAGCAAAGTCGCGCCGTTTCTCGGCCAATTGAAGAAGGACTCTGTGGCAGACTGCATTGGAGCTACGCCGTTAGTCCATCTTAACCGCCTCCCTGCTGCGATTGGCATTAAAGCACAGGTGTATGCGAAGCTTGAATACTTTAACGCGGGTGGATCATTGAAGGACCGAATCGCCAAGCGCGTGGTTGAAAAAGCGGAAAGTGATGGGACAATCAAACCTGGAGATACTTTAACTGAGGCGTCAAGTGGCAACACGTGAGCCTCAAAGCGGCTATACGAGCAGTAAGGGATGGGGTTAATTTGATATGACGGAACAGTGGAATCGCTATTGCCTTGATGGCAGCCATCAAAGGCTACAAATGCATCATTGCACTTTCGGAAAAGATGTCGCTTGAAAAGGAGCAGAATCTGAAAATTCTAGGAGCGAAAGTCGTTCGCACTCCTGCCGGTGTTCCCTTCGATTCCCAGGACTCCATCATCAGCGTGGCACAGCGTCTGCAGAAGGAGATGCCGAGCTCTTTCATCCTCAATCAATACACAAACCCAGAAAATCCGGCTGCACACGAGTTCGGGACCACACAGGAGCTGTGGCACCAGACAGAAGGACAGATCGATGTGTTAGTCAGCGGAGCTGGTACCGGAGGAACCGTTACGGGCACAGCGAGGGGGCTTAAGAAATACAGCAAGGATATCCTGTGCGTGGCGGTTGATCCACTTGGATCATTTCTTGCTCAGCCAGACGAGCTCAACGATTTCAAAGCAGAATACAAGGTTGAAGGGGTCGGGTACGACTTTGTACCGGATGTCTTGAACCAAGCCAAGCCCGACCTCTGGATCAAACTTCCGATCGGGACTCTTTCCAAATTGCACGACGTCTTGTGCGAGAAGAGGGCTCCTTTGTGGGGGGTCCTCGGGTGCGACTATTGCCGCACTCGTCCAGCTGGTTGAAGCTCGTCCTGAACTCAATACGGAGGACAAGCTTATTGTCCTTATGCTGCCGGATAGTCTCCGTAATTATCTGACAAAATTTGCTAATGACAAGTGGATGGCAGAGCATGGGTATGACGTTCTTTAGTGGCAGCTGCACGTTGAGACCCAATTGGGACCTAATTCAGAGAGGAAACAGTGAGATACCTTTCTTTTCCTAAACCAAGGCGAAGGCGAACCCTTCGGATTGCTGTTTTGTAAGCTCTCATTTCTTCCAAGAAAGTAATCAGTTTGAAGACCATAGCATGTTTCCTTCTTTTCTTTTTGTCCACGTGAGGACGCAAAAGAGTGGCGAATAGAATGAGATTTGTAAATACTGAGTCTTTACAGGTTCCCACGTTCTATGGATCTACTATTATCGTAGAAAATATCCATTTCCCTTAGGCAGTGGATAAAGGCTTCGGATGCGGCATGACGACGAAATATTCAACCGAAAGATAATCTATCCGAATTTTATAACCCACGTTACGAAGACTAGATTCCAAAGAGTAACCAGAGATGAATTTCCCAATAATAACATCAAGGTAAAACTTCAAGATGGCCTTCTCTTAGCTTCTTCAGTTATTGCTAGTGGTGTCGGAACCTTTTAGAAAGACGAGCTCTTTCATGGTCTATGTCGTCGCGTCTTAGTGACGAAACTATGCTAATGAGTACTCGCTGGCTGCAGAACCAGGTATTGAGCCAATTATAATTGATTGAATCGTTGATGTGGCCGTGTAAGAATATACCAATTGGTACAGTAGTATTCGAAATCCAGATTTACCTCTACACTCTCAGATTTGCTTTCTCGAACCCTTGCTTGAAACACGCTAGTCTATCTATAGTAACTCTATGGGTCCCCAGGTTCTCAAAACAGAGAGTGTATTTTACATAACGCGCCGGCATGTTCCTTGTTGTAATTTACATGGAACTTCTATATGTATAATATGCTCTACCCTCTTTTCCCCTAGCAACCAAGGTCTTTCTTTATACACGACACGTAAGCGCCACCACGCGTTGAGCTTGCAATATAGCCCTAAGACTTCTTCCCCCACAGCTACTTCTCTCCCCACATCTACTTCTATCCGCGATATAATCGAGAGCTAGTCACTAACCGCCAGTTAAACTGCCGAAAAAGCCGAATATAGCGAGGTCACAACTATAAATATCTACAGAAATTTGCGGCATTTTAGCAGCGTCAACCGAACCCCTAGCTGGCGTAGGTCGGAAGCCAACCGTAAGGCCGCCTATGATCGACCCCCTCTGCGACCACCTGTCAGAAAATCCGGGCCTATACCTCAATGAGGTGGTATCTTCCTCTGGGATGAGTTTCACATTATGATCACAACATGTAGTATTAGAAGGACCTTTGCTACTAAAGGTCAGTCTAAAAGACGGCCCGGCAGCATGCAAAGGAGCGTAATATAGTTTGCGAGAACTTTATCTCCTTAAACTTTCAGATTTTCAATCGTATAACACGGGTTTCCTAGAAATGTGCGGACGCGGGGACGAAATTAGTATACTTCCCGCCTTACTAAACTTGAATCCGATCAAAAAATATTTTGCTGAGCTGAAAAATTCTATCAAACGTAACTGGAGTTACTACAGAGTGAATCCTGATCAAGAATTGATGTATTTCTCGCGTGGTATATTGACACGGTCGGTGCAAAAATGGATAGAGCTAGAGGTCACTTTCGACACGCAGGCTTAAAGATAGAAGTTCGCGGTACTTGAGACTTGTCGGCTGACTTGGAAAGGAACTGATTCCTACACTCCACTACCATTACCAGTACCAGTTCCTCCACGCAAACATCCAGAACATCAATCAAAGACTAATTGGATTAGCTTCACCTCATCAACGTATTGTGCGCGACTCACTTTCTCGGTGTCGCAGCAAAGGGTGTCTCTGACCTTTGCACGAGCTACCCACTATAGACCGGTCGGCGTACTATAGCCCGAAGCTAAAGTTAGTTGAATGGAAATGTAAGGTGGCATACAGCTTGTACACCGAACTCCGAAACAGTCTTGCTTAAAACATTAACAGTGATCAGAAGTTGGCAGCATTTTGGCGTCTGTTTGCTACAAGAGCATGTAGTGGAGTTTTGTCTCTCGGTGAGTGAAGGTGCAATGACACAGCTGGTCGCAGTAGCAATTATAAAGTTAGAGAGTAGCATACTGTCCGACTTACAATAGACCTATATGACGGCCAGAATGCAAGAGATCTCTGGTTCCCGGTGTGGGGCTGCCAAGCACCGATTAACGCCTAATCCCATCTAGACTCGTATTGATTTCTCGGTCATAATCTACTTTCTGCCCTCCTTTACTGTCTACTTCCGCTTTGTCGCTCTACTCGGTTGCCTACAACTTCACCATGAGATCCCCTTGGATACGCCCCCAAATAGGGGAGCGAACAGTGGCCATCTTGGGCGCTGGCGTGCTCGGTAGACGTGTTGCGCTTGTCTGGTCAGCGGGCGGGTTTACTGTCTGTCTACGAGACCCGGAAGAGTCTCAACGCATCGCTGCCCTTCAATACGTGCATGAAAATTCGCCGGAAGCCGAGAAGCGGACTGGCAAACTGCCAGGTCAAGTACAAGCCGTCGAGACTCTGGAAGAGGCTGTCAAGAATGCCTGGCTGGTTATTGAAGCGGTTCCGGAGTCGCTTCAGCTGAATATTGACACTTTTGGTCAGCTAGATGCGCTCGTGATGGACGACTGTATCTTGTGCTCGAACTTGTCGGCTCACAAGACAAGTGATATGCTTGCCTTAGTGAAAACCGAGAATCATCGTCGAATTCTGAACATGCACTATTATTTGCCTCCGGAAATGCGAGTGGTAGAGTTGATGACAGATGGGTATACGGAACCAGCAATCTTCTCATTTCCAGAGGAGGTCCTCAGGGACATAGGCATGCTACCAATAATGGTTCAGAAAGAATCAACAGGCTTCCTCTTCAACCGTATTTGGGCAGCCGTTAAGCGCGAATGCTTGAATGTTCTAGCCGACGGTGTCGCATCGCACCACGATATCGACACTATATGGTGCGAACTTTGGGGCTCTAGAATGGGCCCGTGCTGAAAGATGGACCAGGTTGGTCTTGATACAGTTGCACTCATAGAGAGCCACTATATTGCTGAACGATCGCTCGATCCTAAGCCCAGAGACTATTTAGTGTCCCAATATATCAATACTGGGAGGCTAGGGGATAAGTCCGAGCACGGGGGCCTTTACCCGAAGGCAGCAGAACCTCAACTCAACCATCCACAGGGTTGCATCTATTTCCTCGATCTTGGTACAGGCTGCCGCCGTGACCCGTTGAGTTCAGGTCGAGTATTGCGTGCAAATATCGACGGGAAAGACATCCAAACCTTGATCAGTGGCCAAAAGTTGCCGGACGGTCTTGTGATTGATAATCCTGGCAGGCGACTTTACTGGACGTGCATGGGATCTATTGGAGCTTTCGACGGTGAAGTGCATTCCTGTAACCTTGAAGGCCAAGATGTTCGCACAATTGTACCCAGTGGTAAAGTCCACACTCCAAAACAGATCTTCATTCATCGCAAGAGCCGGAAGCTTTACTTCTGCGATCGCGAGGGGCTTCGGGTGATGCGGTGCAATTTGGATGGCAGCGCATTCGAGACTGTCGTACAGACAGGACACTAGAAACGCAAAGCCCATCAGACAGATTACTCGCGCTGGTGTGTCGGGGTAGCAGTTGATAGCGTCCACGAAAAGCTCTATGGACGCAGAAAGGACCTAGCAAGTCGGGAAAAGGCCGAATATTTCGAACTAATCTGAACGCCGCGTCCCACGTCTTTGCCGAAGACCGTACCGATATCGAGCTTTTATTCGACAAGCTTCCTGGGCCGATCGACCTTGAGTTTGACAATGAGACTGAAACGCTTTACTGGACTGATCGAGGAGAAATCCCATATGGAAATACAATCAACGTTGCTTCAGTCGGATCCCGGCGCCCTTGAGGTGTACGGTCAGCGAAGGGACGCCCTCCGGGTATCAAATCCTAGCACATGGTCTTCATGAACTTATTGGTCTGACACTTGACAAGGCGAATGGACATATCTATGCGGCAGACTTAGGGGGGCGCTATTTACAGATTCAACCTGGATGGATCTGAAAAGAAAACGCTTCACGAGCACTCAAGCGCATTCTGGGGTATTGCATTTTACTGAGGTAGAAGTTGTGTATGTAGGCAAAGTGGTGGAAGGAATATAAATTTGGCTGAACTTCAGCCCTCCCGCTGACAGAATCTTAAACACTGTAGTAGTGGTGAAACGGTGACATAAAAGACAATACTCTGGGCGTATGCAATGTTTACTCCATATGAAGATAGAGAACATGATCCTTACATTCGAAGACGTTCTCATCAACCTCCTTCGTTCATGTTACAGCATCAACGGTGGTACGCAGTGTCTCATGTACAAGTAATTTACGCTGCCAGGAATTTAGGTTTCGCGCAATTTAGCAACGAATGAAGCAATTAATATAGCTTGAATGCTCAACACGCCACACATCTATTGGCTTGTCTGGATTTAAGCCTCTGTGTATCGTTTAAGCCCTGGTCAAGAATCGATCGGTCTCTTAATGGATGCCAGGCCAGATACTGGGCCAGATTTCTGATCAGCTGCCACACACTTTTCATGGAATTCTTGAACAATGAGCTCTATAATGCCTTTAAAATACCCTATCAGTTCCATCTTATCTAACTCTCACTTTACTATTAAGACTCATGCACTCAAAAGGATTAAATGTCCTGCTATCTTTGCAGGGTACCACCTTAGCACACTACCTTATAACGCCGACCACAGCAACGAATGAAATTGCAGTGGATAACAGAAGCCATAGGAATGAAGGCATATTCACCTACCAATGTTAGTTTCTCTATGGGACAGATGCAGCCTTCTATTGGATTTCCGAGCAGTGTAAACGAAGGCTGCGTGTGACGGAAAGATCAAGGACGCAAGGAAATAGGATTTTGGGGGCTTTTTTACGGGAAAGTTAGATTGCGCACTTTGTTTGGTCTATTTGCATGGAAAATTCCAAGGCATATTACGGTATTTCTACAGTGACTCATTAAACGTTACCAGATACTACAATACCGTTTGACAGGAATTACTGGGCATTAGCTAAATTCAGAAGCGCGTTGCATTATAGGGTTCGGGATTGAGAGTCTAAGAGTGTAGGTAAATCTGATTTCGAATACCATTGTAACAATCTCGGGTGTGCATTGAGGTTTTCCGAGAGTATAACGACGAGGCACGCGTCGCGACTCCCAGGAATTGCCTGGATCTCACGCAGATTCACGAGGATCAAACTCAAATTACTTTGTCAGACACGGCATGTAAGTAGCCGTCGGATGACGGTTTGTACGCAACGTCGGCTTTGGGCTGAGGCGACGCGACGAAATTGCTTTCAACGACAGAAACAACA
The DNA here is from genome assembly GCA_019775415.1 of Penicillium sp. VS I D KN. NCBI lineage: Eukaryota > Fungi > Ascomycota > Eurotiomycetes > Eurotiales > Aspergillaceae > Penicillium > Penicillium sp. VS I D KN. Next base: position 683,360 of record JACWFT010000004.1, read on the forward strand.
ATTTTGCTTCCAGAATCTCACTCAATGGTTGTATTGTTGTATTACTAATGGAGACTTGAGACATCAGGAGCGCCTCATTTTTGGAGTGGCATGGGACAAGACCCTGAAGGATCATTAGACCTGCGAAGCTCCGCAAGACATTCAGGGCTTTGCCAAGCCCAAGGCATCCAAGGGTCAACTTGAGGTGCGGTGTGGACGCAAGACCCAGGTAGGCTCTGTTGCTCGTTACAACCAGTCGTGTTCGTTGTCCACGGGAGTGGAAAGACCGGCTTTGTCGAGACCGAAACCGTATCGTTAGTTGTCGTGGACAAAGCTGGACCTAATCCCATTCCGTCTTTAAACAATTGCAGCCAGTCTGCATTATCTGCTGCAGTTTGATTCCACGGATCTTCATCACCGTAGACAAAACAGCGTGCTTCATTTTGGATAGCGTCATCAGTAAGAGGAACCCCGATCGCCTGTCTTTCTCTTACAAAGCGTATCAAGCGTTCTGTCAACTGTTCAAATGGAGTCGGCTGGGTATCTCCTTTTTGTTGCGGACTGCACTCACTGTTAAACCTCTGACCGATGTTATTTCGCGAATTTGGGCATCGTGTTGAAGCACTGAAAGGATCGACGCCAGTAGATTCGATACCGATTAGATAGGGCGGCATGGCATTCTCTACAGCAAGCGCTACCGCAGGATCAAGACCGCGACAGCCTTTCCAGTCCTTCATGAGGAAACCCTCCCGAAAATGGGCTGCAAGGTGATTATTCCTGTCTGACCACCGAGTAAAAGTTCCCTTGCAAAAGCCACATCGTGAATTAAGATGTGTCACTTGTGACCTCCATGTTTCTTCCACGTGAGAAATACTGCTGTCGGTTCCATGCACCAAGCGCAGGTGCTGAATAAGATGGTCTTTTCGATAGAATGTTCGGAGGACAGATGGTTTTTGCTGGCATTCCCAGAAGCGATGGTCATGAAAATGGGTCTCAGATGGGTTCTCTAGATCGCAATAGACGCATCTTGGTAGAATCGCACCTTCAATCTTATAGGTCGGTCCGAATGGCGCACAAGTCCAACTTTCCAAAGACAGATGCAGGCTCTTTTCGTGCCTTACCCAATCATGTTTTGACCTGAACGCGTCTGTGCAAAAGGTGCATTGGTAAAGTCGTTTTGGTGATTGAGTACGACCACGGGACACAGGTGACTTGTTACGCTGGCGTCTGCGTCGGCGCCGTGTTGGTACTTGCGCATAAAATCTTCCAAAGGAGCCCGAGCCCGACAAGTTTGACCCAAAGCTGTGAGCTGATGACGCTGAGCTGCTCGAGGCACTAGATCTGGCTGAGACGGACGCAGCAACTGATGCCGATGAGCGGCGAGACCGTCGATGACCGCGTTGTACTAAATTTGTATCTTGAGTATTCTGTCGCATCGGATCTGTTCCTTGGCTGTTGTTGATTCTGATGGAGCTCACTATATCACTCACGGCAACAGCTTCTGTCTCCGGCGGGGAGTTCTTCCAGCGATCGAGCGGACTCAATGCCAACCCATCATCGTTCGTTAAATCAGGTAAATCTGGAAACAGTGAGCCCTGCAGATCAACGTCATATAGAAAAGATGAGGGCAGCTCGTTATCTGACATAGCGGAGCGTTTGGATAATGTTGAAACGTCCGTACGGTAATGAGAACCTGTCGAGGCTGCACAGGGTGGAACGGCTTGATGACTCATGCACGCCCTTCGAGTTACTGCATTAGGAAATGACGGGCTAAGGTTATTAATTATCAACCAATCAGCGCTATCTATCCTTTTCGTCCTTGCCCCACTTCATAACTAAACGAGAAACACCTGGCATGGAATAATGCAAGCTTGCTGAGGTTCAATGATGGTTATAATTCGAGGGTTAGCCTCTGAATTATCTAATGCATGCTTTTAATACTCTTCTGTTTACATGTTAACCAACAGCTCAAGACTGCGGGCGTGAAGCATTGAGAATACGCAATATTTTACACGGTCCAGCTGTTTGTGCTAGATGAATTGGGCTTTTCTGGTCTTTATCCAGAACATTGATGCGCGCCCCAGCCCCTAACAATGATCCAGCCGCTTTTTGATGTTCCGTTTGCGTAGCGTAATGCAAGGCAGTCCAACCATGAAAACCACGAATATCATGATCTGCGCCATTCTAAAGAAATATGAGTATAAATTCATCATGTCTATACCAAGCTGCCAGCTGCAACGGCGTCCATCCCTGACATGTAGGCACATCTATGGTTTCGTTATACTGTAAAAGCAGAAGTTGTGACTTCTCTATAATATGGTACGTGACTGTATTCATGCTATATCAGTCAGTCACGTGTATCGAAATCAACTCTTGGTCTGGTCTCTACAGTTGGTGATTAAAGAGCCCCGATCCTGTCAGGTAATTGTTCGGCGGCCATTGATGTCATAAGGCTATGCTTATGTGCCTAATACTCGAGCGCTTCCCCAACAAAAAAGACAGCTTCACAATATTTGTGAGATATCGACACCTAGACATTGCAGGCGAGGACGACCACCAGAGTAGAGATATGGTCAAATTAGGCCTAATACTGTCGTGTTGAATACCGCTTACTGCCTTGAGTAGCCATTAAGCACGTCAATCAGGTAGATTTCCGCGCTAGCCCCTTGGCTCATTCTTTCTATTTCCAAACACTGGCTACAAGGGTAAATACGAGATTTCTAGACACTTTTTGAGGGGTCGATGTAATGATCGATATGTTCAAGAACCATGCTGTCATTGACATCCCACATTATCACGTCGTTATTCCAGTCTTCCCTTGAGTCCTCAATTTTGTATGAATCCAAGGGCCCACAAGCCTTACTCTTAGCCTGCCCATCGTAGCCTCTGCTCTGTGAAATTTTAATCCAACCTTCTCTTGCTTCTTTCACCATGGATTGCCAGAAGCCATTGGTACAGTAGTTTTCGATTTCAGTTTGACCTCATACTCTATAGACTTGATTCCAGGAAGCTAGGTCCGAAATACGCTAATCCTGTTTGGGGTCACCGCTCTGTTAATTAGGCAGAGCTATGGTGGTGATGTTCATACCACATCCAAGGACATACTGTAATGAATTTGTAATGATACTGTAAGCGCATAGTTAGCCGGATGCGCCTAAGATAGATGGGGCCAAATGGATAGCCTAGATACTTCTGTGCTCGAATTTTTCAAATCACGACCTCACAGCAGGTGGCCATACATTATTCCTGCCACTTATTTTCTCGGGTTCCTTATATCTTTTTGATTGTTCTGCAAACAATTTGTCAACGTGATACAAAGATCTCTAGCCTTATTCATGAGTCTGTTTCTCGAACTTCCGATTGAGCTCCGAGCGCTCATCATCGGACATGTGCTCTATTCGCAGGCCAGCCCGCCCGTGACTCCACCTCTTCACTTGGATGCAGTCAGGTTCAATGATCTTAAATACAGGGCATGGGGTAACAGCTCTAGTGCCTACTACACACAGCACAGCACGGCCAGCATTCTAAATAGTCTGCCTCTCCTTCTTACAAATCGACAATTTGCAATCGAGACTCGATCGATCCTCGAAAGCAGGAAAGTCGACTATATCCTTGACATTTCAGTCCAGGACGAGGTGGCCCTTTTCCTAACGTGGCTGTCAGTGCCGTGTCTCACAACGCGGATATCGAGTCTGCAAGCGAATGTGCGACTTTTCGGGCCTATCATTTCGCAACGCGCCGTCCAATGCCAATCGGGCGATGGTGGCCGGCTAGGCTTCCACTGGACTTTCTACGCGGCGCTAGAGCGATTCCTCCGCTACGGTCCTGTGGGGGAGAAATCCTACAGCGACAAACGCGAAGATGAGTCTTTCTACTCGCGGCAAGATGTCGAGGAATTTAAGGATCGAGGGATCAAAGTCGATACGCTTGTTCTTGACTTCCGGTCTGCGGAGCTAGAGCTCTCCTTCCCGCCGGACGATGTCACTTACCAGACGTGGTGGTTTCGGCATATAGGTCGCGATAGCTTCGTCCGAGGTGAAGGCTTAGAGATGCTGTCGTGTTATACGCCGCGGCCGGAGTGGCCATGTCAGTACCTGCAGGGCTGGATAAGCAGTCTGCTGAATTATGAACTCTATTATGGGCAGCCTCTCTATGATCGTATTGGGACTATCCGAATGCTTGATGGTCAACCACACCGTGAATTTAATATTGCAGATATGGCGGCTCGTCGACGTTCAACCGATTCGGGTTGAACATGGTCATTGAAGAGGGATAACAGGGGGTCTGAATAGGGAAAGGAAGAAAGAGAGGTTGCAAGGGAGGCACGTCAAAGGGTAGTCCGTGCTATTATAACTATTATCACCATGCCTTGAAATGAACGATGGGTGATTGAGTGGATGATGATCTGAAACGGAGGGCAGCTCGATGGTAGCCTGGCGGCAGCAACAGAGTTACCATAATATGAGTAGTTTCACTCTGTTGAAAGCCGTAGTCATCATAGCTAATGGGAGAGCTGGGCTCCATTTCTGGGCTTGCTGTAACGACAGTTATTGTTAGTGATCATTAGTTGAGGCCTACGCCACCGGCTGCCGAAAGGCTATTGTCCGCCCACAAACAACAGGACCCTAGATGAGACAGTAGTTCACTGATGATTTCATCCGTCAGGAACAACTCCATGCGGCAGAAACAACACCTGTTAGAAGTGATGGCTTGCAAAGGGCATGAATGACTTACAAACTGAGGAACGTTGGAACGAGACCACGAACTGATTTCCAGAGATCCACTTTACGCTTCCATCGGATTCCACCGAACTTTGTTAGGTGTTCTGTAATATTACATTATAGATACGGTATCTTACTAACGCATTTTTCTGCGGCCTTTAAGTTAATGAGGCCCGCTAAATAATTGATGTGCGCTAAGTCCCTGGCGGTGGGGCTAGAGAAGAGTGATGAAGCGTGTATTGGACCATTGGTTAAGCTGATTTCGAGAACGACTGTATCACCGCAAGTCCTCCGCTTGTGTAGATTTGAATTCCAACCTTTGCTAGAATTATAGTCCCTATCACTATTAGAGGTGCCTCCTCGTTGCTAGGCCAGGGCGAACTGTCGGACAGGGAAGGTTTATTCTACCCCTAAACTAAGCCGAACCAGTAGCCCATCTAAACGCATATTGCTTTGTTTGGTAGAGATAAACCCTAGTGTGTTGTGAACCTCTTCAACTGTTAAACCCTCATAATAGTCGTCGTCTAATTCAATTTCAAATCCAATAACTGCCCATGGTTGGTTCACTTAATACTAGCGGATACGTATACTATATCTTACGAACTGATACGGTGTGTCCCGAAACTGACGCGACGATCTACACTCTGCAATTGATTTTTCTGCATACCAGTGCACTGAAAGTCAGATGTTACGATACATCAGGTTCCCCACTGGACTAGTTAGTAAGATATATTAGTAATATTACAGGTACTATTTTCGGTACGCGGTCTGGAAAGATTCAATCTGCACTCACAATCTTGGAATAAGATTCCGACAATCAAGTCAGGTATACAGTAACTGATTTCCAAAGCCACTGTAATCGTGTCGACTATTTCATCACCAAGATCTATTCTCTTTACGTCATTTCTATATTGCTAGTGATAAAATGCACTAGGCCCTTCGGAAGTCCGCAATTTTCGTGCCCAGCTTTTTTATTGATTATACAAGGTAGCATTATAGTTCTGATTCCGCGTTCTACGACATCCACATTTCCCTGGCCCAACTTGCGGCTCTATATAAGACTGAATTTCCCTGTACTATCTCATTGTGTAAACCAAACATCGCTCGCAATGGCCAATCTACAGAAGGAAAACCTACGCGACTGTTTGATAGTGTCTATCATCAATCTTTTTGGGGCGTCGTATTTCTTTCTATTCTTGATTCATTTTCTTATCTTTCACTTTCCATCCTCACCCGAAGCCATCCTTAGCTCTCTCTCTATGGTTCTCATCTGCGGCGGACTCATATTCTGGTCCCTCGCGAGTTTGATATATCGAATCATCGCTGCCTTTCAATGCAATAACATGGCCAGCTGGCAAAGGCTTGAATTTGTTGGAGCATTGACCCTCATCAGCACCACGGCTATTCACTTTGCGATTTTAAAATTTCCTTCTCAGTCATCAATCCGAACTGGATATATATGCGCTTTTGGTTTTAGCGGCTGTTGGGCATCTGGTTAACTTTCTAGAAGTGGACGGCAGAGCGTCACTAGCTAAGGAAAAGTCTCCTTACCATTGCGCCTCGCTAGTTCTGCTGTCATTGGTGCCTGCAATCTACACCATTGTCGAGCCCGATTTCACCCCTTCACCTTTGGCTCTTCAATTCTGTCTATTTATCTCTTGCATTACTCTTGGTGTCATACACTATCTGCTCAGGCCGCTGGAACGAATTGGGGTTATTGTTGGCTGGAAGCCCAGTTTATACGCCATGCACCTGGATCTAGCCCATAGTGCTATTTCCTACTCAAAGGCCATATCAAATAGCATGTTAGAGGCCTCTCATTGATTTCAACTGCTGCGGTTGAAGGTTGCGACTTCCATCCTCCAGCCAGACCCCTAATTCATCTAAAAGGTCATCTAAACTCTCCTCGTGGTTGCAATTGGTTGCATTTGGGTACAACTTGTGCTTACAAGCGGGAGGACAATGCTTATCAAACTTAAAAATTGCGGATTAATCATGTGTTTCAAACTCCATGGCCCACGGTCTTTGATGAATGAATGATTTTCATGTCCCTGGCTCGACTACATATAGGATCACTGCTAGAGCTAGATATAATTTGATATCTCTTTCTATTAAACTTCAAACACCCATGGAGTTTCAAGCTTTTAATAGAGTAGTTCCGGCAGTCCGTCACTACTTGCACTCTTAGATTGTTTCTCAAACACAATTTGTAGCGACAGCAGGCTTAATGCAGTAAGTGGAAAACAGTATCTTGCCGAAAGACATTTCCTATTCCCCTTTCTGACAGTCATAGATGAGTTAGGTCACATTCAGCTTGACGTGGGTCTGCTCAAATTTACGAACTCAGCGTACAAGTGGTGGAACTAATGTAATACTTTCTATATCAAGTATTTCATCTGTAGGGAAAAGTCTAGTCACTTTTAGAACTTGACATTGAAAAGCATATATAAATGAAACTGACTATACTCCGTGGCTCTGGTTCTATGTCTCTAATAGCTTGAATTCAAGTTACGGGAAGCTTATATACCTAAAGTGATCTTTGTTGCCTATGCCGAAAGCTTGTAAATTTTCTTCTGTGTGCGGCGCAACCTGTCTTTCTTCTCGAATAAACACTAGTGGAAGGGTACTTGAAAGGATATTCCCAATGCCTCTAGATATGGGACGATGATCGAATGCTATGACGTCTCACGTATAGTACTTTTTCCACCCTATACCCCTCCCATGTTATTTACGCCGCTTTCTAGTTAATGAGACTAGATTCCTCTTCTCGCATACATTCTCTAAAACTGCATTTGTTCAAGGACAAATTTAGCTCTGTTCTTCTCCGATACATATGATCCGATGCATGCCTGGCGAACAACTATCCTTTAAAGCCTGATAACCAATTTATTGAGCGAAAACGTGTGAAAGTAAGCGTTATCCAATGAAGCCATTGATGGCCTTAATTAATGTCTATTTATAGCTTTCTAAAATTTCAGAGGTATTTGGCTTCAACTATATCCAGCAAAATGCCATACACTCCTTTGCGGGATTCTTGCTTTTATGTGATTGGTATTGAAGATAATAGAGCCAACAATAGGTTAATCTCTAATTAGGAGATTCGGTTTAAGTCAAGGCGGAATAGAAGACCTTCCGATTGGCCACAAGTTCTGTATCGCGGTAGGTCGGAACGACCACTCACGAATCATAATCCCATAGCCTGATATCAAATGAATGACCGTTTAGTGTTATGATGCGTAGGGGCTTTCATTGTTTTGTTTCAAGCTTCACAAATGCAAGAGTTACCATTTCTTTCCAAAATGATTATAATTTTGGTCAGAATTATCATTTCATATTCGGTGTATTATAATGCTGTATATATACTTAGTTTCAAATTCCTAAAATATTTCCCTCGTTTTTCATCGTTTGTTCGAGAAGCCGATTTAGCACGACACGACCTTCACCGCTAGTCAAATAAACGTGCAAAATAATATCTTTGGCTTTGAATACGGTTTTAATAGTAACATGTTTGATATACATTTTCTTTTTGTATAAAAGCGACCGGATTATTTGACTGACAGTGTTATAATTGACTCCGTTGAATGCAAGTTCTTTTTCAAATAAGTCCGCTTTGAACGGTGGCATCGATGATGTCAAAAAAAAACATCTATCTCTTGGCAAACCAAATTTTTGAAATTACTTCACAACCACGCTAGTTGGCAACTTTTCGTACACGGGAGGTTTCAATTACCTCTGGAGCTCCATTTTGATACCATTTTCAAGCGCGTATCACCATGGTGGCTCCGGTCAGCATCTGGCCGACCCTCTTAGGGGCCGGTCGCGCACCCGCCGACACCACCGCCAGAATTTTGAACGCCACCCATGACGTGCGCAAGTTGTTAGATCATATGCATAGTTAAGGTAAGCCATTGAGTGCCTAGTCTAGTCTTGAATTACCTTGAAACCGTCGAGGAGCTGACTAGGGACCTTCTTAAGAACCCCTAGGGCGCGGACTGGTGTGCAGAGTTTTCCTAGCTGCGCTAGGAGGCGCTCGAGATGCGTAAGGATTTGACCGCTATACGAGCTATAGTAGAGCGTTAAGCTAAGGGCCTAGCTGAGTCGGAACCTCCACCTTTGCTAGCATTGTCCGTGGCGCCCTAGCGCCTGCCCATCACCTCTTAGTATATAGTAGCACGAGTCCTGCCGCCGGCGTCACCGCCTCTAAAGTCGCCTAGGATCGCGAGGTCATAGTATATCTTAACGACCTAGCTATAGCGAGCTAATATCGACGTGAGACACTAGCTTCGCTCACGAAGAAGGTCGATTATATATATACTCGTGCTATGCAGGCCCTGAAATCAGCTCCGCTAGCCTCTATCAAGATCTTAGCATCCCGCCACTGGGCTACCCCCCAATGAATTTTCAATAGAATACACTATTTCTATCCTAGTATACTTTTCTTATTATAAAGGAAATACGTAATATTATAGGCAAAACCCGCATAATTAATGCAAAGAAAACAAGTCACGGGTCTTGGCATATCTATAATGTTTGTGGCCTAAGTTAGGGGCCCGGACCCAGGCTAGGTTGGAGCTCTAGGCCTAGAGCCCAGCACTGGGTTGGAGTCCTGGGCCTAGAACCTAACCTAGCCCGGATTGAGTTAGGCTTTGCGGAAGTCTAAGAAAAACACTGGGGTCGAGTGTATTTAACCACTATAGTATAAGGGATTTGAGTATTCTTTGAGTTATGTGTTCACTATAGACATGATCTACCTTGATTAAAGTCGCAAAATGGCGGTATATATCTGGAGTAAGACCGAGTGAAGATCCTCATGTTCTTGGCCTAAAGACACCGCCAGAATGACCTCGTATACTTAACATCTATAAATGACATATAGAACGCGGGTGAGACCGCGGCAAATGGCATCTAGATTTCTCTTATCTTGAGCCACAGTCTGAAAAGTTTAGTTTATTATATGCCAACCACAAAAGGGGTGCCTTACATCAAGTAGAAACTTCATAAATGCCCAGGGTATACCGGCGTGAACTGGGTCGAGGCTTACGACGGCATCGACTGCTCCTTTCGTGCTGTTCAGACCTTCTAAAAAGTTATCTACAAGGTCCCTCAAGTGAACAGTCCTTTTTGGCGCCAACGGTGGATATATTGCAGCCGACAAGGCGATGATTGACAAGCTCCGGGCTCGTTAATTAGCACTCACTCAAGTTCATCAAGAGCTTATAAATATAGTTTTGCCCGGTCAGCAACCACATCTGCTGGTTTCCTCGTCCTTCCATGGATGCGAATACTCCACCTCTTGGCTTCGCAGAGATCGCGCTTCTCTTTTATTGCTTGCAGGAAATCTCCTGGTATTGGGTCTATGCCACCTTTCCCCACCGATACAGGGTTTTATGCGATCGACCTGCTCTTGAGGTGGAAGACTGTTGTATGCTTCAGCCAAATACCGGATTTTGATGTCCCGATTTCGCCATCATGTACAGGATTTGTTGAGCCGGGGACGCCGGTGGTGGGAAGAGAATGCGGGGAAAAATTTGATACCTGTTCTTGCACCGAAACCTTTCTCGGAGCTTGCCGAGGGAAGACGAGCTTTCAGATGCCATTTGGCACGCCAACTTTTCAATCAAGAGATACTGAAAGTGGGAAAGGGAAGCGCCGTTATTGTGATTAATTGATGGCTCAGAAATAATGTCTACGTGGAACATTGTGAGGTGTCAGATCGTGCATGATTTCCTAGCTTACTATTAAGCGAATGCGCGTTTTGGTCAGCACACCTAGTGGTCAGGGCATGTGACATAAATAGTGTTCATGGAACAGAAACTCGCTGGCGTTGGGACTGCTAGAGGAAGCAGGGAAGAACCACGCATGCATACGACTTGTCCGTATATGGCTATCCCGGATCTTGACATTTCGGGCCTACTTTGGGGAATGATTCAGTCCCAGCTTAGATGTATATCAAGTTCGAATGTACAGAGTTTTTGAGTTCAGGTTGACCCCACACTCTTTGAACTCGATTTACATTAACACTCTTACCTCATTACCATACTCCCCTGCCTGTAACGACCATATGCTTAAATGGTGAGCAACCGAGCTAGATATCAAGCGCCAATATGCTCGAGATGTCTTCTGTTTTGCCATTTGCAGGGTGGGAAGGGGGCGGTTCTCCTACGCCTTTGGTGAAGTCTGACGTGATGAAAGAGACCGGTGATACCGGATCCACGATGCTGAACTTTAACGCTTGCTTGAGCATCAGGTCGAGGTATGATTCTTGTGAAGAGCGATGAGAAGAGGCACGGGCTGAGATCAACCGAAGAAACAATGGATCGGGGTTGGTGAAGGCTAAGCGGGTCTGCCGAGCACCGCCCACTTTGACCAACATGAGAAGGCCTCAAGAGCTGTTAGAAGTGGTAAGTCTGTCCTAAGTTTGCATCTTTTGAGGATACCCGGCTTTGAGACCATTATCGCTCCCTCTCCATAGCTTTCCACCCCAAACAGGACGTTCTTCCGGGTGAAGTGGGTGTCATTCAATATAGAACTCTCTGCAGTTTTTCTTTGACCAATAGAATAGATGTTGATTTTTGGACCCCAATTTCGACTAGTCTTTCAGCAAGATGGAGGCCATGACTGTCCGTTCACGTAACCAAGGCGGAAAATTCAACTAATAGGGGTCTATTTGAGTATATATAACTATCTATCCATTCTACCTATATGTAGGCTTCGGCAGATGGGGCCCCATGGGGCCCCAATGGGGGCGTGTTTCTGATATAGGGTAAAACTGATGCCTGACTTTGGCCTGATTTCTGCGTATTTTTTGCCTGATTTTGTATATTTTTGTTGCCAGGCCCTGTTAACAATGCCTGTCTAGTTGCTAGTTTGTGGTAATTGGTACCCGCCTATACTTGTAATAAATTGAAACGCCTTGCGCATGAAATCAACCATGTCCTGTCCCAGCCACTGGCTCATCATGTCCGTTCTTGTAAATTCCAGTTCTCTCAAAAATCCTCCTGCAATCTGCAGCCTATTAGTCAGAGTACAACAATACGCCAATGAAGGAGTGACGTACTAATATACAGCTTCCGCTTTCTGTGTCGTCTAAGGCAGACTGAGCGATCACATTCCCTACCATCTCCGGTGTGTTTCCTTCAAGGCCAGCGTTGCACCACCTTTCTGCAAAGCCAGCTGTCATCCGTGTCGGGGTGAAAAATGGGGCAATTCCTTTGACAGAAATACCGTATCTTTTTGCAGCTTGCTGAGAACCGCGTAACAGCCCTATAACTCCATGTTTCGAAGAAATATACGCCGAAACGCCCGTTCCTCCCATATAACCTGACGTTGAAGCCACTAGTATGATAGACGGTAGTATACTATCAGATGTGGAAGACGATTTCATATAATACATGGCAAGCCGCAAAGCTAGAATCACAGTCAGTATCCAGTATGACCATGGTTATCCAAACATACTATTAAGCGTTCCTTTCAAGTTCACATCAATGACTTTAAAAGCTTCATTAGACTCCCGCAGATCTCCTTCACTATCCACGTCTTCTAGATTCAGAACCTCCGATGATTCCATAGTGCCAGCATTAGCCACCACAATATGGACCATTCCAAAAGCCTGAATGGTGCGTTTAAACAGAGTCTTCATGTCTTCCCAGTTCAAGATATCCACAGGGACAAAAAGAGCCCGTGAGGGGTAAGGGAGTGACGCGATAATTGTGTTGGCCTTGTCCTCGAGGGCAGAGATATCTGCCATGACAACATTGGCACCGTGCTGATTAAAGATTTTTGCAGTGGCTGCGCCAATTCCTCCTGCACCTCCCGTGATAATCGCTGTTCGGGAAGCAAGGCCACGGAGAATGTTAGGATCAAGTTGGATCTGATGCATTTTGAGAGCGGAGTGAGACTCAATGGCTGCAAGGAATGGGTAAAAAAGCCTACGAGATACCAAACTGAATGGAGTCAGTTCTATTTATACCGCAGCTTTCTTTCCGTTGAGTCCCTATCTATCGACCTAACCCAAGTTGGGTGCACAGGAGGTGGGGCGGGGAAAATGCCCGCCTCCCCGAAGAAATCGGAGATTAATGAGGGGAAATAGTCAATCGCCTTGAACAGATTTTTTATGCTGGTTCCTTGCTTTATGGTCTTCCTTTACTCAGTGCTGTCAGCTTGGAAATTTACAGAGTTATTCAATGAAAATCTTTCGATATACAACTCTCTAGTCCTTGTACGGATAACGTCGGAATAACACATCTGCCACCCCATATAATATAGCTCCAACAGCAAATGTGGCCGCAAATACAGTAAAGCCGACCAGATATTCTGGCGCGTCCTGACCTGGAAAGAGGGCACTCCCATACAACTGCGCCAAACCAGCGATGCCGTTCATCATGGCAAGCATGATAGCACGAGTATCCCGCTTGACGCTTGCAAACGCAGTAGTTGCAAATGACAGGCCAAGGGCATTTCCTGTCCAAATTGTCATGTTGATGAAACACAAGAAAATATAACGCGCTGTGTAATTCTGAATTCCTGCCGTAAGAGCAAAGAAAACTAGGCCCGCTATCAGATCTGCCACCAACAACTTGGCTCTATGCTGCGGTTTTCGATCAGCATAAATGCAGACCGGTACTGCCACCACTAGTGAAACCAGATATAGAGGAGCCGTCATATATTGGGAGGCAGTGGTGTTGTATCCCATTCCGTTGATCAAGGTGGGATAGAAATATGAGATTGCAAGCGCACCGATGATGGACATATAAGCGGGTGTGAGCAGCCAAATTTGCCAGCTCAGAAGTGCTTCAAGGAAGGAATGGAATATAGACGTATTCTGCCCTGGTGTACTCGTTGGGTCGGCCATTCCGTCATGAATAAGACGATTCTGGGCCAATACTTGCTCTTCTAGCGACAAACCTCGGCTGCAATGAGGGTAGTCAAGAAGTGTCCAATGCACGATGAGACTAATACCGGCTGTTGCGCACCCCTCCACGATAAATAGCCATCTCCATCCTCGAATCCCGTATGCTCCGTCCAAGGTTGATGTGATCGCTCCAGACACAATGCTCCCAAATGCACCCGAAAGGATACCAGCGGTAAGGAATATGATGAAACGTTTTGACCTATCATGTATGAGAAATGATAGGTTATAATTTCCTGGCTCAAGAAATAAACTTACTGCTCATTCTTACGATACCAGGTAGATATTAGAAAGATCACTGCTGGCTTCAAGCGGTCAGAATATGTTCAATGTACTCGCATGTCAGAACACTAACGCTGAATCCTGCTTCAAAAACTCCGAGGAAAAATCGCAAGGCTATCAGTTGGCTTTCGTTTTTGATGATCCCTATAAGAGCTGCCATCGCACCCCATCCAAATGTGATTATCGGGATGAAGAATGATGGGCGCGTTCGAGACAGTATCATGCTGTCGAACAGTTCTTAATGTCAATTCACAAGTCAAGTTGAAATCCCACTTGATAATTCTTACTTTGACGGTACTGCTGCGCATGTGTAACCAATGACCCAAACAACCACAGCTATATAGTATCCACTTGAGGACAATGGTAGGTCTTCTTCCATTCCAGCAATTTTTGCGAGGCCGATGTTTGCCCGATCCTGTAAATAATTAGGAAATGGTCACAGACTTCCTGTTCCTGGAGAACCCTACCACATAAGAGAAAAGGTAAAGAACAAAGACCGAGGGCATTAGGTAGAGGTCGATTTTGCGGACCAGTTTTCTCTCAGCCACCGGGTCAATAGTTATCAACTCGCTAGCGCGTTCAGCATGGCAGACCTCAGTCTTGACATCTTCAGCAGTATCTGACATGTTGAAAGCCAACAAAGATTCCCTCCAAAAGTGAGGCGTATCCTTACGTGTTTTCTACAGAGGCAAACATATCATATATAACTCTTGAGTTTCTTCTCGAGCCCATCGACCACATGGATAATGGTCGAGTGCTGCGGGGTAAAATCCGGGGAGATCCACCGGGTGCTCGGAAACGGTCAATTATTGGGGCGGGGGAGACCTGGGAAGCTCCGAACTGAAGTTGCTTCTAGTGTGGGAAAGCTCCATAATACAGGACTAAGAAAAGCTATAACCAATCAACGGAACTTATTAGGATGATGGCGTTGGACTCAATTGTCTATCCTACAGATTTTGTAGTAACTTGGTCAATTTGCAGCGTTAAACATCGTACTCGACTTCCTCCACACTCGGAATCTTCCCCAGACTCATGGCGAAAAACTCAGCCACTAACTGCACACAACTGTAGATCATTTCCACGTCCTCCTTAGACACCCCAAGCCTCCGCGTACCTCGCATATGCCAATGACTCTCCATCCGAAGGTTTTGCATCATTATTGCTGGTAACACCACCAGCTGCGTATCTAAATCATCCAGAATCTGCCGATCCGAGAGGTAAAGTCCGTAGGTGATCTCAGTTGATACCCATGCAAAGTCCCGATGGGCGTCAAATAACCCGACCGTATCACCAGCGTTTCGTGTGTACAAAGCTCGAAACCAGTTCGTACCACGTTCGTGATTGTGTGCGTCACACTGCCACTGCTCTCTGGAGCACGAATAATCGCGATCTTCCGCTCGCTCCACTTTGCTAATAGCCATGATCGATTCCAAGGGCTTGCAAACACCAATAATGGAAACACATTTTATCAGCGCTTCTCGAATATGACGAATCAGAGTTTTACGAGTAGCGGAATCTCTGTTCTGTGGCTGGTGGATGAGGTAGGTGTAAAGTTGGTCTGCCAGTTCCGGATCACAGCTGGCCGCAATAGTAGCGGTGACCAGGATATACCATTTGTCATCACTCAGCCCAGAGGATTTGAATCTTGATTCAATGGTTTTGAATAACGATAACATATTTCTCTTGGGGCCCGCCATTCTCTTTTCGATGTGGTTTCTGTGCGGGTTGGAAGTTCACTGAAAAAGAATTGTACTTGAGCACCGGAAAGCACATATTCTTAAGTCAGAAGCCTCAAATACGTTATTCTATTTATCTTTTAATGCCACGGCTAGCAGAAGCAGTGCTGCAAAAAGATCTCGAAATCACAATACTATCTCTGTCTGGTGCGAGATCAACCTTGCGGGGACGCTTGTACAACTCCGAGTGTGGGGAATGTGGGGAATTCTTCTCAATGGCAGACTTGCGCGATGAGATCGCCCTGGTCGCCACCAATTGTCTGATACTCTAGGTTTCGCAATTGAGGGGAGCCTAACAAGATTCCGCTCTTGAGATTTTGTACGACAGGACTGCTAGGGTTTGAATGTGCAGCGTTCCACGGACATTGGTGAGTTCAAAGTCTACGCCCAATAGTCCCAGATAAAAGCAAAAAAGTGGCAGAATCTGGTTTCAAATATTTCTGTTCCTCTTCATCTAAACAAAAAATAGTATGGTATCTGAGTAAGTGAGGAATCCCGGCCCGTGAGCAAGATACAGAACCAACCAATCACTTGCTGCACCGCACAAAGAAGCAATGGCGAAGTACTTTGACCTGAAAGGCAAAGTGGCTTTGATACTTGGATCAGGACAATCTAGCAATTCTAATTCATGCTTCTGGGGAAATGATGCTGCGATTGCCAAGGTCCTGAGAGATTCTAGAGCAAAGGTAGTTGGATGCGATTTAAACCTCGAAGCAGCAAATCAAACAGCGTCTCATACCAGAAAAGATGGAGCTTTTTCGGATTCCCGCCACGCAGATGTGACCTAACTAAAATATGTGACAAGACTAGTGGAGTGGGCCACGGAGAAACATGGTGCATCGACATTCTCGTGAACGACGTCGGTAAAACCAAAGTTGATGACCGAACTACCATGCCAGAACAGGACTGGGATGCGTAGACACGTTTGAATTTCAAGACCGTTTATATGAGCTTTTGCGCCGTCCTTCCTGTCATGAAGAAGAAGGGGTCTGGATCTTCATCAATAACGCTTCCATAGCCGGCATGAGTTACTTGGGGAAACCTCAAGTGGCCTATGCGTCTGCAAAGGCAGCGACCATCCTTTCCAAATAGTATCCGGAATCATGTATGCAGCAAAAGGAGTGAGGGTAATTTGTTTCGCCGGAAATGATGTATACATCATTATTAGAACAGCTGGGAAACAGTAAATCGGAGGAGGACCGGGAAGTTCACCGAAAGATCAAAGACCTCAATGTTACAGCTGGAGTAACGGGCGATGCATTGAAGGTGGCTCATTTGGTGGCATTCCTGGCTAGTGATGTTTCATGATATATCACCAGCCAAAATTTAGTCATTGATGGAGGCGTTCTCAACAGGGACCGGTAGATCGCATGGTCCAGTGGCTCGACTTTAACGACACCTTCAAATGAATAGAATCCTTCAAAATAGGAGGTTGTTGCAGATCTCGATGTTAAACTGCTAGTTTACAATTGATCTCCTAGTTCAGAAGAAATGGCGGATAGTAGGGCAATGTGATGTGCGATACTTGGGCTATCAGAGGCCACGTCCAACATGAATGCAATAAGTTCCACTACTCTCTCAGAGTAGGCCGAGGGCAATGATTCATTGGTTCGCCTATCTTTCACTGCTTCCAGCGCATATATGAACAATATTTGCCCGAATATCCTTGTGTAGTCCGTTAGCACAAAGAACATGATTTTGCGACGTGAACATACTGTACGCATGCGAAATATTTGACTGGCATCATCGTCTTGAGCTTTCGACATACGCCCTGTGTCATTGGCCATTCCATGGCGGACTTCATTGTTTTTGAACAGATATCAAGGTCCTTTTCGGTAATCTCGGATGGTGCACGGATGGCCTTGAGCATGAATGGGCGGCCAATATGATATCTTGCTAGAGTATATCGTGTAAGCAACAGAGAGATAGCAACAGCTTCAGCTGGACATCGTGGGGCTGGCGGGTTGTGGTCAAAGAACTGCAATTCTGCCGGAAGATTGTCACGCCACTGGTGTAGTTGAAGATCCATTTCTTCAGCAACAGCAGACGAGGGCTCCGTGAAGTACAGCTCGTTACGTATACGGGTTAAGATTATGCGTAGCGCAAGTTGTGCAAGAAAGTGGTAATGATAATAAGAGTCGTCCTCCTCATTCACCCTGGGCCGGCGAAGTGGATACCGCACGAACCGAGGAAGGGGCGTCTGGTCCTCAAGATCTTTCAACCCGCTAGATATCATTTCAAATTCCTGACTGATTATAGTCTCACGAAGGAGACAAGTCCAAAATATTCGTGACTGCATGTCTGCTTGCCACTCATCCACGTCGTGAGAGTCATATTTTGCCAGGGCGGCACATGCAGTACAGGCTCGATTAATCATCATCCACTCACACATAGGCCGGGCGGCCTGCTCGTAAAAGGTCGCACAGAGAAGATAGTATTGACAGCTCTGAAGGCTTGCCTCGCAGATACAGAATCCAATTCTTTTGATGCTTTCGGTCATCAGACTCACTCCAGGGATAGTCTCCTCTAGAAAGCGACGTATGTCCAAATTGGATGAATTCGTGCCGGGAAACCCTCCATCGATGTAAGCTTTCATTCCCAAACAGCCAAGTGCCATGACAATGAGTACCACGCATGATTCAATATTGTAGTCAAATCCATCCTGAATGACGAGATTGAGAGTGTAGGCATAATAAAAGTCTCGGTCCACGATCGGATAAATACGGTTGAATGTTGTGAAATAAATATTGGATAGCTCTTTTATTGTTGTAAAAGTGAGCCTTTCAAGCATGTCGGATTCGATTGAGCTTGTGATAAGATGGACAGGTGGGCGATTGAATTCCAGGGCTGCTGTTGATACTAGCTTGGGTTGCGTGGCACGAGATAGAGGAGAGCTTGCAGGAAAACGATCGGAAGCTGCAATCGCGTTTAAAGTCTTATAGGCGCTGAAGGACACTCGCGTCCTCGACACAGATGATGGTGTGATAACAGGCGCACTGCAATTTCCGAATAACAAGTCAACAGGAGAGCCAGAAGGCTCCTCACCAAACGAATAACTGTCTTCGGCGATTTGGCACATTTTGTGAGCTAGAACCCCTTCGTCTGGAGCTGGTGAACGCTGAGACGAAATTGAAAAGTGGTCTAACTTATCTTCTACGCGGCTCAGAATTCCAAAGATCATGCTTAAAGAAACCTCATTCCTGCTCATGTAAGCGATCAGCAGCTGGGTTTGTTAGGTGATCGCATCTGAGTTCCGTACTTGGTGGCCTTCCTGCTGCCATATGTGCACTCGATGCCTAAAGTCCTGCATAGACGACAGGGATGATCCTCATCGCATCTACTTTTGCGAGCCCGACAGGTCTCGCATGCCTAGTTTCTGTTAGGACTGATACAGACGCATTCCATGTCAATCATCAAGAATTCACCTGTCGTGCGATAAAGTTTCGCGGTCTTTTCGCGGGACTTGTTTGATCCATATTGGTGAACATGAATTGGGATCAAGTGCGAAGGGATGAGTTGGAATTATGTAACGAACTAACCCCGCGCTCCAACTCGGCTATTTCCGTTTCGTTTCTGCCCGGTTCTTTTCCTATGGACTACGTATTTCATAACAAAAGTTGGACAATGGTATCGTTTCCGCTTTTCCCGCGCACTATCTCATTTAAACAATCCCAATTCCGCTGCTCTGATTTGCAAGCCCAGCATCCGAGAGTAGTATCGACTGAGTGCCAAGTTGCCCCCCATAAACCATAGGCCAGGATGACCACTTCTCCTCCAAATCGTGCGCATCTCGCCTTCTTCATCATACCCCCAAATATCTTGGACCCGATCAGCCACTTCATCACCAAATATTGCCTGAGTTTGGGTCCTCATGTTTAGATAACCCGTGGCAAAAACAATTTCATCGGCAGGCAAAACCGAGTTGTCCTTCAACCTCAACCCGTTTGGAAGAATCTCGTCAATTTCCACCCCTTGCCTGACTTTGATTTTACCATCGACAATTAGCTGGCTGGCACCTATGTCGATATAGTACCCTCCGCCCCTTTGGAAATACTTCATCAAAAGACCCGCATCATTGGGTCCGCGATCCACTTTGAAACCTGCTTTTTCTAATCCATCCAAAGTTTTTGCGTCATGCTCGTTTTGGAGCGCAGTCACTTTAACTTGTTGCGCTTTTAGAAGCTCAGAAGGTAAACCCCAAAGCCACAAATCGGAATCCTCCACGGGTGGTCCATCTTCAGCATAGAGACCACTGAGGCCAATCTTGACGATTGCTTCAGAGGAAACGACGCAAGTCGAACTTCGTTGGATCATTGTCACCTCAAATCCTTTGTTGAAAAAGTCTTGCGCAATATCATGGGCTGAATTGCATGATCCTATGACAATTGCATTTTTGCCTTTCTTTCCGGCTTCGACATCTGCTCCAGGGAATTCAGAGCTGTGACACAAACGATCGCCTTGGAAGTTGGCCATTCCTGTGATGTCAGGAAGATTCATCTTTCCAGAGTGACCTGTAGCTTGGACGATAAATCGCGGATGGAGATCTCGGACTTCATGACTACCATCCTTGCGGTAATGACATATGGTGACATTCCAACACTGTCGAGTTTCGCTCCAGTGAGACGAGGATATTTTTGCTCTCGTCCAGATATTCAACTCCATGGCTTTGGCATACAACTCAAGAAACTCTGCCATTTTATCCTTCGGGGTGAATACTGGCCAATGGTCCGGAAACTTCATATAGGGCATGTGGTTGAACCAGACCGGGTCATGGAGAACAAGTTGGTGATATCGCCTGCGCCAATTATCTCCTACCTCATTCTCCGTATCAATGACTAAAGCTTCGCTGCCTAACATCTTTAAGTGGGCTGCGATGCTAAGTCCACCCTGACCTGCGCCTGTTTGAAATATCAGCCCCATTATTTGGGGCAGAATGTAGTTTGCTTACCAATAATAAGAACCGTAGGATCCTGACTTGTGAAGTTCATTTGTTCTTCTCTCATATCCCGCCAGTTTTTGCCATTTCGGGTACTATCATGACGTGTGCCTTTTGAGCGCCTTACCCCTAAAGGTTCTTCACAACCTTTTATAGCCTCCAAGGAAGTGAAAAGACTTAGGATTCTCCAGGCCCCATTTTTATTGTGAACAAGTCTGATAGCTCCTCGACCACTCCCAAGCTCCGTGGCGAAGCGGATGAAGAACTGAATACCTTTGGGATCGCTTATCCCATCAAGAGGTGCCAGCTGCGGCCTCCGAAAGGCCGAAGTTCGGTCAATTCCAAGTGAGAGAATTTGGTGCCCACCGTCAAGGTATTGACGGATTTTGTTGCGCCTCTTTAGCGTCCGAAGATCCCAGCTAATGGCTAGATGGTCACGCCAGTAGCCGTCCTCAAGGAACAGGAAGGAAATAGCTGTATGGTCTCGGTTGGTAAGTGCTGTATTGAATCTTTCGATAAGTTCGTCGCAGATAGCATCTATTACCTGATCTGATGCTGTAGACGGCGAGTCTGGAAACTTGCCAACGGGAATGTTGACTGATCCAATCTCAACTCTGTCTTGCGGGCGCGGAGCTGGTACTGCTAGGATAGCTTCAGCGGTGGAACCCATTGTTGTTTTCTATGACAATGAGGATGTAATAAACCACAGAATAAACGAAAAGATCATGGGCCATACACGACATTAAATACATTAGGTCGGAAGAGATCCCAAACAACCAAAGTTCATCACCACTTTGATCACGAGCAAGCAAGAAACAGATTTTCCGACATGGATCCGGAAACATACCCTACGTGATTCGGAGTTGCTCTAGAGCTCCCGGCGCGGAGTGACTTTCCGCAGGTTTATCGTAGACTGACCCGCCGGGGTAAGCCTCGCTGGCTTTTTTGTTTGGCATACGTTCCCCATGATCAGCTCCAAGTCAAAGCGGAGGATCGGCAATGTTCCGCATGTTATACACTCATCACGAGAAATGAGCACTCTATACTTCACATGTCTATCGACTCGGGGAGATTAGGTCAACTCCGTGGGCCTGTGCCCGACCTAGCCCCACACCTTGGACCGCCGACCACCGACCGCCCCCACCGACCTAGCTCGTGTAGGCGCCCATATCGTAATGGGGCGGTGGGTCTCGCCCCCCGCCCGCATCAGCACCTTTCGCCGTCCCGGTCGGATCAGTCATAGGATGCTAATTAACCTGAGATCTGGCATATTTTGTAGAGATTTTTCCTTCTAGGTGGTCTCCTCTCTTTCTGCTGAGATAAATAAGTTCGGTCCTCTCCGCTATGGGCAAGATCCAGTCCGCCGCGCCTACTCGTGGATATAGGGAAAGTCCGTAGATTAGATGTTAAGTGACATCAACCAACCAATTAACTACTATACCATAGCAAGCTCGGTCGACTGTTGAACGTAGCGTTTATACTCTTCATTCGGTAATTCAAAGACCCGAACGATGGTTCTAAAGCTTTCGGGTTACCTAACGATATAGTGAACCTAACATAGTTCAGACCAAAATCCATATCAAGGCAGTAAAAATCTCTTCTAACAATACTTGAGTCATATGACAAGTTTCCTATGTCTGGTAGATCAAATATGCCTCCAATTCGTTTCAAGAACTGAATAAATAGACGGCTTTGCACCCCTCACTACAAGCGACATAAAAGCCATCCTCTCCATAAACAGCGTATTCATCCGTGCATTTCGTGTCATCATAGACACCAAATCGTTGACCCTCTTTCAAACCTCGAATGTCAAATGTGTCCGCGTCCCGCCACCGTTCATAGTCCACGGCAATACATTCGTTGGTTTCAGTGATCACCATGTCAGGCGGAGAAGCGTCAACGTCTTTTTCACCCAGCCATATTTCCACAGCGGACGTCGCGAGAGGAAGTAGTAACCCGAAAGCAAGACTCGCGTAACGCATTTTGATCGAGTAAAGCTTGACAGAAACTAATTGATGAATGGGAAGGTCTAGGTTATATTAGCATTCTCTCTGTACCGCAGTAGAAAGCGAATATTGACAAGAGGTACCGATTCAGATAATGTAGGAGATAAATGGTTTCGGTAAGCCAATACTCTACGCGAATAGGGTGAATCGAGGCAGTTCAGGGAAGAAGTAGACCAAGTAATCTTGTTCAATATGGATTTCGAATGAGCCAGGGCACCTTTTAAGAAAGAGAAACCACGCCGTGTTTCTATCGCCCTACTGATGAATGCATTTGCTCCTTGTGGTCGGAGAATGGCTCTGTTCGTCTAGAAAATGAAATATGCTACTATCTCATGCAAGGGATAGCGAGCTAATGATGTAACATGCACCCTCAAATCCCTTATAGTGGCACTGTGTCACTCGATTACCGAAAAAAGAACGAACACTTGAAGGAATGGGTAGATGATTCCCTCCATTAGCTTACCCCTTACTTTAGGTAGCATATAGCTATTAGCATTCCAAATAGAGCTCACTGCTGTAGTGTAACACTAGAAACTTAGTGTAACACGACGGTATCGCCAAATCTAGTATAGCACGGTGATTGCGACTTAGATGAGAAATTATTCTAATTCTAAGCGAATCAGTATTTTCCTATAGAAACCAATAGAAGCGTGGATTTACTATAGCCGTATCGTGCTCTTGGGATCCGTGGTTCTATACCTGGAAATGAGCTGATGTATTCCTGGCCCTTTAATGCCATTGAATTATAAAGAAGGGAAAGTTGGGCGATTAATAGTATCGGAATAGCAATAGGATCGGCGCCAAAACATACAAAGCATATCGTGAAGCCGCTGCCTTTATATCTTTCCATTAATACTTAAAACATGACCCTAAGCTCTCTAATCTGGGATTTCATAGTATACCACAATTCTTCCACTTTGGCCATTGTCACTATTTATTGTCAGACTACTTCTTGTTTCGAGTTTCACCATGTAGCAGAGACATTCACGAGGCTCGCTGTCTAGTCGTACCTCTGCCCTGGATTCCAAGAACAATGACATCAGCTCGCCGGTCCTACCGACCTTGTCACAACTCAAGAATAAAATTATAACGGAAAGGATTACAAGGTATTAACAACTTCTGCACAAGGGCCATAACCTGTAATAATCGTGTACTTCCTCTGCACTTAGTCGATCGAGGATTAGCCTGGAACTCTATGTTCTAATCAAATTCAGTAAGTAGGTTCAAAGATGCTTCGTGTTTCTCTCCGGCACTAAAAACATATAGATGGAGCAATTTGTGGTTTCTCTCTTTCTCTCTCTCTCTCTTTTTCTTTTCTTTGTTCCATTTAGAGGAATGAGGAAAAGGTATTTGATGTATATCAGACAAGAGAAACGCGGATATCTTAACTTCCTGCTGATCAGATACGAGCATGCTCCGCGATCAGGTTCGCAGAGTTGGGTAGACTATCAATAGCCGAACGATCAATTTGATCGATCGATTGGAAGCCCGCTTCTTCCATCAGAATATCAAATTCTGCAAGGAAACTCTTCATCACGTGGCGGACGCCAGGCTCGCCGGCAATACTAAGCGCCCATACCCAGAGGCGCCCCAGGAAGACAAATTTTGCCCCAAGGGCCAGGGCCTTAAAAGCATCGGCAGCGCTGCGCACACCAGAGTCGAACATTATCTGGAAACAAAAGTTAGTGATCGGCTGCAATTCAAAATTATCCTAACATGGGAAATTACGTAGATCTTGTCTCCAACCGCGTCGACAATCTTTTCCAGGGCATCTAGGCTCGCAATAGCGCCATCAACCTGTCGACCAGCGTGATTTGTGACGACAATACCATCAATACCCCTAATTGGATAGTTAGCGTGGTTCAGTAAGTCGCATCAAGGCATTGACAAACATTTCAACGCATTTTCTTGCCGATTCAACACTCTGAATACCCTTTATGCAAAACGGCCGGCCACCGCTGATCCTCTTCCACTGGGCAATCGTCCACTGAACCTTTTCCCACGTATGGGCTCGGCCGTGCCAAATGTTTTCGTCGATCCACTTCGCGCCCGCCTCTTTTGGGTGGGTCTTCGGGTCAATACCGGCTTCTTTCAGGCGCCTCTGGAAAACAGGGTCCTGAAGGCCGAGGTCACCTGCTCCATGCTCATGATAGAAAGCATAGTTGCCGGTAAAGACATCATTATGGCGCCAGCCAAGTGACCAAGTATCAGTGGTCAGCATACACGCGTCGAAACCAGAGTCCCAAGCACGCTGCATCATGGAGATCGCCTGCTCATCATCGTGACTTTGATACAGCTGGAAGAAACGAGGCCCGTCTCCGTTTGCTTTTCCAACGTCCTCAATGCTATAACTACCAGCAGAAGAAAGACAGTAAGCAAGGTTCAGCTCTTCGGCAACTTTAGCCACAGATAATTCGCCAGTAGGGTGGTAGATGCGGTTGATGCCAATTGGAGCGAAGCCAATCGGTGCTGACACTTTGTGGCCAAATATCTCCGCGGCCGTATCTCTGGTATTTGTATCGACCAATGTTCGTGGCACGATACGATGGCGGTAGAAAGCTTGTCGATTCGCTAAATGTGTCCACGACACACCCGCATTACACGAGGAATAATACCTCCAAATCAAGTAAGTGAAATGCGGAGGCGACGCAGAGGATGCAATAGCAGAACTCACCATCCACCTTGCGACAACTTTTCCTTAGCCAGTCTTTCAACCTCGGCCGGGTCTATAGCAATGCCGATGACAAATTATTAGCTCTGGAAGAGTACTGATAATGTTGTGGGCCATACCGGTGTTGAATATGGGATATTTGCCGTAGTTTGAATTCCAGAAGGCATCACGACGGTACAGAGACCACTGCGGGGTGGTCCTCTGCTTGATGTTCGGATTGTTCGGATCGGACATCTTGGTTGGGCCAAAAAGGTTTGCAAATTATGCTAGATGGTCTTTTGTTCCAAGAAACATAACCTACACATACTGGGGAAATGAAGCATATTTGTATCCAAAGCTACCAAAAAAATACCTCCAGTGTTGGCTGCCGTAAATCCCTCGCTACCTAATCACTCCAGTGGAAAAAGCGGGCCCGGAAATAAATCAAGTATACTATCGACGTAATGACTGCTACCTTGGCGGATAGATAAGATAGGATGGTGGGAGAACTGGATTTAGGATTTGCTGGTCGCGGATTGAATCGGCAGGCAAGTGGCGGGTTTTTGCCCCGGCGGCTCTCGGCCGACAAGCAGATGGGTGCAGTCTGACAATTTTATGGAGAGGCAGGTATGTTGAAGACGGGATATGAGGATACCATAGTACCATCAAACGTCACAGTGCTGAGCATCTAGTCGATTCTTCCCAACATGATATAGCCTGTCCCCATATCCGGGGCGAATAGATTTTCTCGGCCGACTATTTTCCTTCAACACTCATCTCAATTTGGCAGTCGCTGGGCTTTTTGTGATCTATATCAATCGCCTTTCTTCTCGTTTTCCTTTCATTTACTGGTAGTCAAGAAAGCATTCGTTTCTTTGCTAATACCACGCGGGCATTTCCTGGTGATGACAAGGGTCTGGCCATATTGAACAGCTGTTGTGTGAGTATACAAAAAACAACAGTGGATCTTTCGCATTAAACCTTTTTGTTGAGGCTTTTGAGACTCATATCAGCCCAGAATATCTTTCAATTAATGAGGAGTATATATAGGTCATATACATGAAGATCCCAAATCAAAGAATCAAATCATGCACAAGGAGCTATATCTCCATGGGACTACAGTCAACTGGTGATTTCCTCACGCACGTCACAGCCTTATACAGGTATTCCATATGAATATACGATCTGAGAAGTATTCCTTGTCTTGGTCGAAGACGTTTCACAAAGCCATAGAATTGATGGTTTTTGATATGAATTGGGGTATTTCAACTGAAGGATATGATTTTGTATCGGTTGATGCGGCGAGAGACGATTGTCTGATTTCAGTCCTCTTGATTTTGCCTCTGATGCATTGCCACCATCACAAGTTCTGTATCTCAGCTGCGACCACTCATCGAGATAAGGAAAACAAGAAGTAACGGGTGAATCCATGATATAGTTAGACCTCAAAATCGTCAGTGTGGTCGACATCTCGAAGCTTTGCTGATTGGGGATAAAAAACGCCCTATGAAGCACAACAGTCTATGTAACATAAGGATCTCAACCAACAGCCTCTCTTTTCTCAAAGTTTCGCACAGCATACGGAGAACAGTTCCTGCCACAATGGTTTTGGTTTTCGAACGACAGATATTGCCAACTGCCGCACGCTCCATCTTCTCAATTACAACCCGAAGCTAGTTATCACTACGAGAGCAGCATTTAGCAAGTCTTTCAAGTACCGCTTGCGTAAATATCGGCTTGTACAATTTCGAAGGATGTCTAAGCTACATGTCTCTCGACCAACACCCCAGATTCCTAGAAGGCCAGTAAAATTATATACATTTTTCCAAGCGAATTACCATCACTCCAAAAGCTTTCAGGAAAGAAACCTTTTGATAAGGAAGGGGAATGTGGACAAGTAGATGCAAGAATTCCAGAAGCCCTGCAAAGGGAGAAATAACGACTGTAAATAATTCAAAACAAACGATGGATTGTCCGGATGGGCGTAGGAGTAGAGACGATTTACTGTACAAGGAGCCTGAAACGCATTTTATTTCATAAGCGAGAGTATTCATTAAGGAATGGGGTTGACGACTTACCCATGTGATTATGATGGACAAAAAGAAAAGTATAGCTCGTTTTGCATAGGGCCAAACCGCGGTCTGCGGGTGTGTGGCGTGCAGATTTGACCTTGAGCAAGCATCGCTCTCATGGGATCCGTAAGGTATTCGTTCGCCTACAAGTTGTCAGTTCTACAGCAAGTTATATACCCTTTTTTGCGCAGTAAGTAGCCATATCAAGCATATGATTTCCATGTTGAACTGTCCATATAGCGAAGAAATTTTGGGAGCTTACCTGAACCCTCAATATTCTGACGCGCGTGATCCATGTGGGAATATTCGATCGATGTGATTTGACCTGCCAAAGACCCACGGATACCTTCTGAATCCTGCCCAGGCACATTTTCATCAAAGACGATTCCTCGGAGCTGCTTCCGGCTTTTTAGGATCTCATAACCGGTCCGAAAGTATACCCATATGGTCAATATATTGGCAATCCAAACAGGTACGTAATACGCAGCAAGGTATAGAGCACGCCATTCAATGGCCACCCAGCACCAAATCTAAAAGTCAAGTTAGAATTCATCAAAACCTAGCCATACCTTATGACATCGAACATGCTCACATAAGCTGATCCGTATACTTTTCCATTCGACTCCGTCTCGATGAACAGAAATATAAATGCCGGAACAAATGGTACGCCATAGCTAAAGAGAAAATACTTCCACTCAAGCTTTCGTAGCATCGCTATGTCATATCTTCGGAAGCACGTCAAGTATATATTGAGTGCCATACAAAGACACCAGAACGCATCGGCAGGCGGAAACCTAGCTGGGAACACCATGGTGAGCAAGGGCTAACAGGCATATATGAATAGAAGTAACGACCATTGAATCAGTAACCCTTGAAATTGGCAAAGTGCTGAATTTCCCCCCCGAGAAATCCCTGAGAAACCAATCAGCATGCCTATATTTGACCACACATTTCCCAGAGTAGCGAAGAATAACAATCTATGAATAGGGGTCTGGAATTGGTTAGTGAAGAAAAAGGTGGCAATGACTGAGCTCGAGCAGAGCAGCGAGAATGAAGAGCCAACACGCTCTGTAATCCCAATCGCATTGATCTGCTCCTTGGAAAATGCCATATGACACCTGTAATAGCGTATTGGGAGCGATTTTTGCATTTCATGTTGGATGATGAATGAGTATCTTTACAAGTGGTGATGTCATCCACGTGACTTTTGGTCGTTTGTCTATATACGTAATCAGGGCGGTGGACCAACGACCAATGGGTGTCCGTTTCAAGTATATGCATCTGTCCATTCTTCTACCTCTGTGCACGCACTTTATGTGTGTGCTTATGAAGATCATGTGATCTAAATAGCTTATATCATCTAATCTACTGACATCCATCTCGTAATGCATGGCCGGGATCTACCATCGGGGCTTCTGAACACCCAAATTACTCCATATAACTTGCTACGAAAAGATTTGGTTGGTGTAAAATGGCTTCTAGCGCCATGACCTTACATTCAACTAGGATGGTCCGGCACCGGTGTGATTACTACCCCGAAGCGATGCGCATTGCGTGCAACAGTGGTGTCGCATGAGTTTGAAACCCCCTCCACTCTTTACATAATATTCTGCTATGTTTCCTGCCAGCCAAGACCTCACATTTTTAGCTAAATAAGCTCAGCATGTAAGCCTCGCAAACTGAACACTACTGAGAACATTCCTAAGAACGTACCACATATGAGTTATGTACAAGAATCGTGTGTTGACCGGTGTTCTAGTTTTGGTCAGCGCACTGCGTATTGATATGCGGTAAGCTATACATAGTAGGCGGTCTGAAAAGCTGGTTTCAAACTTATGCAACCCTACTGTACTCTTGTAGTTTGACTGGTCAACCTTGGAACTTTGATTTGTGGGAAAACCAAATGAGGGATGCTAATATCGCATGATAATGGGATTGAGTCGTTGCCTAGCGTCAGCATCGAACTTGAATTACCATGGTGTATGAAGTTAAATACTTCCGCGTTGTGCAGTGTTGCTCGGCCTCGTTGCGTGAGTTAATTTTGTAAACCTTATATACACTACTCAACTCCTTCCCTTTTCTCCGCCTAGTGTACTTCACTCTCCTGTCAATAGAACTGGTGCCATTAGTACCAGCCTTGATAATGTTAGTATATATTCCCACCTTCCTGCGAAGCCGTTGCGTGCCTCCCATATATCCCGCTGGAGGCCATATGAGTCTCCACTCGCTCCACGTCTTTTTACAAGTACTTTCGAGCTTGCCTTCCTCTGGACCGCCGATAGCTTTAGTTTCAAGTGCTAGGGCAGATGCAGCCTTGGAAGTTTAGGCTCCCGCAAAGGACTATTGCGAATTGCGTGGAATCCTTAATAAAATTAGAGAGGAGAGCGATGACGCAAAGCGACCAACACACTAAGAGCCGGTTTTCCTGAAAAGAAATGTTATTGCCATAGATGCACTAGGCACCTCGTGCTAGTAGACGGCTGCTCTTATCTAATGTATCTAAGCGCTAATCCGTTAGCGAATGAGGGTAAATTTGCTGAAATATGGTTCAGTAAATGGTTTAGCAAAGGACTAGCCCTGCTTTGGGACGTACCTTTGCGAGTTTGCCTCACTAATTGACCCTAGTGCTTATTGTGATAGGGTTGTGGGAGTAATATTTGGGCCTATAATGTGCATAGACTAATTAAGCACTCTCTGACTATTACCGGTTTTTCTAATACGAGTCGCCGGTTGCTCTACGAGACAGTATTGTCGAGCAACCCCATCTACGAATAGCGCCTTAGTACGAGAAAAGTGGCTACTATAAGGCTGGTGCGGATCAGGAGCCAAACCGCATCATCGGAACTAATTCCCAGGTGTCTATATGGGGAATCAAGTTGATTGAAAAATCAATTTGACATTCTCATTTTACATATAGTCTCCAGTATTCTTCCTGATATAAAGATCGATATCCCTTCAAAGACATACCGCCTCGAGCCTTTAAATCCCGTTATGAGTAGAAGAGACTGCATTTCGAAAGAGTGTGGACGAGAATTCTGCAGCAACGGAGTGAGGAGGACCCCGTTTCTCAGATCATGATGTTGTCAGAATACGGTAGGTTGTCAGGGTATTTTAATGAACTATGACTATATTCTAGGCCTTTTCCCTACACCCTATCAAAAGCGCCGAGGCTCATTGCCAGGTTATCGACAAGAAAGGCTAACAGCTGCATGTCATTCTCACACAGCTTGCTGCAAGTTTACCGGGCGCTTGATTAGAATGGATGTAGAGTGATCGGGCTTGAAGACCATGATATCATTTCACATTGAAGGTAAGTATCAAAGATAATTCTACATGACTTTTATTAGATTGCTGACTTCATGATCGATATTGCACACTAAAGTTCTGAGTCACGCTTATAGTCCCAGGGAGTGCGCTACTCGAGTTCGAGTGAGACTCCTCAACATAATGAGATGTAAGGCAAATATTTGCTTCATCTCCAGCCAAGCTTCTTTGTGATTCATTTGCGTTTGTCGTACAGATATTGGTATGAACGGCCGAGTCGTCGAATCGATTCATCGGGTAGATATTCGACCCCTGCTGATCCTGGAGTCGTTCAAATGTTTGGGTGTGGTAGGTATCCTTTTTATCCTTTTGGACCTGTGGAGAATAGAGTAGGAGCAATGGTGGATAAAATTGATTTGAGGAGAGGCATGTTTGCGCAGACTATTGCGAGTTCAGGTTCAACAACAGTTCACATGACCCCCATATGAACGGACTCCGTGATATTTTCGAAGTTAATCTCCATCAAGGAGTTAAGACGGAGAGCGCTGACAATAGATACCTTTGGCCACAACAATATGCTAGTCAGCAAAGCTCTATATCTTTTTATCTTCACAAAGGGGTATAGGATATACGTATAAAATCCCTACACAAAAGACACTGCATAAAGCAACCTTTTTCGCGGTACCCAGTTGAAGCTTCCAAATGTGAGGTAAGGGGAGTATCATGACCATTATATCAGTAAGCAAGTTCAATGTTCCTGCAACCACATATGTCGCATTGCGATCACCACAGGTGCCATTAATGGAGGTGTCCCAGTTGTACTGCAGAGGGCGACATAGCAGGAATGGTTTCAAGGATCACACTCGCTGGCCACGCCCGAACGATAACCGTTTTGATAGTAACCTGGATCTGGAACCTGCGTTTGGTTCCAAAGATGCGCATATAGAAGACCATGATTGAAGTCTTCACCAGTCCTAGCCCTATCCCATATAAGGCCTCAAGAGGCAAGATTGTCTACCAACATTCAACAAATTGATCAGTATGCAGGTGCTGGGTCTGGGGAGTTGGCATCTCAATCCGCATGCGAGACATCCCACCTTTAGCGTAAAAGTCACGGACGATGAATTTATTGAATTGACATCTCTGTCTGCTCCACCGATTATAGTCACAGCACAAGTGTAAGTAAGATAAACATGAGAATATTCGCCAAACATACAGATATATTCTAGGGCAATGTCAGCATACAGAATCAGCTAAAAGTTGTTAGCGCTAGGCCTAGTAATGCTCCAAAAAGTTCTTCAGAGTAGCCTTTGAAGCCTACCAGGGCACTTGAAATCAGGAATTCAGGCGCTGCTGGACGGACCTGTCTTAGTTGCAGTGCGTAAAATCGAAGCCCGGTCGTGATTGTCGCCAAAATTCCCCGAACCATCACCACAACGACAGGGCCCCTGCTCAACCGTCTATCTAGCGCGTACGCGACTGTCATCATGAAGAACAATCCCCGCTAAAATTTCTATATTACTCTGCCGGCAGTCAGAATAGAATCCTTGCCGCGGGTTGTGTACAGGCTGAGAGATAGGGGTCGCTATTTAGCAAATAAAGTGTACGTTTCGCATTGGCCATCCCGTAGTGAGAGGGTTATGTACAGCGATCGGCGATGTATTATTGACTATCGGGCAAGAGGGTGATGGCCCTTTTAAGCAGAAAAACGCTAATACATAGCGCGGGTTGTGGATCATCAGGCCCGTGTGACTGAGGATATTACATTAGGGAGGCAGGTCCCATTATTACCAATTTATCGACAAAGACTTAATTATTCGAGATTAATTATGGAAGTTGGCTTCGCTTCCGTATCATTGTATAGCATTTTGTTTTGATTTGCCAAATCTCAGAGTTGACGCTTGCGTGGTATGATATTCGAGTTTCGGGAACCTCCCGTTGTTCCACTCGGGAGGACGGGAGACCAGCCTGGCTGCCCCACGCCGAGATCTCATTAACCATCATGATAGGCCCATTGATCCCTCGTAACGGCCTAATCCCACGGATGTACAAAGACTTAGCCATTTTTGACCACCCGTTCTTAACTAGTGGAGCTCATCACAAGTAGTGGGCCAATTAAGTCGGGCTGGGCGATCCGTTTACCCTTTAATTCGTCCGAACGTCCCCTATTTTCAGCAATAAGGCCTCGGACAGGAAGTGTCAATTGGGAATAGCCGGAAGTTTCTCGGGGCCACATTTTGCCGTGTAATCTCCCGCAGCTTAAGCAATAGATAGTGTACAGAGTCCATGCGCCCCGCGCATTGTCATTTTAGAAATATCGTCTTAAACCTCACGGTGCTGCAAAGTATGGCTTCAATCGATACCTCGTCTCTTGTCGACCTCAATCAGGAATATGACTTTGTTATTGTAGGCGGTGGCACGTCTGGCTTGGTTGTCGCCAGTCGCCTGACGGAAGACCCCACATGGAGTGTTCTTGTACTTGAAGCAGGAAGCAACCGGATTGAGGATCCTCGAATTGCAGCTCCTGGCCTGGCAGCAACCACTTACTTCGACCCTGATTTCGACTGGTGTATCACCAGTCAGCCTCAGGTGATTACAATCGCCCATCCCACATCCTATTAATGTCTGATTCCGCTAACAGTGCTTTGGTCTCGGTTAGAAAGGTCTCAATGGACGATGCATTGCTGAGCCACGTGGCCGAACACTCGGGGGATCCTCGGCCATCAACCTTGGAATGGCTATCTACCCCAGTCAAAACGATATCAACACTTGGGAAAAGCTTGGCAACGAGGGCTGGAACTGGGACTCGGTCTCTCAATATTTGAAAAAGTCGCAGACATACACTCCTCCTTCAGCGGAGATCAAGAAGGAACTTTCGTTGGATTATATTGATCCATCTGTTCAAGGTGAATCAGGCCCACTCCAAGTTTCTTTCGGAGATGGACCCTTTCATTCGTTCATGAGAGCATGGCCCAAGGTGTTCCGGAGTCTCAATCACAACATTAGCGGAGACCCAATGACGGGAGTATGCAAAGGCGCATACTGCAACCCGGGTACTATCCACCCAACTACCAGGCACCGTAGCCATGCTGGTGTCACATACTATAACACGGAGGTGGCCAAACGATCGAACTTGAGGGTCGTCACGGAAGCTTTCGTGGAGAAGATTGTTCTGGTGAAAAAAGACGCACAAGATGCTCAGGCCACCGGTGTTCAATTTACAGGTAAGGATGGTGTCCAGCGAGTTATCAATGCGAAGCGCGAAGTTATTATGGCTGCGGGTGCCATCAAGACTCCCCATCTGCTCGAGCTATCTGGAGTTGGTAACGGTACCCTTCTTCGTTCGCACGATATTGAGCCTATTGTCGAAAATTCCAATGTTGGAGAAAATCTACAGGAGCACGGCTTTGTTCCGTTCAGCTGGGAGGTCGCCGAAGGGCAGATCACTAGTGAGGCTCTCCGAAATCCCGAATTCGCTAGTGCGGCCATGGTGGCCTGGCAGGAAACTGGAGCCGGGCCTCTTGGCCTCTGCTCATTGGCATCTTCATACATGACTCTTCCCGAGCTAAAGGATGGTGAGCTACAAAAGCTGCTGGACGAAAACCTCCAAGACAAAGATCTGTCGCCGGGATTAAAAGCTCAGTACAAAGTACTGCGGCAGATGGTTGAGGACCAAAACGAGCCTACCGGTCAGTACACTTTGGCACCTTTCCAGATCTTGCCCGAGAAGGGCCCAACCCCGAAAGGGATTTTCGGCATGACGGAGCCGGAATGCTATCTGAGTATTGTATCCGTACTTAATCGTCCCTTCTCTCGTGGGAATGTCCATCTTCTCTCCCCAAACCCCAAAGAAAATCCAAATTTTAACCCTGGCTTTTTCTCGCACCCACTTGATTTGGAGCTTCATGCGCGCCACGTACAGTGGCTGGAGACTCTCGCCTGGACCGAGCCCATGGCTTCATTACTGAAGGCTGACGGTCGGCGCCTCCAGAAATCATCTACTAACCTCACTCTTGAGGCCGCCCGTGAGCTATCACGCGAGAGAATCATTGCTCACTATCATGTGGCCGGTTCCACTGCTATGATGCCTCGTGAAATGGGTGGTGTTGTTGATTCTCGCTTGAAAGTTTACGGCACCCAGAACCTGCGCATTGTTGATGCTGGCATCTTCCCTTTGATCCCTCGAGGCAATATTCAGGCTACGGTGTATGCAGTTGCGGAGAAAGCTGCTGTCATTATTGCCGCTGATACAAAGCTCTGAGAGCCTGTGGAACATACACTTATGTGTAGAGCGAAAAGTTCATTGATCTGTTGATTGTTTTGTCCTTTTCTATTTGGGGATTTTGCTCGAACTTGGCGTCAACACAATGCATTGAACCAAGCCGCTTTCCTTTGTTCAAAGCAACGTCATTAGAATGAATGCTGTAGTATTCGTGTCATATCTGGTTTGGAATTTATTCAACAGACCACCAGGTCCATGTATATCAGCGCTGCTTTCTGTTGTTCTCTTCTTCTCTCCTTCTACCATATTGATGTGCCTGTTCATCCTTTTCTCTTGTAGCAAAATGCTCCACCGGCTTATGCACCCTTTGTCCTCCTCCTGAGCCTCTACTGCCACACTCTGAAAACATTCCCAATCGGGATCAAAATATCATCTTCGTGCTTCAGGTGTAAATATCATCGATCTTTGGCGCTTCTGTCACTATGGCTAGAGATTAAATATTCATGGGGCTGCAGGCCTTTTTGATGGAATCATACCAGAGCACAAGCATAAACAGAAATCGAAATAAGAGGGTGCCCATTGAATGCCGCATACCACCAGGTTCTCTTTGTGAGCTTTTGACGACGATTGGCCTTTCTACTCCCTTCCCTTGCTCATATAGTTCTATTCGATTGCGTAATCAGCAATTACTTCCTTGGTTGATGTCACCACGACTAAGTATATCCATACACGGTCCTTTTTCTCCAGCTCGGCAATCAAACCCGGCGCATCAACCCTTTCTGAATAATGGGACTCAGTATGTATATATTGCTCATCTAATCGTACTTGTCAAAGTATTTAGTGTGGCGTTGATTTTTCTGCTACTCCACAAGAAAACATGAATACCTTCACAAGGAAATTTAGGAATGATAGACCAACCCCGTGGTAGATACTCCGTGCCAATGAGAGCTTCTATCAAACAAGCAGGCCCAAGTTGAGCGAGCAATGTCATCATGTCTGAATATCCTCATTTACATAGGCCAATAGATCACTGGTCCCACAAATACCTTGAAAATTGGGCAGAGCTTCGAGCAACGCCAACTGGTATCACAAAATCTAATGTTTCTCTATACCTGATACCCCATGTTTGCTACAATCATGGACTCTATGATTTTCACGGGCTTTATGCCAGATATCTATAGACCTGAGGCTATAAAATTATGCAACGATCTGAACCCCGCAGACGCCCTACAATTCCTCATTACGCGAGGTTTCATCAGATCCCGCAATACCGGAAGCTGTTGGCCTTATATGACACTCACGGGACGACTTCAGAGCACTCGGCAGTACTCGCAAAGGCCAATTTTGGTGCTTTACTCAAATCTCCAGGTCTCCCACTCAGCAGCAAATGCAGAGTAGAGCGAAAAGGTGAGCGTGGAAAGAATACTCGCTTCCACGACCAACATTTGGTGCCTCATCGTCACAAATTTATTCTTGATTACTGAAATCGGGCTGTCAAGATAGCTCGTCACCGTGATAGAGTATGCATGAGACGAATTTCAATCATTTATTGAGATATTCTTACTTGTCGCAATATTATTATTCTTTCGTTGCCGTTCTATTACATTGTTACATTCTGCGATTAATATTGAATGGTGCATAAGAGGATGCCAATGAGTTGACTTATCCTGAAAGCGATGAGTTTGAGCTGTCCAGGCTCCAATATATAGCAGAAAATAACAGCCTTCTCGCAAATCATTCCGCAACTCACAACGACTATCCAAGGTTCAGTCTAGTGGTATTGAAGGTAAATCTGGACAGGTATATTCCCGACAGCGTTTGGCTTCCTCAATGAATACTCGGCGCATTTGAGCCATGAAAAGCACCCCAGGATGCCATGACAATTGAAAACATTCCTGGTGAGGTTATATCTCAACCATGGCAGCTGTCCTGCCCTTGATGATCTTCACTGGCACCCGCGATTGATACCTGATCTTTCCGAAGAACTGTGTTTACATATTAGAGCCATGCAGGGTCATGACCCATTTCGATTGTTGATTACTGGTTAATATTTGGATGACTATGTGAAGCGCAGCATCCTGATGATGTTTCTATCACTTATGACAACTTGTAAGTCAGTTAGTGTAGATTTCCAAAGGTCGATAGTATATTTGGTAGAATGGGTCAAAAACCATTAAGATATGGAAGCTGGGTCAGATCAGCTTCAACTTAGGCCATATTTTACTTAGCTGTCTTTTGACTGACGGATGAAAAGTCCTACATGGACAGTAGAAAGTACAGCTTCTTTTACGAATCCTGAAGCTTTTCTGTTCGCACTCGCTGTGGGAGCTACAAAACCCTGGTACTGCGCGGGAGAGTAGCTTTATAATTATCATGCCCTTCTAACACAAAGCTTCTCTCACAAATTGTTACTGAATGACGTCTTATTTGTATTTAGGACAAACTGAGGAATGGAATTTAGTCTATTCGCAGGGTCCTTGGCGTGATCAAAATGTGAGGACAGGAATATACACGAATTAAACACCAACACCTATTGTTAAAGCCCATCACATTTTTTTCTGATACATGTTCGCTGCCATAGGACTCTATCACTTACGTTTTCAAAATGCCTTAGAGAGGTCTTCTCTATTGAGTAAGGCGAGCCTAGAGTGATAAATAGTGGAATACAAATTTGCAAACTTTGAAAGTTAATAAGATCGAAACTTTTCGGCAAGCTTGATGATCTTACATACTCTACATGCACTTAGGTTAAAGACGCCAAAAAGTAATTTGTTTCAACGTGAATTGCTAATAATAGTGTATACTATATGTGATATACTATATATCGCGGGTAAGCTGAATGAGCTCCAGATAATTTTCATATAATTTATAGCTCACACGATTTTGATATAAACATTTACACAGCCACCAGGAGCGTGCCTTTGCAAAACTTCATCCCAGGGTCTATCTGTGATGTATTTCTATGTATGAGTGAGTACTTTAGCAGCGTGCACTAATTCGACGCAACGGAGGATTTGAGGGGTAAGCCGACCCACTCGGATCCGACGTATTGCCGAGACCCGACGAATAAAGTGAGCCACGGGATCGATCGACAAACCAGATATGATATCCAGATCTTGCTTGCCTCCTGACATGAGCAGCCCCGCCCTTAGTCGCTTCCACATATCCACATTGTGATCCATGGAACGCTGAGCTGCACCGTGTCCTCTGATTTTTCTTTGTCTTGGAAACGTCCTGACCCATCGTCCATGGAGCTATTTGTCCGACATTATGGTTGACTGATCTATGAGGGAGAGGTAAGGTTAACAGTGAATGCTGTATTGGATCAGCGAGAATATCTTAACGTTTTCTAAGCCGCGCATCATTGGGGCAACAAACAATACGGACGGCAATTAGGCCACAGTACGCCTCCGTGGATTATCAACCAACCTTCCTATTTGAGACATGCAACTCGTCTCCTGTGGTGGCTTCGGGTCTGGAAGTTACATAATGTTCCCTTCCCTTTCAAGGGATGGCAGGTTTGATCAGCACCGCCACTCATCCCTTTCCTTCTGTACGCCTTCCTTTTCCCCCACAGCCCCTGCGCCTCTTTGGGTAAGCGACAACTTCGACATAGACAGCTATTCAACCAGGGGAGGGGGGTGAAGTGGATCAAGTAGCCCGAGAAAGGAAAAAGCTCCAAGTCGAACCACAATCAGATCGGCCTAAAGCAATTTTTCAGCTAAGCACGAGTCAGCCATGACATAATTCAGCTACTGCTTCCAGGCGCCACTGGTTTCTCGCCCAGATCTGCATCCATCTATATCACCCTAACGCTTCTAAAACTTTCCAAGGATTACCGAGGCGGATGAGGATAATAGGATCAATCATCTTTCTCTACCACTAGGTCATAAAGCCTTGTCTCTTTGGTCATTCTAGTTCCCACGGATCGCAATCGTATTCAGCTGCTGTATTAAAGACCTGGCGCAAAGCCTGTTCAGTCGACGAGTCAGCATCGATAATGCCGCGGTCGGCTATCGTGCTTTTGTGTTGACTTTGATTTCGGCCCAGCACCATGGATCTTCGCGAGGGATCGCCGCTGGCATTTAGAAAGGGGCGTATGAATTTACAAATGGCTTTCTTTGGGAACGCCACAATGTAGAACGAATGATTACATATAGAATGATGGTATACGAAAATGAAACATGTATCTGTCGATGCTAAACACTGATCTATTTGGCGGCTTTCGACGAGTACTTTTCTGGATGGATGCAATCTTGCACCAAGATAGCTAAGAAATACATGTGGATCTACCGTTCTCACTGTGAAGCAGTTCCCCAATGAACGGATGGCCTAGGTTGGTCAACCCGGATCTCCGGCACCCTCCGGTCGTTCTCTTTTTTTTTTTTTTTCCATACAATGTACAGCGCTGGAAAAAAATTGATCAATGAGGGATCTTGTCTTAGCTGTTGTACGACTCTGTACACTCTTGAGCCCTACTATAGGATGGGAAAAGCCTTAATATACATTTCTCTGTACTTGGGACAGCTTTCCGCAGCTCCATTATTTTGTCAGATAAGGTAGAATGTCGCAACCATCATGAAAAGCCCGGGCTAATCTGCGTCAAGTTTAAGCCAAAGAAGCGACCTGGGAAGCAATTACCACATATGAGGTATTAGTCGATAGACGCTGGTATTTCTAGATGAGATTGCTGTACGCACCGTCGGCAGCAGGGGTGCCGTTGCCGTTGTCAAGCGGCACTTACAAATCACGCGGCATGGGAAGGGTTGAATAAGACTCATCTGAAAAGGCATAGAAGTCAAAACACAAAGTCCCAGCATGAGATTTAGCCTGCTTCGGGGTATATTGGGCCAGTAGCAAGCAAAAAACTGCGGTAAATCAATCCCCTTAGGCGTGTGTGCCTAGCGGCAATGGGGCTGTATAGAAGGGGATAGTCTACAAATCGTTAGATCCTTGAAAGACTGGGTCCTGGTGGGGCTCCAAGCGACTACTGATCTCTTCCCTCATGTGCCCATCTTCATTAAAGGCATGTATTTTTTTTTTTTTTCTCTCCACCACTGGCGATCTTTCGGTCTCAACGCTCATCCGACTAAACCCTTAGCCTAGATTCAAAACAATGCCCTTGGATCGGAAGTTAGAGGATCTTGAAGTCTCACATTTTGCGCTCATCTATATCGATCAAAATGGGGTTCTCCGTCATGAAGTTTCCCAATCCCTCATGGATAGTCGCGATACTATCTTCACTCCGCGGGTCAAAGATGAATTCCTCAGGGCTATTACGAAGTCAACGGACCTTGTGCCGCCACTTTTCCTATGTAAGTGTCAAATACCCCAGGGAGGCTAGGGTGGTGATGCGTTCTGATTCGAAAGTGTGTAGGTGATTCCCTCGCTTCAGCACAGATACCGTCTCGTCAAACAGTCATCGAGCATGTCTTTTGCCTTGCACAAATAGGCTATGACCGTCTTATTACAAATAGTAGAAGCACTAAAGGTCACATGCAGGACTTGATGAATCCTGGGCCTCCTATCCAATCAGAAAAAAGATCACAACACCATAATGAGCCGTCCAGCAAGCGGACGAGAATAAGCAGCAACCAGGAAGCTTTTATCTCTATCACAGACAAGGGCTTTTTGCGTCAGTACTACGAGAAAATCTGGCAAAACTTTCAACAAACAAATTGTCGCGTCTTAGCAAAAGCTTATGTCAAGCTGATTGAGCCTCGCAAGCAGGTAACTTACCCGTACAACGGGCGGAAGATTATTGCTGGAAAGACCCATCAATTAGACCCTAATGAAACCAAGCCGCCGTGGTGGCCGACGGGGGTGAGCCACCGAGAGCCAGATCATCTTCCAAAGGCCGGTGAGAGAAGCCCTGTTTCCCACTGTTTCCCTCTCCGCTTCCCTCTTGGCTCCTATACCCTACAGAATACTGATGAGCGAGAGTGAGAAAGAACGCATCCGACTTCTAGTTTATATCCTATGCGAAATGCGCACCAGCCATGGAATTACCGCCCATAAGCTGAAAGCAGCAGAACAACATATCCGCACGCAAATATTTCCGACAGAGCGCTTGGGGCTATTAGACGAAGTCTATCGGGTTAGAGAAGAAGAGGAGAAGTTCCAGGACGGACTTATAGGTATCCTCCCTCCTGCCAGTGGATATGATGATACCATGGACTCATCCTAGTTTTAGATGGCAAAGCCAGGATTCCAATTTCCCGATCGAATGTACCAGGCTCAACGGAAGAAATCATCCGCCCGGGCAAGCGTAATCAAAAAGAACTCCCAGTCGACAAAAGTCCCACCTCCAAAAAAGCCAAACCAAAGCAAGTATCTTCACGCGGTGGATCTTCCTCAGAGACGAACAAACCACAGCCTGTTTTGGAGACCTGTATGGACCACCCACCAAACCCTCATTCAACTACACACGGTCCGATTTGGTGTATACAGCAAGACCTCTCCATATACCATAGTTATAGCCCTGGCTCGGCATCATTGTCTCCACAAGCAATGATAGAATGCCAGCACTCTGGGTCTGCTGTTCCCACGACCACACACCCAATTGCCCTTGATTTTTCCGAGACCTGTAGTGATATTGACCGCTCTTCTTGGTTTCAGAATGGCTTAGACCCAGGGCACTTGGTTCCCGAAGCTTTCGAAGAATCGATGGAGAACTGTGGCCTTTTCTATAATTAATCAGCCTTCTGCTATATTTGGATTCGTGTCTGATAGAGTTGGGATAAACAAATGCCAGAGGTCAATATATTCCTGGCGCGCGAACTGTCTAATTCTGTTCGAGCAGCACATGGGATGGGTGTTTTTGACTTTATATACATAATGAAACATGCGAATACTAAAAATATTCCATTTTTCACAATTGCTTCTCCGCGTCGAGAACCAATTATATGATATATCGATATGAAATGATCCCAGCCTATTCATGAACCTCTTCGAGATTTGACCAAGATTCCCTTGTGAGTGGGTGGGCCTTCAAGTCCTGATGAGGCACCAAGCCGCTGTATCGTCCAGTCTATTGTCCCTATCAACATAATTTTCACCAGCCCCATGAAATAGGAGCATATTCACAGTTCCCTTATAGCCGTGTTTAGGGCTTGTTCTCAGGGTCATCTGGCACTGCGAATCATTCATCGATTCAGAGTGAGACAAAACAAGAATGCAAGTCTCACTCCGTCCATTCTTTACGGCGTGAAATGGTGTGGTTTCTCGTTCGCGATTCATGACTCTGACGTTTTTCCCTTATCGAAGAATAGGATGACGAGTTTCTTCTATCCCCTTGCTGCGGCCAAGAAAAGCGCGCTATCATCAGCTCGATCTAAGGTGTTTATATCCACACCCTGACCGGCATTACTATGAAGCTCATGGAACTGCTGGTTCCCACAGATGAGGCCAATTCATCTCTTCCCTCAGAAGCCTTGAGAACGCCGTCAACGACGAGGGTGCGTCATCTACCGTACTGAATGTGGTCATCTTTGAAGACCAGCCACAGACTTCAATCCAAAGGTCGAGACAGTGAACACGGCCCTCCTTTTATCTATAATAGCGGTTAGTCCCCGGAGTTTGAGTCAATCGCATGCTGCAAGGGTACTATCAAGTTTTGGCATATCTTAACTGGAGCTTGAGTTCTTTGAATTCTTTGCTAAGCTCTCTCCAGTGTCCTCCCTCATCACTTGATTTTGATCGACTGGATATGATTGTTCGTGCTTCTTCTCAAATTTTCGCATGTTGTCAGTACTATTTCAGCATTTCTTCAATATGCTGCTGCGGGAATATATAGTCTGTTAGCATCAAAACTGAAGTACTTTACTTATGCTTCAACATTGAGTCGATGTTGATACTGTTCAAGTCGCTGTGGTGGATGTCAGCTGCCGTCGAATTTCCGCCAATTGCTCTGCTGATTCATCATCCAGATCCCCACTTCCCGTCAAGTTGAATTTCTCGCTGTCTTAGCCGATCTTCATGATGCGGCGACGGTTCAAAACGTCTTAACATTTCTTGAACTCTTTCTTCATCCGTGAATAACTGTCACAATGGATCGGCGGAGAGGGACACTCCATTACATCCAGGGCAGCAAAAAGAAGTGCGAGCTCATTAGAAACTTCTTGGAAGGAACCAACCGATGTAGGTGGAGATGGATGAATGGAACGGACCAGGGAGTGAATAGTCGTTATAACCAAGTAAATAATTGGTTAGAAATGAAAGGATTTGAGACATCATTCATATCTCCAGCGTTTTACCTGATAATTGACGGAAGTCGGCCGTGTTTTCTACATTATTTTGGCCTATTGAGCTCCATAGTTAGCCCCAAAGTAATTTGTCGATGTCATAATTCGATGATCATCAGTCATCCATGGAGAAGCAAAAGGACGTTGAGACGTGAATGAAATGGAGCAGCTGCAGCCTGACCGTCAGGAGACGAAGGGCACCTAAGGTGACAGGTGATACGCCAAGGCTGCACAGCTGGGGGCCTCGAGAAGTCCGCGATACAAACAGTAGCACGGATCCTATGGAGTAAGCCTGGACACTAAAGACCCCGTGGGGGTTATCAAAGTCTAACGCTAAAGTGGGAGGCCGAGTTGGGATTTCTATTCCTCCATTCTTGATGTCTCTCGGGTCTCAGCCTCTAGGAAAGTCTTCGCAGAAACTATACGCATGTACACCCACTGTATGCATACGATCCATGCAGATCTTTCAATTAAGTTCAGTTTATTACTTTGAAAGGTCATTTTACCTCAAGGGATTGTCACCATTCAAGACGATCATCATACACCAGATCAACATCGAACCTCTGTTTTCCTTTCCAAACCATGGGAC
This sequence comes from Penicillium sp. VS I D KN, assembly GCA_019775415.1. Taxonomy (NCBI): domain Eukaryota; kingdom Fungi; phylum Ascomycota; class Eurotiomycetes; order Eurotiales; family Aspergillaceae; genus Penicillium; species Penicillium sp. VS I D KN. The sequence continues at coordinate 726,968 of JACWFT010000004.1, forward strand.
CCGAATTGCAGATGGCAATAATATCTCGTAAATCACTCATCATACCACCCGGTCCGCTAGCAAAGACTGTTGTTGGACCTTCTATTAAATCCTGTAAGAAGCCGTTGATCAGATTGGATAGATCCGGGTGCTTGCCGCCGTCCTGTTTTCCTCCACCTAACTTCTCCACTGGCGCAGGTTTTCCACAACCACAGGATTGGGGGGAAAGGGAGGATTGTGAAACACCGATAATCTTTTCATCTATGTCTAGACGGGACAGGTTGCAGGTCGTATGGTTATTGATTGAGGTGGACATGCTGTTAGCATCCCTGGTCGCGAAGATTTTGATTTGGAGATTCAAACTTTTCCGGGCTTTTTCCAGGAGGTCTAGTTCTGGGGAAATCCAAGCAGTGTTGGAACTATGGCGAATGACCCATATCAATTCAATCTTTCGACTCGGTGAACGTTGTTGCCGCGCAAGCTCGAGCAGCACGGGAAGGACGTATGTAATGCCAGTACCGCCAGCAATGCAGATGACGTTGGTTTGCGGCGTTAATGGGCTCGTGATATCGTCGCCATATGCGCCTGTGAGGATGACTGGAGTTTCAATGTTGCCCTGCGCAGCAAGAAAGGCAAGCTTCTTCGTTTCTCCACCCTTTGCCCGGATAAGGTATGAGTGTTTTGTTGTTCCCTTTTCCACGATCGGTGCATTGAGGGGGGTAAAGGGATGGGACTGCCAGATACTGGACTGCGTAAAACACAAATAATAATGCTGGCCAATGGCCCACGGGTCCTGCACGTTGTCTAAATCCAGACGAATTACATCTCCGTGTTCCTGATCCGGGAACCGAGTCAAAGCTGCTTTCACGGCCTTCAGTGCAAATATCCCAGGGTGATCCAGGCGATGGTGCAAAATTGCGGTGCGCACGAGACGAGCACCTCGATCCAGAAACCAGAAGATCAAAGACGGTAGGAGGAAGCACTTCAGTTGCTTCCAGTGGCCCCAGCATGCACCGATGTAGACCATCGCAAGGACATAGTGAAGCTTGCGAAAGGTTTCATATCCGGTGCATCTGATGCCCCATGGTGTACTCAACACGAAGAGGAGAAGGAGCAATATCATGGCAACAATGCCCCAAATCATGTATGTTTGGGTTATCCACTCAATACCGACGGATGGCTGTGGCTGGTACAATCTCAGCTCAACTATGCACCAGCCAATAGTGTGGAGAGAACTTTGCACAAAGATGATGTAACCAAGCCAACGGTGAAGAAAGTTGAAACTTTGATATGGCAAGCCGGTGATGAGTGACAGAAAGGACTCCCGACTACTCAGCATGACGGAAAGGGGTGTTAGAGCAAATGCGAAGATGCCCACGCGATCTGCCCAAGGCCCGATGCTGCTGCGAGTCTGGTAAAGACCAGGCACAGATGAAACAGGAGTGGTCCAAGTGTGGTAAGAGATCCCAACGAAGCTAAAGATCAAGAGGTAGCCTAGCAGAAGAGTGAGAACTAGAACCTGAAGCCGCGTTGTTCGTCCAAAGATCACGCGGGCTGCATCAGGCAAGAGATATCTGCGGGTGGAGGAAGCGAGGGTATTTTGAACCCGGCGAAGTCCACATGGCAAAGAAGTAGCCACGATTGAATAGGTAGCCGATGGAGCTACCTGGTGATAGACAGCCCATAACAGGAGAATGCCACCTATGGCACACCACATAATGCCACTATACAGCATCCCCCGGTCGTGGGAGGCGTAAACGACGTCCAGATAAGCACAAGAGCCGGCATCGCTGGTACATGGTAGGGCGCGATCTGCATACCCCCAATGTGGCTCTAATGTTGTGGCGGCGCTGAAATTTTGGATGTGACGAGGGTTGAGCTTTGTGAAAGACATGGTGTGGTATAATAATGTCGTGTCGTGTGCATTACACGCCTCAACTCGGTGGGGGTTGGACTTCACAATTCCACTTGTAAAAAGGATTAGCCGAAATGGAATGGTACCATTCACTTATGCGACAAAGGAAGCTTCGGGATTTGTATTGGGCATGGCGGTGGTTATTGTTATCGACTCTTGTCCGGGGAGACTAAGAGCTCTTGTAGGAGTGACAGTTTGTGGGATTTGACACGCGAACATTGTCATTGATTGAATGAGGCCATTTGAGCAGATTTGTAAAACGCCATGGCGGTTTCCGCAATCCAAGTGCTCCACTTAGTCTACGCTTCAAGAGGATTGGCGAGATACCAAAACTGCTATAAGGTCGCGGGCGTATCTTCGACACACATTCGCCGTTACGCGGACCCTTTCTATTCTCCCTTCATCCATCTCTCTGCCAAATTCTCATCATGGACATGAGTTCAAGTGACAGCACCGAGTGCAAAATCTCGGTAAGTGCCAAGGCGACTTGCTTGGCCCGAGTGGTTCGCTTATGAATCCCAGATGCTGTTCAACTTCTACACCACAGACGCCTGCTTCCTGTCCGCTGGATGGCAGATCCAGAATAATGGCATGTTTGCTGCAACCTGCATTGGGGTGATGCTGCTCGTCGTTCTGGTTGAATTTTGTCGTCGCATGGGTCGCGAATACGACAACTTCTTGATCCGCCAGTTCCAGCGCCAAGCCGCGCATGCCACCTTTGCCAAGACTCGTGTGGGCGAATCCGCCACATTTCGAGCGACACCATTCCAACAGTTCATTCGCGCTGTCCTGCATGCGGTGACCTTCGGTGGAGCCTATATCACTATGCTCCTGGCTATGTACTTCAACGTTTATGTGATAATCTGCATTTTCATTGGAGCGGGGCTAGGCAAGTTCTTATGTGATTGGATGGTGGTTACGGTTGGCATTGATGTGCATGCAGCACGGATGGAAGAAACGACCATCTGCTGCGATTGACACCACACTATTCAGAAACAGAATTATCATTCCGAGTGAAGTCCACACTTTCCACGTTCGACAGGAACAGCATCACTACCAATGTCCTGATGGTTATTGTCGGATCATAAATGAACTAGTAGACGTCAATCCACGGCGAAGCACTGATTATCTAACCTTAGTTGAGGATTGGGCTATATATATGGTGTCTGTGTTGTCAACACCATAAAACGGTCTGGACCCCGGTCGTAGTTGAGATCTGTAGGGTATTATATAGTGAGCCAGTTTGGAATACACCTGGACCACCCCCGGGGCCCTTTCTACCAGCCACTATTTCTACCTTGCCCCTGGAACCTTCTGTCCCAACTACAGGATGCGAGGTATCCTCTTAGTAGATGTGGCACACAAGGAGATCAGAAATCAAACATCTTTCATCGACATGTATCGTACATCTTCTAACAGTACCCGTAATCTCCGTAATTTCGGATCCTTCGAATCCGCGTGGGTCTTCGGTCGACCATCTGATTGGCAGACGAAGTTCGATCGAGATCATCTTAACAGACTCGCCTTTCCATCCTTCTTTTTGTAAACCGCTGATTCTGGCACTCGACCTGTTACCCCCGATACAATGGCTAAATCCCCGCAATCCGCGCTTGTCCCGATCCCTGCAGATGAGAGAACAGATGATTGGGTCAGCACCACCGATCCATTAGAACGACGAAGACGCCAAAATCGAATCAATCAGCGGGCCCACCGTACGTTCACCAACCTTGCACAACACAACACAAAGCTTACCTAGCACAGGGAGACGCCAGCGCATCCAAGCTAAAGACAAAGATATTCATCCTAAGAGTTTGGTGGCCTCTTACCCAACACCCCCACCATCGGCCACCCAGTCGGATATCCCATCCGGTCAGGACCTCAAGGCGCGAAGATGCATATCGCCTCATTTACGAGACCTTCTCCTCGCCCAATACACGAAAGCCGCTTACCAAAGCTACATGCTTGGCTCTCCTGCTCCAGACCACCTCCTCATGCTGACGAAACTTAACGTCTTCCGCGCATTCGGACACAATATGCGACTCATCGGCACGGACTTGAATGAGATGAACGATGACGCAATCTCAAGATTCAATACAATCTTACCTTCTCCACCCCCCAACGTAGGCGGATCGTCGCCCGACCAGACTACGGAGATTCATTTACCTGTTAGTCTCCAGCCGACCAAAATTCAACGAACAATTCCTCATCATCCTTGGCTGGATTTCTTTCCTATACCCAAGATGCGGGATAACATGATCCAAGCGGGAGATGAATGGAATGACGAGGAATTGTGTTTGGAAATCATGGGGTTCTGGACGAATGCTTCGTCGGAAGACGTGGGACTTCTAGTCTGGGGGGATCCCTGGGACGTCAGGAATTGGGAGCTCACTGAGGCATTTTTGAAGAAGTGGCAGTGGGTCGTGCGGGGATGTCCGGAGTTAATGGATTCTACGAATGCGTGGCGAGCGAAGAGGGGGGAGAAGTTGATTTTTCGATACATTTAGACGACAATGACGACCAATTTTATGCAGTAACAAAGGAATGTGTATGTACTCATGAAATGTGTATCTTGGATTGCGCTAATGCGGGCTGCTGACATGGCGCAGGGCGTAATGGAGATATTCATCTTTACAACCAATGATTTTTCAACGATATCCATCGCGATCCACTTTTGAATCGCGAAATTTGTACTGTAAGTTTGAATACTGTAAGGTAATATTTCAAGACCCTGGGCATTCTTTCCAGGTCACAGGCAATCTGTGCTGAATTCAAATGACATTATTCGTGGCAATACTCATCTAAATCCCAAAGTCCATCTATCTCATCTAAAATCAATAGCCAATGTCTAAGTAACATGCTCCTTTTCTTCTTCCTTCGGGATCCGTACCCAAATTAAAGTGATCAGGGCAGCAACAACCTCAGCAGCCAACGCAAACCACCAGATAGCTCGAAGGCCCTCCAAACCAATACTCCCTGATGCATCCTTAGCAACCTTATTGCCAATAGCATCCCCAACAGCCGTCATAACAGCATTACTCAAATTCTGCATCGTAACGAGCAGACTACCAGCACTCCCTTGGTAGGATCGACGCACGTTACTCGTAATGTAGATCGATGCTGCCGCGAACGATAGATCAGGTCCAAACGTGACGAGAGCTATTCCTGGCAAAGAAAGTGGCCAGTAGCTTGTCCCCGCATTTTGTGGGAGAAAGAATGCCGGGCCCAGCGCAAAGGCGACCATGGCGGTGAAATAGATATAATGGCCGGGGACGATGTGAAGAGTCTTACTCACCACCCACGTTGCGAGTACTCCGACGATTGCATTTGGGAGGAGATATAGGGCACAGGTAAGCGGACTATGTCCCTGGATTCGAAGCAGAAATTGAATTGCGTAGAACTGCCAGCAGCCGGAGAAGGCCCCGTAGCCTAGGAAATAGGCGATCATGAGTGGTGTGAATCCCTTTGTCTTCCAGAGTCGATTAGGGATCAAGGGGCGTGCAACCCAGCGTTCGACGAAAAAGAAACCGATCAATAGGAGAATCCCGACTATCACCAGTGCATATGTGTAGGGGGACCACTCGACCACGGCTCCTTGAGTAAGACCGAAAAGGAGGCACACGCAGCCCGTGACTGCAACGCCTGCTCCAAGAAAATCAAACTGGCGAATCGAAGGCGCTTCGGTGCCTGCGATATCGGCCATCGGACGAAGAGGTGGAATGACCATGTAAGCGGCTACCAAACACATGCCCGAGATGATTGCATTGGATCCGAAAATCCAATATAGACAGGATTTGAACGCCCCACCCTGGATCCCACCTAGCCAGAAGCCGAATGGCGATGTGGCGGACATTGCAGAAAAAACTTTGTTCTTCCGCAGACCGGGTTTATAAATTCGACCAAGAATGCTCATTGATCCGGAGACCAGCACTCCGATCGCAAGACCCTGCATTGCGCGAACGATATAGAACAGAATCACCTTCTCCGGACTAATCGACCAAACACCAACAATATTCCAAATGGTCAACCAGGCGAATGCACCAACCATGATCATTCTCGGTGGGGTCAGATCCGTCAACGAACCAGATATAATCACCGAAAGACTCAATGGAAGTGTATAGGCACCCAGCAGCCATGGAAGTTGACTATTCGTGATTCCCAACGCGCGCCTCAGTGTGATCTGGTTCACAGTGATGTCACCAAGCAGGAAAGCGAAAAACATCAGTCCGGCCGAGCAGACAAATACAAATATCAGCTCGGATGTGAGACTGCCTAGTTCAGGTGGGACGCCCTGATATTTCGCCAGAGTCGGTGATCCGGCTTCTTCTGCCAGGCCGGGCATATGTTTGATTGAGCGTCGGGACTGCACGATACCGAGGTCAAAATGTCCTTCTTGCTCGGGCATACTCGACATCGTCCGAGACAGATTCTCCAGTGCTTCGCCCATATGAGAGTTCCCGCGGGGTCTAGTGGAGACCGTGTGCAACTCGCCATCTTGAGATTGTCGATAAGGATTTTCTTCCTCATAGCTTCTTCTGCTGGAAGCAATGGTCGTTGACAGCGAGAGCATGGAATTGGCTCTTGTGTTCGCAGCAGTTGATCCCAGATCATCATATTGAGTATAGACGCCCGTTTTGGTGTCTCCACCTGAATCCACGGTTGGGGCCATACTTGCTAGGAACCCAGATGACTTGGAGATTTGGTGTGCTTATGACAAGTTCATTGATTTTGATTCAGATATGAGGAACTGAAAATCGAGAATCGGTCACGTTATTATAAGAGAACTGAAACCAAGAAAAAAAATCGAAAAGTTAAAAGGTAACAAGCAAAATGTCAGCTTCGTGGGGTTCGACAAGTGGATTGAAGTGGATCCAAACCGCTAGACAGAATTTTAATCGGAAAACAGTCTCCGTGCTTTAGTTCGGGACTTCAAGCTCTTATCATTACTGGATCGCGTAAAGAGTCGATTTAGGCGAAAAGCAGAATTTTCTTTCTTGACTCATACATGCATGAAGCTACGTGTATTGATAAGCTACACTAGATCCAATCAAACCGATCACCCAAATATTGATGAGCACGGGCATCACCAGAGCGAGCATGACCTTCGAAGTTTTCTGCACGTGCAGAGCGACCACAGAGACGACCTAGCTCGCCACTTTCCTGCTCGGATGTGACTTCTTGATACGTAACCGTTTTCAGGTACTTGCCAACCCACAGACCGCCAGTGTACCTGGCTGCACCACGAGTGGGGAGGACGTGGTTGGTTCCAATGCATTTGTCCCCATAGGAGACACAGGTCTTCTCCCCCAGGAACAATGCTCCGTAGTTGGACATCTTTTCCAGAGCCTCGCGCGGATTTTCGGTAAGGATTTGGACATGCTCGTATGCGTACTCATCTGCGAGCTTGTATGCCTCATCGAGGCTGTCCACAACAATGACCTCGCCGAGGCGATCCCAGGATACAGCTGCAATGTCGGCCGTGGGGAGAATCTTCAGCAGACGGTCGACTTCTGCGATGGTCTTCTCACCGACTGTCTTGGAGTTGGTAATCAAGACGGCGGGGGAGTCGGGGCCGTGCTCGGCTTGAGAGAGGAGATCGGTGGCTAGAATGAATGGGTCGGCGTGCTCGTCGCCCACGATCAGGATCTCGGTTGGTCCGGCGGGGAGATCGATGCCGATTTCCTCGCCGAAGAGCTGTCGCTTGGCCTCGGCGACGAAGGCATTTCCGGGTCCAGCGATGAAATCTACCTTCTTCATTGTCTCGGTCCCGATGGCCATCGATGCCACAGCCTGAACACCACCCAAGACATAAATATCATCCGCACCAGCGAAGTACATGGCGGCAATGGTGTTGGCCGGGATCTTTCCGGCGATCGGAGGGGTGCAGGCAGTGACATGGGGGACTCCAGCGCATTTGGCAGTGAGAATGGTCATATGGGCTGAGGCGAGGAGTGGATAGCGACCACCAGGAATATAACTGCACATCATCAGAATTGCCTATTTCTTCTACAGGGTTAGGGTTACTCACGCTCCAACGGAGTTAATCGGGACATTCTTGTGGCCCAGATGCACACCAGGTCGGATCTCCATCTCGAAGTCCTTAATGCAGGCTCGTTGCGCCAGTGCAAATGTTCGAACATTCTCCTGCACCTGCTTAATATCATCGATGATTTGCTGCGGCACAGTGGAGATGATTGACTGGATCTCGTCTTGTGAAAGCTTGAAGCTGGCGGGACTCCATTTGTCAAATTTCTCTGAATACTTTCTTACCCCCTGATCGCCGGTGGCACGGATGTCATCAATGACACCCCGCACGATTGCAGTGGTGTCTACCTTTGGCGCAGAGGCTATATCTGACACATTTCGTTGCTTCAGCTTGAGGGTCATGGTGATTGCAGGTGTCTGATTTTTCTGATATCTTGCCCCTTGATCTAACTTTGCACTCTTATAATAAAGTTCATACGCGACTCGTAACGCGCCTGAAGCTTGTTGCAATCGGCCTCGGCGCCGATTCCGATCCATTCGAACCCCGCATATTCGGATGAGCGTGGAGACCACGCCTCGGTATGTGGGGGGGCTGGGTTGTCCTGCGACCTGAATTGCTTCACGAATACGGGAATTGGCATTCGTATGTCATTCGGACATGGGTCCGAACTTCAGGCTGGGCAGTGGAGTTATACAAGGGAAAGCTGGCACAAGACTCACTGGAGTGCCTCGTAGATCTGGCTGCCAGATCCCTTTTAATCTTGTTGTTATACCCGCGATTGATCTATCCTCTTCCGCATAATTCAAACCGTAATGCCTTTTACTGGCATAAGGATTTCAGATGAGCATTTTCAGCTATTCCATATTTCGGGTTCTTCCTTCACAACATGAGATCCCCCGAATTGATTGCCCCTTATCACGCTGCACCCGTTAAATTGATGAAGAACATTCCAAGAACATGAGTTGAAATGAAATCCCTGGGAAATTAAAGCCATCACGTATCTCTTGTCGCTTTCATATTCGCTGTTCATTACACCGAATTCCTTCCCCCGCATTCTCACCTCCTAGGTCTCATGTCGATCACGCACATAATATTTCCACAAATAGAGTAGTAACTACTTTCCGGTATATAACATCAGAGGATTACTTCTTTATAATGAGAGCAGGGCTTACAACTCATAGTTGAGAACGCCCGCAGTATATCATGTTTTTCCCACGAGCTCTACTCCAATTCCTAGCAGTTACGGGTATATCCAAGGCTGCACAGCCCAGAGCATCCTCCACAGTCTGCACAGTACCCGCAGCCGGTTCTACAAGTATCGATGACGCACCCGCGATCCTGGAAGCCTTCACAGAATGCGGACATGGCGGAAAGATCATATTTACAAATACAACCTATCACATTAATAGTGTGATGAACACAACTGGACTGCAAGACTGCGAGGTTGATCTCCAGGGAACACTACTGGTAAGTCTTGACACCAGTCACTGTAGAACTAGAACCTGAGTACAGTTTATAATAATCGTGGTTAGTGGAGCACGAACATTTCATACTGGCTAAACAACTCCCTTCCCGTCGGGTACCAGAATCAAAGTACCGCATGGGTCATCGGAGGCAAGAACCTTCATTTCAACGGCCATGGATATGGGACTTTGGACGGTAATGGACAGACATGGTATGATTTCGTCGGATCTGTATCTAATTATCCACGTCGGCCCCATGCTATGACCGTATCCGGTGCTACGGATTCGATCTTTGACGGAGTGCGATTTGTTCGGAGTCAGATGTGGTAAGAGTCAAGTCGATCAGTTCAATCGGTTTGATCAACACAACGATACCAAGAGCTTCATCAGGACCTTGTCGATCATACACTCCCAACGAACATCCTTCACAAATATCTACGTCAATAATACTGGAGAAAGCGGGACAGCCCACAACACTGATGGCGCAGACACAATCTATAGTTCGGATATTACGTTCCGAAACTGGGAAGTCGTGAACGGAGACGACAGTATAAGCCTCAAGGCTAATTCAACCGATATCCTGATTGAGGATTGTACCTTTTACAATGGCCTCGGGATTGCCATTGGGAGTATTGGACAGTATAAGGACATTTATGAGACCGTTGAGCGGGTGTCAGTGAAGAATATAACGTATGATAATACGTTACATGTGGCTTATGTTAAGACTTGGACTGGTGAGCAGGTTGGGTATCCACCTAATGGGGGAGGCGGTGGTTTGGGTTGTGAGTGGAACTGATCAATTGGGATGAAGACATGCGCTAAATCTCCACAGATGCCTCCCATATGACGTTTGAGGATCTTTCCGCTACAGCATTACGCGGTCCAGCCTTTGCAATTTCGCAGTGTACTACCTTTTCTGGTGCTTCAGGGAATTGCACCTCTTCAAAATTTCAATTGCTGGATATTGTTCTGAAGGACATTGCTGGCACTTCGTTAAGTGGCGAGGTGGCTAGTTTGCAATGTTCTGCTGTGGAGCCGTGCGAGAACATTACCATTGCCGGAGTCGATCTAATATTCAGCAATGGTACTCACGTTGATGACTATCTATGTGGAAATGTTGGCGACACATTCGGATTCAATTGTACCGGAGCGGTATGTGTTGGTAGTAGTGCTACTGGTGGTTGTTGACCCCACTTACGGATCTACGAGGCAGATAAGGTGCTTGCAGGTGGAAAGATGGAGGCTATCGAATCATGAGCATGGGTATCACGTTGAGATATTCGTATTATACATTGAATCATATTTGCTAGGACCCTACATGGACGCACTGTCCTAGGTCACCCATTAACTGGGCCAAGCTCTGTACCAAAGGCGGTGTACTCTCCGAGATATCCGTTCGAAGAGCCCTCTGTCCAACCTGCATGATAGACCCAGAGTCCGATAGGAAGACTGTTCCACTTGGTCCTTGCAACGCCGGAAGACCACAGCCTAGCGTTACAAACTTGGACACATCAGCCACCTCCTCCCCGTCTAGGAAGACTGTTGGGCCTTGACTAGGCACTTGGGAGACGGGGCTTCCCAGGAGTCGGGTGTTTTTGGCTCTTGAAACCACGCCGAAGGACCAGAATGCCAGGCTAGCGTAGAACACTCCAATAGCAAAGAATCCGGTCAACGATCCTGGTGGCATTTGACGAGAGGCACGGATGGTTTGGCCAGCATGCCAGATGGCTCGGCGGGAATCGGCATTGGTTATCCACTCGAGAGCAGATTGATACACCCGACGTGCCTCTTGCTTGTCTTCCTTGCCGGCAAATAGCTGGAGCTCTTCAAGGGACATATGCAAGAGCATTGAGACGACCTCACATACCAAGATGATCTCAGGACGGCACGGAACACGCAACTCTGAGCACACCATGCGAAAGTGTTGAAGGGCTTGGTCCAATTCTTGTTGGCGGGAGTTAGTCACAAGTGCATGCCAATGCTTCGAGTTACTGGTTGAGATAAATTTTAGTCGGTGGTATTCGTTAATCAGAGCTGAGAGACCATGAAGAAGGACCAAAGCGGCAAGTTGAGTGTCGATAGAATCCTGGAACATGGATAGTTGCGATATGTCACGTAGCAGCTCTGCTAATGATGGTAACCGCACAGGGCCACGGGTAGGATACAGCTGTCTCCACTCGCCAGCCGTTTTTGCTTCCCATAATGATCTCGCAGCTGGCAAAGGAAGCTCCAGGTCGGCATAGGATATCAGAGGATTAATGTTGAGAGTGACCGCGGTCTGCGAATCATGAAGAAAAACATGATAGACAAGTCTAATAAATATGAGAAATGATCACGAACAGATTCAAGGGTGAAAAGCTCTTACCTTTTGAAAGATTCTTGCTCGATCCATGCATGCCATTTTCGCTCCACCACATCATCTGTATCCTCGGCTAGAGGTATGATGTTTGAATAGACCGACCGGCGAAATCTCAAGCCGCGACGGAGCATGGTGATCAACGGTTGAGAAAAGCTTTCTGCAATTTCAGTTTTCCGCCGATTACCACTCCAGACTCCAATTTCTATAGTCAAGGCATAGGTTTGTGATGTTCGTAGGTCCCGTGTGGCAAGATTGTCTTTTTCGTACTAGAGGCTGTAAGCATTGAGTCAAGTTCAAGGGTTGATATGACATACTTTCGCCGGCATATACATTCGCACAATCTCCAACAAAGCATAGCCAAGCTTGCGTATTGTAGGAATTGGCGAGCGTACGGCTCCCGCAGCAGCTAGGGCCGCAAGGATACTGGCATGTTCAGCGTTGGGACGAAACGTCGGTGCGTGGATGAAAGAGTCCACACTGTGACTCTGGATTTCGAAAAATCGCTGAATTAATCCATCCAGTAATTCCGTGCTTGGGAAGGACTTCATAATTCGGTTCAAGTTGGCCTCGCGGCTGATTTCGAGGACGAGTCCAAAAATCTGGTCTCGGCTGCTCGAGGACAGTCGTTCGCACAATGTTTGTCGGTCGGCAATATTGACCTCGGGGCTATCAATGGTCTGAGGAACAGAAAGGTTTTCGTGATCGATGAATGCACGGTCTTCTTGGAGCGGTTTCCATGCGGATAACGAAGAGCGGTGGTAAGCCGCCGCTCCGATCCCAATGCCACTGTCGGCGTCGAAGCGATCCTGTTGCTCATTTTCGTTCCTCGGCATTAAACTTCCGGCATTATACATGTCGATCAAACCGAAGTCGCCATCCGTCAGATTGAAGTCCAGGGCCGGATTTTCCAGCGCACCGTAGGGGGTGAACTCGGGAATCAGACTTGACGGATCAAATGGGTCGTTATATCGACCCAGCGAGGATATGAACGAGTCAGGAAAAAAATTTGGGAAAAATGTGCCGTCCACGCTAAAAATGCCACTTTCTTGGTCCGTGGGTGAAACTAATCTCATTAGCCGATCCTCACAGACTGCTGCAGGGTACATACCACCATATTCGAGTTGAGCCGGTCCATTCACCGGGACCCCTGGCGAAAGTACTGGATCGAGCGCCGGGTCGAGTACCTGGTCGGGCGCAGGTCCTTGGGGGGTCATGAGGATGCCATTGGCGGGCGGAAAATCATCCATTGGGGTCGGCATCGGCGAGAAGGCCACAGTGGCGGTCAAATCGACTGGCAGAGCCGACAGTTTATGCTCCTGTTCATCATTGTGCTGAGATGGCTCCGGAGACGAGTCCTGCGCGACATCCTGCCAGTCACATTGCAAATTTCGTTCGCGACACCGTTTACACGGTTTGGCTTCGTCGCATTTGAGCTTGGACGAGGCACATGCTTTGCAGGCCTGGGATACTCGACTTTGCTTCGCAACTGATGAACTCCTTTTGCGTTTCCGATCCTTATCGTGTGCATGCCCGGCCGCATGCCGCTTCAGAAGATCTCTGCATGGGCATCAATGACGTGTCACGAATGCAATAATACGGGCACCACTTACGGCCGAGCGAATCCCTTATCGCAAACATCGCAGATGTATGGCTTTTCCCTGGTATGTGATCGAACATGGCGGATTAAATGGTCCGCTCGATTGTAGTGGCGTTTGCAGAAGCCACACTGAAAATAGCCTCCCTCCTTGGATTTGATAGGGGATTGGGCTGTGTTGAGCTGCTCAGTCGGAGGAGACTCATTGAACATGGTTATCCCCAAACATTGATCGGTGCAAGAGGGGATGATGGAAGAACGCGAAGGAAATCTGGGGAAGTGGACAGTTCACGGATCATGGGGCCCGCCACGAAACAGTACCAAGGCACCAGGCATGGCTTTCAAAGCTCGTAAATATGTGACGATCATTCCTCCCGCTTAGTCAAGGCGATTTCTGCCAATCTCCGTGTTTCCTGCAAAGTGCATCCCCCGGTGTCACTCCACACTTTAGTCTTCCCCAGATTTTAGTCGTTCAAAGGGTCGTCATTGATTCGTCTGAGTGGCCGGCTGGGTAAGCCCAATGGTGCTCACCCCTCATTTGATCCTCAAGAGGGGTATAGATTGCAACTCAATTTCCTGGGGATTACGCAACCCCCTACTCCCCTAATCCCCGCATCGCGCTTTCGGGATGTGGGGAACCACTCCCGACCGCCCCATACGGAAGTTCTGTTCGGGAAACTGGGGCCAAGATGGTATTCCGGTGGGCGCAGGTTAATATCTAGGGCTGGCATAGATCTTGACGGCAATTTTTGTGAATTTCGTCCTGCAAGTTCGACAACATGGGTAAGTTACTATTCTCTTTGGTATGAACTCCAGACTCACAATGCTAGGCCTCACACCAGTACATTTCTTCTCCCATGGCTCGACCATGATGCTGGGAGAAGAGTCCGATAGTGCCGACTACTGGAAGAAATGCGGAGATGAAGCGATGGCCCAGGGTATCAAGGGCGTCGTGATCATGGTAAAAACCGATCATATCTGCTGACGTCAAGCAATCTACTAACAACCCCGAATAGGGCGCGCACTGGGATTGTCTAGGGGACAGAATCGAGCTATCAACCAACCCAAACCCTGATAAGAGTCCGGTCGCTTATGTGAAACCGGAAAAGTATGTCAACTACCAGCTCAACCCGGACCTGGAAACAACCGACCGATGCATCAAGATGTTAGCCAAGGAGGGGTACAATGTCGGCGGGAACCCAAAGTTCGACTGGATTCACGACGTCTACTTGATCCTCATTCGCATGTTCCCGGCAGGTTGTCCACCTACTACTTTGATATCGATGAATGCCCGTTATGATCCGCATTTCCACATGAAGATGGGGGCAACACTACGACCACTCCGTCGGGAGAATTATCTGCTCATCGGGACAGGAGGTGCGGTTCACAATTTGTACCGCAATCGCTGGGCTCCTATGCTTCGGTTCCGGGACAACTTTGCAATGGAGACGCCGCCGGAGGATTGGGCAATGGAGTTTCGACAGGCTGTGGAGGATGTTATTACGAAGACATCGGGGCCGCAGCTTCGTGCTGCTATGACTCGACTCATGAAGCATCCTCGTTTTAGGGATGCTCATGCCACCGATGATCATTTTATGGCGGCAATGTTTGTTGCGGGCGCGGCGGGTGACCCTGAAGACCAGAACACGCCCGCCGTGCTGGGTGCCGAGAGCTGGGAATTGACCAACATGTGTAACTCACAGTTCACAATTGGTCGCTGGTCCAATGAGATTGCTGTGTAGTTCTTCATTGAACAGTGTATGTAATATCTTTCGAGCAAATGAAATTGATATAAACAGGTATGCAGTCTATATATCACTCCTCCGCTGCCCATGTGGTCCACTGGAGGTAGGAGATCAAATCATTGAAGCTGGTGACTGAAGCTTCCAGGTCTTGTTCATCATCCATCATCGCAGAAACCAAGGTAGAGCAGACGGATCGGGCGACTGATCGTACAGCCTTGCCACCTAATGAGCCGACAGGGGCTGAGAGAGGAATCCATTCACTTGCACAGCGGTTGATAATGACCTCGCCATTGTCGAAGTCACGGTAATCGATAAAAGGCTCCAACAGCATCTCAAGATGATCCCGAAGCTCTTTCGCCGACGAATAGGTTCCTGCAGCCAGACTCTTCAGCTCATCGGAATACTGGAACACGATCATATCAGTAACAGTCTGCCAGTCGAATGCATCGATAGGTGAATCCCAGGTGTTGAGCAGCTTGAAGACGTCTTGTCGAATAGGCTGCAGTTCTTCAACTGGTAGATGGCCCACTTGCGGAATCGTGCCATTGTTAGGGAACAGGTCGAGGCCATAGGTATAAGCCGAGACGAAGTTGTCCAAGTCGATCCGCACTTTCTTTCCTAGGTTTTCATCGAATCGGGTAGCCAAGGACCAGTACTTGACCCCTGAACGAGGTCCTCGGGGAGGTCCGCCAGGACCGCCGCCATGGTGTCCCTTTCGTCCTTTTCCACCTCCAGGCCCACCCGGGCGACCCGAGCTCTCCTGAGGCTTCGTCTGAGTGATATGCACGACCTCAAGGTCACGCTCAAAGTTACAGAGGATGATCTCAAAATCAGCTTCTGTGCGAACAATGCCATCAATCTTGTCACCCCAGTCCTCCTTCGCCATACGGCATGCCTCGATCGCCCGTTGCTGCTCCTGGGGCGGTCCACCGATCTTGGGACCACCAACCGGCCGGTCACCGGTAATGGTGTTATTGTATAGAATGCGATCCTGAGATTCCGCCCCACCTCCTGGTCCAGCCGACATGCCATCGATGTACAGCAAGCGCAGGTCCTTGGCAGCGGCATAGGTGTGAAGGTATCCATTTCCATCCCATTCCGGCGCTGTGTACTCGTCGAGAGGTTGCTGCAAATCTTTCTTTGCGAAGAACTTGTTGCCACTGCGGTGGGCGAAACCTAGAGAGTGCTCAGGTTTGAAAGCCAGCCACTCGAGTCCTTGAATCGGGTCTTTCAGACCAGTGCCATGGTAAAATTGGGTGCCTTTTGGCACGCTGGCGCGGTAAAAAGACAGGCCGTTGTAGTTGATCTCCGAGCCATAGTGTCTCAACGTCGACTGGATCGCGTTGAAGATGTGGTTGGCATTTTCCACGGTCTCGGCGTCCTCGGTAGCAAAAGTTTGGGAAGAGAGACAGGTCAACAGAGACAGTGTCCTAGCCCAGGTCTGACGAAGCCGCATTTTGTGAACTGCTGCAAGATGACTGTTTAGCAAGAAGCGAGAGAGATAGGGATGATTGATAAAATCGGGGGGTTATTATCACCTCGGAGATTGATTACGCGTACCAAGATCTCCGAGCTCCACTACGGTCTTGATAGCCCGATTGGGTCACTGTGACTTTCCCAGCTTCTTTTGCTGTCTACCCTGAGTCTTCAGGGTACTCAGACTAGATGTGTAGATATTTTTGATGCCGTAGCACAGGAATTTTAAAAACGTATATCGTCCAAGTTGTTAGTCTCCATTCAACACGATCCATAGCGTGTAGGAGCATATGTACAGCCATATTAGGAAAAGGGCAGGCCAAAAAAGTAGACAAAAAGGAAAAGAAAATGCAAAAGCAAGAATTAAGCCGAGGATTTCCCCACGCCGATTAAATGCTTGTATGGACCTCGGGCACCTTTGGCAGACTCGCAAGCAAGACTTTGGCGCCCATCTCGTGTCTCATCTCTTCATGCAGAACAGTCAAAACGCCGTTCCGCCGTGACAAAGGAAAGTCTTCATAAGATAACAAATGAAAAGAACATAAGAAATAGTCACACCGGGATATCTCAACTCCGAACCTCAAAAGACAAATCTCACAATGCAGAAAGGAAAAACTTATATGACAACCACATCACCTTCGGCGTCCGCGGGATCGGAAGCCATCATGTCGCCATATTTACCCACTGCTATCAACATCGGATCATCCTCAAGGTCAATCGCACTGTCATCATTGTTGGGAGCTTGGAAGCCCGAGTCTGCCAGGGCTAGCTCTTTTTCACTGGGAGCATGCTTGTGGTCGACATGAGCATCTCGGTTACGGCCCTGCGCACCACCTTGGGGGCCTGGCTGGGATCCACGCTGCTGGTTCCCATCAAAAGAATTGCGTTGGGATCCAAGGTTGTGCTTCAGCTGAAAATCCCCCATTCTCATGGGCTCTGGGCCAGCGGTAACATTTTGCAAAGAAGCCGGGTTGCTACGCATGAAACCACCCTTCTCCGCTTGCCAGAGCATCATCTCGTGGAAGAAGACTTTGGTCATCCACCACGCACTGAAACTAGCAGCACCACCGAGAGTCAAACGGTGCAGAATGTTCTCCCACAGGGCATCCACCTTTTCAATGACGCACTGAGAGCGATGGTTCGCAAAGACAGCCGGTATATTGAGGATGAACTGTATCCACTTGTCGGGGAAATTGTACTCGTCGCCAGGTGCGTTCTCCGCAGGCAATCGATGAGCTTCAATGTCTTCGGCAGTATCTGGTTTACGGTAAAAAGGCAAAGTATCGGTGGGGTCAACGTCCGTGACAGGAGTGAGAAGTGCCCGAACGTCATGTTTGAGGATTTGTTCAGTAGCGCGTGCAGCGCAGGCAGGAATATTCGCCTTGGTGATCATTTCCTGCGGGTCCACAAGGGACTTGAAATCGGCCCACATCTGATTGCGGTTTTCAGGATGGCAGAGCCAGGCAGCAGCAGCGTTCGCAGCCTGGTTAACGTCAAGCATGTGCTTGAGGAGGTTGCAAAAGATATGAGCAGGGATCAACCGTGCGATGGACACGTGAGTTGGTTGAGTTTTGAAAGTTTCCGCAATATGGCCACAAAGACGCTGCGAGATGGAGCGGAATGCATCCAAAACAGGCTTGGGCACAACCTGTGTGGTGAGGGGTGCGACGAATGGAATCATCTTCTGGTACATCAACCAGTCACATTCCTTGATCCATGGGGCAAGGTTTGGATGAGTCAACAGTTTTTGGACAGGAACGGTCAATGTGCCATGGAACGCAGAGAAGTATTTCATAAGGTTGCGTTCCTTGCAGAACCGAAAGCTGTCGATGACTGAGATGCAGTGAGTTCGGTAAAGAGCCGCAAGAGCATCTGCCACCTTTAAATCAGTGTTGGCAGGCAAGTGACCACGGATGTCAGGAAGGATGAGGGTGTCGTTATCAACTGGAGCTTCATCAGTTGGGAACTGCAGCATCTGATGAATGATCCGGCCAGCGTGTTGAGCCACATTTTCATGAGTAACAGTGGCATCTGTGCCAGACATGGTGGGCTGGGTATCAGATGGGCAGCCACAGCTGGCCATGGGAGGGTTGGCCGCGTATCTGGGAGCAAAGGAAGTAGTAGGGGAGGGAAAGACGGCGGAATCGGCTGTGGGCTGAGAGATGCTGATACTGAGGGACGTATCAGTGTTCATGGAACTAATCGTGGACGTGTCAGACATGTCAACATACCTTCTTGAACGCATCGCACTTGCAGGCCTCTCTGGAGCTACAGACCCCCGTTGACTAGGTGCAACTTGCGTGTTCACTGGTGCAGGCTTTTGCTGCTTCTCCTCAATGACCGACAAATCGACGTAATGATACTTGGATTCGCCACGAACTCCAAGACGTCGAGTCTGAACATTCGGAAAGATGATTCGCACCAATTTTCCAAACGATGCCGGATTTAATACCGACACACGTTCTGTTCCACAATTTTCCGCATAACAGCAATAGACACGATCTCGTCTTACCGACCCAGAACTCTTCCGGCAGTTTTCTCGCAACCTTTGAATGGAGGGGATGAAAGTCAGTCAAGCGTCCATCAGAAGTAAAAAGAAAGGAGAAAGTCAAGGGGTGGATTTCTTACCAGATCATGGCGAATACCTGCTTCACCTTCTCTGCTTTCCCGCCAGCACCTTCGTGTTTCATAACCTCAGCGGCCATTTGCTTCAGCGACCAGCCTTCATATTGACGAAGCAGTTTACGCAGCTCATTGTCATTTGCCAACGTGGAACTGGATCCCCTTTTCTTTTTCCCGCCTTGTTCAGAGACGTCTGGTTCTTCTAAAGTTTGCTCAGGCAAGTGGTTTTCGATTCCACTGTCATACATGGCCTGATATTGAGGGACTGAGACTCCAGCGACCCCATTGTGAGCCATGTCCGGGTTCATCGAATGGTGGGAGAGTGTGTGTCCGTGCATAGCATGAGTGGGAAAGTCTTCTGGTCGAGACATGACTGCGTGAGCCTCCCGCATATCCTGGCCTAGCGATGCGCCATGGGCGGGATGACCGAACTGATGACCAAAACGCATTATCATGTCTTCGGGATTGTTGGCGAACATGCTCTGGGCATTTGCGACTTGGGAAGGCATGAATTGGGGGAATGCATCGATGTGCTGGTCTTGAGTTTGCTGAGTTGTACTTGAGTGGATGCTAGCAGTCGATCCTCGAGACCGAGCACGGCGGCCACCTCGCGAAAGTGTTTCCGACCGTGATCGTAAGGGGTCGGCCGTCCCTGGACGGCTATGAGGG
Source organism: Penicillium sp. VS I D KN (assembly GCA_019775415.1). Lineage (NCBI taxonomy): Eukaryota > Fungi > Ascomycota > Eurotiomycetes > Eurotiales > Aspergillaceae > Penicillium > Penicillium sp. VS I D KN. Next base: position 746,773 of record JACWFT010000004.1, read on the forward strand.
CCCATGTGCTGGGTTGTCTGCGAGACCGCGCTGCCTTGCGACGGGGCGCGTACTATCATGATTTGTGAGCATTTACAACAAGAGCGATCGAGTGGAGTGTGCTTAGGCTTTCTCACCTAGCTCAGAAGGCATTCTGAATCCGGTTGGTGAATCGAAAAAAAGTGGAGGAGACCCGTCACCAGGGAGATGGCCGTTTCCTGCACACAGGCGTGTGTTTTTTCTCACCAGCACACACACACAGCGACGATGACCATTCAGGGACCTGGTACCAAGCTTGATGGAATGGCTAACAGTGCTTTCAGCAAAAAACCACACAAGAGCCGTCCCAAATTCGCTGGGCTATCGCTGGCCGCGTGGTGTAGTCGAGACGTGGGAGGATAAACAGAGCAGGCCGTTCCTCAGACAACGTTGTTTGGGTCATCACGTGAGCTCATCAGGTAAGCATTCCACGCTAAACAAAAACAAAGCATTTCACGTCGAACTATGCAGGAGGTTTCCAGAGAAAAGATTACTACGGTTAGTGTTGACTCCTGTTGGTATCTACTGCTTCATTATGGGAGTCTCATTGGAAAAACTACCATTATGAAGACTACTCTGGTCGCAATCTTGAATCTACAAACTCCTGGTCAAAAGTTGCGTCCAAGGGGGTGTTCTGCATTCAGATGCAATTGTCATCATTTGATTGCTCTTGTCAAGAAATTTCATTCATTGTTTACAAGTTGCCAGCGCCTTGGCAGAGATGTATCGGGCTTTGTTTTTGCCCCTACGTCATACACTCGGCGAGAACCACAAAACCAGCAGCGCCGAATATCATCTAAAGAAAGCTGCAACAATTGCACATTTACACAATTACAAAGTAGGGCTCCAAACAGATCCTCGATGTTTTCATCCCATGCTTGCCAGAGCTTCTTGCTTGAGAGGAGCAATTCAGTTATGTTGGACCTCGGGGGATGTTCATCCCGACATTGATGTAGATATATATATATATATATTCCGCAAAACAATCTTAGACTCTTCAATGTTAAAACTGTATTCAAATATCTCAATTGGAAGTTTTATCTCAGTTATTCAACTGGAAAGTAAGAAATTGATTCGATGTTATTGCCTACACCAACACATGCATGCCTTCCGTACTCATCTAAGCCAACTGCCGGGATAGATGTAGCACTTCCACTGGAGGATGGATACAAATGTACCTAACACAGTACCTTACATATCAACCGTTCTCTGGCCCAGAACAGGCTTGCACCAGCAATCCCAACTAGGTAAACTGCTTTAGGTAGATCTATGCACACTGTTCTAGAATTGTCTCCAGTTTCCATATAAGTGCCTGCGAATCACAGGCTATTGAGGGGTAGCACATGGTCTCAAATCGGAGAATTAGTGCATCTTTCTCCACCAAGTGCCATGTTGATCATGCCCTTTGCTTTAGTAAATGAAACCCCGACCCACTCCCCATGATCGACAATCCATTCATACTGCTAGATGAAAACCTTTGTCAGACCATACCGTCTCAAAAGGTCTCAATCGATGGAAAACCCCTCCCGCCAAGAACGAAAAGAAGCGAGCGGCGTCATCCCATTCGGCATCAACGGACTAGTGGATCCCAATCGAATGGAACGGTACAGGAACACCGGGATTACCATGGTTATCAGCACGCGTACGCATCACTGGTCAAATGACGATCGACAGTTGTATATTCACGCAACGCCGAGATCTGGCCACGCGGTAGATAGGGCTGCAGTGATGTCACACTTTGAAGCGGAGTCGCATAATTCCATTTCCCTAATTTGAATTTCTCCCCTCTTTTCCCCACACCGCGATTTCGGACTTTCCCAACCACGTCAAATCATGCACCGATTCAAGGATAAGTTTGAGCATGGGATTGAGAACTTGGAAGAGAAGTTCAAAGGTGATTCCCCACCATTGATGTCCTAGTTCTTCCCGCTAATACCTCTCCAGACCACAATCTCCACGACGTCAAGGCCTCTGCGGCACATTTAAAACACAAGGTCGGCAAGTTCTACAATATTGTCAACCCCAACCACCGCCACGATGAGGAGCATGAACAAATTACCGATAAGAAACGCTCGGAAATCGCCGAATCCCACCGTTTCCACTCCTTCGCACCCGTCCACGAGAACAACCGAGTAAAATGGTACGTCGATGGTATGGATTACCTCTGGGCCGTCTCCGAAGCGCTAGAGAAAGCAACCGAGACGATCTACATTGCCGATTGGTGGCTGTCGCCAGAATTGTTCCTCCGTCGCCCCCCCGTGAATAACCAGGAATGGCGGTTAGACCATATTTTGAAGAGACGCGCGGAGGCGGGTGTTAAGATCTATGTGATCGTCTACAAAGAGGTATGATACCTTTGTCTCCCTTAAGAGGACATGCGGGCTGAGAAAGTACAGGTCGACCAAGCTCTGACATGTAATTCGGCGCATACAAAATATGCATTGCGTAACCTCTGTCCCGAGGGTACACCGGGACACGGCAATATTCGGGTCATGCGACACCCAGACCACAATGTCTTTGAGAATGGAGCTGACATGACACTTTACTGGGTATGCGCTCAACCTTTGCACTGCACTCCCAACGTATCCTAATATAGTACAGGCCCATCACGAGAAATTCATCGTGATCGACTATGCGATGGCATTCATCGGAGGTATCGATCTCTGCTTTGGTCGCTGGGACGCCCATCAGCACCCGCTCGCCGACGTTCACCCAGCGGGTCTCAAAGACGACATCTTCCCTGGTCAGGAATTCAATAACAACCGCATCATGGATTTCCAAAGTGTGCAAGACTGGCAGAACAATGAGCTGAGCAAAGCTGAGTACGGCCGCATGCCATGGCATGATGTGGCAATGGGCTTGATTGGCGACTGTGTCTACGATATTGCCGAGCACTTCGTTCTCCGCTGGAACTTCATCAAGCGCGATAAGTACAAGCGTAATGATCATGTGGATTGGTTGTTGATGGAGGGACGAGATGGGGAGCAGGAGGATATTATTGCTGTTCAGCGGCCCAAGTATCCCTGTGGCGAGTATATTCAGCATCCTTTGACGCCACTTTCAAGTAAGCCGCGTGGAAATCAGGGCTCTGTGCGCGCGCAGGTGGTGCGCAGTAGTGATGATTGGAGCAGTGGTATTCTGAATGAACATAGTATTCAGAATGCATACTGTGAGGTCATTCGTAATGCGGAGCATTTCGTCTACATTGAGAACCAGTTCTTCAGTATGTTCACCTTTTCTCACGGTTGGACCAGAGCTGATTCTTGCAGTCACGGCTACGGGTGACAATCAACATCCAATCTACAACAAGATTGGCGCCGCCATTGTTGATGCAGCTGTTCGAGCGGGTAAAGAAGGCCGCAAGTTCCGTGTCATTGTCGTGATTCCTGCTATTCCCGGATTTGCAGGCGATCTACGTGACAATGCTGCGTCGGGCACGAGAGCCATCATGGATTACCAATACAAGTCGATCTGTCGAGGCGAAGATTCAATCATGGGGCAAATCGCCAAGGCTGGCGTGGACCCTAAAGGTAGGCCTTTCCTGGCTCATGGAGTTCTCTGTTGATATTGACTGCCCCATACAGAGCACATTTTCGTCTTTGCTTTGCGTGCTTATGACCGTATCAACAAGACCCCTGCACTGGAGGAGCTTGAGAGCAAGGCTGGGGTGACATACCAGGATATCCAGCGTGGTATTGCCGAGTCTATCATGAGTGAGAGTGTGCACCCTTCCGTCGGTAAAGATGGCGATCGATACGAAAAGAGCTACGACGCCGACCCCTCCCAAAAGGAAGAAAATGTGCGCAAGCTTGAGAAGTTCGAGGAGGAAGTCGAGCGGAACAAGGAAAAGCAAGGCGATGCAAGCAGAGACTCGGTGGCTCATGTCACCATGCTGAATGGTGGCAAGATGTCCGATGAGCCCTGGGAAGGTGATCCAGAGGCCGAAAAGGCCAATATTGTGCAAGAAGAGCTTTACGTACACGGTAAGGTGTGCATTGTCGATGATCGCATCGTCATCTGTGGTAGTGCCAATATCAACGACCGAGTAGGTTACAACACCCATAATCCGTGTCCCTAGCATCGATCGATCTAACCCCATTAAGTCCCAACTTGGCTCCCATGACAGCGAACTCGCTATCGTAATGGAAGACCAAGACTTCATCGACAGCGAAATGAACGGTCAACCATACCGTGCAGGCCGTCATGCAGCCACACTGCGCCGCCAACTCTGGCGCGAACATCTCGGGCTTCTTCCGGCCCAAGACTACGATGCAGCTAACGAACCGAATGCCCGTCCCCCCGACGTATGTCTCAATGAGATCCTCGAAGGTCCTGAGAATGACTTCGTCACCGACCCACTCGGTGATGCGGTCTGGAATACCTGGACCGAACAGGCTAGCGTTAACACGGAGACGTATCGGGTGCTGTTCCGCGCGGATCCAGATGACCACATTAAGACCTTTGAGGATTATGACAATTTTTATCCACGGGGGGCGCACAAGCAGGGTCACTTGTTTGATCCGTATATGCCCATAGCCGAGGTGCGGGAGAAACTCGATCGCATCAAGGGCCACTTAGTGTGGCTGCCTTTGGAGTTTCTGTGTGAGGCCGAGATGGCCGAGCCTGGATTGGCTGTGAATCAGATTACGGAGGTAAGTTTATTTGAGTTATTTGTTGGGGTTGTTTTCTCTTTTGCCTTTTTCTTCTTCTCGGATCTCTTCGGTGTGGCCTGTGGGGTTGTATTTTCGGGACTAACACTTTTCGCTAGAGCATCTACACGTAGCGATGACCCGGTTTTTTTTTTTTTTTTTTTTTTTTGTTTTCGTGGGGTTTTCCCGAATTCCACTGAACGACCATTGATATCCCGCATATGCTCACCGCGAGGGTTGGTAACTTTCTCGTTCTGATCACTCCCCTGGTCCAGGTATCTTTCAGTAGTGTGAAAGTAAATATTTGTCATGGTCAAGCTTTCTGATTATTTTCTTGTACTTATGCATCCTTTTTTTTCTTCGTTTTCCTTTTTTGAAGTTTCCCGCGATCGTCATCAATTCTCCCCCATCAATACTAGTCCCCTCGCACTAAGCACACTAAGCATGATGGATGTGTGCACGGAGAACATGTAACCAGTAACTTGGAACCCAGCGATACGGGACCGTACTTTCTTCAGACCCACAGACCTCCACAGATTCCACCGAGTTGTGCCACCAAATGATCCTTGCGTGGTGCTTTTGTTGAAGTGGGGATACGTAAGTTAGAGTTAAGCGGACCCAAGCCCCTGGAAATCCTTAATTGCGATTTGTTCCTTGGGCCGCGTCTCTCAACTGCTTCGCTTATAACAGGAAGTCGTTAAGCGAGCGAGACCGAGCTTCCAACAATCCAACCATCTGACCTGTCGATCGAACCCTCTGCCTTTTAGGGCCACGAAAGTGCGTGGGCTGTATGTACTCTGCGGAAACCACTTCCCTTGTGGTGTATTGGTCGGGTACCGCTTGGCGTCAGCTAGGCCCGACATGCCGGGGCCAATAAGCTCAGCGGTGGAAAGTGGAAAATAATGGCAGGCTAGACCGAGTGGCTCGGATGGATTGCAGTATAATTGGCTTTTAAGAATCGGGGGTGTTCATGCCGGGAGTTGGGAGGTGCATCGGACCCAATCTACTGGACAAGGGATGAGCCCTGCATTCAAGTTCCGCATCCTTGCTGTAGGCAAAGGTACTCGATCGATTTGGGACTTTTTGTTTTTAACTTGAAAGTGACCTTGTGCAGCAATGATGACATGGCGAATCCGTGTGTTCTGATCGTCAATTATTGCTGTGGGGAAAAATCATTTCAAATATTTTGGCTTTCTCTAGTCCTTAGAAAATGCATGTGTATAGACGATGGAAATTTTTATTCGAAATGAACAGACCGAATAGTTCCAATAACAAATCCCCGAACAAGTCAACCGGAATAATTACACGGTAGGAAACAATCTATAAGAAAGAGAAGACACAATGAAAAACTCCATCCGATGCACCCAAAAACTTTTGGTGAGGGACTTTTGGTGAACCTTGAACTGATCAAATGCACGTCGCCAAACGCATGGGAAGCAAGAGAACAGGAAAAATCAGAACGAATCCAGGAAATGGCGCCGCAACAATGAGATTGGGATACCCTGGTCTGAGGTTGAGGTCTGTATGCAAGAGGCTGAAACTTTTCATGCAGAGCGCTACATACGGAAAAGGTTAGTCAACAAATCAACTCCCGAGCACATCAAATCCCGAGAACCGGTGTGTCTACTTCCAACATCCTGGTTCATGGAATTGCACTTCTCAAACGTACCGAGTATTCCGCTCTAGGGCTTCTTAGAGTTGTGGCATGCGTTGCACCGACAGTGGCCACACATCTTGCAGCGCCAGATTGCCACGAAGGGTCCGGAGTTGCAGTCCGAGCATCGCCAGGTCAGAATATTGCCATTGGTCGCTTGAATGATCGCGAAAATGTGACCAGCGCACTGGTTGGCCATTGTGATGTGTTGGTGGTATTGGTCTGGTTTAGTCAGATAAGCTATGCTCTCCGGACCCAAGACTCTGTCACCTACCGCACTAAACAACACCCGAGGTACGGGATGCGTCGATCACAGATGTCCAGTCCAGGGAGTGGGACTGGGAGAGCAAAGAACAAAGTCACTGAGATTCAAGAAGCGCGCAAAGTAAAGAATCTTGCTGGTGTATCTCGAGGATGGTTGAAGCCTTGGAAGATGGTGGTTTGGGTGTTGGGGTGAATAGTTCAGAAACAATGAGATGAATGGAGATCCACAGCTTCTGGACTGGCCATTATATATAGCTCTGGGTTGAAGAGGACAGCTCTCTATCGACTGTACTTTGGCCAAAGACCAATGATCCTGGAATCAAGACCCGTCCACGTCCAAAGCCGTGAAAGGTCTGCAGAATGCCGATGACGCACGTATCCGGGTTTGTGTCGATTCGAATTAGATCAATTGCGATTATTGGGGATTTTTTCTTTTCTTTTTTTTTTCTTTTTCGCAGGGTTCACAAGGTCGGAATGAAAAAGAAAATAGAAAAGGAAAAGCAGGAAGGGGATAGAGGCAATCCGTAGGAAGGGGAACCGAACTAGATCTACCGAATCTCATCTTGCATGGTGCATCAAGACGGCAGATCCCAGTTTCTAGCCGGGATCGCGATCTTCATGAATCGGGGGCTTACCATTGGTAGGCAGCGATCCGAGGGAGATCAAAGGGACTGTAATTGCTGATTTATCTAATTGCATTTGATGTCGGCGCAGATCGACTCGTGTTGCCAAAAGAACCTGTGGGTCGCCCCTTGTACTTTTGGCTACACTGCAACTCGACGTATTGACCCCTCGCTGTGTCAGTCTAAACTAGGTCAAAAGCACTAGCCGACTAGCCGCGGTTGCACTAGTCTTGCTGGCCCACAGAGGAGATGATCGTCCCATCTCTGTTCGCTCCAATTCGCAAAATCATGCTGATCCCGATCGTAGCTTTACCGACGATCATACGGGCTGATGCATCCCAATGTTTGATTTGTGACTTGAAACCCCCTTCTTGGCTTTTCTTTTTTCCATCTTCTATTTCTCGTTCCCGCCCCTGGTAACTTGCAAAATTGATACATCATTTTCATTTCCCAAGACTAAAATAGTCATTATGGGTCCGACGCTTGGACCAATGCACGGCTCTTTTGCTATTCTCCACATGGCACATCCCAGGGACCATTTTTTTTATTTTCCCAGGGAAAATATCCTATAGGTTCGTGCTCGTAGGTTCATGGTTTCAGACCTGTTTAGAGCCTCGAACCGAGACAAGAGGCTGGATGACGAGTCCCATCATCCTCGAATGATGATCGGCCCGGAAGTGCGTCCCCGGAAACTAGTTTGGGGCCCGTCGCTTGCATGGGCCAATTGTCTATTCCTATGGAATTGTGGTTTTGAATTAAATGGAATTGTTTCTCCAAATGCACGGGGAACTCCGGGACCTTTGGATCCTAACTCCCCCTCTATTACCCGATACGGGCGTCTACAGCAGTGGCTAAGGGAGCTCCACTCCTCCAGCCGCAAATCCTCGGGACGTCACACAAAAGTACGATCCGTCCCGGCTACAAGCACCTGTCAGGACACTTTGCAATCGGTGGTGAGCCGATCTAGGTAACCTTGAAACGGGTAATTGCCCTCATGACCTATTTTCCGTCGTTCTACCTGTCAAATCGATATGAAAGCTTCCAATCCACCAAGTTCTAGACTCGATTATAGTCGGTCCCGAATATAATGAATGCTCCACAGCTTCCCAGACTGTTGGAGATATATACGGCTGTCCGCATGGCCATTGAGGCTTGAGATGATGTCAAATTAGAAGTATGGGAATACCCCCGAAGGAGAACTAGTTGATGGGGAAATATAATTTTTATTATTGACTGTTGACTGTATACAGCACTACGACGGGTGAAGACTCTAGATATGTTCGAGATGTTCTCTGGCCCCGGTTCCACTGCCAGGAATAGGCATGAAGTTGATTTGATTCCCGTGAGGGAAGCAAACCTTCAGAAACCGGCGCCATCGTACCTCATCGTGCGATGTTATCATGCTTTCCTTCCGATCGCCCAAGGGAAAAAAGGAAAGAAAACACAAACCATAACCCGATGTTTGCTCTGCCAACGCTCCGTTAAGGGAATCTCGTGGTTCACGAGATACCCCTGCAGTACCCCCAGAGTGGACTGCATCGTTGGGTGATGAAATAAGAAGAACAACAAAAACCGAGAAAAGAAAAAGAAAAACTACATCTTCACCAACTAGAAGGCGAACTTCTTCAAAGTGTTTTTTTTTTTCCATTTGTGGGTAAAAAATAGGTATCATGCCATGGAATCATGGAGCGCAGAGTTCGCCTGCGAATCAGTATCAAACGCCCTAGAGGGTTAAATTCTTGTTTTCGGTCCTTTTGGTTTCGTCACATCCCAGTCATTCAATCGTTAAGGTGGAAGAGTGCCGAGACGCTAGATACCATTAGAAAATCATTCAAACGATCGAGATCCAAGTAGACCTTACCTTTCACCGTAGTGATGCCGCCGGATGCTCTCAGCAAGGAGACTCGAAACGTCAATGACGATCAACTTCTTTGACCGGAGCATCGACGGCGGGATCGGGAAGGTGTTTGTCACGACAATGTGATCAATGGATGGACATTCCTCCAGCTGATCCAGAGACTCGGCCCCAAATAGCGCGTGAGTGGCGATGCAGTAGACTTTTCGGGCTCCACCGCGCTTCACAACTGTCTCCGCAGCAGCGATCCATGAGCCACTCTTGTCGATCATGTCGTCAACAATAAAAACCGGTCGATCGCGCACCTCACCCACGAGGGTAATGGTCTTTTCGTGTTCAAGGCCGGCTACGCTGACTTCGTCATCATCAGATTCGACGGCGTCGAAAGAGCCACCCAGAGCATGATCAGGGGGCAATGACGAAACATTGGAAATCATGGAGTTCATCATGGAGTCTGGAACGACTTCTGTGTTTTCAACATTGTCGTCACCGCCGCCACTACCAGCGCCGGGGGTGGTACCACCAGACTGGGAGCCGGAGTCAGCGTGGTAATCATCATCGACCAGCTGACCCTGCACCAAACGGCCGGTTACCACATCCCGCACCCGTACGTCGGTGTATTCGTAAGCAGCCTCCAACTCCGACGGCCGACGAGCAGCCGGGGGAGTCTCAGGGCGCAGTAGAGATTCTGTAGGGCTAGGAACTTCAGGTACCTCCTGAATAGGCGGTGTGGCATTGGACCGCTGCATGTGAATCGCAAAAAGCTGTTGGTCCTTAGGTGCCCGGCTGTCCTCTTCCATGGCATCGAAGAAGACAGTGCTGTCCGACATGGTCATTGGAACCTTAGGCCGCCGACGATCAGTAGTCACAATACCGAAGTTCAACTTCAAGGCATCAGCCAGCGAGGTGACTCGCTTGGTGCCGCCGGCATTTTTGCTGACCACCACGCCGTCCTTCCAGCCAGCCACGTTCATCCGGATCCAGCGGGCAATAAACGGTTCGGCGAAGAGGTTATCGACGGGCTTGCCGAAGAAGCCTTGCATCTGAGATGCCTATTCAATGTCGATCAATATCGAGCACAATAACCCCCCCCAGCGATGAACAGATGCATAGTAGACACAGGTGAGAGATGGGATAAGAACGTACATGCAGGTCCATGGTGATGACATGATCGACGCCGGCGATAGAGAGTAGGTTGGCGAGCATGCGAGCGGTAATAGCACCGCGATGGCTCTTCTTCTTGGATTGGCGCGAGTAGGGGAAGTACCTCGTCTGCGCGTCAGCATCCACTGTGATTGTGTTCAAACAAGACGGGTAGCATACGGCATGACCGCTGGAGGGGTCGTTAGTGCATGATCACAAGAAATGTTCGTTCGGGAACTCCGACGTACCAGTAATCGACTTGGCCGAGCCTCCCTTGCATGCCGAGATCATGATCAGAAGCTCCATGACGCTGTCATTGATCTTGCTGCTGCCACTCTGGATGATGTAGACATCCTGGTTCCGTACCGAGGTGTTGATGTTCACGCTGGTCTCACCATTGGCGAATTTGCCAAGGTCTGCTTTAGCGGGCGACGTCCCCAGCCGTTCGCAGATAGTATCTGCGAGGCCGGGGTGAGAATTGCCCGAGAAAATTTGCACACCCCGCATGGCGGATGGGATTGAGAATGGAGGAAAGAAAGAAAAGAAAGAAAGGAACGGAAAAGCGACGGAGAAAAAAACTAGTGACTGCGCGGGTGGTCTGTACGGGTGACCGTAGCCCCACGTCTTATCGTTGTGCAAATGACTCTTCAATGGGTTATCACTCACCCGCTTTTGAAAAGATGTCGAAGTTTCCCGAAGTCCAAGGTGGAGGCTCATTGATCTTGGCCTGGCAGATCAAGGAGAAGCATGTGCTAGTAGTAGGAGGGGGCGAAGTGAGTTTCTAGCTATCGGGGAGCTTGACCAAAGCTCCCCACCATTATATATTAGATTGCTCACAGCTTTATCTTAGGTCGCCGCGGGGCGCATCCTCCACGCCCTAAACGCCGACGCTCGCGTCACCGTCGTCTGCCCGGCCAGTGGGCTGAACGAAGAAGTTGCCTACCGAGTCGCCGAGAAACAAGTCACCCATGTCGATCGTAATTTCGAACCCTCCGACTTAGACGATGCGGATATGGTGCTGTGCGCCATTGATGACCCGGAGGCCTCGACACAAGTGTGGAAGCTCTGCAAGGAAAAGCGGATCCCAGCCAACATCGCGGATGTTCCCCCTGAGTGCGACTTCTACTTTGGAAGCATGCACCGGGATGGTCCCCTCCAGATTATGGTCAGCACAAATGGCAATGGCCCAAAATTGGCTAGCATCGTGCGCAAAAAGATCGCAGCGACTCTGCCATCCAACATGGGAGCTGCTATTACAAATGTCGGAAAGCTACGCAAAAAGCTCCGAGATGTTGCACCGGACCAAGAGGAAGGGCCGAAGAGAATGAAGTGGATGTCGGCGGTCTGTGAATCATGGAGTCTGGACGACTTGGTGGAGATGACCGAACAAGATATGGATGGACTGCTATCTCAATACCGGCCAGGAAATGTGCCTACCCTCCAGGAAGTGCGCAAATAAAACCTAAATGTATACATGCCTGTAGATACCAAATAACATGATACACGATCCTTCATTAGATCATTCATGGATCGAGCACCTGGGCAGATACCTGGGTAAGTTCATGATTACCTGGCTCTTGAGGCTGACATTATGTGACATACTCCAATGCCCGCAAATCTTTCCGTCGGACCACATCGAGCGCTGCTCGAAGCCACGCAACTTCTTGAGGATGATATCCTTGTCGTAGACTGTCAAGGACAATACCAAGCGCCGAACTGACTGATATTGGCCCCGCGAGCAGCATCTCAGTTTGCAGAAAATATTCCACAGACTGACAGACATAACAGGCCATGGAAATGTAGTCTTCGCGGTGGCCAAGAGGAGGTAGATTACTCTCGTCATTACAAGAAGTGCAGCTCCCAGCTGCAAGAAGTTTGGAATAGTTGTATAGATTATGTAGGCCCATCCAGAGCATGGTCCGTGTGGCCCATAAAAGTGTAAGTGTTCTGGCAGTTTGGATGTTTGCAAAACCAAATTATTGTTGGAAAAAGACCGGCGAGAGGATCATCCTGAGATAAAATCCTTTGCTGAGAAGGCATTGGCCAGAATAGAGGGCCTGACGTGCTCTTTTGCATCTCATCGTGTATAACTTCCAAGTGTTGGTCAACCTGCCAGCATTCATGGACCAGACTATAAAGCAAGTTCAGTCGTTGATTGGTATCCAGGAAGGAGAGTGTTCTCACACGCTCCAGAATCCTAGGAGCATAGGCAAAGTAATCGGTCACACGATTATCTTTCTCATACCCACCGCATACTCGGTTTGACCGTGTACACCGGTTACACGCTGGCTTTTGTTGATCACACTATAGGGTGTCAATGGTTGCGCATGCAATACCAAGTCTTGTAACCCACAGCAATTTTCCGCTTCCGACACGTGTTACACCCTTTGGACTTCCCAGCCACCCCGACCATGATGAGTTAGGTACATAGAAGAGCCTCGTCCCGCTTAGCTTTTTTTCAAGGTCATTATTTTGTGTTGGTGAACTAGTTCACGCCTTCGCGGTGGGTCGATGGATGACTGAGATCGTCGCGCCTAACATGTGGACCCCGACGCTAGACCCAAAAGGGGGCTCTTCTTGCGAACTCCCAAGACTGTATACTTTGATTCCATGATGAATCCACAAATTCGGTCTTGAGCACAGCCTTGCTGCGTTAAGGCAGAATGCAACCGAGAAATGCCTATAAGAGGCACGATTCCCCCTACTCTATGGCATAATATTTCACAGTTCGATCTCTCTGTACCACAGCACTCCCATCACATTCTACAGAATCACCCGTCCAGTGATACTTCAACATGCTTCAAGCTCACTCAAACATGAGCATTGCCCTAATCATACTCTATGTACCTGTAGCATCACTGTCGACTTGCCTTGCATGCTACAAACACAAGGGACCTTGCATGGCATGGATAACTCTGATATTTTTCTCCACCAGTAAGTAACCTTCACCACATCTAATCCTACGCCAACTGACCTGACATATGTGTCCAGTCCGTATCGGCGCAGGAGTAGTGGTGATAATTTCAGAGCAGAAATCAAGCATCGGAGTGATGATTGCGGCGACCATGGGTTACATTCGGATCATGTAAGTGAGAAGTCAGTACACAGATCTGGCGATATCTGCACGTCACTCAAGAGATTCTAAATCCGGTCTAGCACAGCAATTGAACACAACATGAGTCCCCGAATCAGCCAAGGCTTGTGTTTGTCTCGCATGCTGTTCCTAGTGGGCATTCTTTAACCGTCGCGGGTGGAGCCTGGGGGGGAAGTGACACTACAAGTGATGTCCTCATTGGGTTGGAACTGGTCAAAGCTGGCTACAGCGTCGTCGTGGTTTTTGCCGCCATCTCGTTGGCCACTCAGGCATATTTATGGATCCAGTACTCCCTGCTCTCAAAGACAAGTCGAATGGTTCGTGATGTCACCTTTACTTTATCTTTGCTCGCACTGATGACCGGTTTCAAATCCTCAAAGCTATGGTTTATGGTACCGCATTCCTCATTGTGCGCATAATCTACCTGTTTATATCTGTCCTCCACACATCTGACCTCAGATGGAACGCTTTACTGGGCCCGATTGCCCCATTTTCGGTCATGGGGTTGGTGATGGAGTATCTCGTTGTCTGCATTCATCTGATTACCGGCATTATGATCCCCGCAGAAGTGCTTCCTGCAGCGAAGAATATTCCTCTTTCCGAAGAAGAGACATTGTGACTATAAGATAGTGATGGGCCGACCGGGGCGAGGAGCTATAGCTTGTCGGTGATAGCCGAGAGTGATGGCTTGGTCAAGCAAACAAACCTTGGAAAATAGACAGCTAATTGTCTATCAAGCTGAAAGGAAAATGATCCATTCAGTAGAAAGGGTTCAGAGGCAAATGGAAAGGAAATGTGGGCAAGTGAGGATATACGTTGGCATTTTTCTACATCTTATGTGTATGGAATATAGCAGGAGAGATCAGAGCTGGTGAATACACCGGGATACCCGGTGTATAGAATGTTTTAAATATCCCCGAGGGATCACTTGTAGTTTAGGTTTGTGTCGATCGCCTGTCCACAAGGGATGTCTCTGCAGATCCGGCCTTGTTTGGGTAGTCGTGTGTTCTCAGCTATCCGTTCTGCAGACAGCTCAACAGCATCATCTGGCTCCCGCTGAGTAGGTTTCTGAGCTCAGAGCGGGCTCAGAAATCGATAAGCCGAAATTGCTAAGCGAGAAAATGATTAGTTTGACCGATCACACCAATCACCCGGAATCAAGCCTTTGCCGAGACTTGGCTTGACGGAGGAGCTGGATCGTATTTCTCGGCAGCCGATGCCATTTCTAGTGCTTATACGTGTTGCCCAGACCCTGCCACAAAACTCAATTTAAAGCATTCCAGTATTGCCGACATGCTGTACCTATCTCTATATATATGCATGGCAATCTAGCCCTGGGGTCCTTCCCCATCTCCCAATCTTCTCAAGTGTCCGAGTGGACGTCACCGATACAAAGTTTTCTCTTCGTTCCCACACTCTCATATTCCAAGATACAATCGTCAAGATGAGCACTGGAGAGAACGCCTATTTCCTTGAGCAGAATTGTGACAATTCACTCAAGACTTGCAACTGGCTTGCCAGCGTTGAGGGGCGTAGGTGTCGCTTCAATCCGTTTCAAACACGCATACAATGAACCCTGACACAAGCATAGAGGATTGCGCACAGGAGTTCTGCTATGGCTACCCTGCAACTACCGGCACCTGCCCAGAAATGGGCCTGGATCCAAAGAATTGCTGTGGCTCTTCCGATCCAGCTACATGCCTTAATAATTGGGTGCACGGAAGCAGTGGCTCAACCAACAGCAGTAATAGTGACAGTGGCAGCGATAACCCCTGTGCTAGCGTGGTCGAAGTGATCTATACATGTTCAACGGCAAGCCCCAGTCTTTTCCCTTCCGGATCGATCTACACTGCCGGGCCCATCGCTACCGAGCTCGCCAGCTGTCTGTGTTACGACTCCAATGGGAGTGATGACGCATCTGCGTTCGATGCGTATGCGAGCGAATGTGTTTCATCGGGTAGTGCGGCTCATCCGACGTATTACCCGTTTGCTAGCAGGCTTAATGGATTCTGCTCTAATATTGCGGGACCTGCAAGCACAACTGCCTCTCTGACGAGTACACCTGCCGAGACGGTTGTGACTGGAGTGGTGACTGCCACTTCGGGTGCGGCAAAGACAAATGCAACGGACATTTCGCCTCTTTCGACTACAAGTTCTTCTCCTTCAGGCCAATCGGTCAGTCAAAAGCCCCATTTTTGAGTGTCGGTCGCTAACAAGCATAATTCAGACGAATTCGGCGTCTTCAAGTGTAAGTCTATTCGTTCATTTCAACCATTCATACTGACGCCTGCTAGGTTCGGTGGAAATCCACACAGTTGGCGCTTTTTGCGGTTTCCTTGATGATGGCAATCATAAGGTCATGAATAGGGGCCAGGAAAATAGGCTCTAGTGCATTTTGGTTCGGATGAGCCGTATCATAGGTGTAGAATTAGTTTTAGTGCTATAGTAGTTAGTTGACTATTTGATGACGACTCGAAACCTTCTCTAAAATTCCATTCCTTGGTGTTCATATTTGATAAAGTAGATCGGTCGGTTCCAAGGTTCGCATTGCGGCTGGAAGATGCAAGGTCTCAGGGTCTCAGGGTCTCAGTGTCGCTGGTGGCGTTAAATCCTGACCACTCATATCGGTTTAAACACGAGCAATGGGTTTCTCGTATCCTGCGGCGTTCCTGACCTGTCACCAGTTCTTCCCCATCGCCCCTTTTTACCCCAAAGTTCTCGAGATAAGCACTGCCCATGAGAAGTGGCTTGCTTGGCTGTGCATGACCTCGTTCTCGGCAGAGATGTCCTGACAATTGCAATATTTTGTTTTCTCTACACGCCACAGTATGAGATGTCGACTCGGCCTATTTGGCCCTCAACGCCCCTTCTCTCCTTATTAGCCTCTTTCCCACGATGGAGGGTTTAAATAGCGACCACACCAGCAGTGTCTGGGTTTTATTACGTCGAGAATTATATTATACGGTTTCAGCCGATCCCATATCAGCACCAACATGATTTTGACGGACATATCGTCCGGCGACACTCGCCTAGTGCTTAGAGCCTACTTTTTGATAGTCATCAGCCTGATCACCTGGCTGGCAGGCGGTGTTTTACAGTCTAGGTCCCAGCTCAAAATTATACAGCATGGCAGTATTCGTGCCCACACGGTCATGGGCTGGCAGCAAGGCTTCGACCTCTTGAAAATGGTATACCAGCTCCGCCAGCTTCCCGGTGGAACCCTTGGGTATAGTGCGATGGTGGTCTTGTTCATACTGTCCAAGATCGCTGACTTGCTGACCGCGAACCTCGTCACCCAAGTACCAATTAAGTCTCGGTGTCCGTTCGGGGAAGGCTTGGTCCTCAACACCACCGGACCTTATCTGTTGACTGCGCCCCCGTCGAACGGGATGCCGTACATCGTTGCCCACAATTCACAATACTTCAGCCTTAACAACACATGTGCTGTTGGTATATACGCAAAGGTCAATCAGGATGTCACTTTCTGTCCCGACACGCAGGATATTCTGGGCACTTGGGTCTGCTCCACAGACGCGACCCGCACATATAGCGCCGCTTATAACATGGCAGAATTATCCGCAGACCTGATTGAGCAGGACTTACTTTATCCTGACCCAACCGGCGAGTACTCTGCCTTCGGCGAATATTACAACCACTTCGTTACATGGAGCAGCTCCGCAAGTCTCGACACAGAAAGCTCTTCTACGGGTACCTGGGATGTGCGCGCGGCAATCCAGACCAACGCCTCACCTTACGATGATAACGTCACCATGCTCCCACTGTCCTGCAGCATGGAGGCAGTTTCTGCGGAGACAATTACCGGAGTGATGAACACTACAATTGCACTTGAGAACTGGAAGACCCTCTTCCAGGGCCTTATGTACTACGGAACCGGCACGCCATCCGTTTCTGATCCGGGGCTCGAGCTGGCCATTCTCCTTAACACAATGACGATGGTATATGGGGGAAATAACATGCTTCTCTCTGTTCCAGCGCAGGATGCGGACCAGACACAGGGGTGTGTTGTCTTTGCGACTAATGTGCCCACCGTCATTGAGGCGCTAGTATTAATCGTGGCGGGGTTGTTTATCGGGCTAGTAGTGTTGTCAATTGTGTATGCTTGCAAATTAGGGTTCACGCGTCGTGGAGGGCGGGAGGCGCTTAGGACACTACCTGATGGGGTTATTGGGTGGGCTGTAAAAGCTGCACAGGAGCATCGTGATAATGGTGATCCGGATCCAGGACAACATGCCAGAGTTCGACGACGAGAGATTAAGAACTGGCTGATTGGTTATGAGGGTGGGGAATCAAGACTCAGGTTGTTTCAGCCTTGTTGATAGGAAGCTATACATGTATTTTTTTTTTGGATGAATTTAGGACCTTAATTAGTCCAGGAGTAATTAGTTAGTACCTCAGCAGTCATTCAACCTAAACTTCAAGTTCACAGTAGGCCATTTTGTTTCGATAAAAGCACCCGTTGGAAGATGCTGTGGGCATACGGCAAGGAAGCTAAGTGGTAAAGGCCACCAACTGAAGATTGGAAATGAGCGAGAAGGAATTTTGTCTTATACAATACAGCTATGCATCTCTAGAACACAAAACAACTGCCAAGCCCGTAGGCAACAAGTGACAATAAAAATCTGAACGGAACAGGCTAGAAAATTAAAGAGCACAAAACGCCAAAGGCCACCCGTATATCACAGAAGGGTGGGATGTCCCAAGAGAACACCAAAATAATCATTCAGCAGCTCGGCTGTCACGACGAGGAGTCTTCTGGGAGACGGAGCTGCGCGGGCTGATCGGTGCATCCAATGGGCTGGGTGGAGCGACACCTAGTCGGACCTCGCCGATACGGCGCAGAAGGGCCTGTAATGCGACACGGATCTCCGGGTTAAGGTCACGACTCAAAAGCTCAACACCCAAGGGGTAGAAGATCTCGATGTTCTTATCGAATCCTTCCTGGGGGAAGTTATTATATCCCTCGATGACATCCACGACTACGGGTCGCCAGGCCACGATATTGCGGTGCTGGGTCTCCTCATCAAGGCGAACGAAGCTACGGATGATATCTGCACAGAGAGGGATGAGTGCCGCCTCAGTCTCGGCGCGGCTGCTCTTTCTCTCGTCGCGCTCGTCATGATACATACGGAAGAGGATATGGACATAGGTAGCCGCACTACCGCTCTCTTGCTTTAGGAGGTTCGGAGGCTGCTTCATGAAGCCCTGGCGCCAGAGCTGCATGCGCAATTCCTTGTCCTCGTTGAACTTCTTGGCGAACTGATAACTCTTCTTGAGCAAACCCATCAGTCGTAAAAGCTCGGGACTAGGAATTTCGGCGTAAACTGTGTCGTTGGAGAAGAGCTCATGAACAGTTTCAATCATCAGAAGCTGTAGAACACAGTTCGTAATGATACGGTTGAAGAACCGACGTCGTGCCACTGTGACAGCAGCTGGTTGTTGCTGTGAATCCGCCTGGGGCCGGTAGTCCTCAAGCTCAGCGCGAGCCTCGCTCTGAGCGGGTGCATCGCCCGAGTCTTGGAGCGACGCTGTACTATGAGATCCATTGGCTTGCAGAGCGTCGGGCAGGTCACCTATAGATGGCAAGGCTGCGGCGGCCTCGGCAGCTTGAACATCACCATTGGTGGCGGTTTCCGTCATTTTGGTCATGGAAGCCGCCGCTGTGAACAGTTCATATGCGGTGGTCTTATTGAAAAGCTCAACAAAAGCCCCAACAATCTGAGTCCAGTGCTCCTGCTGGAATTTGGAGACATTTTGCAAGATCAGCTGCTGCAAGCAATTGCTGCCAATGCGTGCGATCGTGTCATTTTCCTGGCATATACACAGGGTCAGGAGCTCCAAGAATCGGCCCAGCATGTATTCCAGTGCATCAAAGTAGTGGGTGAAGAGAGTGATCATGTTCCGCAAAGCCTGAATCATGGTAGTGGACAGCCAAACAGAGAGGTCCTCGTGATTGGGAACCTTGGACATTTCGGACTTGGACTGCAGAACCACAAAGATGGGGCAGAGCAGTTGGCGCCAAAGAACGTCCCAAAACGCACGCGGGAAGTCACCACCATGTCGAATCAATGTCTCAAAGAGGTATGTAAGAGCGCTGAGAGTTTTATTAGCCAGTGTATCAAAGGGTAAGGCACATGTGCGAAACATACCGGGATCGGACTTCGAGGTCGTCGCCAGTCATAAGCACGTCCTGGAACGCAATCAAAATCGGATACCAGAACTGTTCTTCTTGGGACTGGCGAGTAAGTTGCTTGGCAAGGTTGGTTCCCTCCTCCTGGAAGTTAGGCGCAGGCCCACCACGGTGAGAGAGTGGACATTCCGGAGTGCGCAGCATCTTGGTGACTGTAGATTTGAGAGTCTCAATAGCCTGCAGTGACTTCTTCTGGAATTTGGAGTTCTTGGAAAACTCAGTGAGACAGACAATGAGGTCTGCAAAGGCACCCTGGGTGATCACAATTCCGAAACGAGTGTTGTAGATCTGGGTAACATGGTCAAAAGCCATGTTCACAATCCCCTCTGTCCATCTTGTTAGTACTTAAATATGCTGTTTGGGTAAAGGAACTTACCATAGGGCTCTCGCGCAGCAACTGTAAAAACGCCAAACATGGTCTTCCATCCAGATCGGATGTTATCACCACGGGCTTGTATCATCTGGATCAAACAGCGGAGGATCATGTCTTTGACGGAAGCGGTAGTGCTGTTCGCCATAACATGCTCAAAAGGCTTGAGGAAATCCTTCTGAAACTTGAAACCGGGAAGTTCGCCAATTTCCATGAAACGCATTGATAGCTGTCGGAGCGAGTCTAGGGCAAAGAACACAACGGTAGTGTTGGTGTGACAACCAACCTGGTTGAAGTGTTGACCCAAAACCTCCCAGATCTTAGACCACTCAATCCTGACCCGGGTCATGTTGTAGTAACTGATCTCGACCAGCTTCTGGAGACTGTATGTCCTCGGGGAGTCACTTTGCCCTGAGGACTGAATCTCTTGCCAGCTCACCTCGCTCAGTGCACGGACAAAATCAATGATAGCTTCATGTGAGAGGTTTGCAGTGTTGGTAAAGATCCGGTCCACGCTGCGGACCATGTCTGCCGACCGGCTTTCCATGGCAATATCCATACGGAAAGCCAAGGGGCCATGGACAGAGCGGGCGCGGGTCTTGCTCCGAGTGCTCTGCATAGATTTGCGCGGGGCATCCGCTGCAGTCGGTGCCCGAGAAACATCTGGGAGTGAGCCCTCGTCTACACCATCGCTCAGTAATTGCAGACGGTCAAGTTGACTGACGCAAGTCAAGATATCGCGCCAGGAGGTACGAAGATGATTTCCTTCGGTAGTTGCGACATCAAGAATTGCTTTCAGGGCCTCGAAGTTCTTGGGCATCATCTCCTTGACATTCGCGAGGTTGGTGAACTTGGCTAGGGCAGTGACGAAAGCTACCCGAGGAGTCTCCAAATCAAAGGCACAGCTGATACGAATCGATAGCTTGAGTCCCTCCATGCATAACCGAATGGACTCAATGTTCGAAGTATCCTGCATTGGTGCCGACAATCCAGACAAAAAGGACATCCAGGTGACATTGAACATCGAGCCGACATGCCGAACTGATGTAGCAATGGTGAAGCGCGAAAGGGCATCACGGACGGCCGTCTTGCGTTGAGCCCGGATTAGGGAACGGTACAGTTGCTCAGTCTTGTTAGCCATCTCTTCAGATGCTTGTGCATACTTCTCTCCCTGGATATCACGACCAACGGTCGCAAACACTTGCCCAGCTCGAGCCAGTCCAGTTGGAGCAGAAGGTTGGATCCCGACATTTGCAGCGTGCTCCCGCTCAGTATCCAGAACGATTTCATTCTTAGCAATTTCGTCATAAATAGATACCAGGTACTCAGATGGCAAGTCTTGGTTATCGTTAATTCCGCGATTGTTCTTAATAAAATCTTCCTTGGTCATCCGCGCGCCCTTGATCTTGGCACTGTGTTGATCGGTGTTGAGCATAATGACAGAGTAGGCAAGCACATACGCAGTGTCCGCGTTGGCAAATGCGTTGGGGTTTTGAGTTGTATACCGTTCCGCAAACTTAAGCATAAATCGATCAATCTTTTGGGCCTCGCCGGGTAGACGGAAATGCTGCAAGAACGACCGCAGAGCATCCACAAAACGACGCTTAGCGAATTCCATTTTGTCCACAAAGTGATGCATGATCTCAATGTTTTCGGCATCACCCTCACCAAGGTATTCACCCAGCATGGCCTTATCCAGACGGTCATTGCGAAGGAAGAAGCTTGCAATGTCTTCAGGAGAATCCGAAGGGATGAACCCTTCCTGGAGGAAAAGCTTAATACCACGCTTAGGCTTAAAGTTGAATTGTTGGATGGCGTTCATTAGGGCAATTTTGCGCTGTTTGACTTTTTCAATCTGGTTGGGATCATCATCAGGCACGGGCGTGGACCGGCCAGTGGCAAGTCCATCAACAGCATCAGGACGTGGAGAAATAAGGACACTGGTATCCAAAGACTCCCGAGGGTGATCCATTGACTTGGAGAAGTCGATGGGATCTTGAGTGGGCTGGTTATCGGGGCGCTGTGCTCCCCAGTTGTCAAGAGACCGGAGGATTTCTACGAGAGATTCGAGGGCCTGTTGCTTCAAAACATACTCAGATGGCAAATTCGGGACGGCTGGCTGCGGTGGAGGGGAGATATTAGCGGTAGTGAGAGATGGAGGGAGTGTTCCGCGCTGATGCCATTCAGCTCCAATACTAGACATCTTGGTGTGGCTCTCCTGGAATTGCTGCTGCTGCGCAATACTAGTGACGACCGGCACGCTCGCATGTCGTGATAACTGTTCGATGAGGTTTTGGAAGATATTCTCCAAAGCAGTGCGGTCACAGTCATAGTTGAGATAAATTTCAACTAAAGCCCGGGGATTACCACCTAATCGCTCCAGGATTTCCATGAAATATTGTTTTTGGAAAGAAGGAGCAGCCCGCTTCTCAAGGATAGCCAGATAGATTTCCTTCATGAAAACTTCAATCTCCTTCTTCATCATAACCCTCAGGTGCGTGAGCATCAACCAAAAAATCTCACTGCAGACCTTGAACACATGAGGGACCGAGCTGGAGCCATTTCGGCTCAAGCTCAAGCAAAGATGCGGTCGTACAGCCTGGAGGAGTGTCATGGCCTCTGGGCTTGTCGAGCTGTTCTTGATAGCAGCCAGAGGAGAGGTAAAGGTGTTGGTATGATTGTTGATCAGGTAGTGGATGAGATGCAGCGAAAGGAGTTTCGACCGCATGTTTTGGGACTTGAGATCTTGCTGTTGCTCATGGCCAAGAACCTTGTGGCTCAGCTTGCAGAGGGCCCGGAATACTAGGAACGCATCCTTAACATAGACCTCATCCACATCATCCTCAGCGGAGCCATCATCCTCGCGATCTTCAGGGATGCCGGAAATAGATCGATTTGAGGAGCGCGTCGCTTTCGCACGGGTAACTGTGGTTGGCGCATTGTCATTTACGCCGGTCACTTCCTTGGGCGACTCGAAGCTCTGGAGGGTGAGCTTCTCAGCAGTTGGCTCCTTGGAGACTGGTTGATCCGGCTGATCCGCCTGGTCTGCAACTGAGACCGAAGCAGCCTCCGAAATCTGCCCTTGATCGCTTGACGTCGCATCCAGCCCATTTGCAACACGGTCGACTTCACGAGTTCGAAGTTCCTTCAAATCCAACCGAACTCGTACCCGGTCAAACACTGTGCTCACCATCTGTGTCAGGGAACCCTGGGCAATTTGCTGGTTCTGA
The DNA here is from genome assembly GCA_019775415.1 of Penicillium sp. VS I D KN. Taxonomy (NCBI): domain Eukaryota; kingdom Fungi; phylum Ascomycota; class Eurotiomycetes; order Eurotiales; family Aspergillaceae; genus Penicillium; species Penicillium sp. VS I D KN. Next base: position 769,881 of record JACWFT010000004.1, read on the forward strand.
CTCGATTTGGAGTAGATGAAGATGTTATAAATCTGGCGAACGGCTTTCAGGAGACCAGCTCCGTGTACCACAATTTTGTCGTTCAAGACAGCTGCCAGCAGCGACTTAATGATCTGCTGCTGGATCTCATTGGGGGTGGCTTCGTTCTCGAAACAATCACAGATTGCATCAATGGCTCGCTCGATCAGGGGTGATTGTTCAGGGTTGGCGTCGTTTTGTGACTCGGCGGAAGGAAACGCGAAGTAGGAGTACGAAATCAGCTTTCCAATGCAATCCAGCGCTGTCACCTGGAGGGGCACGCTGAGAGTCTTGCTTGCCAGATGTAGTGGGCGGAAGATGAGTTCCGGATCAATACGATCTGACTTGATGTTGCTCAGAGCGATCTGAACAGAATCATCTAACTCCTTGTTCCTCCGAGCTTCACGCGAGGCAGCAATGCTATCGAGAGCTGTCACAATGAAGACCGCTGAACTGACTGCACCTCCCCGGGCCGTCGCGAAGGTGGCGGTGGTGGATCGGGAGTCAGATCGCATTCTTGAGTCTCGTTCATTGTCCTCGCTAGGTTTGTGTTCCTGGATTTCCGGTGGTCCATCTTCGAGCTTGGGTGTTTCGGGTTCTGTTGTTTTGTCCGAAGTATCCTTTGGCGGAACCTCGGGCTTTTCCTCCTGTTCTTCCTGATTTTGGGGCTCTTCTTCTTCTTTGTCCACCTCCTTATTTACTTTTTCCGTCACTTCTTGCCATTCTGTTGCCTCGGATAGGTTCGGCTTGTCTGGCGTTAATGCCGGGGGAGATTCGGTAGTAGTATCCACGGGAGGCTTCTCGGAGTCGGTTGCGGTTTGATGAATTGGCTCAGAGCCAGGGTCGACGTCCGCCATTGTCATGGAGACTCCAGGCGGAGGCGATCTGTAATTAGATCAAGGACATCGAACGGGGATAATTCGCTGTGAGAGCTGGAAGCGGGATGCTATGGAGCAAGCATATGGGGGCGCTGCGTGTTCTCTTCTCTCCGAATCGAGTTTAGACCGAGAACACTCAGCCACGCTAAATAACACTTACATAATGGGATTGAGCGCTGCTTATGTGATCCGGATCGCGTTCCTGCACGTGACCCTGCCGGCCGTGCCTGTCCGTTCTGGGAATATGTACTCCGTATCAAGCAGTAATAAGCCGATCAATAATATACGTGTCAAGCGCTCTTGATGAAAGCTGATATGGAATAGGAGTAGACGGAATAAAAATCTACACAGGAGAAGTACCATAAAATGCACGTCTACCCTTAACATGTACCATCAGGAACAGATGAATGGCAAGTGTACAGATTCCACGTCCTGTCACCTGACATCACATGACTCTCAATGTTCCGGCGCTCGAGTGGTTCACCGAAGGCTGTTAGGAGCTCAACGAAAAGTTTCCCGCTTAGAGGCCATCTTTCTTCTCCCCAACTCCTCATCTCCGGCCCTCCACGTCCTCACCTCCGTGTTGGACTTTCTTTGTTATTCCTCATCTCAGCGTCGAGGGCCTTTTTGATTTCACATTCGCCGGCAATTTCCGCAAAAATGGTTGCTGCCGCCGCCAGAATGCGCACTCCCAGCGCCATGTTCATGATCCGGGGCGCCACCCCCATGCGCCGTCCCCAGGCCGCCTACAAGTTCCAGGAAGTTCTGCAGTATGTGCCATGGGATGAACTTGGGCTTTTCTTGAAATGATACTGATGGTTTTCCGCGCGCAGAACTCAATTGCCTTCCATCTCCGCTCTCTCCCGCTACTATGCATCCAAGTGTATGGCCGCATGAATTCCTCGACGACTCCTTCGTATCCATATCCTCTAACTTATGATGATTCTATAGCCTTCCCTCCTCACACCATCATCAGCATGCCGGCGCTGTCCCCGACAATGACCGCTGGAAATGTTGGCGCGTGGCAGAAGAAGGCCGGTGACAGCCTCCAGCCCGGTGATGTCCTGGTCGAGATTGAGACCGATAAGGCCCAGATGGACTTCGAGTTCCAGGATGAGGGTATCCTCGCCAAGGTCCTGAAGGAGTCTGGCGAGAAGGAGGTCCCTGTCGGCTCGGTAAGAGATTTCCCGAGCTTCCCCTCGGAATCATCCCGAATCTAACCTGTTTTCCCCTATCAACAGCCCATTGCCGTTCTTGTTGAGGAGGGCGCCGATGTCTCTGCCTTCGAGTCCTTCTCCCTGGAGGATGCTGGTGACAACGCTGCTCCAGCCCCCGAGAAGAAGGAGGAGCCAAAGAGCGCTGAGCCGTCGGCTCCGGCCCCCTCGGCGGAGCCCGCCGCTATTGAGCCCGAGTACTCCGACGAGATGCTCCAGCCTTCCCTGGATCGTGAGCCTTCCATCTCCCCCGCCGCCAAGGCTCTCGCCCTTGAGAAGGGTGTCCCGATCAAGGCCCTCAAGGGTACTGGCCGGGGTGGTGTGGTCACCAAGGAGGATGTCGAGAAGTACAAGCCCAGCGCTTCCGCCGCCGCTGGCCCCGCCTACGAGGACATCCCCGTCAGCTCCATGCGCAAGACCATTGCCAACCGCCTGAAGCAGTCTATGCAGGAGAACCCCCACTACTTCGTCTCCACCACCCTGTCGGTCACCAAGCTCCTCAAGCTCCGCCAGGCCCTGAACGCCTCCGCCGATGGCAAGTACAAGCTGTCCGTCAACGACTTCCTGATCAAGGCCTGCGCTTCCGCTCTCTTGAAGGTTCCCCAGGTCAACTCTAGCTGGATTGAGGTCGACGGCCAGGTCGTCATCCGCGAGCACAAGTCCGCCGATATCAGTGTCGCCGTCGCCACCCCCACCGGCCTGATCACCCCTATCGTTAAGGGTGCTCACGCTCTGGGTCTGTCCAGCATTTCTAACCAGGTGCGCGACCTCGGTAAGCGTGCTCGCGAGAACAAGCTTAAGCCTGAGGAGTACCAGGGCGGTACCTTCACCATCAGCAACATGGGTATGAACGCCGCCGTTGAGCGCTTCACCGCCATCATCAACCCCCCTCAGGCCTGTATCCTGGCTGTCGGCACCGTCCGCAAGGTCGCAGTCCCCGTCGAGACCGAGGAGGGCACCGTTACTGAGTGGGATGACCAGATCATCGTGACCGGTAGCTTCGACCACAAGGTCGTGGACGGCGCCGTTGGTGGCGAGTGGATCAAGGAGTTGAAGAAGGTTGTTGAGAACCCTCTTGAGCTTATGCTGTAAAAGCTGCCACGACTCCAGTACCCACATTACTGTAATCTGTATTAAAATCTCCTTTGCCCCCTTAGACCCGCATCGGTCCTTTTGTGTTTGATTTTAGCAACTACAATCCATTTCCTACATCTTTTGAAGGCAGATCCAGTACTGTAACTTTATTTTCCGTTAGCAACATTCGAAATATATCCATCCCGGTGTGTAGATAGATCCATACATAGGTATGTGAGCTCATTGGAACTCCTGGGTTTGATCAACCTGGGCAACTATATGTCCATGGATGTACAGTCAACTCTCACTTATTGCACACCCTCCCGTCCAAGGAAAATAGTGTGCAATAAGCGGGAGGTGCAATAGGTGAGAGGATGACATAATCAATTAGTTGGCTAGCCCTAAGCCCTACTACCTATCTAAGCTTCCATCCCATATCCTCTAAGGTCACCTGACGCTTCTCCTCGACCTGAATCCTGCCAAACTCGCTGATTAAGCTCTCAACCTGGCGTATATGGTCTGATGTGCTCTTTTCCTTACTTCCAACCCATAGTAATATATCCTGTAGATGACCCATTACCTCAGAATTAGATAATATCTCAGGTGGTGGCCCGTTTTCTTCAATATCTTGCGCTTCTAAGCTCTGTATATCAATATATATATCTTGCCCGTCGGTCTCATCATATATAATATCTTCCTCTATGGGATTCAAAAATTGATCAAATGGTATGATATCATCATGACCAAGCTTCTCAATTGCTTCATTATATAAAGCTTAAACCTCACTGGTTAACCCTAGCTCGGAGATTGGTTGAATTTCAGCTTCTAACTCATCTTGGATAGCTTTGGTCTCGTCTTTTAAACGTATTAGAGTGCTTTTTTTAAAGCAATTCTTAATTATTTGATCTAATACCAAGCTCTTCCATACCTGGGTTAACCAAAAGAGTATATAAGATATATTCATCCAGTCTTGTGGATCAAGACCTCGATCAAGGATAGCAATCATCCAGCGCATCCATTTCTTCCGATAATGGTGCTTCAAATTTTGAATAATCCCTTGATCTAGAGGTTGATATATAGAAGTTGCGTTTGCTGGGAAAAAAAGAACCCTAATATAGGCAGGTGGTGGGATAGACTTTAGACCAGCAATATATAGAGAGGCATTATCCAAAAGCAATAAAGCTTTCTTATATATGGGAATACACTTATAAAAAGCATATAACCATTCTCTTATAATATCTTGACGCATCCACGCCTTCTTATTCCAACGCCAGACACACCCCAGAGCTTGGAAATTAACTCCCCGGAGCGCACGTAGTGTTTTCGCACTTCCAATTAACCATAAAGGTAATCAGTCTGATCCATCTGCATTTGTTACGATAATAAGAGATATTCTGGTCTTATCTTTCTTCTTTCCAGCAGTTCTTCCATGGGCAAGACCCCCATTTGGCATCTGCCTCCAAAATAGGCCAGTTTCATCCATATTATATATTTCAGATGGTTCATATTGATCGCATATCGTACGGATATCTCCCATATAGTCGTGTATAGAAGACGGGACTGAAGCAGCTTCTCCATGGAAGGTATGATATCGAAGATTATGCCGGTTTTTAAAGCGTGTAAGCCAACCCTCTGAGAAAGCAGGTTTTTGTTGATCTTGATATTCAGGGATCTGAGACCAAAGCTCGTTTACTTTAACCTGAATTAAAGGGCCAGTAATTAGAAACCCTAATTCAATATGCTTATCAACCCAATCTGATAGCTTCTGGTCTAGAATAGGCCAGAAAGATGAGGAAAATCGTGGATTATTTACCTTTATAAGCCCTATATCAAGATAATCATATTGGGATGAGAGAATTCTTGAGACTGAAGCACGATTGATTCTATGGTTAAATTAGGCCTAAAACCAATCTACACACACGGATTAGGTCGGTCTAGGGCTAGAATTAGACCAGAAGGCACATAATGCCTGCTTCTACATGTCTGATATGCCTAATCGAGCACGCTTTACTAGAGGTAGAGCTGGAGCTGGAGCTGGAGCTGGAGCTGGAGCTGGAGCTAGAGCTAGAGCTGGTGGTAGAGCTGGAGCTGGAGCTGGTGGTAGAGCTAGAGCTGGAGCTGGAGCTAGAGCTGGAGCTGGTGGTAGAGCTGGTGGTAGAGTAGCTCGTGTAGCTGGTCTGACGGTTGGAAGAGGTGGAAGATCGGAGATTTCAGGCATTCTGATTGGTCGATATGGATGATTAAGCGGATGACTCAGCCAGAAAGTTATGTGCAAAGGTGAGTGTGCTAAAAGCGGGAGTTTTGTATGTAAAATCTATAAAAGTGGGTCCATCCAAGCGAATTGTGTGCTATAAGCGGGAGTGTGCTAAGAGCGGGTGTGCTAAGGGTGAGAGTTGACTGTATAACCGAGCATATGCAAGCCCTAGTGTGCCTAGCGGATATATTGACCTGAACACCTTTGAAGACCGCTTAGGTATATACCATGACACTTAACCTTCACTTTCTAATTGTGTTGACTGTAGGGCTGCTGCTCCCGGGGCTACTAGGGCATATTCCAACTGCTTTTCACCATGGCATTACTGAGATAAGCATCGTTAGTTTCCAAGGTTGAATCAATTCATGCACACCCTAGATGTGGCTATCAGGGATTATGTGACATTTTGCATGATAATCTTGGGATCCGTTCTAGACCCACCTAAGCACCTGGCCAGGGGTGCCGGCATATTCCATCCGAGGTGGCCTGCTTCTACCTATGGGCAACCCTGCAGCGTGGACTTAGTATTATTTCCAATATATACTTGGTAAATACAATTTATGCATGATCCAAGCTTTGATTTTGTTCGTGAAAAAAATCCAGGGTTGGAAGTTATGGACAAGACAACTGGATAAGATGATGGAAGTCCTTCTGGCGTTGGTGACGGAGGGTGGACATAGCTCAGCATTCAATGTACAGTGTATAATATATATATGTCTCCGGGCATAACGGCAGCCGGCAGATGTCAAGAATCTGTTCCGACAAAATTAAACGGCCCGGAATTCGGCATTGTAGACATCTTCAAATTACACAAATGGCTCTACAGAGCCTCTTAATGGCCGAATTAACCAACCCCGAGGCCTTGGTGCCGGGGTGTGTAGCCGGCGGGGATAGATCGGGAAATAGGAAATAAGTTTCAGACGGAGGTACATTTTCAAAGGCGAAACGGTCCGCCAAAAGAAAGTAGCCTAGGCGAAGACTTTTCGGGCCACTCCCGATGTGGATCCCCGTCCACGCCCCGCAGAACCCATATACTCCAGACTATGACACCTCATCTGCAGCCTACTTAATAGAGATCCCCTGCATGTTAAAAATCGTGCATACCCACAATCAGATCAAATTATCCACTGTACCAAAATGGAAAAATTCGACGTCCTCATTTGCGGCAGTGGTTCCGCTGGTCTCTGCGCCGCCACCTGGCTCGCCCGTTACGGCATCCGATGCAAGATTCTCGAGCGGCGCGATGGCCCCATGAAGATGGGTCAGGCAGATGGTGTCCAATGTCGGACTGTTGAAATTTTTGAGAGCTTTGGTATCGGCGAGGAGTTATTGCGCGAGGCCTACCATGTTCTTGAAGTCAACTTTTGGGCAGATGATGGGTCAGGTATCAAGCGCACTGGTCGGACGGCTGATACGCAGCCTGGATTGTCGCATCAGCCGCATGTTATCTTGAACCAGGCGCGCATAAATGGACTGCTTATTAAGGTTATGCAGAGATTTAATGATCAGCACATTGATTATGGGTACAACGTTACCGACGTCAAGGTGGATAGCACATCTGCTGCGGATCCTGATGCTTATCCTGTCACGGTGACTGCGGAACGCGACGGGAAGACAGAGCAGTTTGCGGCAAAATATGTCTTGGTAAGGAGTTTGGGCTCCTTGTGGTCATAGTTCTTTCTAACGGCATATAGGCGTGCGATGGTGCACACAGCGTTGTTCGCAAGGCACTTGGGTACAAGATGATTGGAGATAGCA